>OZ004623.1:2306378-2935818 GCA_963924575.1 Pycnomerus fuliginosus | reverse complement strand
AAATGATCTTAATTTATTTATTTCAGCACTTGATAATTTTTTCTCTCATAAATTGCTGTAGAAAAAAAGACTTGTATGGTATGGATGAATTCAGAAAAAAGTCCTCCTATCAAATGGAGAGCAAAAAATATGCAGGTCGCAATTTGAAAAACAAAAGTTGGTAGTCGTTAGTCATTTTTGTTGACATTGGAAAAATGCGTATACCGGGTGGACCAACACTATTGCCCACCTCAAAAATTGCCTTTTATTTTAAAGCTGGGACTTCGAAATTTTTACAGTGTATATGGCTACCAAGGACCCTTCAAATGAGGGCAAAAGTTTATCTGTCATGCAAAAACTGTGACGTCACGAAATTTTGAAATATCGTTTTTCCAAGAAAAAAAAAATTTTTACCCATAAAATCGTTTTTTGGGCTAATACCTTTATGTTAAGCCCATTTTTTTAAATTTCCGTCATCAGATTAGCCAACTGTAGCAAGCTAAAAATGGTCCATTTTAATTCACAAGTCGGCCACGTAAACAATTGACTACTATGCGAGGGCTTTCTTGGATAACAGCGTACGCTTTTTTCATCTGTCACCAGTTGACAGCGACACGACGTGGCCATTGAACTGCGAAATTGTTTTTAATTTTAATAAACGTGGATTTTTGTAACGAATAATGTTGAAATATGGGTTTAAACTGGGCATCCACCATTTAATTCGCCCACCCAAGGTGCCAGGAGAGGTTACGAACACGGACATTTAATCAGATGGCGGCGCGGCGTGAAGAGGGGCTCCAGTTTGTGTGAAGGGCTCCGGTTTGTGTGAGGGGGTTTTTTCAAATAGCCATTTCCCTAATTCGCATTATTCCATACTTATGTAATTCCACAGGTAATTATTTTGTTGTTATGGCCTGTTTTTTAGTTGGCATTTTTAGGTTAAGTGAGTCGACTTAGTTTGCCCCGTTGAGACTAATATCGAGGACTAAGATATTCACAGCCCAGAATTTAACAGCAACTCGTGTCAAATAAGGACCAAGGAATCGTTTTGCATAACATAATTCATATTCAAAGATAAACTGTAATCGAAGGTGGTGCAAGTGTCAGTTTTCGATTGGCAAATACCTCGTAGGTACCTCCTAAACAAAATCAAGACGTTAATAATTGATGCTTTGAAGTTGGTGAAGCTCAAGTTATTATTTGAACAGCAGAAGCAAAAAGGTGCAATGTGGAATTTAATAATCATCATCATGGTGGGCAAATAAGGACTAATTAATCATTGATCACACGACAAGCCATCCAGTGCATAAACAAGACGTGTGTGTGTGCCTTAGTTTCAATTTTTGTCATTAGAATGAACTAAGAATACTGAGATTATTCTTTCGTTTATTAAACAATAATTGCCTATTAAGTAAATTTAATAAATCAGGCTTTCATATTTTTACTTGAATTTCGCGCATTTATTTCATTACGCGCGTTAATTTCCCGCTCAAACTCTTCCAACCCCTTTTAGCTAATCATTAGTCACCCACTAGTGTGATTAGTGTGTGAATTACAATAGTGTTGCAGTGTTTAGGTTGCTAATTTTGAGAAAAATTGCTATTTTGTGAAATCTTCAACCTCTTGAAGAGAAGTGTTTTCCAACTTAGTTTTACATACCTTCTTGTTAGCTGTTTTCACAGCTCTTATCCTGGTTTCCCTCCAGGGAAGCTTTCACGCGTTTTTCTGTGTTGTGAGTGTTAATTATAATTACGTGTAGAAGTGAATCTTGGTGAATTTCCTATACCTAGTGTTAATTAATAGTTTTATTCTATTTTAGTGGAGTGCATTTAATTTTTATCATGCCGATGCAACATCTTTCCTTTTCAGACAAGGTCGACATGATCTTGATTTTTGGAGAATGCCAGCAAAATGCAATGCAAGCAGCAGAATTGTATGCCCAACGTTACCCAGACAGACTTCAACCAGATAGACGAACATTTAAAAGAATTGTAGAGAAACTTAGAGAGACAGGCAGTTTGAAGCCCAAGAAAAAGACAGTGATAAATCCCGCTGTGACTCATGAAATCAATCAAGCTATTGTTTTGAACATAGCTGAAAATAATCCCCAAGTCAGCAGTCGAGAAATGAAGCAATCAAGCGGCATAAGTAAGTCATCGATTCTAAGAATATTAAAAAGGCACAAATTCCATGCATATCACATCGAACTGCATCAGGAACTACATGGAGAGGATTTTATGAACAGGGTGAGATTTTGCACGTGGGCCCAAGAGAAACTGCAGGAAAATCAGGACTTCTTCAAGTTTGTGCTTTTCACCGATGAATGCACATTCAAATCTAATGGGCACGTAAACAGGCATAATATGCACTATTGGTCGGTGGTTAACCCACATTGGATGAGAGAAGAAAAAACACAAGACATATGGTCACTGAACGTGTGGGGAGGAATTATTGACAACCGATTAGTTGGTCCATTCTTTTTTGAAGGCCATCTGACTGGTGCGATGTATGCAGAGTTCTTAAGAAATTCATTAGATGACTTACTAGAAGATGTGCCATTAAATGTGATCCAAAATTTGTGGTTTCAGCAAGATGGTGCGCCTCCACATTTCAGTCGAGAAGCTCGTGGTGTGGCAGATGAAAAGTTTCCAGATAAATGGATTGGTCGTGGTGGTCCAATTGCTTGGCCAGCTAGATCTCCCGATCTCACACCTATGGATTTTTTCACATGGGGAGTTGTGCAAGAAATTGTGTACAGAACACAGCCAACCACGAGACAAGACATGCAGCAACGACTCGTAGATGCCTTCCAGACAATCAATGAACGAAATACAGCAGCTACAGTCCAAAATTCATTTCAGCGACGTGCTCAGATGTGCATCGAAAGAGAAGGCCACCACTTTGAGCAGTACCTGTAATCAGGTAAGTACTTTTTGTGAAGTGATCTGTGCTATAGTGGTTGCAGTGCAGTGAATTTGGTGATGATTGTGTAGTGATGGGTTGTGGTAGTGAGTAATGCATCACTTTAGGTAAGTACAAGCCGTAAGTTCCTTGTACACAATTTTGTCTATGATGATTAGTAGAGCTCTTTCACAATATTTGAAGGATCCACAATTCTGAGACATCCAAAACAGCTAAAAGACCATAGTTTATGTAACACAATCAGTCAATCAAATTCAATTTATTGTTGTTAGTTTGATCATACAGGATTTAAGTTTCAATTTATATCCTTGAAAAATTATAATTATTGGGATTGCAACTTCAACTTTACAGCAACACACTTTCGCCAGCTAAAAACACTTGGTTTTACATCACCTTACAATTTACCAAACAATTTAACCCAACTAGTTAAGAAATGGCATCGGGCTATAATTCTTCTACCTTCGGCTACAGTTTATCTCTGAATTTTAATTATGTTAGTTGAAACGATAGTTTAACAATTCCTTTGCCCTTATTTAGATCAGATGATGTTAAATTTAGAGGCTGTAAATATCAATTTTGTTATGCAAAACGATTCCTTGGTCCTTATTTGACACGAGTTGCTGTTAAATTCTGGGCTGTGAATATCTTAGTCCTCGATATTAGTCTCAACGGGGCAAACTAAGTCGACTCACTTAACCTAAAAATGTCAACTAAAAAACAGGCCATAACAACAAAATAATTACCTGTGGAATTACATAAGTATGGAATAATGCGAATTATGGAAATGGCTATTTGAAAAAACCCCCTCACACAAACCGGAGCCCTTCACACAAACTGGAGCCCCTTTTCACCGCCATCTGATAAAATGTCCGTGTTCGTAACCTCTCCTGGCAACCTTGGGTGGGCGAATTAAATGGTGGATGCCCAGTTTAAACCGATATTTCAACATTATTCGTTACAAAAATCCACGTTTATTAAAATTAAAAACAATTTCGCAGTTCAATGGCCGCGTCGTGTCGCTTGGTGTCGCTGTCAACTGGTGACAGATGAAAAAAGCGTACGCTGTTATCCAAGAAAGCCCTCGCATAGTAGTCAATTGTTTACGTGGCCGACTTGTGAATAAAAATGGACCATTTTTAGCTTGCTACAGTTGGCTAATCTGATGACGGAAATTTAAAAAAATGGGCTTAACATAAAGGTATTAGCCCAAAAAACGATTTTATGGGTAAAAATTTTTTTTTTCTTGGAAAAACGATATTTCAAAATTTCGTGACGTCACAGTTTTTGCATGACAGATAAACTTTTGCCGTCATTTGAAGGGTCCTTGGTAGCCATATACACTGTAAAAATTTCGAAGTCCCAGCTTTAAAATAAAGGGCAATTTTTGAGGTGGGCAATAGTGTTGGTCCACCCGGTATACGCCCAGATTGTAGTATTTTAGCAGCCATTTGAAATCCTTTTAATTTTTTTAAAATCGGTTCATAAATAAGGGAGCTATGGCGTGGGGCGTTTTCTACCGAAAACCGTTGAATAATCGTGGCAATAATCGTTTATTATTGGACGATATTATACACAATGTATATGAAAAGCGTATAAAATATACGTTTCATGAATATATATTATACGGATTCTGTAAAAATCGTTTACAATATACGTTTCCACCATATCCCTTACGAAAAATATACCATTATTACGTTTATTAAACGTTCATTATACCACCGTGTGTTGCCTGGGAACGACTACAATTGGCGGCGCTGTCGGTGGAAGTTTATTATTACCGCATTGATACTTTCAACAACTTAAAAAAAAAAAGTGAAAAGTTTCAACATAGGCTGAAAGTTTTCAATGCAAAGTTTTTGAAACTTTTCAAGCTTTACATCTCTAATCTGAAAAGCTTTTGGAACCTATCGTGCGACCGGAAATGCCATTTTATTTTGGCACATCAACTTATACATGCAAACCCCAATTTTTGATAGGCCTTCAAATTCTGATTCCAAAGATAAATTCACTCTCAGTGCACTTTAGACGAAAAGACCCACGCGATGGGGAGGTTCCAGCCGCTTCACTTAAAACTGCTTTAGCACCGAGTTTAGCACTATTTCTTCAGTTTGAACTCAGTTCCTTTTTTTATCCCTCCATTTCCAATTAAAGTTTTTGCGGGCAAACCCTCGTAATCCCATCATTATCAACAATAAATTATTGTTTGTTTGAGCAGCTGATAAAAATTACAACAAAAGCTAACAAAACAAAGAAACAATTTAAAGCGTCACAGGTACATACCAAACCAAAACGATTGCTAAAAATTATGCAACGACTTTCCATTTCAACACGAATATTTTTAACTCTTCACGTCGTTTACAAAAAAACAAATGGGTAGCCAGGCATTTTCGTCGTTGCCCACTAGATCTTTCAAAAAATCGCCAAGGCCAAACTGTCAAGGTATTAAACAAACGACGATAAATAACAACAGTGACATCAGCGGGCGCGTCATTTTTCAACAAATTAACTTCGAAAGGAGAATGATTGCAAAATTCGACTTACGTGCTGTCTTGGTTGTAATTTACGAAATATTTAGTCCCATTAGAGTCGGAGGCAGTTACGTTACTCATGAGTTCTGGATAATGGAAACACTGGAAATCACAATCACTGGAACAAGTTGTCACTCTGTTTGTTGATATTTCTGTTTCTGTTTTGTTAAACGACACAAAGAGTGACCTTGTCAGAAACAACACACAACTTCCATGTTATCGAGCAGAAACAGCTGATGGTGGCTTTTTGCACGCATGCGCGATGGGGGGAACGTTCGTCAGGCGATTTTTCGACACATTGGTCGCGCGAGTTAACATAAATAAATAAATAATAAAATATGTTGTGTGTTTTCCGGTAATAACTTTAGAAAAAGCTGCAGAAAATGTCGAGGTTCTGTGATGTTGCGTTAATAAAGATGAAAGTTGGTTGCCTAGTAACAGGTATCCAGGGAAACCAAGTACCCAGGGTAGTTTTTCTTACATTGTTGCCATTGTTGCTAACGTCAAAGTAAACGTCAGAATTCAACAAATTTTAATGGGATAAGAAAAATTGGGGCTTTTGTGTTGGAAAAATCGAGGGAATCGTCGCACGAGGCAAACACATTTCCTAAAAATCGCTTGCACTTTGTCTGGTAAGCAAATTAATTTTGAAAACAAGTTATTAATGGAATTAAAGGTGCGCGCGCATTGGTGATCCGGCCTGAGAGATCAAATTTAGGAGTACACACGTAACAGTACTCCTGAAAAGAGTCTTTAAAGAGTCTTTTCAGCAATTCAGTTGCTGATTTGGGGCCCTTTTGCGACCATGGCGCACTGTATGCGAGTTTTGCATCGCCAGGTGAGTTTTTCCTCGATTTTCAATTGTCACGTGAGAATTAATCGCAGGGGGGCAAGGCTGCCAGCGTGATGCTCACTGAAATCCAGGTGAGATGCTTCCACGTGTCCCCCTTGGCGGCGGCGGCCGCCAAGATAGCCATGAGCAAGTTCGACAACAACGTAGGCCTCCCCTACGAGAAGCTCGCGAAGAACCTGGAACTGGTGAAAAAGAGGCTCAACAGGCCCCTCACTCTCTCGGAGAAGGTGCTCTACTCGCACATCGATGAGCCCAAGTCTCAGGTGAGTGGTCTTTAGACTTGTCGCAGACTGCGACCTTTGGTTTGTGATAACCCCGGTCACTGTTTGTAAATAATAGAGAAGTGATTTATTGCGTGATTCGTAATGTCGGCAGAATTCCTTTTTGGGGCGAAGTTCTCGCATTTTTTCGTTATGTAACAGGTGGAGGGGGAGAAGTGAGGTTATGTGATGACATTTCGGTGTCATTGAGAAAATTTGAACAGGGATTAATTTTCGTTTTATCTGATCTAAAATAGGAACAAATCAAATATTAAAGTTTATTCAAACTCCTTATTTTAAAATTTCGCCCCTTTTGCGCATACAGGGTGTCCCAACCATGCTCTTTAGGTAAAGGCGAGGGTAAAGGGATTTGTTAAATCTAGTTCTCTAGATGGCGAAAAAATTTCAAGGTCATTCCAATTGAAATTTTAGAGATTTTGAATTTCAGTTAATTTGACATCCAAGTGTGTCATCAAAAAAGTCAACATGGACTGTTTTGACAGATGTCAGAATTTGAAAATTTGTATGAATAATTTGTTGATGACATTTCGGTGTCATTGAAATGAGAAAATTTTAACTGGGATTAATTTTTGTTTTATCTGCTCTAAAATATGGAACAAATCAAATATTAAACAATTTATTCAAACTCCTTATTTTAAAATTTCGCCTCTTTTGCGCATAAAGGGTGTCCCAACCATGCGTCAAAGTAAATTAAACATGCTCTTTAGATAAAGGCGAGGGTAAGGGGATTTGTTAAGTCTAGAATGTTCTCTAGATGGCGAAAAAATTTCAAGGTCATTCCAATTGAAATTTTAGAGATTTTGAATTTCAGTTAATTTGACATCCTAGTGTGTCATCAAGTAGCACCGACCTTACCTTGAAATGTGAGACAAAACTTCAAGGCTATGGCAGCCATATTGGATTTTAAAACCATGTCACACACAAAAATTGACCTTTCAAAAAAGTCAAGATGGACTGTCTTGACAGATGTCAGAATTTGAAAATTTGTATGAATAATTTGTAAAATCAGCCTAGACTTAGATGAAAAACAATTGCAAAAAAGTATTCCGACTTCTTTAATGTCTTAAGACATGTGAAAACAATTCAATTCAACAGCAATAAAATACGTCTTTCAGTCGTGTGTCGTGTGATATATTCATGTTGGTTACACCCCTGAAAGGCCAATTTTTTTTATATCCTGCCGTGCTAAAATTAAATATGGCGCCCATAAGAAAAAGAAAAGTTGTCTTTGCTCAAAATCTAGAAGGCTCCAAAAAATTCTGTCAATGTAATTCGACTGACAGCTGCCAAAATATAAAAGTTCAAATTTTCATTCAAATAGCAGAAATAGTAGGGTAACAAGGGGGGTTTTGCGCCATAAAAATGAGTAAATGAGTGACGTCAGCGCACCGTGGTGTATAAAGTGTTGCCTATATTGTGTGTTGGTGGGATCCAACTGTGAGACGTCGTCGTCAAACAAGGGGGCCCACGACGTCTACCAACTGTCACGACGACGACGACGGCAAGGGGGCCCTCCACGTCTACCAACTGTGAGACGTCGTCGTCAAACAAGGGGGCCCACAACGTCTACCAACTGTCACGACGACGACGACGGCAAGGGGGCCCTCCACGTCTACCAACTGTGAGACGTCATCGTCAAACAAGGGGGCCCACAACGTCTACCAAGTGTCACGACGACGACGATGGCAAGGGGCCCTCCACGTCTGCCAACTGTGAGACGTCGTCGTCAATCACAATATAGGCAACACATTATACACCACGGTGCGGTGACGTCACTCATTTACTTATTTTTATGGCGCAAAACCCCCTTTGTTACCCTATTAGCAATCATAACAAAAAGAGTTTTTCTTTAAAATTGCAATTTTCAGTTTTTTTGGGAAAGCTCAGGAACGAATCAAGATATCGGGAAATTCTCTTCAGATACTTAATCGCCAAGAAATAGCGCAACATTTCTCCATTTTGTATTATTTGCGAATAACTCGAAAACTGATGAAAATGACCGACATGAATGAATAAAAATATGTATACAGGGTGTTACAGACTTACAATTTAAAAAATTGGCAGTCTCGGAGACGGTAGAAACTTCTACTTTTTCACAGAATTTGTAAATGTAGCATTTAACTTTATTTAACCAAGGTACCCGGTCGTGCGGCCGTTTGTCGATGGCTGATGCGCCCGGCGCTCATTTACTAAAATCTAAAATACAAGTTTTCACCCCTAAAATGACATTTTTAGAAAAAAACGCACTAAGGTTTTCGATCCGGCAATGCAACAGCTATCGAATTCGATAATGATAATACGCCCTTTTATTAAGAAAAAATCAAAAGGGGCCTTTTTGTCCTTAAAATGGAAGTTTTCTAAAAAATTGCTCTAAGGTTTTTGATCCAGTAATACAACAGCTATCAAATCCGATAGTAAGAAAATGCTTTTTTGTCAAATAAATTGAAACGCGGGCCCTGTTGCCACTAAAATGACATTTTTCGAAAAAATGGCACTAAGGTTTTCAGCTTGAAAAAAAATTAGCTATCAAATCCGGTAATAAAAATTTACAGTTATGCATAGGTTTTTCTCACGGTACCATTTTTTGGTCAAGAGGGCCCAAGTGTGAATACATTTTTAGAAGCAAAATTTGAAGAGCATTCATATGGTAACACGAAAAATGGGGGTTTGCATTAAAATTTTTAAAGTTGATGTGCCAAAAAGGCACTTTCCGTGAACCGATGTGGTCCAGATTCTACTCAGCACCTACAATTCTCCCACTGAATATGTGTGCCAAATTTCATCTTGATACGTTCAGTAGTTTGAGCTGCAGCGTGATCACAGACAGACAGACATTTTTTCAAAAACCACTTTTTTGGGTTCCCACGACCCTGAAACGTAAAAATTTCATGTTTTTGGCGATTTGATTTTTTTGAATTTTCCGATCGATTCCAGTAATTGCTTCGCGAGCGTAGAAGTTAAAAATTGAGAATATTTGCTTTAAAGTTCTCAAACATTATAAATTGGTTTTGAACACCCTGTATTTAGACAACTAAAATAGAGTCAGAGGCTCCTAAAAGCCTCTACAACAAGAACTTCATCTTACTTTCTTATAAAAATTGCACCCGCATTTAAATAGAGTGGTGTAAATTCAATTTTTTTTTGAAGAATAATTTTTTGCTAGCAAACAAAAGATTCAAGAGCGTGCTATTTTAGGTGTGAAGGGGTTATAAATATGCGAAAATATACCGAGCATTTCATTAGAAAAAAGTCAACTTTGACATGTAAAATTTTAAATTATATTAGGGCCCCTTGAGATACCCTCTGTATCCAATGCAAGATTTTTTAAAATTCGTGCACTCCTTCGAAAGTTAAACGAAAACAATAATTATTTCTAGGCCCAGAACCAGTTTGTGTTCTTCAGTATAACTTTTGAACGAGTGGATGGATTTTAAAAGTTGTTGTACCGGTTTACAAACAATTTCATACCCTTTCAAATTACGAAGGCTCGTAATCGACCTGTCCGAACGATTTTTCGTATACAGTTTGATCTCTGAGAAATTCGGGATGGATAGTTTTGTTTGGAACATCTTTTATGTCTTACATCGAGTCACTTTCAGTTGAAAGGCGAATTCTCGAGGTAAACTTGCGAACCAAGCAGCAAAAAAAAATTGAAAAAAGTAAAAAAGCATATTTTTGAATTCATATTTGATGGCGACTTTGATGCCAAACTGGCCTTATCACATTTTGTTCGGGAAGAAGTTTTTCCCTTTTCTTGCTCGTTCAGCAAAGAAAATGGATCCCAACATTGCCTAACGGAAAATTCTAAAGGGAAAAAGAATATTGTTTTGAGGATGTTTTTGCAACTGTCAAAGTTAAGGTACCTGCGAGTTTTGAAAATTCCCCCAAAAAAATTGGCAACAGAGAAGCGGCTGGAACCTCCCCATCGCGTGGATCTTTGTATTCTGTGTAGATAGTAGTCAATTCAACAGAAATGTTTTTTTCTACAAACACCATTAAAAACAGTTGTTTTAACGTTTGTTGACAATTGTTAAAAATGGCATTTTATGACACCAGTATTAAAAGTCATTTACTTTTAACATTTATGTTAAAAGTGATTTACTTTTAACACTCAGTGTAAAAATTGACAATGCAACAACAATTAAACAAACCCCGGCAACAAATTGTCACTATACCTTAGCTACAGCGAATTTCATGGACGTTTTCAAATAATAATATGAAAACTTTTGCTTTTAATCGTGTTTGTAGAAAAAGTAGTGTATGATATGCGTGTTAAAAGTGATTTTATTTTGTTCGAAGGGATGGGCCACTCCGCTGCGCGTCGTGTCCCAAACTGCCCTTCTCACAAAATAAAATACCACTTTTAACACTTATATCATAAATAACTATTATGCCATTTGTCTGTTACTCCGTATACATGCACACACTTAGCTCGAGCTAACTAAGCTCGGTACTTTTTAAACAGCGTTCCGCGAGATTTTGCGGCGTTGGTAGCCTTTGAAATATAGTTTCCCCCTCGAAATCAGATAGGCAAGCTATATTTCAAAGGCTACCACCACCGCAAAATCTCGTGGAACGCTGTTTAAAAAGTATCGAGCTTAGTTAGCTCGAGGTAAGTGTGTGCATGTATACGGAGTAATAGCTCCACGAGATTTTGCGGGGGTGGTAGCCTTTGAAATATAGTTTCCCCATTTGATTTCGAAGGGAAAGCTGTATTTCAAACATTACCACCACCAAGAAGTCTCGTGGAATGCTGTTTAAAAAGCACCGAGCTTAGTTAGCTCGAGCTAAGTGTGTACATATCCGCAGTAAATGTCATCCAGAATAAGACCGAATGTAACACGAACGTTATTGAAACATAAACTATGGAATTCACCACTTTTCAGAGAGAATTAGAATTATAGGATTTTCATAATTTTCTGCCCAAATCGTCGAAACGGTGAATACATTTTTAAAACCAGGCGGCTTGTATTTAAAATTTCAATGTTGTGTGTTGCTTCCAAAAGCTTTTCTGTTCTTTAATGTGGTTCTAAAATCTTGATTTCTTTGGCCTAAAGGGCCTAAAGGGCAAATTTGAGAACCTTTCTACATGGTAACATTAGATTTTAGAAAAACTCGTTTTTAATGAAGTTAAAATGTTAAAGGTTTTCTTTTAAATTTTCAAAATTGATGCGCCAAAATGGCACTTGCCATGAGCAAATTGCTTCCAAAAACTGTTCGACTCTTCGATGGATCAAACTACAATCTCCAAGTAGGTACCGAATCTTAGCCAAATCGGTCAAGGGGTTTGGTCTGATAGCGTGTCTTTAAAGTGCGCTAAAAATCTGGAATTTTTGAACATTTCTCCAAATGGGTACTATACTCTGTCCGGGATCCACACGACCAAGATTCACCCTATTTCCTATTTCCATGGCGAATCATTGTTGTCAACAATGAGTCGCCATGGAAATTGGGTGAATCTTGGTCATGTGGATCCCGGACAGACCATAATACTGAATACATCCTTGGAAGCAGAATTTTTTTTTTTTTTTTATTATTGTTACTGTATAGATACAATTTCTGTATGTACAGCATGTCAACCTAATTCTAATGATAACTCATTGCACAACATAATATAAACACAATCATATTAATTGAGGCAACGTACAAATGTAAGTACAGACAACAGATAAAAACAATAAATTGGACCTCAATTACATTACATGGACAAATTACTCTAGAGGACACGTGGACCTCATAAAATCTTCTGTGGAGTAGCAACATATATTTAGCAAGATTCGTCTGACCGAATTTTTGAATTGGTAGGAATTTTGCAATTCTTTCACCCCCGCCGGGAGATGATTATACAACCTCACCGAGGAAATGTACGAACCCTT
Source organism: Pycnomerus fuliginosus (assembly GCA_963924575.1). NCBI lineage: Eukaryota > Metazoa > Arthropoda > Insecta > Coleoptera > Zopheridae > Pycnomerus > Pycnomerus fuliginosus. The sequence goes on along the minus strand of OZ004623.1, from coordinate 2,923,379 downwards.
CTCCACCTGCGTAGAGCTGAAGCCCGGAATATATAGCTTGTTACACTGTCTGGTCTTATAAAAGTTGATATCCCCACAAGTCGCAAACCCGGCAATATGCTTCCTCACAAAGCACACACACTGCAAGATATAAAGACTATAGATAGTTAGGATATTATGTTTTACGAAGTGTTCCTTGCAGGGTGTTCCAGCAGGGAGTCCAAGCATAGTTCTAATGATTCTTTTTTGTGCTCTAAATGCACGATCAATGTGGGCAGAGTTTCCCCAGCAGAGCAAACCATAACTCAGAATAGTATTAACACAACCGTAATAAAAAGTAAAAAGAGCTTCAATATTGACAAGGCACCTCAGGTTGTTAAGACAGAAATTTAAGCTGTTCAGCCTTTTTAAGAGATCATTAATGTGTTGCTCCCATGTTAGGTGCTTATCGATAGTTACTCCAAGAAACCTGGTGCTGTTACTAAACGATATAGAGCCTCCTCCGGACTTAACCAAAATATTATAATTAGGCTTATTACGGATATTGGTAAAATATAAAAGCTCAGTCTTTTTATCATTTAGAGTCAATCCATTTTCACTACACCATTTCTTAATCATTTCAACACAGTCCCCAGCCTTGCGACTCAATTTTAAGGCCTTTCATCGGTGAGCATATTTACATTCCTTCCAGACTTACGAACGGTACCATGCACGCTAAATCCTTTCCACTGCGAAATAATTTAACTAAAAAAAAACTTTACCTGACATGGACTTAAATGGAAGTTGAAAATAACGCATCTGAGAACCAGTTAAAATCAAAAACAGACATGACCTGACATAGACCTGAACGGAAGTTGAAGAAAAAATTAGATCCGTCTAGCTTTGAACCTACTCCCAAAACGCACTGTATTCTCAAGCTGCCGCAGTCCATTCCACAAACCCATCAAGCCTTGCAGTTGGCACATGTATGAAAAGGGTACTTGAGTCTACATCTATCGATGATCCATTCCCGGTTTCTGAAAGCACATTTATGAGACCGATAAAGTTGTTGGACCGATAAGCGTCCAATAAGTCCAAGAATCGTTTCCGAAACGTATAATACTAGTTAACGGTTCCATAAATCTCCTGCTAACTTATCGGACCTCTACCGTCGAGATAACTGTTCGTTAGCTATGGACGCGTGCGCATTACGGGTTTAGAGAAAGATGCAGATGTATCGCCAACGCACAAGTCAAGTCGCACTCGTCACTCGCACAACCGATCAGCTGTCATTAAACACGTTTTTTTTGGAGGTTAGTTCCACGTTAGTTAAAAACAAACGCAATTTCCCGCCCCATAGCATCCCCCATTCCTATAACATTGTTTGCAACAAATCTTTCCGCGAATATTCGGCACTAAGCAGGAAATGGGTCATTAGCGCCGGTGTAAATTCTTACCTACCTACTTAAATGAATAATTTCGTTTTCCCCAATATCTATAATACCGAGGTACATTGTAGGCGCTGTTTGTAAAACATATCATTTGCAAGTGTTGACAATGTCGCTATTTTTAAAGGGATGAAATTTAGATTTCCCTCGTTAAACTTGTAGGATGAAGTCAGCCGCGAACACTCCGACATCTGTTGGTATGCATAGTAACTGCTTAATCAGCCTTTAGCTATGCGACCAATAAGTTATGGAACGATATCTTTCAGAAACGATTTCATAGGTTATCGGCTCAATAACTTTATCTGTCGGTTAACTATGGAACCAATAAGAGGACATTTCAGAAACCGGGCATAAGACAAATCCGGGCGTCTGCCGCGCCAAACCGGCAGCGTTTAGGCGGGGGCGGCGATCAAACGTGCAAGAAAATTCAAAATACAACTTTAAAAGTATACAGCATGAAATGGGTATCAAATGAAAGCCCTTGATTTGTGGATGTAGAAAAACCCGAGCAGACGTTTCATACCGGCAGCTTTCCTCTGGACAGATGCCCTCAAAGTTGTTAAAAAATTACATAATACAACTTTAAAAGTACACACATTGAAAGTATATCCAAAAAATCGAGAAAAAATTGCTGAATACTAATATGCAAAAATATCGTCGGCAAACGGCAGCGTTTTTTAATCAGACGCTGTTTTATTAAATCGTCACGTCTCACTTTATCCTATTGTGGGCGATGCGCTGGAGCGTGATGCAAGATACGCGACTTACTGGGCGTATTTTAACATACCTAAAGGAAATTATATAGAAAATCGCACGATACTAATCATTAGCCAATAGAAAAATTGATTTCTGTGTGTTTACCATGGCAACTCGAGGATTTCCTGGAAATTTTTGATACCTACCTAGACCAACCTAAACGAAATTAATAAGTGGAAATTTTTATGTCAAATTAAATGTCAAAAATCATTTCTATTCAATTTCTGTGGCTGTATCGTTGCTATTTTCTTACCGAATCTGCATTCGAGCATTAATTCATTTCCTGGAAATTTTAGTCGTGCATTCCAACAACGTAATCGGGCCCTCGTGTTCCACTCGGGCCGATTAATACGTTGTTGGAATGAACTCCAAAAATTTCCGGAAATAATTAATGCTCTTATGAGATTATAAGTGAAAATCGCACGATACTAATCATTAGCCAATGGAAAATTTGATTTCTGTGTGCTTACCATGGCAACTCGAGGATTTCCTGGAAATTTTTGATACCTACCTAGACCAACCTAAACGAAATTAATAAGTGGAAATTTTTATGTCAAATTAAATGTCAAAAATCGTTTTTATTCAATTTCTGTGGCTGTATCGTTGCTATTTTCTTACCGAATCTGCATTCGAGCAATAATTCATTTCCTGAAAATTTTAGTCGTGCATTCCAACAACGTAATCGGGCCCTCGTGTTCCACTCGGGCCGATTAATACGTTGTTGGAATGCACTCCAAAAATTTCCGGAGATTATAAGTGAAAACTTTTAGTTGCATTTATTCAAATAAAAGGCTTAATTTACAAAAAACTAAAGTTAATTTCATTCGTCATCACGGGAACAACAATAAGTTTTCGTCGTCTTCGTCCGGAAAATCTTTATTAACGCATACATCGTTTAAAGACTCTGGAAATTGATTCCCAGAGAACCAATTAATAACAAATTTCCCATTTTCTAGGGACCATCCATGTTGTGTTGGGTTATAGAAATGACCCTCTTGGCTTTTTCCGTCAAAACAGACGAGCAAGGAGGCAATGAGCAGCCATCATATTTCCGAAGTTCATAAAATGGGTCATCCCTTTGCTTTGGTTTATGCGCCTCTAAAAATATTTCGAATCTGTAAAGAAGAAAAGTAACTGAAGCTCAATGTTACATAATAAAGGTAAAACCTACCTGGCCTTATTCACTTCATTATGTTTATGCTTTCCATACATTAAACCAACAAATTTTTCAACTGCTGCAATTTGAGACGTATTTTTATTATCTGACGTTCCAGACGTTCCAAACTTTTTGGATGTGTTTATTTTGCTCCAAAATCTTGAATGGCGCCAATTTACCTTTTCTAAAAAATGCTGCCGTATAATCGCAGCCTGTTAAGGCATGGAAGGGAGGTAAGGATTGACTTAGTTCTACACCCAAAGCTTCAAAAATTTCATTATCTTTAATGTACCTTAAAGTATTGGCACTCTGGACACCTAAAATAATATACTTATTGGATCATAATTTAAGTGTAGCCTACCTGTTTCTATTCATACAGAAATATGTTTTGGAAGTAAATGGAAATTGCCCAGAATAATGATTAAAATATCCGTATCAGAAGATCTGACGAAGCAATTGGTCACCCACCTTTGGCAAAGTGGCATTTCATATTCTATCAAGAGTGTGTCAGTTTTAAGAGGTGGGAGAGTAGATTTGATCTTTGATAAAGTTGTAAGCCCTTCGATTAAAGATATAGAGAGACACAAAAGGGCAGGTTTATTCGACAGAGATATAGAATATAGAATTTCTGGAAGTGACTAGATTTTCTGAAATCATTAAGAGGGGATCAATTTAAAAATTCGTTAGTGGAATTTTTAACAAATGAGTGGTCTAAGGATGAGTATGGCACAGTTTTAGGAACAAATACGATTCATGTCAATAATGGAGATATCTGCTTTAAATACCAAATAACAATGGCCATGTCTCAAGAGAATTATCTACCATTTGTCCCAGCTTCCAGAAAACACCAATTGCTTCGTCAGATCTTCTGATACGGATATTTTAATTATTATTCTGGGCAATTTCCACTTACTTCCAAAAAATGTTTCTGTATGAATAGAAACAGGTAGGTTACACTTAAATTATAATCCAATAAGTATATTATTTTAGGTGTCCAGACTCCAGAGTGCCAATACTTTAAGGTACATTAAAGACAATGAAATTTTTGAAGCTTTGGGTGTAGAACTAAGTCGATCCTTACCTGCCTTCCATGCCTTAAACAGACTGCGATTATAAGGCAGCATTCTTTAGAAAAGGTAAATTGGCCCTATTCAAGATTTTGGAGCAAAATAAACACATCCAAAAAGTTTTTGCCACCTTTGGAACGTCAGATAATATAAGTACGTCTCAAATTGCAGCAGTTGAAAAATTTGTTTGTTTAATGTATGGAAAGCATAAACATAATGAAGTGAATAAGGCCAGGTAGGTTTTACCTTTATCATGTAGGTAACATTGAGTTTCAGTTACTTTAATTCTTTACAGATTCGAAATATTTTTAGAGGCTTATAAACCAAAGCAAAGGGATGACTCATTTTATGAACTTCGGAAATTTGATGGCTGCTCATTGCCTCCTTGCTCGTCTGTTTTGAGGGAAAAAGCCAAGAGGGTCAACCAAATTTCTGCGATTTGGAACGATTCATCCAAGAAAGGGCCTCATTTCTATAACCCAACACAACATGGATGGTCCCTAGAAAATGGGAAATTTGTTATTAATTGGTTCTCTGGGAATCAATTTCCAGAGTCTCTCAACGATGTATGCGTTAATAAAGATTTTACAGGACGAAGACGATGAAAACTTCGACAATTATTGTTGTTCCAGTGATGACGAATGAAATTAATTTTAGTTTTTTGTAAATTAAGCCTTTTATTTGAATAAATGCAACTAAAAGTTTTCTAAATAATTTCCTTTAGGTATGTTAAAATACGCCCAGTAAGTCGCGTATCTTGCATCACGCTCCAACGCATCGCCCACAATAGGATAAAGTGAGACGTGACGATTTGATAAAACAGCGTCTGATTAAAAAACGCTGCCGTTTGCCGACGATATTTTTGCATATTAGTATTCAGCAAATTTTTCTCGATTTTTTGGATATACTTTCAATATGTGTACTTTTAAAGTTGTATTATGTAATTTTTTAACAACTTTGAGAGCATCTGTCCAGAGGAAAGCTGCCGGTATGAAACGTCTGCTCGGGTTTTTCTACATCCACAAATCAAGGGCTTTCATTTGATACCCATTTCATGCTGTATACTTTTAAAGTTGTATTTTGAATTTTTTTGCACGTTTGATCGCCGCCCCCGCCTAAACGCTGCCGGTTTGGCGTGGCAGACGCCCGTATTTGTCTTAGTGGCGTTAATGGCTTTCCAATGCGCTATAGTGGTGCTTGTGTACTCAAAAAGTTGTATTTGTCCCCGTAGCTCTTGGACTATATGTTAATATGCCTACGGTGATGTCAAAAATGTTCCAGCGGTTGGAATTCCATGAAGCCGGCACCGGAGGTTTTGGGAGTTTTAATATGTTGTTAAGCAGTTCAAATAGAGCTGATCTGCCAAGTTTCAGATTTACATTATTTTTTCCGAGGTTTTGCCTATTTTGAGACTAAAATGCCTGGGCTACAGTACAGTGTTTATACTTCGTTTGCGACCAAAACGGACGGCAGTAGGCTTTGTTAGGGTGACAGAATTCACTGGGTATAGTACTTATGACATTTGTCAAATTGCATGTCACCTTCAAAATTGATGCATGTTGCCAAGTCGCAGAGAGTCGAATAATGTCGAAGAATTGCTTAAAGATCTGAGAATTCTCCTTTTACTGAAGACTGACTGACTGGTTTATGCCTTCGTGGTACCCATACGTAAGCATCTTTTTGGAAACAGGACTTCATGTAACGCGTGGCTGGCAGGAGCCACGGTGCAAGTTTGAAGTACATCGCCTTTTTCCTAGATCCTAGAGGTCAATGGAGCCTCCTGTGGTGTTGGATTTGTGATCATTTTAACTTTGTAGGTCTCTACTTACTTGTAGATTCGAGTGTTTCAGTTAATTTTTGTAATTGATTGAAGATACGAAAAGGAAACAAGAAATTATTATTTATTAGAAGGAAATTGCTTACAGAAATTGTAGCGGAGGTGCCTTGCTTGCTTTAGAATTAAATGTAATAATGTAAACTGCATATTTGGAATGAGAACTCTAAGTCTTGCCACCAAAAATTATATTGAAGTACTACATGTTTCGGCTAAAATTAGCCATCATCAGGTACAGACTAGAAAAATTACTTGTTGAAAAAATATACAGGGAGGAGGAGGTAACTTACATCAGCAAACGATCATTTAAATTTGAGGTTAATTAAAATTTGAGGTTAGACACTTAATTCATAACTACTGAAACACTGAAAGGTAAAATATAGATTAATTATCAACCAATAGGCACTAACTTACATTATAATACAAAAATTTGGAAAAATCCATGAAGGATTATGAAGAATTGAAGAAATTCAAACTTAATTCTTCTTAATTCTTTTGAATTTCTTTAATTCTTCATAATCCTTCATGGATTTTTCCAAATTTTTGTATTATAATGTAAGTTAGTGACTATTGGTTGATAATTAATCTATATTTTACCTTTCAGTGTTTCAGTAGTTATGAATTAAGTGTCTAACTTCAAATTTTAATTAACCTCAAATTTAAATGATCGTTTGCTGATGTAAGTTACCTCCTCCTCCCTGTATATTTTTTCAACAAGTAATTTTTCTAGTCTGTACCTGATGATGGCTAATTTTAGCCGAAACATGTAGTACTTCAATATAATTTTTGGTGGCAAGACTTAGAGTTCTCATTCCAAATAAACTTTTGATGCCACTTTGAGACGATGGATTATTACCTATTAATGTAAACTGCTTTCATATAGGTCCCAATGAAGATTTGCAAGATTCCTAATAAAAATTTACCTAATTGTTCAATATTTTTTCTGATAATTTGGAAAAAGAGACAAATTGGCACTTCTACACTTCCATAGATTTTGGTCTTTTGCCAACACTTGTGGGTTTCAAATTTTGTGGTCCTTGTCTCAAAGTCTTCATTATTAGGTAGGTACTGTTTTTCACCTTAAAAAGTGACATTATGAAAACGTCTCCGTAAAAAGAGAAATAATCACCCGCCTCGAACGTCTGCATCATTTAGATCTGGGCGATCTTCTTGATTTGCTTAAAACACCTGATGATCTCCTTTTTCTGGTCGACGCTAATTAGTTTTGGCATTTCTGTGTCTCAATAACTACAATAACTCTTTGTCAAAATCAACAATTAAATGTAAGTAAATGTGACAACATGGCTAAAAGGTTCCGTGAGGCATCCGTTCAGTTACTAAATAGTGACCAACTTTGAAAAACCAAACCACAGCCTACTGCCGTCCGTTTTGGTCGCGAATGGAGTATATAAACATAATCTACGTAACTTAACGCAGCATAGCGTAGCATAACGTAAAGCTCCGCTCCCCTATCCAAACCAATTGCAGTAACCTCCCATTTTTTTAATTGTGTGGTTGGGGAGGTTAAAACAAAAATCCTTATTATGGTAGTTTAACTTTTGTTGTCTCTTTTTTTTGACTTTTACACTGGCCACGAGTTTGACAATTTAACAACGAAACGTTTCGCAGGATATCGAACGTGGAACTTCCTACTTGCGTCTGAGGCCCGACCGCGTGGCCATGCAGGACGCCACCGCCCAAATGGCCATGTTGCAGTTCATCTCGAGCGGTCTGAAAAGGGTCGCGGTGCCCAGCACCATCCACTGCGACCACTTAATCGAGGCCCAAGTGGGCGGCGAGAAGGACCTCGCCAGAGCCAAAGACCTGAACCAGGAGGTGTACAGTTTCCTGAGTACGGCCGGCAACAAATACGGCGTCGGTTTCTGGAAACCCGGTTCGGGCATCATCCATCAGATCATCCTGGAAAATTACGCCTTTCCCGGTTTATTGATGATCGGCACGGACTCGCACACCCCCAACGGGGGTGGTCTCGGCGGCCTCTGCATCGGGGTGGGCGGGGCCGACGCCGTCGACGTCATGGCCAACATCGCCTGGGAACTGAAATGTCCCAACGTCATCGGCGTCAAACTGACAGGTACGTAGCGACGCGTCAAACTGTTACTTAGCGACTTAAAGTCCATTCACATCCACTTAACATACATGACTTAACAGAAAGTACATACATAACAGAAAGTTCAAATAGATTGTAGCATATGCATCTGTTCAGATTCGGCAAAAACATGGCTCACGTAACATAACAAAAGCAAAGGTTGCTCCAACCTCAACTTTTCTGTGTACTTATGTTATGTTTTCTATGCAGGGCCAATCATAAACTAGCAAAGTAAGAGCGAGATATGTTGATAATCGGTTTCTCCTTACGGGTGTCTAGTTCAAGAAATTTTGATAGTTATCACTGACAATTTAATCAATTTAGCGGCGAGCGGCGGTTTTAATTATTGGAATATTTGGCAATTTTTGAGTTTTGTGTTTAAACTGGGCCGTGTCTTTGCTGATGCCTTGTTCAACATGGATGACGGAAAACTTATAGATCTCGTGCATAGTTATCCACATCTGTATGATCGTAAGCGGTCAGACTTCAAAGACAACAGAAAAAAACTCTTTATTGGCAGGAGATTGCGAAATTACTAAAGTTTGTCATCTGTTTAATTTTTCACTTCAACGCGCAGGCGTATTTAAACCAATGTGAACTAGAAATATTTGATAATGTTTTGTACGCGTACGCTATGTCTTTCTGTTAAGATAAGTATGCTAAGTGGATGTGAATGGGGTTTTAGTCGAGCGGCGGGCGCTGGAAATTCGGCTTATTTATAGAGTAATCTATCAATCGTTTAGAACAAAACAAAATGTATGTACACCACTACATATTAACGAGATACATCCGAAAGTACTTCTTAGCCAATGGGAAAATCGGGCCAAGGGGTAGTTTTACCCCTAAAAGCAAATTTCCAAAGAATGTGTGTCCTTCGCTGCCATTTTCATCATTACAGGATCAGTACAACAAACTGGAAAGTTGATTTTGGTTACAAATGATTCAGAATTGAATAACGAATCCACGGGTGTGTGCAAAATGGGCATAATTTGCGTTGTTCATTCTTTAAATTGAAGCGAAACGTAGATATTATATTGAGAATAAAATTACGATTTGCCTTTAATCAGCTGTAGTTTTCGATTTCACGCTGATCAAAGTTCTAATTATATGTTAGAAAACTGCAGAATTTTTTCCTCTTTCTTTCAAGTATACAGGGTGAGTCAACAAGGTGACGGCGGTCCATAACTTCTGAACCCTTCCAGATAGGAAATCAATTCAAACGCCATTATGTACAACACCGCCAATTCTACATCCTAAAAATACTTTCAACTATACAGGCTGTCCCAAAACACTTGCAATGCATGGCAACTTCATTTTTTTAAATGGAACACCACCATTTTGATGCCATATTCTGGATCACCTATAACATAGCTTTACATCGACATAAGACATTCGATGGTTTAAGGCTCTGTTCTCAAGTAATTAATTCTTTTTGAAAAATTTCGACTATTGCGGGTGCTTCTTAAAAAAATTCCTGAGAACTCAATTTTGTATCTAGAGAGCTGAGGTTCGGTACGAGTATAAAGGAAGGTCTATTCAAGCTATCTGACATGATAACTATCATGATCACTATACAGGGTGTTAAAAATTCTGTGTCAAGTTTGGAAAATTTCAAATATGCAAAACTCCATTTTTTCAAATGGCACCCCCTGCTATTATTGTGCCATGGGGTTCGGCTGTTGAAGTACTTTATTTTTTATTAAGTATGTCCTATACCTAAAGTCAATACTTCAAAAGATATTCTTTGTCTTATTTATTTTATTGAAGATTATTACGATCTCAATTAAAGCATGCCATGGACTGTATGACAGTTATGATTAACATTGTTTATTTACATAGTTACCAGACAGTTTGTCACATTTATTGACATACACAATGAATTTCAACCATAAGCAATAAACCATGTCAATGAATTCTTTCTGGTTGTGTATGTCAATAAATGTGACAAACTGTCTGGTAACTATGTAAATAAACAAGGTTAATCGTAACTGTCATACAATCCATGACATTCTTTAATTGAGATCGTAATAATCTTCAATAAAATAATTAAGACAAAGAATATCTTTTGAAGTATTGACTTTAGGTATAGGACATACTTAATAAAAAATAAAGTAATTCAACATCCCAACCCCATGGCACAATAATAGCAGGGGGTGCCATTTGAAAAAATGGAGTTTTGCATATTTGAAATTTTCCAAACTTGACACAGAATTTTTGACACCCTGTATAGTGATAATGATAGTTATCATGTTAGATAGATAGAATGGACCTTCCTTCATGTTCGTACCGAATCTCAGCTCTCTAGATACAAAATTGAGTTCTCAGGATTTTTTTTAAGAAGCACCCGCAATGGTCGAAATTTTTCAAAAAGAATTAATTACTTTAGAACAGAGCCTTAAAACATGGAATGTCTTATGTCGATGTAAAGCTATGTTATAGGTGATCCAGAATATGTCATCAAAATGGTGGTGTTCCATTTAAAAAAATGAAGTTGCCATGCATTGCAAGTGTTTTGGGACAGCCTGTATAGTTGAAAGTATTTTTAGGATGTAGAATTGGCGGTGTTGTACATAATGGCGTTTGAATTGATTTCCTATCTGGAAGGGTTCAGAAGTTATGGACCGCCGTCACCTTGTTGACTCACCCTGTATATATACATACAGCGCGAGTGTAAAGTATGGAATAAAATTCCTTAAATTTTTGTCCTTGATTTGTGGCAAAAATTCTCGGACAGGTCAATTTTATTTTTGTAATGCGGACTTGATGGAGGGCACAGTTATTTTCTCACACTTCCGGTTTAACCGGAAATGGCCTTAACTTAGTTTTCTCAAATGGAATGACACTTTTTTCTCAACAGATTTGGAATCTACGATTTTTTCTGAGTTAGAAACATGTGTCACACTTTACCGGATGTACAGTCACGGCCACCCCGGATTTTCAAAAACATCGAAGAAATCGGTCAAAAACCAAGATTTTTGAAAATCGCAAATACACGTCAACCTTATTTATTTGATACAAATTCAACGGCGCAATTTCATTTCCTTTTATTTGTCTTTGTTTTTTAAATTTTTTTCACTTTTCACAATCTGCCAAAATAGTAAAAAGATTTTTTTTTAAATGTAATCGCGCAGTTGCATTTGCAACAAAAAAATAAGGTTGACGTGTACTTGCGATTTTCAAAAATCTTAATTTTTGATCGATTTCTTCGATGTTTTTGAAAATCTGGGGTGGCCGTGACTGTACTTCCGGTAAAGTATGATACATGGTTCTAACTCAGAAAAAATCGTAGATTCCAAATCCGTTGAGAAAAAAGTGTCATTCCATTTGAGAAAACTAAATTAAGGCCATTTCCGGTTAAACCGGAAGTGTGAGAAAATAACTATCCCCTCCATCAAGTCCGCATAACAAAAATGAAATTGACCTGTCCGAGGATTTTTGCCACAAATCAAGGACAACAATTTAAGGAATTTTATTCCATACTTTACACTCGCACTGTATAGGTGCGTATCTCGTTCTGAGGGCCAAATTGTTAATATTAGTGCGCGGCGCACCGTTTTCTCAGCATCGCGCTGCCGCTCGCATATAGGTAAGTAACATACGGTATCGCCGTTCGGCAGACCCAATCGTATTTTTGAATGTAACACTCGAGAGCGCCAAGGGATCGCCACTGTCAGGTGTTACTTACCCTGAGCTGCTCTCCCGTGAAAATTAAAGGCCACAACCACGACTCCAATAGTCCATTTTCTTGCGGCTCTGTGCTCTGCAAGAATCGGAAATTTCCAACATGGATTGCTACCAAAATTAAATCGGCATTATGATATCTCTACGTACCAAATTTCAGCCGAATAGATAAAGTAGTTTGAGATGTAGCGTGTTACTTACATTCTTTCCTCGATTCTTTCTAATTTCTGGATTTTATGCCAAAAGGACACTAAGGCTGGAATTTCAATTGACGGCATAAAAATTTACGTGCTATCATAAAATAGTTATCGCATAAATCATGAGATGGCGCTAGCTGCCATTACAAGTAGATTTCTGTAATTTGACTTGCCATATTATGTGTCCTACATGGCAAGTAATTAAAGAAATCTACTTTTAATGACTGCTAGCGCCCTCTCATGAGTTGCGCGCTAACTACTTTATGGTACCTATTATTATTTAAATAAATTGAAATTCCAACCTGTGAATACATTTTTTGAAACAAAATTGGAAGTACATTTATGCACTGATAAAAAAATGGTGCTCATCTTTCAAATTTCAAAGTTGATATTCCAAAAAGACACTCTACATTTGCACAGGTCAACACTAACCTCCTTAAGGTGGCAATTAGCTTAATCGACACCTTAAGGTGGCAATTATTAGCTTATTCGACACATTAAGGTGGCAAATAAGGAATGACCATGTTGTTGATCTGTTTTCTAATGGACACCTTTAAGGTGACAGTTAGCTTAATCGACACCTTAGGGTAATTGATTAAGCTAATTGTCAATTTAAAGGTGTCAATTCAGGATTAATTATGCCACCTCAAGGTGTCGATTAGCTAATTAGCCAGCTTAAAGGTATCAATTAAGGCTTAATTGCAACCTTAAGGTGTCGATTAAGCTAATTGTCACCTTAAAGGTGTCCATTAGAAAACAGAACAAGTACATGGCCCTTCTGCCTCTTTTTCTTTTTCGTGTTCTCCAGACCTCGAAACGGAAAGATCTGGTGTTATTTCAATTTCGAATTTGGGAGTGCAGTACGTTATTTCAGTGGGCATCAAGTACGGATGATACAGGTGAGGTAAGGGTAAGTAACACCTGACAGTGGCGATTCCTTGGCGCTCTCGAGTGTTTACATTCAAAAATACGGTCATCGATTGCGTGAATCGGGATTTTCGCCCTTATACTTCGGCACATAAGGATCATTCGCTATTTTCATTATTACAGCATAAGTACACATGCTAGAAAGTCGATTTTGATGTCAAAGGATTCAGAATCGAATGGAGAATCCACAGGTACAGGGTGAGTCTGAAAGACTCCACATCCTTTATACCACAGAATCTACTGTTCAAATGATGAAGCTTGGTGCAAAAATTATTGGTCAATTGTGATTCCTCTTGATGTTATAAGCCGCCAAAGATCTTCATTTTTAAACGTTTTTTTTAAATATCTTTCGAAAGGTGTATCGTAGGATTTTGAATTTTTGCACAGTATTGTTACAGACCAAAATGCAACTGCTGATGGTACTTAAGACATTATCCAAAAAGCGGATCTCTGTTATACAGGGTGGCCCCGATGTTATTTGCCCTTGAATTTTTTATGTTTGAAAATATTGCTAATTTACCTATGCGGCCGTATTCCCCGTTCCATTCTAAAACTTTTTTGGCTCTTAAAATTTTTCGAAAAAACTAACCACTCACGAGAAAAATTGAAAAAACCGAGTTTTTTCGAAAAATTTTAAGAGCAAAAAAGTTTAACAATTGAACGGGGAATACAGCCGCATAGGCAAATTAACAATTTTTTCAAACATAAAAAAGCTCAAGAGCAAATAACATCGGAGTCACTTTGTATAACAGGGATCCGCTTTTTGGATAATGTCTTAAGTACCATCAGTAGTTGCATCTTGGTCTGTAACAATGCTGTGCAAAAATTCAAAATCCGACAATACACCTTTCGAAAGATATTTAAAAAGAACGTTTAAAAATGAAGATCTTTGGCGGCTTATAACATCAAGAGGAATCACAATTGACCAATAATTTTTACACCAAGCTTCATCATTTGAACAGTAGATTCTGTGGTATAAAGGATGTGGAGTCTTTCCAGACTCACCCTGTAGGTAGTTTCACGCTCATCAAAATTCTAATACAATAGAAAACTGCAGAATTTTCTCCTCTTTCTTTTAAGTAGGTATATAATCACATATAGATGCACATAGGTATAGATGCGTGTCTCGTTTTGACAAAATATCGACTTTATAGTTCCGGACATAAGGGTTATCTTTAAATTGGCTTTTTTAGTAGTTAAATAATAATTACAGTAAGGAAAAATGACTTTAATAATAACAATAAACATACAAAAAACGCTGCAATTACAGATTATGTATTGTTCATCTTCGCTAGAGTCCTGATCCTCAATAACACATTTTTCCGCATAGGTCCTTTAAGGCACTGGTGGGGGTTTATTGCGCTTGGCCCCGTATGATGCGCATGCGTTGATCTTGTGTCATTTCTAGTGCATTTATACGTCATCTGTCACTACTGTCAACAGAATCTGGGACCTTTCACGTTTACCACGTGCTATTTTAACCTACAATGACACATAACTGACAGTAGACATTCAAGTAAATTCTGTCAGCGGTCAAAAAATGACTGCGCATACGGCCATAGATGGCGTCATGACGTCACGCTTACAGGACCTATTGGAGCACAATTGTTCGCATGCACAAATTTCTAAGCATTTCAGGCCCGTTTTGTAACACTCATAATTTTGAAGTGTCACATGCCCCTTGTTTATCTTTACAGAAAATATGTGTTAGCTCTCTTACTTCATTCGGGACAGTCTTCATCGAGTACAAAATTGGAAAAATAGAACCATTCCTGGCCCACTGAGTCGGTACTAAAAAAAGGGTCATGACTGTTGCACCATTTTGGTTTGCAACAATGATCGTTGTACATGATAATTTTCGGTAGGAGGGAAATTTGCGGTAGTTTTGTTGGAACTTTGTAAAAATTAATGCCGTAAATTCACGCAATCGATGGGAGCAAGACCAGCAACGATTCTGACAGCCCGCCTCTGAAGTGCAAACACTCGTCTCGAGTGCGAGCTATGACCCCATATGAGGATAGCGTAACTAGCTATAGATTGGAACAGAGAGTGAAAATCAATTAAAAGTGCGTCCGAGGACACTTCTGCACTCAGTTGTCTGAGTACATAGATAGATTTGCATAGCTTTGCCGACAGGTATTCTACTTGTTTATCCCATATAAGGGAGGGGTGCAAGACGATCCCCAGATACAAGACTATCTAGATTTGGGGTTCCGTTCAGGCTGCGAGTAGAGAAGAACATAGTAGCAGATTTATCATCATTAAGCTTAAGGTTATTTGCGTTAAACCAGTGTAAGGCATTCGCTCGTGTTTCGATAAGAGCATTTTGAAGCTCATCCATGCGACTTGTGGTGTTGCAGAGGGCTGTATCATCGGCATAGAGCACTGTAGTTGTTTGCATGTTACTCGGAAGATCGTTTATATATAATAAGAAAAGTAATGGTCCTAATACCGATCCCTGCGGTACCCCCAACTCGATGGATGCTTCGGGTGACGTAGTACCATTAATGTATGTTACTTGGGTTCTGTTGGATAAGTAACTCCTCAGTAGTTGCAGGGATAAGTCGTCCAGGCCATATATCTGCATCTTGCCGAGCAATATTTCAGGTGTGACACAGTCGAAAGCCTTAGACAGGTCGCAAAAGGTGACTCCTACATATTTCTCGACCTCGATACCTCCTATTATGTGATTTTAGGGGTAAAACTACCCCTTAGCCCGATTTTCCCATTGGCTAAGAAGTACTTTCGGATGTATCTCGTCAATATGTAGTGGTGTACATATATTTTGTTTTGTTTTAAGCGATTGATAGGTTAAGTCACAATTTCATCACTCCGCCGCTCGACTAACTGACGGTAAACGTAAAGGTAAGCTCGCCGGTTGGACGTCCCCCAAGGACATCATACTCAAAGTGGCGGACATCCTCACGGTGAAAGGTGGTACCGGCGCCATAGTGGAGTACTTCGGTCCCGGCGTCGATTCGATTTCCTGCACCGGAATGGCGACCATTTGCAACATGGGCGCGGAGATCGGCGCCACCACTTCCGTCTTCCCCTACAACTCGCGCATGCGCGACTACCTCAACGCCACCAAGCGGGGGGATATCGCGTCTGCCGCGGACAAGGTCAAGAACGTTCTGTTGAACGCCGACGAGGGCGCCAAGTACGATCAGGTGATCGAGATCAACTTGGACACGTTGGAGCCGCACGTGAACGGACCATTCACCCCCGATTTGGCCAATCCCATCGGTAGATTGGGGGATGCCGCGAAGAAGAACGGCTGGCCCGTCGAAATAAAAGTCGGTTTGATTGGTTCGTGCACGAACAGCTCGTACGAGGATATGGGACGATGCGCCAGCATCGTTCAGGAGGCCATGAAGCACGGATTGAAGTCAAAAATTCCGTTTAACGTGACGCCGGGCAGCGAGCAGATCAGAGCGACAATCGAACGAGACGGGATCGCCAAGATTTTGCGCGATTTCGGCGGCACGGTGAGTAAATTCAAACCAATGATCATGGACACTCGGATAGCTCGAACCAATAGTAGAACTTGTCGGCGCAGATTTTAATTCGAAAACTTGCAATAGAAGGCGCCTCTTTCCTAAATTTCCGAAAATTAGCAACCAATATTTACAGGAAGAAACTGTTGCGGCTCTAACTTATTTTTCCTATCAACCGCCAGATGGGCGATAGTTTATACCTCTGTTGCCAAATCATGCAGGATACATTTTAGTCCGGGGGTTAAAGCATGGCCATCTCTAGTTCCAGACCATGTTCTAACCATTTGGCAACGTGGCGAGAGGAGATTTAGCGTCAATTTGACAAACTGTCACTGATTGTCATTAAAGTGAAACTTTTGCTAAAAATGTTGGAATCTTTACCAATTTCAAATAATTAACGTACTGAAAACGAATATTTTGAAGAAAGTATGTAAGATATGGTGGTATTTAGTAGATTTATAGTGATTATTTCCATCATCTGTCAAATTTACATAAACCAATCAAATGCAAACTCTCAACCAATGAACGAGGTTTATCTCGAATAAATTTGACGTTTCTCTTGACATCTTTAACTTAACATTTGTAAATTACTCGAAATTATGCTCGCTTTTGCAGATACCTTACCATCCATTGTGAAAATTCTAAGTTATTCCGTCAACAATAATATCGGTCCCTAATGTAAGACTGTTTAAGGACACTATTATTAATGCGTCCTTCAAAACGTCGAAGGATTCAGACCATCAAACTATTATGTGGATAGGTTTGTAGATTTTGAGTTCAAGCGATAGCTTTCGATATTTACTTACCTATGGATCATCTATTTGGCTAAGTGCATGGAAAACTAAACCCTCAGCAAAATGTAAATAAACTAATAAACTTAAACAATTAAAATTTATCAAAATAGGTAACTATACGATTATATTATGCATATTGAGCAGATAAATGTAAATGTCAAAATGAACAAACAGGATTCTGGAAATAATCTTAGCAAATATAACGCGACCATTGATTTTTTATCGGCAAAATTTTCCAAAGTCAGACTATAAACTTCCGTTTTAGATAATTTTGCTCGTTGAATTTGGACATTTATATTCGGAGATTAAAGCTCTCGGGCTCTAATCAGAATATAAATGCCCAATTCAACTCGCAAAATCATCAAACGGAAGTTTATCATCACTTTGGAAAATTAAAAAATCAAGGTCTTGTTATATTAATGTTGATAAATTTTGATTACAGACCCATTTTAAATATTATGTGGACAAGAAGGTAACAGTTCCGTATACGGACACATGCTAATTTTTCACTTTATCATAAAAATTTTGTAACTATACTCTGTCCGGGATCCACATGACCAAGATTCACCCAATTTCCATGGCGACTCATTGTTGACAACAATTCCGGACAGACCATATAAGGTTCAAATCATCACATTTTATAGTAAACCGACGGCGCTATAGGAGATCCGTTGATTAAAAATAGTATTATTGAATGAAATCTGAAATTAAAAAATGGGCTTTCCAAGGGTCGATTAAGTTGCCCCCCCCCCCCCCGTTCAAAATATCGATGTCAAAATTATATCAAAATATTGCGCTCGTTATGCGCTTCCTTGCGCCCCAACACATTTTTTTGCGCTGCTCTGATTTTGCGCTGCCTTGGGTTCTTCAAAGAAGCAATTCGAAAAATTAAACGTTAAAGGAGGATTCAACTCAAGAATTCGACTTTTGGCTTACCTCAGTTTCTGGTCAATTTTAGTCTCCTGAATCTAATGGTGACATTAAAATGTTGAAAAAACCTCTATTTTCAGAATTATTTGAAAATTAAGAATTCTCGAATTCCAGGCATCTAGATCTTAAAATTGCGTCAATTACGACATGATTATTCGTCATGTTGGCAACAATTTGTGATTAGGGGTACATCTCTCAAAATTATGCCAAGCCATTTTTTAAGGTTATGTCTGACGGCAAATAGTATTGATGCATAAATTAATATTAAAAAAAATCACACAGGGACATTTTGAGGACAAGAAGCGTTTCAAACATCTTTCACCACCTTCGTTTATTCAGTAACTTCCACCGCAACCGCAATTCTTCAGCATGATCCATGGCAAATTTCGGCATTAAGAAATACTTATCAAAAATGATTCTACTATAAAACTCGACAGCACACCACCACTTCCACATTCCACTATACATGTATATATATATATATATTTCATTAGTTTATTTTAACAAAAATACAGCTGGAGAAGCCCAGATTACGAGCCTCAAAATTTACCCCAACGTTCAAGGTCAGGAAAGATTCAATCTACGGACTATGTTCATAAACAGCACACGAAGATTTTACCAGGTATAAAATGACGATGAAATAATTCATAATCATATAGCAGCCGATTACAATAGTGTAGGTAGGTATAGGTATAAATTTATGCGTAATAATTAATAAGATAATCAAACCGAAACTTAGGTGCACATGATCAGACTGCTCCGCATGCGCAATTTGATTACACAAAAATTTCGCGCGTTTTATTATGACATGGAGTTCCTGAGAATTGAAAGAAATTATGTCAATTATTATATGGCAACTGGCAACAAATGAAACAATCCAGTATTTTAGTAATTTCATTTTATTCCACAAACTAAGTACAATAAGTTAGTCCACATAATGTTTTGAAAAACAGTTACTTACTACAATAATTAATCGAAATATACTTCAAATCGAATCCTTCAGCTGCTTTAAATCCACTGTAAACTCCATCTTTTTCGGGAAATTGTTCTCTTATTTATGACACAACACATGCTGGAACAACTCTTCTTTGGAACTTGCCTAAAGATTGAAAAGCATCAACTCAAAAAATAAACTGTTTATAAGCAATAAAACACCAAACCCGATTCGATGATGACTTCAAAACAGCCATTTTCTCTGGATTGTCTTTTGCCATGAGTATAAGGCCTGCTGCTTGGCATCTTTTAAGACATTCGCATCCAATACAACACTGTAAAAAGAAGAATGTTGCACAACACATTCGTTGCCTTCTTCTACCAGTTTTGAAATTAAAGTCGATTCCCTGCAACAAAAACATTCTTCCTTTAGCAACATTATCTTACAAAACCCACATCTACACCAGTTTAAATTACATAGTCTTGATGAACTACTACTTATCTGGGTGGTAGCCTCTGGAAATGGCATCGGGTTGAAGACTTGAACTCCCTCGCCATTATCTTCATCGCTGGCTTATAAGCCATGATTGCGCTCGAGGTAGAATATTAGGAATAGGAACTTTGCAAACTTAACTTTCACTCGCTTTGACAATTGACATAACCGCCCCTGACGTCTACAAAGTTGAGACGTCGTATTAGACACAAAAAACCACTGCCACCAACAATGCAATTTAATGCTTCCACAAACAGAATCGAAGTTACCGATGATTTTGGGAAAGATGACGTCATCTTTCTCTCGATTTTAACGAATATCTTCAAAACGGTAAAGAATTGTTAAATTCTGATAACACCATTCGACTCAGACGCTCCCCTGATACTAGAATCAGCCATAACCTCAACATCGATTTCTTGAGTTGCATCCTCCTTTAAGTTAACCCCCCCACTGTTTTTTTAAAGGGCTCTCGAACCAGAGCAACGCAAAAAATGTGTTGGGGCGCAAAGAAGCGCATAACGAGCGCAATATTTTGATATAATTTTGACATCGATATTTTGAACGGGGGGGGGGGCAACTTAATCGACCCGCTTTCCAAACAATTACCAAAATCCTTGAGGAGGAGAGTGAGTAGTTGAGAAACGTTTGTTAGAGAGAAATCTTATCTGACCTTTTGAGACCTGAATGAAAAAGTGATTAGCGACTAGTTTTGATAGAAAAAAATCTTTTAGAGGGCGGGTAAACAGTTGAGAAACGTTTATTATTTGAGAGAGACCTTACCTGACAAAGACCTGAACTGCGTTGGATGCGCGTGGAAAGTCTTTTCGAGTGGAAAGTCGATGCGCGTGGAAAGTCTTTTCGGGTGGATCAGTAGGCGGACGTATGTCGTAGACCACTTCCTTTCGGCTAAGCTCGCAACTTTTCGTTTCACTCGGCTTCGCCTCTAATTACTCGGCTTCGCCTCTAATTTCTCGGCTTCGCCTCGAAATATAAAATTCCAAATAAAAATCGATCCGGCAACACTGCATTTTGGCTAAATATCCTTTGCGCCTCTACAGGGTGAGTCTAGTTGGACAAATCAGCGCTCTAGCGTTTAAGATATTGAAATTGGAAATTCTATTTTTGGATATGTTGTAGCTGAAATGGTCCCCTACGCATGAGACTCATGAAGAAAGCTCCAGTTTTATTCAAACCGAAATTATTAAATAAAAACGAAGGCCTAAAAATATTTTTTTCGACATTGTTGCATTTTTTAGGGTTATATTCTTAGAGAATCATTTTCTCTTTATGGAAACATAATTTTTTGCAGAAGAAAGTTAATAATATCCGAGAGATAAATTATTTAAATAATAAAGATTTTTAATTATTTCCTAACGAAAACCACGAGTCCCATGGTTTTAACAACTGAAAGGCAGTCTTGCTTATACTGCAGACTGTACCCAGAATGACAAGTGTCAGTTGGAAATGTCATTTGGGGTCGTTTGTGGAAAAGTAATGCAAAACTGCGAGTTTTTGCCCTTTTCTTTACAGATAATTAGGTAATTTTTATTGCTTGATGAATTTTTTACTAAATTCGCCGAATCCAAGTGTCTCGGATTGTCACCCGATTGATGTTTTTTTTTACATTGCCATTGGAATCGAATGGTTCAACCAAGAAAAGCTATTCTCGTCAGCCAGAAGGGAATTGGAATAGTTTCTAACAGTTTACTAAGTGAGTACATTGTGTCAAATAAGGTGATTTTGTTGTCTTATTAAAAAGTTAATCCTTTTTCAGCCGATAAGTTTTCACACTTACGAAAAGAAGATTTATCATCATTGGATGTCGAAGGGTCCATTGATATTCCATGTAGCAAATGTTGAGACTGTTGATATAATGAAAATAGACAAAAAAGAAGCGTTGAGCAAAGTGAAACCAAGAAAATTCAAGACAGAGGGTGTACACTTGTACAGTGTACAGATGAAATATGAATTGATGCAACGAAGGTGTATGTAGCACTGTAGCAGTCACATCACATGAATCGAGATTAGGAACAAGTAGATGTCGCACAAAATGGCTTGATTGTGGCTAGGGAGTCATTTCGAGCGGTGGTCATCAAAGATGCTTGCTTGCGAACATCCAGAAATCATAACATGAAGAAAAAGAGCACGGGAGGATGTTGAGTAACATCGAATTAAACAATCATCTATTATTTCAAGTGAACGTTAAAATTGGACGGAGACTATTGTCACCACATTGTTACATATTTATTTATTTATCAGTACATTTGACGTTGCAACATTTATGTAAACCCTTGTAGTCCACTGCATTTTAATCTAAATCACGCTTCGTTAAGATCGATGTTAAGATCATATTTTTTCTTTGTATTCTTATTAGAAAGTGACGACAGAGGCCTAATGTTTATTTGAAATTTTGTCACTGTTTTATGGGATGTAATAAAATGTTTATACTGAATTTTAAACCGTCCTGTTAGTAACTATTGCCAATTCCCTTCTGGCTGAAGGGAATAGCTTTTCTTGGTCGAAACATTCGACTCCAATGGCAATGTAAAAAGCATCAATAGGGTGACAACCCAAGACACTTGTATTCGGCGAATTTATCACAGAATCCATCAAGCATTAAAAATTACCAATTATCTGTAAAGAAAAGGCAAAAACTCGCAGTTTTGCATTATTTTTCCACAAACAACTCCAAATGACATTTCCAACTGACACTTATTGTCATTCTGGGTACAGTCTGCGGTATAAGCAAGACTGCATCTCAGTTGTTAAAACCACGGCACTCGTGGAAATTATTAAAAATCTTTATTATTTAAATAATTTATCTCTCGGATATTATTAACTTTTTTCTGCAAAAAATTATGTTTACATAAAGAGAAAATGATTCTCTAACGAAATAACCCTAAAAAATGCAAGAATATCGAAAAAAAAATTTTTAGGCCCTCGTTTTTATTTAATAATTTCGATTTGAATAAAACTGGAGCATTCTTTATGGGTCCCATGCGTAGGGGACCATTTCAGCTACAACATTATCCAAAAATTGAATTTCCAATTCCAATATCTTGAACGCTAGAGCGACTGATTTGTCCAACTAGACTCACCCTGTATATTTAGTTATTTTCTCTGTTGGTTAATGCTCTATTAACGAATTTATAAAAAAAAATTAATAATTAACGTGTGCCCTTATACGGAACTGTACCACCCCAGTAATAGGCATCTTGCATCAATTTTGTTTTTGATGTTAAATTGAAGTTCGGGATATATTTAATCCTTTCAGATACCTTAAATTCCAATATCTTGTCCGTGGAGCTCAAAAAAAAATGAAGAAGTAGCATTTCCAAACTTCCCGCCAAAAGACCAGCCCAGCCATTCGAACATAATTTTCTTACATGTGACAACGTCGCTGTCTAACCTGACCCGACGTCTTTCATTCATAAATCTTAAATATTTTATGGTAGTCACCAGTACTCTTCGCCAGTGGGTACAAAGGTACAAGATGCCAACCCAAGCAACTAATAACATTGTACTTACCTCCTTTTACAACGTTAGAGGTTACTTTTGATCCCTCTTATTGTCAACTGCCAAGGCTGACTTTTCAAATTAATTATTAAATGTCACCCTCAAATAAACTGTTGTCAGATTGCATCCGCTGTACGATTTATGACGTCACAAGTCGTACAACGGCGTTTCTGAATTATTTATTTATTTACAAATAAACAAACGTTTTTTAAATAAAATTGATGTTCGCTGACGATTCCTTGTATCTTTATTGATGCATTTACATTAAAATAGCTCGAAATTAGGAAATGTGCAAGATGCCTATTGTTTAGAAAGCCGACTTTTTTAAGAAATCTCCTATAGCGCCGTCATTTTACTATAAAATGTGATGATTTGAACCTTCTGGTTACAACATTTTCATGAAAAAGTGAAAAATTAACATGTGTCCGTATACGGAACAATTACCAAAAGGTAAATAAGTAGCAGAAAACCATTTGAACTTGATATATAAATCGCATTTGAAGACAAGATTTATTTCATCGTTGCAGCGATGGTAAAAGGCAGGAATTAGACCATTCTCATCTGTAGAATTTTGTGTAAAATCGACTCAATGACGTAGGTACCCTGTTAAACGAAGATCAATTGAAATTGATACCTAGTCATCGCTATTTTGTGTATCTAGTTAAAAAATGTATTTCTCAGCCCAACCTGTTACCTACTCATTATTAGAACCGTTACACATTGCTACCCTAATTATAGGTGCCCAAGCGCCCAAAAATTAACATTTAACATTATATTGTATTCATTTCTACACAAACTACATGCTCTCAATAAACAAGTAATTCTGTGTAAAAGTGTCAAGTTTCAATAATGATCTCGAAATTATAAAACGTGGAGGACTCGCAGTGGCTTCGAAGGGAGTTGTTTGAGGCCCAGATGCTTAGAAATCATGCAAGCTGATGTAATATCGATTGAATTTGAAAAGGATTTGTAAAAAATCTTTTTCTCTGGAATTTGTTACTTAAAACTTACTTAATAGGGCACATCTTACAGGCTTTCTTAAAGTATTGAATTTCAATTCGTTAATCGTTCGAAATTAATAAAAATATAATATTTTTTGGTAATTTTTGCAATGTTTCACTTCAATGACAATCTATGACAATTTGTCAAACTGACGCTAAAGACGGGCGCACACACCTGCATAAGCGCATATGCATACGGCATAAGTATTCAATTCGCGAAAATCAGCAAAGTGTCTGACATCTGGTGGCAATACTTTAACTACACTGAGAGACAGGATACGGAAATACTTTTAACGTCCGTCATCATAATTTCGGCTTACGTCAGTCAGTTGTCAGTTGCGAGGTTAGGTAGTAGTTTTGTTAGGAGACATCCTCTCGCTGACTCGCAATTTTGGGAATAATTAGGGAATAATAAAGGGATACTGTCGAGAAACGACCAAGTTCCAGCAAGTTCCATCCTGGTTCCGAACCGGATATGGCTGTTAGGGATTTTTTTCTCGTTGCTCGATTTTTACGTGGCTAAAGTTTCCAAAAGCTTCATCGAATTGACATGACATTTTAATAATTTTTAATCAGTTTTCTTTAAAAATGTAGAAAATTCAATAATAGTTGGACTTTTATATCAGTATTATAATGAAATGAAGATGTTTCTATCGAACTAGTGATGACACTGATTTTGAATTTCTTAACTTCAAAATAATAGCTGTTCAAGAAAGGGGTCCGAAAATGAGGTAAAATTCTACTGACC
Source organism: Pycnomerus fuliginosus (assembly GCA_963924575.1). Taxonomy (NCBI): domain Eukaryota; kingdom Metazoa; phylum Arthropoda; class Insecta; order Coleoptera; family Zopheridae; genus Pycnomerus; species Pycnomerus fuliginosus. The sequence goes on along the minus strand of OZ004623.1, from coordinate 2,898,333 downwards.
TATTTCATTTGGGAGATAATTCTTGAACAGGGTCTGGTAAATAATAGCCACGTTTTATAACAAAAAGGATGGAAACAATAAATTCATGATCGACAAATATGAGAAGCCAAAGACCAAAGCAAAGAATTGTGATTATAAAAAGTGAGTTGCGGACTCCAGTGTGGTTGGATACTAGAGATTAAAAAGTAAATTGTAACTGAGGGGTTTAAAATCTTTATTCTTACAGAAAAATAGCTCGATTTGGTTCCACGTTCATGCAAATGTGTTACAAAGCTCAGTTAAAAGTTAATAATAAGCAATAATAATAATCACAGGCCTCCTCTAACATTTAAAATCAGTATATTGTCCATCTTCTTCGAGATACTGCTTTCGACAGCACAAGTTGGAATAACTCTTCTCTGATATCGTCTCAGTTTCGCCCAGCTATTAATCTAAAAGTTAAAAGTTATGGAACAAAATCGATTTTAAATAATCAAAACACATACTCCCTGTAAGCAAGATATCTCCACATTTTATTTGATGATGACTTTATCAACATTTTTCGAGCCGGGTTTCAGATTTCAGCAATGGTTGGTAGTTCATTTCCTACAAGAAACAGATTAATTATTAGTGGGCATTAACATACTTGAGCCTCAACTACACCCAGTTTATAATTTAAATTACTTAACGAGTAGTTACTTACTTATCTGTTGGGGGGCTGGAATTGGTGTCAGCTTCTGTTTGTTTCCTTTGAAGCGCTTCTTCTTGCTATACAGGGATGTCCAAAAGTTTGGAACGGGGCGATTTGTGACCAGACCATTGGTATTACGCAAAAAATTTTTTTGCCTCTTGAAATGGCTGACCTTGACGCACATTTTGGGCGGTTCTGATATTTTTCAGCTCTTGTCATTTTCGAACAGGACCGGATTCGGCCATTTTTTTGACGGACACCCCATCTTTTTTAATCGATAATAATGTTAATGTGGTGATTGTTAAACCTGCTGTGAAGTTTTCTTTTCTGATACTTGTACTGCTGATTTTTAAAAAAATGCCGAAATTCGGGGAAAATCCACTTTTCATTCTCGCGGTAGCCCAAGAAACAAAAGACAGTCGGTTGCAACGTAGGTCCAAAATCGTTTGATTTAATTTCATTGTTAGATCTTGACAGTGGCAGACGTCATTCAAATAAATAAATTGGCGAACTAAGCGATTTTATACGGCTTTGGAGAGATTGGCCTGTGGTCGGGGTAGTTCTTGGATTCGCGCCGGAGTGTCCTGATGAGGTTCCGGACGCGTGCAAATAATAAACAGAAATGATAATTTTATATCAACAGGTGCACCAGGTAAGATACGAAATTACTCTTCAAATTAATGTTTAACAGTTTTTAGATACATTTACGTAAAAATTCAATTGTTGTCAAAGAAGTACATTGTGATGGATCATCGGAGAAAACAACGACGGCGACGCCAACACGAAGAAAGTTGCAGGAACTAGTTAGTGGTGGCGTTTAGTGATTTGAAATCTTGCAGAGGATGCAATTTAAGGGATAATGATGTACATACCTATTAGACAGGAAATAGAGGCTAAGGACGAGCCATTTTATCCATTAAGTACTTACCTTAAATAGTAGGCATCATTATTATTTATTACACTAAAATAAATTACAAGCTTTTGAAGAATCTTAGGTTTTTTAGTTTAGGATAGTAGTTAGTCAAATTTTAGAATTACTTAGTTGCAAATAACGATTGAGGCAAGGTAACAATCGTAAAGTCTAACCAGCTAGGTACCTATCTAACAAACACGTCTACACTGGCTGCATTGTTGTTAGTCCTTCATAATTAATTAGTGTCAAATTAATCAATTAATCAACGAAAACTTTTAATTTGGGCTTAATTATTGGGTTTCAACGTTATTAATTTTTGGTTTCATTCTTATTGGTGTTGCGTTACTTTTTCTCTTTATTTGTTCTCCGTTCGGATTTGTTTCTGTTGGTCTTGGGTTCCTTATTTAAGACAATATGGGTCTCTCAGAGGGACACCGGATAGAAGTCTTAATGATGATTGGTTACGGCGATCGCAAACGTAATTATCAAGAAGTGTGTGACCTGTTCAACCATGTTCATCCGGAATTACCTCCGATATCAAGGTCTATGGTTACTAAGACCTACAAGCGATATTTCGAGACAATGAGTGTGAAAGACCGTCCAAGATCTGGTCGTTCAAGAACAGCAACTACAACGTAGCATTAATTCAGGAACGAAAGGCATTCTATCGTTACAATTTGCAAAACTGTAAGCCAAATAGTGCTTCTTATTGGCAGAAGTTGAAATCCTGGAGTGTCGTTAAGGATAAAAGGGTTGAATTGTCTCAGTTGGGAGAGGAGTGTACTGCTGATACTCTTAATGCTCATTTTATCGGTTCAGTCCCGGATTTGCAGATTGATCTTGAGTATTTGGATAAATTCGAATCTAGTCGTTTCAATGAAAATTTCACCTTTACATTCGCTCCTGTGGCACCTGATTTGGTTGAACACATTGTCCACGACCTTAAGCCCCATGCTATGGGGTGTGATGGTATTTCGGGCAGAATGTTGCAGTTAGCTTCTCGATGGTTCTTAGATGCGCTTACACACATTATTAATTATTCTTTTGAGATTGGCGCTGTGCCGCCTCAATGGAAACATGCATTGGTCAAGCCAGTTCCGAAGAATAAAAACCCTTCGAGTATTAATGACCTTCGTCCAATTAGCCTTTTATCTAACACCTTAAAGATAGCAGAGCGGGCCTTTTCAACACAATTTACAGATTTTTTATCCGCTGCCAACGTTCTGCCTGATGTACAGTCTGCATATAGGAAGGGGTACAGCACTACTACCAGTTTGTGTTCGCTGACGGACGATATATTGCGTGGTTTCGATGCCGGACATTTCACTTCGCTTACTTTATTAGACATGTCAAAGGCGTTTGACAGTTTGAATATCCGTCTTTTGGTGGCCAAATTAAAATATTACGGTGTTCGAGACGCAACACTGGACTGGTTAGTAGGTTATCTTTGTGATCGTAGTCAAGCGACTGCTTATGGTGATCAAGTGTCACTTCCCTTGTGCTTACATTCGGGTGTCCCACAGGGGTCTGTTCTGGGACCCACTCTGTTTTCGGTTTATAGTGCTGATCTGCCTTATGAGTTGGAACACTGCTCCTTGTATATTTATGCGGACGATATTCAAGTTCGTCTTTCATTTCAACCTGAGGCTTTACAGGAGAGTGTTGCGACTATAAACGCTGATCTTGGTAAAATTAGTGACTGGGCCAGAAAAAACTCATTGCTTCTTAATCCGGCTAAGACCCAAACTATCCTGTTTGGTACAGCACAAAGACTTGGTCAGGTCAGATATACTTATAATATCAGAATTAATGACATTCCAATTCAGATATGTGACACTGTTAAAAATTTAGGGGTAATTTACGACTGCAATTTAAATTTCGTAGATCACGTTAATGCTGTTTGCAGGAAGACTTATTTGAGCCTTAAACAAATTGCACCTTTTCGAGAGTTTCTGGACCGACATGTGAAAAAGCTGTTGTGTGATGCAATGGTTCTTTCACATCTCAATTATGCTGACCTCGCGTATTCCTCTTGTCTGACAGAACAGCAAAAACAGAGGCTTCAAATGGTTCAAAATTATTGTGTACGTTATTGTCTTGATGTTCCATTCGCAGCTCACGTTACCCCATACACTCGACAGTTGGGCTGGCTTAAAATGAATGAGCGGCGGATCATGCATTTTGTTGCTCTTGTATTGGGTGTTCTTTCTTCGAACCGCCCTTTGTATTTAAGAAATAAAATTCATTTCCGCAGTAGGATGCATGATCGCCTACTTAGATTCACGCAGTTTACGGTGTCCATACCCAGGCATACTCTGGCCTGCTTTAGGGCCTCTTTTTCGTTTTTAGCGGCTTATATTTTGAATTTCATTGCCTTCAACTTTGATAATGACTCCTCGGAGAGAGCAGTAGTAGGAACTTTGAGACAATCTTTTTTTGAGGATAGGGACCTGCTGATTGATGGAAGTTTGTTTTAGTGGTTGCTTATTTGTAGACGGTTTCGACTTTTCATTGTTTTGTTGCTCTTTTCACTTTTTTGCGATTTTGTATATGTATTATAAATCAATGCTATTTAGTTGTACACTTCTCACTTTTTTATCACTTGGGCAGAATGTAAATCAGCACATGGCTGTTTCTGTCCTTTTATGCGGCATTTTATATTGAATTATGTAGTATTAGTTTTTTGGTTTTGGTTCCTTAAAATATTCTTTATGTATTTTCATTTTATTTTCTTATGTTAAAAAGCCGCTTAATAAACTTTATTATTATTATTATTATTATGTAGGACATCAAGAAAATGTGCTGCCGGCTATTAACCAAAACCCTCATGTGACTACGAATGAAATGGCTATTAACTTCGACATAAGTCGGTCATCTGTGGGGCGCATTTTAAAAAAAGCAGGTGCTCGACCCTACAAACTGAAATACGTTCAGGAATTGATTCCAGAAGACTTTGACCGCAGAGTGCAGTTTTGTGAATTGATGGTCGAAACGACAAATCAAAATCCAAATTTCATAACAAATATTATGTTTTCCGATGAGGCCACATTTTGTTTAAACGGCCAAGTAAACCGTCACAATTGCAGATATTGGGCTTTGGAAAACCCTCATTGGATTTTGGAACATCATACACAACACCCCCAAAAACTTAATGTTTGGGCAGGAATCATCGGACCCCACATAATTGGTCCATTCTTTATAGACGGGAATTTAACAGGCAATCTATATCTAAATTTACTGCAAGAAAGAATTATTCCGGCCCTTAGAGCCTTATTCCCAAATGAACAAAATTTTAACGATTTATGGTTGCAACCGCCTCATTTTGCTAGAACGGTCAGGGAGTACTTAAGTGAGGTATTTCCTGGAAGATGGATAGGGCGCAGAGGAGAAATTGAATGGCCACCTCGGTCGCCAGATCTAACTCCTTCAGATTTTTTCTTTTGGGGACACTTAAAATCAAAAGTCTATAAAAATCGACCGGAGAATCTAGAGGACTTAAAAAATCGAATTAGGCATGAAATCAATTTAATAACCCCGCAAATGTTAGCCAACGTTTCCGAGGAAGTCATACAAAGGTTTCACTTTTGCCAATAAGTTAATGGCGAGCACTTCGAACAATTGATTTGAGTCAAATACCTACATAATTGCAGTTATTTTTGGTTTTTCTTTAACCTCCCCACTAATAAATAATACCACATCTTCACCTGTGTCTGTGCTTTCCTAGATCCCATATCAGAATTACGAAAAAGTGGTTTTTCTATTTCGGTTTCCTAATGAACACTTTATAGCACCCAAACGCGTTCTCTAATGGGGTCTATTAGAGCACGGCTTTTGTTTACATCGTAACCTAGACAACGATTGTGTCCAACAATCGCCAACTGTCAAGCGAACATTGACCTGTCTTTAAAAATGGAAAACCAATTTTTTCCTAATAAATTGAGTAACCGAAATAGAAAAAATTGTATAAAAAACGTGTTTCATAAGGCTCTTATCGCACTCGGATTTTGTAAAACTCGGGCTTTTCGCCCTCGTTGTCCAAACATCCTCGTGCGATAATAATTGGCCTTATGAAACGTGTTTTTTAATATACTATTTTAAAACGCAGTTTTTTTTAAAGATTGTTATTATTTTGGCGTAATTATGATGCATTTCAGTTAATAATGTGATGGATAAAAATGTTCGTCCTGGGATTAGGTATTTCTTACCAATACATTGAATTTATTGGTTTGTGTCCTCGACATTGCAGCTTTTCTAAACGCCATTTAAGATCACCACTACCTAACTAGTTTCTGCAACTTTCTTCGTGTTGGCGTCGCCGTCGTTGTTTTCTCCGATGATCCATCATAATGTACTTTTTTGACAACAATTGATTTTTTACGTAAATGTATCTAAAAACTGTTAAACATTAATTTGAAGAGTAATTTCGTATCTTACCTGGTGCACCTGTTGATATAAAATTATCATTTCTGTTTATTATTTGCACGCGTCCGGAACCTCATCAGGACACTCCGGCGCGAATCCAAGAACTACCCCGAACACAGGCCAATCTCTCCAAAGCCGTATAAAATCGCTTAGTTCGCCAATTTATTTATTTGAATGACGTCTGCCACTGTCAAGATCTAACAATGAAATTAAATCAAACGATTTTGGACCTACGTTGCAATCGACTGTCTTTTGTTTCTTGGGCTACTGCGAGAATGAAAAGTGGATTTTCTCCGAATTTCGGCATTTTTTTAAAAATCAGCAGTACAAGTATCAGAAAAGAAAACTTCACAGCAGGTTTAACAATCACCACATTAACATTATTATCGATTAAAAAAGGTGGGGTGTCCGTTAAAAAAATGGCCGAATCCGGTCCTGTTCGAAAATGACAAGAGCTAAAAAATATCAGAACTACCCAAAATGTGCGTCAAGGTCAGCCATTTCAAGAGGCAAAAAAATTTTTAGCGTAATACCACTGGTCTGGTCACAAATTGCCCCGTTCCAAACTTTTGGACATCCCTGTATGTTGTATTCGTGTTCAAATTGGTAAGGACCCATTTCTTTGAGATTATTTGCTTGAAAATCTTTGTAAACTTCCACAAATTAAAGCGAAAGCAGTTCTAGCAGTTCTCTTCTCTTCTTTCGACGACAGTTGACAGATCGAAGTGACATGACAGTTGTCACTCGGAGGCCCGCCGTAATTCAAATCACGGCAAAGTTGTAGGGTTTTAGTTTTGCCGATAAAACAGAGAAACGTAAAAACAAAATGGCATTTCCGGCAAAAATGCTGTCAAAGAGCCACAATTTTATTTTATTTCTTAAAAAAGGTAAGCGAAGCCACAAATATGTTCCCCGCTTACGGTTAAGCAAATCATGAGCTTTTCAATGATACTACTTTCGAGCCTATTGTTCACAATAATTTTTGACGTTTTTTCTCTTTAGTATGCCTTTAAGTGGAACATTGTAAATCAAAAAATCCACGTATCGATGTCACTGATGTCACCAACTGACACTGTCAGGCACGTCACGCTAGAATTCTCACTTCCGGCTCCCCAAGGGGGTGAGACCGCCATTTTGTGGTTTAGCAATGCCATCTATTAGCAGCTGATTTTCGCGAATCTTATGGAAATTTCTTATGCGTTTGTGGAGAGGGAGAAATTACGCGCCTTCTTATGCAATGTGTGGGGGCCCGGCGTAAAGCGGGCGCCACATAGCTTGTGATGTGCTATGTCAATGCAAAACACAGAAGTTTATACATACAATTCCAACAGAAGTGATCACATTGCACATGAGACGTGCTATGCTGTGTTTTCATGACCTTGATATGTTTGAACTTTTGCACAGAGCCGCACAGAAGTTGGTTCGGTTTTAACTTCCGTGCCAATGTCGACCCTGTTCATGACAGAAGTGCATTAAATACCCTGCAATCAACTTCAAGATTTGAGGTTAGGTAGTGAAATTGTCGTACCGTAATGCCGGATATCCAACTTCTCAAAGGATTTAAAACGCATCAAACTACTGGACTCGGCTAACCTACAAAACTATGGTACCCTGTCAAATATCCCTGACAGCTAACAGCATCGACCTTACGGACATGAACATTGTGGACACCTTCATGCCATGCAATGACAAACTACCCCCTATGCAAAAAATAGTACAGCATAACACAGCCTATGTGGCGCCCACTTTAAATCTCCTCCGGCAGCGTTGCCAAATGGTTAAAGACAGGGCCTGGAACTAGAGACGGTCATGGATAAACACAGCCACTTGACACTTTCTATTTAGACAGTTAATACTGACTTTTGACTATCCATCTATCGACGAGTAGTTTAAGTAGCTTGGAAAATCCCGAAAAATAATTTTAAAACTGCACCATCTGTCCGCTGAAAAATGAAAGGGCCTGACGGCGTTCGATGTTGCTACCGCGTGCATGCTGACGGCGTTTTCAGCAGACAAATCTTAGTAGGGTTTTCAGCTATCTGAGTGTGCATGATCATTGTCCAAACTTTTTTTTTCAACGAATTGGACGTTTAGGTGTTGGCGAACGCGTGCGGTCCCTGCATCGGCCAATGGGACCGCAAGGACGTAAAGAAGGGCGAAAAGAACACCATCGTCACCTCGTACAATCGCAACTTTACGGGTCGCAACGACGCGAATCCCGCCACCCACTCCTTCGTAACATCCCCCGAACTAGTTACGGCCCTCAGCATAGCCGGACGACTAGATTTCAATCCCACCAAAGACGAACTGACCGGTTCCGACGGTAAAAAATTCAAACTGTCTTCACCGTTCGGCGACGAACTGCCGAAAAAGGGGTTCGATCCCGGTCAGGACACGTACGAGGCGCCCCTGTCCGACGGCAGCTCAATCAAAGTGGACGTCAGTCACAAATCGCAGCGCTTGCAATTGCTGGAACCTTTCGACAAATGGAACGGCAAAGATCTGGAGGATTTGCTGGTTTTGATCAAGGTCAAGGGGAAATGTACCACTGATCACATCTCGGCTGCCGGTCCTTGGTTGAAATACCGCGGTCATCTCGACAACATCTCCAACAACATGTTCATAGGGTACGTATTTTCTTCGAAACGAACACAGAGGACGTTCAGAGGCGAAAGTAAATGCTAAAAAACTGGCCGATGATAAAGACAAACAACGTTTGTCTCTGTCTCGATAAGGGGAAATGGTCGTAGGTGGCGCTCGTGTAGCTTTTTAAATTTTGGGGGGAAATTGGCGGGAAATTTGAATGTTAGCCAAAGATTTTAAATAAATTTTCTAAAGGTTTTTCATACACACTTGATATGACTAAGCGCAAAATAGGCATAAAACTCACTGCCTAGACGATGAGTTTCTACTTATTTATAAGCACCTAAATCATAGCAAGTGTGCATGACCTAACCTAAGTGAAGATATTTTAGTAAATAGTTTTATTCGGGGAATAAATAGATAAATGAAATTTACACATTATAATACCTTCCGAATTGACCCTGCAAAGCAAAATAGTACAATAATTCAAAACACTGGACAACTTCGGTGGAAAAACGCACTATCACTACATACACCACACCACACCGAAAAAGTTTTGCCAAACTGGCTTTCATAATGAGCACTGATTAGGGTTCGAAGCGCGTTAGTTTCTAATCCTTCAATGCCATCACTGGATACTGGAATAAAGTATTCTCTGCTTGGTTTTTTTCCAATAGCCATTTTATCTTTTTCATCGTAGGTACACTGGCCCGCAAAAGTATTAAGCGGGCAGGTACGTAAATGTTTGCGCGCGCCCACCTCTAAATTTATCGATTGTTACTCTCACCGCTTTGTGCTTAGAGGACAACACGACTTAACCGGTGCATTCGTTATTCGTCATTTCATTTCGTTACTCGATCCCGTCATATGGGTCTCGCACATAATATATCAGATTATAATAAACATTAATTTTAACAAATCGATCAAAATTCAATCTTTGCCAAGGAAGGAAACCGTTATATGAAAATATTCTATGGAGTATTTTCAGTGTGCTGTCTTTAATTGGTTACTTATTAGCTATACCTACTTATTATTTTCAGTCACGTGGTCGCGGAATGACTAGATTTTATTGAACTTCTAAATTAAATGTCCCTTCAAGGGCTGGTTGTATAAAACGTTTAATACTGGACTTAGCCCTAAGTAGTCCATTATGATAATATAAACAATAATTGCTGTCAGCAATTTATTGTTATATAATTTTTAAGCATTATCTTTAAAACTACATTAAATGTTTTATACGAGCTTAATAAAATAAAAATATCAGCAACGAAAAGATCTACAAAGAAGTCCGCGATAGCATATAAATATCTGTCACGGATAACCCACAATAAGCGACCGAAGCGATTTTCGCCAAAAATGTAAACACAAAAACGATCACGGTGGGCTACTCGGATTTTTTTGTAGATCTTTTTATTGCCGACAATTCCTCCAGTCATACTTTTGATCCATCTTCAAGCGTTGAGGTAGCGTTCGCGATTAAAGGTCGAACACCCGATAATGGTCACAAAATGCAAGCGAAACGTCATTTTGCAGGTTTAAGATTTTTCTCGTTCTATAGACGGCATCGTCTATCGGCATGCCAAATTTCAACTCGCCAACTCATTCATCGGGAAGACCGATTTCCTTATCCGGACAAATACAAAAATGCGAATTGTTTGTTTTAAAACTGTCGACCAGGTGTCATTTTTGTAAATTTTCTTTAAACATTCACTAGTCGGTATACTTTTGCCACAAAAATCACCCCTCATTTGCTTTTCTTACCTAGGGGTAACGCATACTTAATTAATGACTGCATACCTGAATCACCCCTTATAAACACCAATTTCTTTTTTACATTTGCCATAACTGTTGGGCAGTTTCATTTAGTCCACGGATACTGGATACCTACTAAACTGAATGTATACAGGGTGAGTACAAAGTCCCGGGATGGTCAGTTATCTCCGTTATTTCTTAAGATTGCACTTTGAAACTTGGCACTCAGGCTCAATTGAATACAAAGAATTCAAAACTGCTTTTAGAATTTTTCTTGGACTTCCGCTTAAACCGGAAGTGACCCTAAAAATCGTTTTTTTAAATGGAATTATACTTTTTTCTTAACGGATTCGGAATCTACGAATTTCTTAAAATTCAAAACATGTATCATACTTGACCAGAAGTCAAGTCGCGGCCACCCTGGATTTTCAAAAACATCGAAGAAATCGATCAAAAAACAAGATTTTTGAAAACTGCAAGTACACGTCAACCTTATTTTTTTAAAGCAAATTCAACCGGCCAATTACATTTTTTTAAATTTTTTTTCCTATTTTGGCTGATTGTGAACATTTAATAAATTTCAAAAAAGCAGAAACAAATAAAAGGAAATGAAATTGGGCGATTGAATTTGTATTAAAAAAACAAGGTTGACGGGTACTTGCAGTTTTGAAAAATCTTGCTTTTTGACCGATTTCTTCGATGTTTTTGAAAATCCAGGGTGGTCTGATACATGTTTTTAACTTCAAAAAATTCGTAGACACCGAATCAGTTGAGAAAAAAATGTAATTCCATGTAAAAAAACGATTTCTATTGTCACTTCCGGCTTAACCGGAAGTCCAAGAAAATCTTTTAAAACAGTTTTGAATTCCCTGTATTTAATTGTGCCTGGCTACCAAGTAAAATCTTAAGAAATAGCGAAGATAACTGACCGTCCCGGGACTTTGTACTAATCCTGTATACAGGGTGAAAGAAAAATGACCCACCCTGTATACCTCAACAGCATAAGGGCAGGTTGACTTTCTATTTAGGCGGCTAAAAAAATTTTGAATGGGGAGGTTAAAACAGGTAGCATTTTCTTTTCCTAGGAGAATGGAGAAAAGGTTTTATTTGAATTAAATAAAAATAAACTGAAAAGAATACTACATTAAATTTAAGTAATTTTTAGTAATTATAAAATGACCACGCTCATCAATATCTCACAGTAATTAAAGAGGTCAAGATTTTTGTTCACTTCCGGGACAATTTTAATTTTTTTTATAAATTCATTAAAATTGATTAATTTACGACCATGTGAAAGAAAATGATTACCTAATAAACAATCAAAGACACGCTTATACTGAAAACACTCCATAGAACATTTTCAAAAAGTGTTTCAGTGTTAAACATTCAATTTTGATTAATTAATTAATTACAATATTATTATTGTTATAATCTGACATGTCTAGGAGACCTGATGCATGGGAGTAACAAAAATGCACCCTCTAATCAACTTCCTGTTGTTCGCAAAGCACGGCATGAGGGCATAGCATGCGGTGAGACCTTAACCGATCGATAAATTTAGAGGTGGGCGCGCGCAAACATTTACGTACCTGCCTGCTTAATACTTTTGCGGGCCAGTGTACTTTTGAAGAAACAGTACTAAAATAATGTTTTAAAATAGCAGTGCGTCGACCACGCTCTAAAAAAGATGTAATGTCCCCCAGATTCCACTACTTAATTTGTGGGTGTTGTAGATATTGCCTTGATGAATTAGGATAGTCAGGTCAAAAGAGTGTTCACAGAAAAAGAAATAGCTCGGGAAATAGACAGAAAACCTAAAAAGTACACAAATGTTAATTTCACTTGCATCTCGTATATTTCCGTACCATTATGATCTTAGCGTAGGAGCAGCGCATAAACTTAGGCAAAGCGGAAGCACAAATTTTCATGGATGTTCTTTGGTGGTATAGGATGTTATTTTTCAAACACCTACAGAGTCCAAGAGTTTGTTCCGAAATCAGAAGGTATTTTGCTGCCAACTTCTTGAACTGGCTATTCCTCCACGGTATTGTGCCCTAATAAGTAAGTTGGAAGTTAATTATCAAGGGCAATGTAAATACTCACTTCACTAATCATATGTATGCAGTTTTGGTTTTTTGCCTTCCTGCGGAAATTATGAAACTGTTTCTTAACCACTTTGTCACCTTCTAAATGACCAGAAACCAACCCCAAGCAATAAAAATTCATTGTACCTATACGCTAACATGAGCAGAGTCATGTTTAATCAATTGCGATTTACTCACAAATCACATAACACAAAAAAATTGGCTTTTGTAAACACGTTTGTTGGCACACGAAACTGAATTTGAATTTTTGAAAGTTGATCAATTTGATACTAGCGCCTCCATTTTCATTTCCACTTGTTTAGACAAAGGCATGAACATTGGAAAATTGGTATGTTGAACAAAGATGAAAATATCTGCCAATTTATTGCATCAACTGAAGCCTCTGAACGTCCTCTGTGGAAACGAAACTTTTCTCAATGTTTGTTCAGGGCTACCAACGCGGAAAACGGCGAAATGAACAAAATCAAAAACCAGCTGACGGGTGAGTGGGGGGCGGTGCCCGACGTCGCGCGACACTACAAGGCCAACGGCGTGGGTTGGGTCGCCATCGGCGACGACAACTACGGAGAGGGTAGTTCCCGCGAGCACGCGGCTCTAGAACCCCGCCATCTTGGTGCCAGAGCCATCATAGTCAAATCCTTCGCCCGCATCCACGAAACTAACCTCAAAAAACAGGGACTTTTGCCATTGACATTTTCGAGCCCCAGTGACTACGATAAGGTGCAGCCGACGGATAAGATCAGTCTCAAAGGGTTGGCGGGTTTGGCTCCGGGCAAGCCCGTCCAATGTGAAATCAAGCATGCCGACGGCAAGGTCGACAAGGTGACGCTCAATCACTCGCTAAACGATCTGCAAATTGAGTGGTTTAAAGCGGGCAGCGCGCTCAATAGGATGAAGCAATTAGCTAAAGGGTAGAATTGTAAATTTTTCAGTTAAAGTGATCCTGTACGCTTTTAAAATAAAGGTACTTCTCGTGTTAGATGTGTGTAGATAGATATAGGGTTAAGTTTAGTCTGTAATGTAACACCACTGTAAATCGTGAGTGACAATAACAACTATTTATACAGTGTTTTTGATGATTACCAACTCCCAGTAGGAGGAATGCACCCTTGTGTTAATGCAAGTGTTGTCCTTGCTTAGCGCCGAATTTTAGGCAGCCAGTTATACAACCTATTGCAACATAGATGAATTTACAAGTAAAGACAGCAACATTAAAAGAGAAAGCAACTGTATTTTAAATCGTCAGTCTTGTGTGTTTTAGTCCAGAAAAGAAGTTTGTTCTCGTCGCTCCCACATTTTAATGGGGAAAGTTGCAATTTATCGCAAAAAATTAGGTTTCAAAGTGTGAACTTTAATTTCAATCTAATAGCCTCTTCCCAACTTTGCAATAATCTCATAAAATTACAAACAAAAATGCAGCCTTGCGTTTATTAACCTCCCCACTCCACTTCACCGCTTAATAAAAAGGGAAGTTACTGCAATCACTAAAATTTTCGAATTTGATATAACAACCAGATCTTCACGTTTTGTGGTCTCAGGAACAAGAGTTTAAAAAATGTGTCTGTGTGTATGTACGTACGTTTGTAAACACGCCACAGCCAAAACTAGACCGATTTGTCTGAAATTTGGCACGTAGGCATCTTATATTACCTATAACCCAACTTAGACCTGAAAAGCTTTTTGGAGCCAATCGTGCCACCAGAAATGCAAACCCTGAAAAAATCACCATGCAGAAACATTATCAAACCATCAAAAAATCACGTAATTTAGAAGTATTCGTATGGTTTATTGTGGAATTTGACGGAACTATTGTTGAAGATTTATGTATTTTGATGGTAATTTCCATTTGTGATTGTTAATTGATGGTTTTTGGTAAGAAAACCAGGGTTTTTGGGTCAGCCTCATGGGTTTTTGTTGTAATTTTGACAGTTTTGACACTTTTTTAATCGGTAATGAGTAATGACATGTTTTGACACACACAACAGGACATCTAATACCTAACCTAACAATATTTACTGGCTGTTTAGAATTAATTAAGAATAAAATAAGTATTTAAGGGGATCTATTATAATTTTTGTAATCATTATTCATTCAGTAAAGGTCTTTACTCGAAGAAGATTTGGAGAAATTAATTGTCAACAAAAACTTTTCCGATCTGTATCCCTTGCCGCATTCCTTGCCTTGTTAATATAAGCCAACCCTGAAGAAAACCCAAAAGTCAAGATTTGATCGGCCAAATTCTATCAGTATTTTATTATCATCAGTTATTTCCATTAAAAACCCGTCCATGTCGGAAACCGTTACGTGCACCAATAGCAGGCTCACATTTCGCGCCGGCGTACTCAGTCTGTTCTTTGTTGATGCCGACCGACAGTGGTGTTAGTCATTTTTTTAGGAATTCCACTAAAAGGGCAACCATTTAGTCAAGGATGCGGAAGGTGAATTTTGCAACTTTGTATTTAATGGCGCCATTATTGAATCGAAAATCAGGATTGACTCAAGCTTCGTGAAACTTTACAAAATTAGGTTTCCAGTTCCACCATTTTTAACCTCACCCCAAGCTCACTACGAAACCTACTCAGATAGCACAAATACATACAGTGAATAAACAATGGATACATATTCATCCATGAATATGTGAACTTAGCCTGTATATACACACTTTACATTGCGAATGACCCATGAACATTTTGTGTATAACCAAAATGTCGCTTTTTTGGTTCCTGGTATCATCGAGTTTCATATTAATATAAATTTGATATACCTATGAAGTACATATGGATATTAGATAAATAATTTCCATGCATGAAAATTCATGGAATATTCATGGGATGTCCATTTTTTACATGATATACAGGGGCATTCATGCACATTTCTATAATGCTCAGCTGCTTAAGCAGTTTGATGCTATGTATATTCCATGAATATACGAGGATATTAATTCATCGCATAAGTACTCTGAAGTACCTACCCCACTTGAAGAAGGCCTCAGGATACGATACGCTATCATAGAGACAACTTCCCACCAACTTGATGGTCATGAGTTATGGTATGTGGTTTCTACTGAAGTCCCTTCGTATTAGACCATATGAGACCACATTATTGGACAACGAGAAACTTGCAGTAGGATTTATACCATTCAGAGGTATCATAAGTTGTTAGTTGTATCATACGCGCCATCTATCAACTGAAAATTCAACCTGGATATTATGAATATTCACTGGATATACACCGTAATAAGAGCCATGTGGGCTACACTGCACGTTCAGGCGAACTCCATATGTGAATAACACATTTAATTACATGCAAAACGTTAATGTGAAAATATGGCGAAATGGAATATTCACATATTCATATGACATTCAGATGTATTTTAGAATATTCCCGGAGATGATCTGAACTTCAGAAAAGAAGTTTTTTCTCGTCGTTCTCATACATTCTAATAGAGTAAATTGCAATTTTTCACAAAAAATTAAGGTTGCAAAGCATCACCTTTATTTCAGGCAGGCAAGGCCTCGCTTCTCAATTTCCCAATAATCTCATTAACTTACAAAAAAAAATTCGTGCTACTGGTTGCATAAGTGATACTCGATGTCAATTTGAATAAATAACAAAAAGCGCAAACCATAGCAGCCACTTAAAAGAAGTAAACTAATAACAAAGCTAATAATATCAAAGACAAACTGCACTTTAGAAATCACCCATTAACAGCGAAATTTTAAAATAAAAATCCGCCATCTCCCATAAGAATAACATGTAAACCGTCATTCGCGCCAAAATAAACGCTACTTCCAAGATGGCTGTCCTTACTGCGGAATGCCCACTAGAGGTCGCCTCTGTTTTTGATTTGGTCAGAAGTAATTACGAGTGTCGAGTTTTAGGCAGCCAGTTATACACCTCTTGATGAACGCATTTCCGAACGCGACCCTGGCTTTCACTTTTCAACTGTCAATCTGACGTATGTCAACGTAAAAACAACATAACCCCAAAAGTGATAATAGAAACAATGTACGTTAAATCGTCAGTCTTGCGTGTTTTACTCCAGAAAAGAAGTTTTTTCTCCTCGTTCCCACATTCCAATCGAGTAAGTCGCAATTTTTCACAAAAAATTAAGTTACAAAATCTCAACTTTTATTTCAGGCGAAGCCCTGCAATGCCGTCGTGAATTTGCAAGAAAAGCCTTGAAACAGCAAAATGGAATTGCAAAAATGCGTGGGATGCAGTTACGAAACGAAATGGAACTTCGCACTGATCGCCCACTACCAGCAAAGCCACCAGGAAGTCCTCCAAACGAAAGCCTTCCTCTGCTCCCAAAGTGACGTGGAAGCTTACAAATGCGCCCTCTGCGTCTTTCAGACACCTTTCAAGGTCAGCTTTTTCAGACATTTCAGGCTGATCCACGGAGCCACCAAATCCCTCGATCTTAACATCGAAAAGTTCCAGGAATACAAATGCAAAGGGTGCAGCTTTAAGACGCACTCGAATTTGATTCATTTAAATCATTTACGGAGAGAAAACTGGTTCGACTGTGCGCATTGTTCAAAAGTCGAGCCTAATCTCAAACATTTGAATAAGGAGCGTTTGAGCTGTGTCCAATGCGGATTTATCGCAGCAAGTCTCTCAGAATTGCAAGAACATTTCAAAGCTCACTCGGTGGAGATTAAATGGTTTTATTGCGAGCAATGTTCTTATAAAACCAAAAAGAGTTATGACCTTAAGAAGCACCGTCTTAGCCTTCACACCCCTGAAGCTGAGATTCCCTGGTTTTACTGCGATTATTGCCCTTATAGGTCAAAAACGCAGAATTATCTTCGCGAACACGTTTCTCGCCGGCATATTGGAGATTTCGTGAAACCTCCAGAGAAAAAACCAGAATTGGTAAAGTGGTTTTATTGCCCTGCCTGTTCTTACAAGACTAAAAGAAGTTCTGATTTGAAAAAACACAATGTGAGTGTGCACACTCCTGATGAGGAAATCACCTGGTTTCAGTGCCCTCACTGTGCGTACAAATCCAAAACTCAGAATTATTTGAAAGAACACATGTATAGGAAGCACAAAGACAACTTCGAGATTGACGATGAAAGCGTCGAGTGGTTCTATTGCCTTCACTGCGCGTATAGAACGGAATTTCCTGGTAACTTAAAAAAGCACTTGCAGAGAAATCACTTGTCTGAGGAGGAGACCAAATGGTTTGATTGTACCCTCTGCCTGTACAAGTGCAAAGAAAAATCTTTGCTAAGTCGACACATGCTGAAAAAGCATACTCCAGCTGATCAAGTCGAGTGGTTTTACTGCGAACGATGCTCCTACAAAGCCATGTTTAAGAATGAACTCGAAGGGCATATCGTCAGGATTCACACAGCTAAAGCTGCCAGGACTTGGTACAAGTGCAGCCACTGCTCGTATAAAACCCTCACGAAGAAATACCTCAGAATTCACCTAAGCAGACACATAGATGGTTCTCAGATGAAGTTGTCTTTCCAGTGCAAACAATGCGCGTACAAGACAAAATTTGGCCACAAGCTAGCCTCGCACATGATCCGGGTGCATTTGACCCAAGGCCTGATCCAATGCAAGGAATGCTCTTTTGAGACAACCGAGCAGTATAAGTACAGGCGACACGTGCAGAAAGAGCACACGCCCGACGATCAAGTAAAGTGGTTTTATTGCGACCAGTGCTTTTACAGAACGCGATACAGGTGTCAGCTGAAATCCCACATGCTGTACAGGCATACAGCTGAAGAAGACATCGAGTGGTTTCAATGCGATCGCTGCGTTTATAGGGCCAAGGGGAAGCAAATGCTTGAATATCATATTCTGAGGAGACACACGGCGCATGAGGACATCAACTGGCACAACTGCGGGTTTTGTGCGTACAAAGCTAAAACGACTAACGCTTTGACGAGGCACGTGGTGAAAAAACACACGGATGTCTTGCCTTGGCTGTGCTGCGAACGCTGCTCGTATAGAACTAAAGCGGAGGATAAGCTGCGTCTGCACGATTTGTTGAAGCACAGCTCGGGGCGTAGCGGGAAGATGAAGTGCAGTTACTGCCCTTTTGAGGCGTCTGCCGGGAGGTATTTGCGCAGACATGTGATGGATAAACACTCAGAACGAGGGAATAGTGACTCGGAGTGCGATAAACACGAGACAGACGATGACGATGTGTGGAATAACAGCGATTCTGACTAGAAAATATATGTTGATATCCAAAACAAACCAAAGTCTTTTATTTCTTAACGATCCGTTTTCGAATTTCCCGCTATACGAGCCAGTATATCGGATTTCGTTAAATCTCAAGTTGATAGGTTGCTGCGGCAACCAG
This sequence comes from Pycnomerus fuliginosus, assembly GCA_963924575.1. Classification (NCBI taxonomy): domain Eukaryota; kingdom Metazoa; phylum Arthropoda; class Insecta; order Coleoptera; family Zopheridae; genus Pycnomerus; species Pycnomerus fuliginosus. The sequence continues at coordinate 2,879,563 of OZ004623.1, read as the reverse complement.
TTTCCTCGGAAACATCAATTCTATTTAACGAAATTTGAAATACGGATCGTGTAATTATTTCGTAATTACCCATAAGCGGAACCTCGTTACCGATAAAATCACCTCGTTTGCACGTAATTATTGACCCACGCATCCACAATCTCCACAGTAACGATCATGGAGCACCAAAGAGCCGTTCTTTTACCATTAATACTGCTGTACTTAACTGGTCTCAACTTAACCGCATTCGTAAGCGATTTTCGCCCTTTCCGTTATAATTTCGCATTTCAGATAAAATCGAGATACGTGGCAGACCTGACAAGCGTCCAGAAATGTCCCCAAAACGATAAGCTGGAAAGTCCCCTGTCCAATCTCAAGTTTGGCAAGATTAATCGCACACACAGGACTTTGAGCTTTAACGTCACTTACCTGCGCCCTATTGGCGAGGATGTTGGGGGGTCTGTTACTGCGGATAAGTGGGGTGACGGGGGGTGGGTTAATATCCCGTTTCTGGATTTCCAGCCGAATTTGTGCCAGGCGAACCTCGAGCTTTTCCCTCAATTTTGGATACCTTACCATAGAGCGATGGGGGTGGAGCATCCCGAAAAGTGCCCCATTCCACCCGTTCGTAATTTTGTTTCAGTTTAAACTTTTGACAAATAGTTTTAGGGAGATTATTCTTTGAAGAATTATATTCTGGACACGTCGGTGTCCAGATTTCCGTTTTGGAGCGGCCGGTTTCGATTCACCACCACCTACTTGGGGGGTAGGGACAATAGGAGTATCTTTTGCATTATTTATCTCTTTAATGTAGTGGAGAGTGTCTAGGACCCGCAACGATTGAGATTAGCCTTTCATGATCAATAAAATAACAGCAAGAGATGTTTTTCTTTCTATGTCGCATTCATGTTTTCTGACATTCTTAAGTTACGACAAACTGTTAAAATTTTCTAAAACTTCAGCGTCTTAAAGAAGTTGTTCGGTTTGCGGCATTCCAAACAATTTTCAGTCCTATTTCACGTCGCGTATGCTCATCTCTTTAAAAAACATCCAAAATTTTCATAAATTCTACCAGGTAACCCCCCCCTCTTCTTATGTTTTCTAATTCTGTAAAGTCGATGACTTTACTAAGCGGACAAGTCTTTGGAAATGACCTCATTTTGTGGAAAATTAAATTTTCTCACTAAGGAATACATTAACTTAAAAGATTGTTTCTGATGTTCCGTTCTTTATAAATTACAACGTAAAACGTTAATTTAAAATTTTCTAAAACTTATTCAGTTGGCCATAAAAGACGAATGGAACGTCTTAAAGAAATGCAGTTTGCGGCATTTTAAATAGTTTTATCTTTATTTCACGTCGTATGCTCATACCGACCGGGCACAGACACGTCAAAAAAACGTTGAAAAAAAACCAAAACGTGCTATCAACGTCGAAGTGTCGCGAAAATCAACCACATTTACGACGTCTTCTAGTCGAATCAACGTCATTTCCCAACGTCTCTTTGACGTTTAAAGCCACACTTTAAAAAGACGTTATTTTAAACACGCCATTTTTCTAAGAATGCGTTTAAATTGGACGTGTTTTTAACGTGTTCCTCATCGGCACCGGAAGTAGGACTTTATAGACGATATCAACGTCTTCTCAACGTCATTTTGACGTCGATGATTTAACTAAACTTGAACGTGTCGAGGTCGGTGACAATCACTTATACAGAGTTTGTTAAGCAGTAACGGCTCATTATAGCCATCAGCGCCACCTGCACTACTTCAACGCAACTACACAAGAAATACACGTACTAAAGACGTCTATATAAAAACTGGACGTAACGTTACAAATACGTTTATTCAACGTGCATATAACGTCAAAAATTACAATTTATTTAATGTTGGACGTTATGACCATTTCAACACGTCTTTAAGACCTCCATAAAAAGACGCAAATATAACGTTGGTTATACATATTTAAGTCATGATTTAGACGTCATTTTAGCCATGACTAAAATACGTGTAATAACATCAAAAATTACACATTTATTTAATGTTGAACGTCATGACCACTTCAACACGTCTTTAAGACGTCCATGTAAAAACTCAAATATAACGTTATAAACGCAACGTTTGTTCTACGTTCACAAATATCTGTTAGTTATACATAAGTCGTCATTTGGTCGTATTTTAGTCACGACTAAAATACGTTCGTATTGTAACGTGCCTATAACGTCAAAAATTACACATTTACTTAACCATTTCAACACATCTTCAAGACCTTTATGTAAAAACGCAAATATAACGTTATAAATGCAATGTTTGTTCCACGTCTCTGTTCTTTATAAATAAGTCGTAATTTGGACGTCATTTCTTACCCGACTAAAACCTATAGTTGTTGACGCATTATCAACGTGTTTTGTATGTTATTATATCGACCTTATTTTAACGAATAAGTTTCAACTTCCAAAAAACGTCATATTTAGGTACGCAGACGTTGCAAAATGTACCAAAAGTAAACGTGATTTTCACGTCGAGAGAACGTCGTGTCACGAACAGTGATGTGAAAGGCGAAAGTTTCCAACAGAATATTTGCGAAAGTTGCGAATATTTCGGAAACTTTCGGCACAAAGAAAACGAATATTCGCAAAATTCCGAATTTTCGCGAAACATTGCATGAAATGTTCGCGCGAATATTCCACGAAACATTCGCCTTTAGTCGACAATTTGCGCAACAACACGAACATACACGAAATTTTATGGGAAACCCCCCGGTCCCGATCGATGCACGTAAAATTTTCAAAAAATGTTAAGAAAAGCTGCCTAGACGACGATAAATTTTGGCTTAAACTTGAATATATTACATTACTTTTAACACCAATTGTAAAATGGATTACTTAACTGGAAGGTGATAAATTTCAAATCTCTCATTCAAAGATATTGAAGATAATTTTAACTTATATCTGAAAGAATTACCCATATCAAAAGCAGAAGAATAAGAATGTTGTTCGTCTAGCAAATTGAAAACAAATGGCTCTTAAGCCTTCCATTATGCAGCAAACTTGTTAGATCCTAATTATATTGGAGAGCATTTGAATGGTGAGGAACATCTTAAGGCTATAGAATTATAAATTACTCATGCTTAAAGCCTATAGCTCATCGAGACAAGGCGAAAAGTGTAGAAGACTGTCCGACTACTCCTACTGTTCCTAATATTCCAGAAGAACAGGTAGTAATTTCTTCAAGCTCCGACACCGAGTCTGAAGAAATTTCTTTACATGATTCTGACTCTAGTGCGGGGGCACCTACACACTCAGACTCAGAAACTGATGAAAATTAAGAACGGTGGTGGTCATGCATGTCATGTGCATGTGACTCATGTGATGGGTATTAATTAAAAAATAATTGCCACAATGTTGACTGTACCGACATTATACAGGGTGGTCCAACGAAAAGTTTCCACACCGAATATCTCGTGAACAGAGCGAAATATAAAAATTTGCTCGAACAGGTGGATTTTTATTTTGAGGGGGACACCTAAATTCGCCCTTGCTGAAATTTTTCCTCACACCCCCTGACCCCTACTAACCCCCTCTTCAAAAATTCAAATGGCAACCCTCCACTTGTGATGCACTATTTCAAAGCTAATTTCATTGTCAATCCAACGCTGTAAGAATTTTTGAGCTTTATTTAACTCCAGCGCCCTCTGTGGTCAAATTTTAAATTACATTAGGGCTATTCGTAATACATCAATTGAAAGGGTTTGACATTCTTTCTAAACCGATGCAACAATTTTTGAAATCCATCCACTCGTTTAAAAGTTACAGGCGTAAACTTGAAGGATTTCTAGGCCCAAAACCAGCTCATGTTCTTCAATGTAACTTTTGAACGAGTGAATGGATTTCAAAAATTCTTGCATCGTTTTACAGAGAATTTCAAACCCTTTCAAACAATGTATCACTGAGGGCCCTAATGTAATTTAAAATTTGACCGTAGAGGGCGCTGGAGTTGATCAAATCCCAGAAATTTTTACATCGTTGGGATGGCAATTAAAGGACCCCGCACTTTTCTTATGGAAATTGGGTTTGGGTCAGATTTTTTTCAAAAAAATATATGTTGTAGAGCACGTCTCCCTGAGTAATTGTCACCGTTGCGCCAACTTTGTGGACCTCACCGTTTCTCACATATGGAGGGTTGAAGATGAGAGGGTGGTAAGGCACAGAGTTAAAACGAATGTGAAATCCGCTGTTTTCGCCATGGTCAACGCTGCATATTGTCAGAACAATAAGCAGGACATCTTTTGAAAGCCATTGAAGATCGTCATTCTTGTTATTTCTTGAGTATATTCAATGCTATTTTAACACCTTCTGGGCTGTCGTTAATTTGGGTCAGATTTCTTTTGTTTTTTATTATATGACACCTCAATGCATGTAGTCTCTCGATGATTTTTCAAAAGTTACTTCGCCCTTATCTCTTCGAAGGAGTAGGGTGCAAATTCTACATTTGTTGTGCCTGGAGAAAATCTTCAACTAAGCAAAGTTTCACCGTTTTCAAACACTTCTATGCTTGGACATGGTTTAATAAGAAGTAATATATTATGATAGCAATTTCAAAAATATTTCCTTTCTTAATTTCAATACGCGTACCACTAAAAAAGTCCCACACTTTGTATGTAGGTCATACCTTCACTCTACGCCTTAATTACTTGAAGAGGTAAGGACGACAAAACTTTTGAAAAATTCTCCAGAAACTAGATGTATACAGGCATGATATATTAAAAAATAAAAGAAATCTGACCCAAATTAACTACAGCCCAGAAGGTGTTAAAATAGCATTGAATATACTGAAGAAATACCAACAATGGCCATCGTCAATGAGTTTTAAATGATGCCCCGCTTAATGTTACGACAATATGTAACGTTGACCATGGCCAACACAGCGGCCTTCACATTCGTTTTAACTTTATGCATTACCACCCTCTCATTTTCAAACCTCTAAATCTAACAAACGGTGAGGTCCACAAAGTTGGCGCAATGGTAACAATTACTCAGGGAGTCGTGCTCTACAACATATATTTTTTTGAAAAAAATCTGACCCAAACCCAATTTCCATAAGAAAAGTGCGGGGTCCTTTGCTTTAAAATGATGCATCACATGTGGAGGGTTACCATTTGAGATTTTGAAGTTGGGGTTAGTGGGGGTTATTGGTTGCGTTGTGGAATTTCACCAACCGCGGATTAAAGTGCCCCCCTCGAAACAAAAATCGACCTGTCCGAGCGAATTTTTATATTTCTTTCCGTTCACGAGATATTAGGGGTGGAAACTTTTCGTTGGACCACCCTGTATAACCTCTATACTGTATTTTCGTATTTTTTTACTTGTTTATGTTGCTCCTTTGACTAAATAAAACGTCCTTAAAAGACAAAACAAAAGTTCTCTTAAATTTCCAACGTGATTTCGACGTTAGAAGAACGTGTGCGTGCCCGTTGGGTATAATTATCTCTTTAAAAAAATGCAAAATTTTCACCAATGCAGGTTTCCAAACTTGTAGGTCTCTCTCTATTTCGTGACATAATTTAGAGGCAAAATTTGACAATGACAGACTTTTGCATGCGGGCTCTGTCAAATTTTGCCTCCATATTCTCTATCTCTTTTATGTTTTCTTATTCCGTATAGCCGACGACTTTATTTAAGCCGTCAGGCCTTTAAAAATTACCTCATTTAGTAGAAAGTAAAATTTTTTCTTCAATGAATACCTTAATACCTAGATCATTTTTGATGCTCATCCGTTCTTAAGTTACCACGTAAAACTTTAAAATTTTAAATTTTTTAAAACATCAATTATCTGTAAAAGACGTCTTAAAGATGTATTGCGATCGTTTGCGAAATTATTCTCAATTTTTAGTGGAAAATCAGAAAATCACGTTATGATGCTCATTTCTTTAAAAAAAAATCCAAATTTCTTATTACTTACTTTCTACCTCATAATTTTTAGATGCTATAAATCTAACGATTCTGTCAGGGTTACCAACTAACCAAAATAAACCCCTAACGTTTGCTCCGCCGCTTGCGTCAAGAGATGCTGAAGCTAGCAATGAGGATGGGCGTCCCGGCGGCGGCGCCTATTTACCAGCCAGTACGATCTCGACGTGCTATGTGTTCAGACGCGACTGAAAATCGCTGAAGTCACGTAGCCCTGGTAAGTTTTAATTTAAACAATTACCTACTATGTACCAATTTATAAATTAAAACCGTAGTGAAATTCTCCAAAATTACTTAAACTTCATAAAATTAAATAATTTCATCCCTTGGGTGATGTCGGGCTGAGGGAAAAATTATTCATCATATTCATTCGGTGTGTACAGCCTTCCAGGAACGTCAATTTGAATAATCATTAGGGTTGCCTTGAATTTTACATAATAAATCCGGAGCTGCAGGAGCAATAATAAATTAGGAGCTGCAGGAGCAATATTATTATTGTAAATTGTATTTTCGTAGTTTTAATTAAAAATTCTAAATTAAGTTGCCATGAAGGCAGTATTATAAAAAATAAAGCCACGAAAGTGGAAATGTAATATATCGTTATCTCCTGAAAGTCCAATTTGTCACGATCGTGATTGAAGTTGGCGAGAATTAAATTCCCTTTTATGTTTGCTCGAAGCCATAATCAATAACGGACAAACAACCCCAAATAATTTAGTTAAAAGAAAGTAACTTTTGAAAGAAAACTAAACCCCAATTAATTCCCATCTCCTTTCCATTTCCGCAGAAATTAACGGGGTAAATGATCCCGGAATATGAAAACCTTCACATTTCATATTTCCAGAGTTACATTTTTCTTTTGTGCCATCCCTATCTGTTCGATAATTTCGAAAGTGGGGGCCCTTTAACTTTTAACAATTAAATCTATTATTCAGGAAGCAGACAAAGTGATTACACGGCCGAATTGCTCCACAAATTCCAGAAGTAATAGAGTCGTTTTTGTTAAAATTCTTTTCAATTTGAACTGTGAGGTTTTACGTGAAAGTTATTTCGTTAACTTTTAGAAGACAATAATTATTCATTATCATCCTCGTTATCCAATTTCGTCAGACAAATATAATATTGTTGACGTTTCTTATCCTTACTAAAACATGAAAGCTGCTTTTCCGACCCGAGCAAAGTAAATAAACAAAACTCAAAGCTCCATTTAACTGACTGAGGACAAAGCTTCTAAGCTGAAGTAAAATCACCAAATCGATAACTTTCTGGTAAGCTTTACTCGGAAGATAAATCGGAGATTTGATGAAATGAGTATAACTATTTCTGTTTTGTGAGAGTTTGAAATTAAGAAGGTTTTGATATAAATAACTCTTAAACTGAAGTAAAAGCCATCGGAAGATGCACACTCGAGTGCAAGTGAATGTTAACGATTTAGGATAACATATGATTGTAGAAATCTGTTGACATCAATTTTGTATTTTAGTGCCGTAGCAGAATGCGGAGGTATTAGTGCCGTAGCAGAATGCGGAGGTACTCTTGTCTTAGCTTATTCGCTCGCTCGCTCGATCGCTCCTCAGTCTGTCCGTCGGATAACTTGAGAACGGATCGAGATATCGAGCTGAAACTTGGTAGGCAGCTTCGTCTCCCGAAAAGTAAGGCGGGGATTGCTTTTGGGCCATATCGGACCAAGGGGGTGGGAGCTAGGGGTGAAAAACCGAAAAACTACTAATTGCAATAACTCGAGAACTAGTGGAGATATCTTGCTGAAAATTAGTATGCACGTTCGACCTTCAAGTCTGTTGAAAGTGAGGGGGTGCCAATTTCGGGGGATGAAATTTAGGGGATGAAAACCACAAAAAATATGATAACTCCGCAAGGGTTGCACGCAGCTGTCGGAAACTCAACGTACACACATATATCGGTGAAATCTTGTGGGGGATGCGTTTTTTCGTAAAATCGAACAAATGGGGTGGAAATTAGGGGTAGCAACTCGAAATTCCGCTTAATAAGTACTAGTCGAAATTGGCGTCATTCGATAGCTTTCCATTAATTATTCAAGAAAGGTGTCATTCATATTTTGCGAAAAACCACCCTTATAGGCGCTACAACCCCTAACATGCAGAAACACAAAAATACGAGAACTCAAAAACTACTCAACGTATCAAGGCAGAATTTGGTTTGTGAATTTCCAGTGACATTATAGGTGGATGGACAAATTTTCTAAAATATCTAACAAAGGGGATGAAATTTAAGGGTTGAAACTTGAAATTTCTTCAAGTAAATGGTAGCCTAAAATTACGGGGTTCGATAGATTTCGGTCAACTATTGAAAAAAGGTCTTATGAGTTTTCAATCTAAAACCAACCCCTGGGCCATTAACCACCCCTAACTCTTTGCAAGTCGATAATTATATTTTATTTATTTTTTCTGAAACCCTATTGGTTTATTTATGAACAACTGAAGTCAGCAAATACGCAAGGAGTTATGTCACACCGGAAAAATAAACTCACCCCTGTAAATCATAAAGGGGTGAAATCATGAGGTGTTGAAAACATGAATCTACAATTTACCTTAATTTTTAAACGAATTGGGTTAGGGTGGTGAAATTGAAAACACAACTTCCTTTAGGGCATGTGGGGGTGGTGAAATAGGGGGTTGGAGTTTAGGGGTTGAAACGTCCATAAAGCCCTGTAATTTGACACAGAGAAGCAATATCTTCTGCGAAACTGTGACATCTTACACACTGCATCTTCGAGAAGGGAAGATCGAATTTTAGGAGAAAATTATCGAAGGGGATGAAAGTTAGGGGTGGAAACTCGAATTTTCAATGAAGAATGTATAGTTGAAAATATTACCATTCGATAGCTTTCTATTGATGGTACAAAAAAGGTCTTATTCATCATTCGCGAAAAACGACCCTTAAAGGCGGTACAACCCCCTAACATGCCGAAACAAAAAAATGCGAGAACTCAAAAACTGCTCAACGTATCAGGGCTAAATTTGATGTGGTAATTTACAGCGCCACTGTAGGCGGATGGGCAAATTTTCATTAATATCTAACAAGGGGGATGAAATTTAAGGGTTGAAACTGGAAATTTTTTCATGTAAGTGGTGGAATAAAATTATGGGGTTCAATAGATTTCGGTCAACCATTGAAAAAAGTCTTATGAGTCTTCATCCTAAAACCAACCCCTGCGCTACTAACAACCCCTAAGCCCTAGCAAGCGGAGTAAATATATTTCATTTATTTTTTTTTTGCTTTCTTCTAATTTGTTATTAATTTAAAGTGATTTTCATTAATTTTTGACCCATCCACAATTTTTCAACCCCTTTCATGATATGTGAACCCTCAAAGAGCAAAATTTACCCAGACCGCTTCTTTTCGGGTGATTTCCGCTGGTTAATTTTGTAAAATTCGCGCAGTTTTGCCTTATGAATTGTTCTTGCCTTTTTCACTTTTTCGACCCCTTCGCAATGTTTCAACCCCCAAAAGTCAAATTTGCATAATTGGCTTATTTTCGTGTTATTTTCTGTAATTCTACTTAATTACGATTAATTCTCATCCCTTTTAACTTTTCATCCCCCTTTACAATTTTTCAACCCCCTAAGTGTTTATTTTGCAAAATTCACATAATTTAGTTTTCCTTCGGTAACAAATTGAACTCAATTGGATTATGTTTATCTTTTCACTTTTCCAACCCCCTTCGCAACATTTCAACCCCCAAAATCTAAATTTGCATAATTGGTTTACTTTCGTGTTATTTTCTGTAATTCTGCTTAATTACGATTAATTCTCATCCACTTTGACGTTTCATCCCCCTTTACAATTTTTCAACCCCCTAGGTGTTAGTTTTGCCAAATTCGGATATTTTCGTTTTTCTTCTGTAATAAATTGAACCCATTTGGATGATGATTAAATTTTTCACTTTTTTCATCCCCCTTCGCAATGTTTCAAGTCTTCAAATGCTAAATTTACATAATTGGGTTAATTTGGTGTTATTTTCCGTAATTTTACTTAGCCACGGTTAATCCTGATACCTTTTGATTTTTCATCCACCTTTACGATTTTTCAACCCCCTAAATTCCGTTTTTCGACGGTTATAAAATTGAACGCATTTGGGATTCAGTTTACCTTTTACAATTTTTCAGTTATCCTTCGCAATAGGTAGGTATAAGTGCTTATTTCAACCCCCACAAAAGTTTTAATTGCATAATTTGGTTATTTTAGTGTTTTATTTCGTAATTCTACTTAATCCACACTTCATTTTCATTCCTCTTGACTTTTAACACCACTGTGCGTCTGCGGAGGCACTACTACTAGGTGCAGATTTATAAAATCTGCACCCGACTCCACCAGTAAATTCAGCTCGCCCCTACATACACATTAACAAGGTAAACATCTACAGGGACACACATCGCATTGATACACATCTTTCGTTGGCTTTTAGCATTAGGTATACGTTAAGCAAAATAAATAAGTCTGAATTGTAAAATAGTCAATGTTCTTGTTTTATAGAAACAATATTTTTAGTGCCGGAGCAAAATGCGAGGCACTCTTGTTTTAGCTTATTCGTCGTCCACTCGCTCGCTCGCTCGCTCGCTCCTCACTCTGTCCGAGCGATAACTTGAGAACGGATTGAGATATCGGGCTGAAACTTGGTATACGGCTTTGTCTCCCGAAACGTAAGGCGGGGATTGCTTTTGGGCCATATCGGCCCAAGGGGGTGGGAGCTAGGGGTGAAAAACCGAAAAACTATTAATTGCAATAACTCGAGAACTAGTGGAGGTATCCTTCTGAAACTTTTGTTCACATTGTAGCAAACATGCTAATAAACTTTATATTATTACTATTATTTGTCAAAATTAGTAGGCAATACCAATGTATTTCCATACGTCATTGCCTACTAGTTTTGACAATTTGTTAAAATTCACTTGCACTGGAGTGTACATCAATTCGATGTGTATTCCAATCATGTTAATGTTTTCTCGTTAAGTAGAACTAGAGAAAATTACACGAAAAAGAAGCAGTCTGCGTAAAGGACCCCGCACCATCCTTATGGGAAAATGGCTTTCTGTCGGATTGGCTGAAATTTTAGTATGTTGTAGATTTTGACGTCCTGATCAAAAGTTATCATTGCCACAAAGCGTACGACCAGCTTGGTATTAATTTCAACAATAATTAAAAAAAAACGATTGCCTCGCATACTGATGCGGCACTAAAAGGGAGTTTCGCTTGCCACTACAACACCACTTGATTTAATAAGTGCTCTTTTATTCTTGTTGTTTTGTAGACATCAGTAAATAACTCTGAACTAGGTATACTAAATTACTCATCGATTTTATTCGAAGAGCAAAATATTTTCATTTGACACGCGAATTTGCCCGGCACCTCCACCAAATTTCAACCTGACAAAGCTGTTTTTGCCATGAAGGGTTGGCAAACAATAATCCGCAGGTTTTTTGTCATCAATCAGTGGTACAAAGAGCATTGCAGGTCAACATTCGAGATATTTACATAACTACATCCGGAAACGTGTTGGTGGAGGCGCTGTAACATCGATCCATCTCTTCATCTTTAAATCATAAACTGCAATGAAAACTCATTACTTGCTGTGAATGAAAACTTCTCATTTATTTCTATTTTCAGAAACAATCTTGGTAATAAATCACCAATAATTGAGCGCAGCAGTCGGCGCAAAATTGCCTTTGGAGTTTTGAGACAAATTGGTGGATAAATTGAATGCTGAAAATGTGGTGTTTTTCGAGCTAGTCTTTCATATCTTACTTAACGCCAAAAGAGTAAATTCTGTTCGACTCCGCACCTTATGAACATCAATATTTTTTGCTGAAGTATTGCAGGATTGATTTTATCTGTGAAACATTTTCAGAAGCAGTAACAGTGATGAGAAATAAATGTGGAAGCGATTTAACTATGTACCTATGTTTCTTTGTCGTACCACAAATACAATTAATTTTCTGTAGGTGCATTGATTAGGTATTCACCTACTGGTAATTAACATAGTGATTCATGTCATGTCATACCCCGACAACCGGGGCTGCAGGTATTTATAGCTATAATAGCTAACTACGTGGCAGGCAAACAAGCTTTGAATTACTATTGTTCTGTTGAAAGAACTTTTACAATTAGAAATATTAATTTTGATGACGTATATGAGCTACGTCCTCACGAAAAGTACGAGCCAATCTGTCCATCTCATTCATAGCCAAAATGATGTAAATTAACTCTCTATAACTCTCTATAAACTTGGCCTTTAAAAAATCCACGTAGCGATGTCACTGATGTCACCAACTGACACTGTCAGGCACGTCACGCTAGAATTTCCCCCTCCGGCACCCCGGCGTTGTTGAGACGGCCATTTTGTGGTTTAGCAATGCCATCTATTAGCGGGTGATTTTCGCGAATAATAAAATAATAAAGTGACATACTTTATACTTTGTGTTTGCGTTTGCTGACCTAAGCCACCACGATGCAGATGCAGATTTGACGATGTGGCAACCGCGCATTTTCTTTCTAACCAATCAGAGCGGCCGACAGACACGTCAAACTAGAGCTACCTATTGAGGTTATGTTACTATAATTTAAGTTTTCACCCCTTTTCAAAGTAATATAGATTGAACGTACTTTCGGCGATCCAAGGGCCATCCATACTAATAAAAATTATACCAAAAAACATGAGACGACCCCTGAAATTAAGGGAAAACATTGAGAATTACAGAAATTATTTCATTTGAACCCCTTCCAGAAAAATGTACCACACGCCCTTCATACCGACGAAAGCCCTAGTCAAGCGGAACAAAAGGACACCAAAATCATCCACATAAAAACATCGCATGACCCCTAAAATTAGTAAAATTCATTAATTTTCCATTGAAAATGTTGAAAATTGCTTATTTTATTGTCCGGGGGCTAAAATAAAATAAGCAATTCTCAACGTCTTCCCTTAATTTTAGATGATATCTTCCGATGTTTTTAGGCAGATGACTGTTGTGCCGGTTTCTCCCTCTTGAAGAGGGCTTTCGTCAGTATGAAGGGTGTGTGGTACATTTTTCTGGAAGGGGTTCAAATTAAATAATTTCTGTAATTCTCAATGTTTTCCCTTAATTTCAGGGGTCGCCCCATGTTTCTTGGTATAATTTTTATCAGTATGGGTCACCCTTGGATCGCCGAAGGTAAGTTTAATCTATATTTCTTTGAAAAGGGGTGAAAACTTAAATTATAGTAACATAACCTCAATATGTAGCTCTAGTTTGACGTGTCTGTCGGCCGCTCTGATTGGTTAGAAAGAAAATGCGCGGTTGCCACATCGTTAAATCTAGGGAAGGCGCTAACTTCACACACATAGGATGCAGGCAGTCAGGCAGACTTTGTGTTGCTCGTTTGGATTATAAATTGTGCAGGCAGGTGTCAGAGATTATCGTGTTTCTAGTAAATTTACGCCTCAAAACTTAAACAATTAGCACTAAATCTCACGCTGGTACTTTCCTTTTATTTTTTTATAACTATATAGAGAAGTGTTTGCGTTCTAACTTGAAATATTCAGAAGTAGTTATAGCGAAGGGTGTAGAATAATCTGAAAGTGTGTGTTTGTGACTTGCATGTTAACTAACCGCGATAACGTTTAATTTACGCTGCAAGTTTTAAATTATTTTTTCTCCTGAACTTGTCCACATTCGTCTTTTACGAACGTTATCTTTAGAAAACACAAACTGAATCGTGTCCTGAGAACCACTTTTATCGATTTTCCCTTCGAAATAAGTCAAAGAGCGGAAATTCTCGTCCTACGACTGCGTTTATGAAGATAAATTGGATATTTCTCAATTTGGGAACGCACAAAGTTGAGGAGATATTACAATGTTGAATATTTTATTAGCCTCTCTCCTTTGCCGAGCTGTAACCTCATTAAATTAAGATGGAATTTCTCTTGGAAACGTCTCGTATGTATTTTTATCCAAGCAAAGCTCAGTAAATGTTGGATGAGAGAATGATCCGATCAATTCTGGTGGATGCGCCGCGCAAGTTCACGTCCAAGCTTGTTTAAATAATAATAATAATAATAAAGTTTATTAAGCGGCTTTTTAACATAAGAAAATAAAATGAAAATATATAAAGAATATTTTAAGAAACCAAAACCAAAAAAAATTAAGACTATACATAATTCAATATTAAATGCCGCATAAAAGGACAGAAACAGCCATTTACATTCTGCCTAAGTGATCAAAAAGTAAGAAGTCTACAACTAAATAGCACTGATTTACAATATACAAAATCGCAAAAAAGGTGAAAAGAGCAACAATGAAACAATGAAAAGTCGAAACCGTCTACAAATATGTAACCACTAGAACAAACTTCTATCAATCGGCAGGTCCCTCTCAAAAAAAGATTGTCTCAAAGTTCCTATTACTGCCCTCACCGAGGAATTCTTATCAATGCCTACAGAAGAGGATAATAGATTATATTTTGAATATTGTTGCTCAATTTAAAGAAAAATACTTATTTTTCATTTTGTTGTTTTTCCTCAAACGTCAAATGAATAAACATCAAACAAAAGTTACCTATTTTTACTGCCGACCCCGTAGAAAATCTTAATAGATCAATCCAACTATAAAATTTCGCTGTCCGACATCGCATTTGCGCATTACTCTCAAGTTCACGTCACTCTATTCAAGGTCTGTCTCAAATTATTATAGATGACCCAGTATACACTCCTTTGAATGCAGAGGCATCAAACTTTGCGGTGGAGGCACGGAATATACAATCAGGATATAGGTACATTTTTAGTGCGGTAGCAGAATGCGTTGTACACAGGTGTATACCCCGAAAATCTCGGCGGGGATTGTTTTTGGGCCATATCGAACTATAGTAGTCGAAGTTACAGATGAAAAACCGAAAGAAATTGCAATTTTCGACGTTTGATCGCGAACGCTGCCTCAACGCTTGAAGATAGATCAAAAGTTTGAAAGGAGGAATTGTCGGCAATGAAAAGATCTTCAAAAAAGTCCGCGACGGCCTATAGCTATCTACGATGGGTAGCACACCGTGATCGTTTTTGTGTTTTAATTTTTGACGAAAGTGGCTTCGGTCGGTTATTGTCGACACTTCTTCCTTATACGATTTTAATCCATCTTCAAGCGTTTAGGTAGCGTTCGCAGTAGAATCACGAGAAGCCGCGTTTTTTTCCCGGGAGCGAAAAATTATTAATTGTAATAACTCGAGAACGAGTAGAGGTATCTTACTGAAACTTGGTTTCCGAGTTCTACCATCAAGTCTGCTGAAGGTGAAGGGCTGCCAATCGCAGTAGAATCACGAGAAGCCGCGTTTTTTTCTCGGGAGCGAAAAATTATTAATTGTAATAACTCGAGAACGAGTAGAGGCATCTTACTGAAATTTGGTTTCCGAGTTCTACCATCAAGTCTGCTGAAGGTGAAGGGCTGCCAATCGCAGTAGAATCACGAGAAGCCGCGTTTTTTTCTCGGGAGCGAAGAATTATTAATTGTAATAACTCGAGAACGAGTAGAGGTATCTTACTGAAACTTGGTTTTCGAGTTCTACCATCAAGTCTGCTGAAAGTGAAGGAGTGCCAATTTTGGGGGATGAAATTTAGGTGTTAAAAATCACAAAAATACGAAAACCACTCAAATATGTTGCACATGGAGGTCTAGAACCCGACACACAGTTAGAAATAGACTCACCCCTGTAAATTAGTAGTGGAGTAATGAGGGGGTGAAAAGATGAATCTCTAAATTACCGCAATTTTTCAATGAATTGGATTAGGGGTGGTGAAATTGAAACCACATCTTTCTTTAGAGCATGTGAAGATGATGGTAAAATAAGGGGTTGGATTTTAGGGGTTGAAATGTTCATGAAGCTTTGTAACTTTACACAGAGAAACAATATCTGATGTGAAACTGTGAAATCTTACACAATGTGTGTAAATTCATCGAAGGGGATGAAAGTTAAGGGTGGAAACTGGAATTTTCACCGAATATTATTCGGTGAAATTTGAAATTAATACAATTCGAAAGCTTTCTACTGATGGTACAAAAAAAGTCTTATTCATAATTCGTGAAAAACCGGCCATTAAGGCGCTACAACCCCTAACATGCCGAAACACAAAAATGCGAGAACTTAAAAACTGCTCAACGTATCAAAGCTGGATTTGGTATATTAATTTACAGCGACACTGTAGGCGGATGGGCAAATTTTTATTATGATCTAACAAGGGGGATGAGATTTAAGGGTTGAAACTGGGAAATTTTTCAGGTGAATAGTGGAATAAAATTACGGGGTTCGAAAGATTTCCGTCAACCATTGAAAAAAGTCTTACAAGTCTTCAATCTAATACTAACACTTAGGCTACTAATAACCCGGGTCTACGACGTTTAGGCGCGGCCACTTAGGCGCCACCGTTTAGGCGCCGCCGTTTAGGCGCGAGGAGTTAAGGCGCGAGGACGTTTAGGCGCGAGAACATTAAGGCGCCAGGTCATCTAGGCGTCAAGATATTTAGGCGCCAAAAGAATAAGTTGTTTCTGAACGTTAGAAATTTATTTAATTTACATTTACATGTATTACCCATTCATTACATAATTGTAAGAAATACCTCTTAGATATTCTATAGTATTTCGGTTGCCATAGTTTTCTACTATTCTTCGAATGCGATTATCTGCTTCAATGTATTTCTTCAGTTTAGCAGTAGGAAGATTACCCGCCACCAATTGTTCGTAGAATAAATCTCGCCCATGCTGCACCCTTTTCAAAGCTTCAATAAATTTCCAAATTGTGGGGTTGTCCATGAATAATTCCGATTTTAAGCGTCGGTTTGCGGCCTCGGCATGGTTGTTTGTTCTGTCGGTGTCGTTGAGAACTCTGTCGTATACCGACCACATTTCTGGCGGAAAAAGAGCTGGTCTCCTACCTATCCCTCGGCGATTTGGACGACCCACGTAATTGTCTTCGAACCAATTTAACAATGGCTGCAGTTCTTCAGGAAGTTCATTCGCTAAGCTATCTATAGCTTCTTCTAAATGGTTTAATGGAATGAAAGCTAAGGATGTCACCATTTTAGCTGATACAGCAAAATCTGGTTCTGTGTTGTAACGTGCAATCAATTGCATCTGACCCAAATGTTTCTTTAAATTTTGGGTTAGATGAAAGATACATCCCAAAATTCTTGCGTCTGGGAATGCTTCTTTGAAGGCATTTATGGCTGCTAATTCGTAGTCGCATGATATTTCGATAATATTCATATTCGGCACCACATTTTTTAATAGAGCAATCATTCTTGCATATGTTGATTGTTGTTTATTGGGCAAAAGCCCGTATGCCACAGGATGGACGCCTCCTAAATTTTCCGTCAAAATGATGTAAACTTGGGCAAATAGCTGGGGCGCACAATTAAAAGTTCCATCCACATATATGTGCGTTGTTTCTCTGAGCAACTGAAAATTAAATGAATTGTAGGTACATTAACTTAGAGGTACAAAATTGACTTACATGTAGACTACGTTCTCGCCCAAAAATTAGAATCCTGTTTGCAGCTGGGCCACTATCACACATTAGAAAATTTTCTGGTGCTCCGTTATCCCCAGTATAGGTTCTATATTTTTCTGGAAGCACAATTTCCAGTAAACTGTTTGGCATTGGAGGAACTGCATCAATTTCGTTCCTTTTTCTTTGAATCATTTTCTTGAGAGCAGGTTGCTTTAGTTCTGCCTTGGTGGCTCTTGACAATCCTCCAATACAGGCATTGATGACTTGAGCCGGAGTTTCCATAGATTCTGCAGCCCTCTTCTTAATCTTGGTGACTACGATTGCCTTATCCACCTGGGTTGCGGATGTACCATGATTGTGAGAGTTCAACGTTTTTACAACCAGCGCCCATCCTTGCTGTGGACACGGGCCTTGCAGTCTTCATTTTTTAGTTCACATGTCCAAAATTTTGTTGTTGAACAGGCGCTTAGTTTATCGAACGTGTAAATGTAACCATCACTGCTGAACTTTTCTCTGCCTTTACGACTGAGAATTTTATTTTCCTCCATTTTCACTAACCCTTTCACTTCTAAATTTTAAAGACTTACTGACACACAGTTGGGAAGTAATGGGGTGTTTATATACCTACCTATCCCCCGTAGATTGGATTGTGCAAATAACGAAACCCCCTAGGTACGCCTCTCTCATTTATTGACCATTTTCTAATTACCTAGATTCAGTTCAGATGTCATTAGAGGTCCTACCCATATAACAAAATTTACAAAGGATAAATTGCACATTTATATATGTATACCAGCAGGTAGAATTTCTCAGAAGGAGTCATAAATCATCAATTTTTATTTATGACCCTAGTTAAGACTAACTTATAATGAGATGCAATTGTGAATTTTTAACCTCCTTGCCTATCACTAGCAACGGATCCCTAATTGGTTTCCATGAACTCATAATTTTCAATTTATTTGGGTTTTACAATTATTTTGTGTAAACACAGATGACCATGCTAAGCTGTTAGAAGTTAAATGATGCCCTCGAATGCCCCACACAATGGGAAAAATTTTAATTCAGTGGCTATTTGTGACAAAACTATTAGCGTAGCCACCTCGATCAGTTGATTCAGCTAATCGGGACACGTCGCTTGATAAGTACCAAAATTATTAAATTTGACTGGCCATCAGTTTCCCTATAGCGGTATTCTTTCAATTTTATCTGTAGCAGGTAGCGCCTTTACCAAAAAATTTAACATTACAGTGCATAAATGTTTTGGCGCCTAAACGCACCGGCGCCTAAACGTCGCGGCGCCTAAACGTCTCAGAGCCTAAATGTCCCGGCGCCTAAACGGCCGCGCCTATACAGCAGCGCCTAAGTGACCGCGCCTAAACGTACCATTCCCTAATAACCCCTACCCTTGGCAAGCGGAATAAATACATTTTTTAATTATCTTTTCGGGTTTTTATATGCTTTCTCTGTAAGTAATTCAAAGTCGTTTTACTTAACTTCAGCTATCTATAATTTTTCAGCCCCTTTCACCCTCAAAACCCACAAAAAGCAAAATTTACGCAGACCGCTTCACAATTTTTCAACCCCGCGAGCGTTAATTTTGTAAATTTTGCGTAATTTTGTCTTTCTGCGGTAATAAATTTTGCTTATTTAGACTATGTTTTGCCTTTTTCACTTTTTCGACCCCTTTCGCAATATTTCAACCCCCCAAAACCCTAAATAATTGGGTTATTTTCGTGTTGTTTTCTGTAATTCTATACTTAGCTAACTACAGTTAATTTTCATACCCTATGAGTTTTCATCCCCCTCGAGATCCCCCTTTACGATTTTTCAACCACCAAGTGTTAATTTTGCAAAATTTGCGTAATTTCGCGCTTTTCTTCGGTAATAAATTGAACTCAGTTGAACGATGTTTACCTCTTTCACTTTTAACCTCCCCAACCGCATCACAATTTAAAAAAAATGGGAGGTTACTGCAATCACTATCGAATTTGAGATAGCACCAGATCTTCACGTTTTGAGGTCTCAGGAACCCAAAAAAGGGGTTTTTAAAATGTGTCTGTGTGTATGTACGTACGTTCGTACGTTCGTTTGTAATCACGCCACAGCCAAAACTACTAGACCGATTTGGCTGTAAGCGGAAATGCCATTTTGGCACATCAACTTTTAAATTTTAAATTCAAACCCCCATTTTTCACGTCACCATAAGGAAGACCTTCAAATTCTGCTTCTAAAAGTGTATTCATCCTTAGTGCCCTTTTGACCAAAAATAAAAAAAAAATTGATTTTTATCGGACTTTAAAATCGCGGTACAGCCCAAGCCCCTGAACCGATTTGGCTGAAATCTTGCACATGGGGATTGTATTACACGTCGAAGAGCTGAACAAATTTTGAATTCAATCGACTGACGGAAAGTGCCGTTTTGGCATACCAATTTCCAAATTTAAAATTATTCTCTCATTTGACCATTAAAAACAGGTTTTTGAAAGATTTATTGTCACAATCAGAAAGGTCTTCAAATTCTGGTTTTAAATAGGACAAAATTAATTCGCATTTAGCGCTGTTTGGTTCAAAAAATCGAAATTTTATAATAACAGTAAAAATACATTATAGCCCAAATTACTGAATCGATTTGGCTGAAATTTGGTACGTGGAGGTTGGGTGACCCGTGGAAGACCTGAAAGATGTCCGAGGTGTTGTCGGTATTTGTCAGAGAATTGCGAAATTAGTCAAGGATTAAAAAATTCTGTTGAATTGACTACTATCTACACAGAATATAAAGATCCACGCGATGGGGAGGTTCCAGCCGCTTCTCTGCTGCATTTTTTTTAAATCCCATTCTCAATATTTCAACTCTCCAAACGCAAAATTTACATAATTGGGTTATTTTGGAGTTATTTTCTGTAATTTTTTACTTATCATCGGTTTATTCTCATAGCCTTTGACTTTTCATCCCCCTTTGCGATTTTTCAACCCCTTAAGTGCTAATTTTGCAACCTTCGCGTAATTTCGTTGGTAATAAATTGAACTCATTTGGGATTCAGTTTACCTTTTACAATTTTCCAGTTTCCTTCGCAATAGGTAGATGTTTCTACACCCACAAAAGCTTTAATATAATTGGATAATTTTCAACAAGAAATTTTTAACATTTCGCCTTTTTGACACATATGTGCGTCTGCGGAGGCACTACTACTAGATTTTATCAATCTGCACCCGATTCCACCAGTAAGACCAGCCGCCCCTGCATACACATTAACATGATAAACATCTACCAGGGATACACATCGCATTGATGTACATCTTCCGGTGGCTTTTTCAAATGTCAATTAAATCTAAATTAAAAGACTTTAAGAAGGTTATCTCTTCGGTGTGTTACAAGATCTTGGAGAAGAGAATAGTACATTGTGTATTAAAAGCGGAAAGTGCAACTTTTGTGCTCGGAACAAGTAAATTGCTGCTCGAGCCTTTAGGCGAGAGCAGCAAACTTGTGAGAGCACAAAAGGCACTTTACGCTTTCAATACACATACTATTTTTTCTACGCCCCTTATAAATAAGGCAAGAAGAAGCATATTTTTCTCAATTTTTAAAAAACAGCATGTCGTCAATCAGTACATGAATTTTTTGTAGTTATCTGTGGACGTTCCTATGACACTGCTTTTGTTATTTTTCAAAATACGTCAAAAATTTTTCAAAGCGACTGTAAACTAGAGATTTCGTTGTTCTCTTGGTCAGAATGGCAGACATTGATAGTAGTGACGAGAGTGTAGTGGATCTGGAATGCACCCCGCCACACATAAAGGAAGCCGCGAAAAACGTAATCTTGAATTTGTTACCTGACAAATCGAAGACCAGGTACGAGAGAGAATACACGTTGTTCGTGCAATGGTGCAAAACCAATCAAGTTAAATCATCCTACTCTGAAGATATATTGCTGGCTTATTTGTCGGAAATTTCGAGAACGAAGAAATCATCTACTATATGGTCAGTGTATTCAATGTTGAAGAGCACTCTGTCTTCCAAACATAACGTAGATATCTCAAAATATAGCAGATTGATAGCATTTCTAAAGAAGCAGTCAGTGGGATACAGGGCCAAGAAATCAAAGGTGCTGAGAAGGGAAGAGATTAACAGGTTCCTATCAGATGCTCCGGATGAGTGTTATTTGATGTTGAAGGTAAATTATGGCGCTAAATTATTTTTTAATAATGATGACATTGTAGGTTGCTTTAATATTCGGTATTTTCGGGGCCTGTCGTCGCGACGAGCTGACCAAAATGCTGATTCACGACATAGAAGATAATGGGACAATCATGGTTGTAAAAATTCCCAATACCAAAACTGGAGTTCAGCGTACTTTTATTGTGTCTAAAGGAGGAGAACACGAAGTGGATTATTTGGGCTTTTGCCGTAAATATGTGGCACTCCGTCCATCCCATGCAACGACGCAGAGATTATTTTTGAGGTATGAGAATGGAAAGTGCACGAACAAAGTCGTGGGAATGAACACATTTGGCAATATGCCGAAGCGTATAGCGGAATTTTTGAATTTACCTGGTTGCGCTTCCTACACTGGTCACTGTTTTCGAAGAACTTCCGCAACGTTACTGGCAGATGCTGGAGCGGATATTACCAGTTTAAAACGCCACGGAGGTTGGAAGTCCACCTCTGTGGCAGAGGGCTATATAGAGGAATCACTAGAAAACAAGATTGCAGTGTCTCACAAGATTCTCGGACAAAACCCTGAGCCTGCGGTAGTCAACAACAACGTAACATCTGCAAAACTTCATGAACTGGGCTCTGGTATACAAGTTCAGAATTGTGAAAATTGTACTATAAATTTTAAAATTGTTCATAACAGTAGTAACGATAAATCCATGTCCCCATCCGTAATGACAAGAGATCACTATAACAGTAGTATAAGTAGAAATCATTGAATTATCATTGGAACATCTGGTTTAATTTATTATTGTTCAATAGGCACCTAATCTAATTGTTTAATAAAGTTTCCTTAAAATAGTTATTAATCTCTATCCTATCAGAAAAACTAACTTTCGGCTTGGTAAGCGGCAATAATTTTTCCGCTCGCTCAGCCGCAAACGCCAACTTTCTATTCTCTACTGACAAATAGAAAAGCGTACTTTCAATAAAGGGCGTAGAAAAATGGAATTGTGAAAAGATAATACATTATTCGAAATAGTATAGGTAATTTTATATTTTCAGGAAAAGGAAATGAATATGTCATTTAATTTTATTTATTATCATTAGCAATATGATTTAATTTTTGTTCATTGAAAAATAAATGTAAAAGCTACGAATGCGCATGCATTTATTATTTTGGTCATTAAATGAGGAATCCACGAATTCGTCTGGTAACTGGGAACCCAAAAAAGTGGTTTTTGAAAAAATGTCTGTGTCTGTATGTCTGGATCACGCTGCAGCTCAAACTACTGATCGCATCGAGATGAAATTTGGCACACATAATTCAGTGGGCAATTTGTAGGTACTGATTAGATTTTGAGCCACATCGGTTCACGGAAAGTGTCATTTTGGTGAAAATTGACCAATAGAGATTTGTTTTAAAATCTTCACTGTCACCTGAAATTTTGAAAATTTTACATTTGATAATACAGAATTGACAACTACGAGTACATTTAAAAAGATTTTATAATGTAAAAGATTACTTCATTAGGCGCGCGGAGCGCGCTTCATGTTCTAGTTTTGTTAAAAAAATGCTTGCAGAATAGAATAATAAATTATATTTTGGATATTTGTGAGGAAATTTAAAAAAGTTGTTCTTTTCGCATTAACTTTCTTTTCTGTACGCGAATAAGCTGTTTAATTCTTTCCCTCGGTTAGGTGCGCTGTGATTGGCCCTCACAAATCACCTGATGAAGCTCTGATCCAATCAAACGCACTTTTTCGCCGTTTTACTGAAAAACAACCGATTTTTCACGAAAATTAAAAACACGCGATATTTTGATGAAAAATAAAAAACAGCCTCAACATTCTTATTTGACTACTCGCCATATTGTTGAAACAAAAGACAGTCACCCGCGGTCATACTTGATTTGTTGACTGCCGGGGGAAATTTTCGCGGAAAACCGAGTTCAATGCCCTTCCCAGTCATATTAGATCTAAAAAAGGCGAATAGATGAAATAATTTATATATTTTTGAAATTTTGGCTACGGACTCCTGTTGGCACTTGAAATGAAGGACCTAAAAGTTCCCACCCCCCAAGTGTGCGCTTCATCCCTTATTTGACGAAAACCACCTCCAAACGTGACATGGCGCTAGATTTTAGCATTTTTCGCCGAAACTATACATCTGACAAAAAATTTACTCTAATCAAAAGTATTTCTTATGAAATTCTGCATTAAACAAGCCCTATTGATTATTTTGCTTATCCCCACCTAATTCTCGCAAACGACGTCCGAAGTTGTAGAACAGTCACATTAGATTTTTTAGTAGAACATATTTATATATTTATGAAATTTTTGCTACGGACTGCTGACCTGACCTGACCTGACCTGAAATGAAGGGCCGCAAACTTAACACCTCCCTCTTTTTTCAAGAACCTATTCCCAGACGTGGACATGGTGCTAGTTTTTAGCATTTTTCGGCTATACTATCAAACGGACAAAAAAATTATTCTAATCAAGAATATTCCTCGTGAAATTCTGCATTAAAAAGTCTTCTCCTAATTCTTGCAAAGGACGTCCGAAGTTGAGGGTACCGCTAGATTGATTTTCGGTGCGAGTCAAAAACAACCCTCAATTTCGGGCGTCGTTTGCAAGAATTAGGTGAGGATAAGCAAAATGATGAAAAGGCTTTTTAATGCAGAATTTCACGAAGGAATCTTCTTGATTAGAATAATTATTTGTCCGTTTGATAGTTTAGCCGAAAAATGCTAAAAACTAGCGTCATGTCCACGTCTGGGAGTAGGTTTTCGCCAAAAGAGGGATAAAACTTACACTTGGAGGATGTTAAGTTTGCGGCCCTTCATTTCAGGGCACATCAACAGTCCGTAGCCAAAATTTCATAAAAATATTAAAAAGTTCTAGTCAAAATTCTATTTTGACTTTTCTAAACTTCGGGCGCCGTTTGCGAGAATTAGGTGGGGATAAGCAAAATAATCAAATAAGGGATGAAGCGCACACTTGGGGGGTGGGAACTTTTCGGCACTTCATTTCAGGTGCTATCAGGAGTCCGGAGCTAAAATTTCAAAAATATAAATTATTTCTTCTAAAACTATGTTCGAAAATTTTAACGATCGAATAGAATAATCAAGTTTCGAAAGTTGCAAAATAATGAAAATGAATTAATCAATGAATAATAATGTGCTCGTGGCTCAAAAAATCCTTTCTAAAAAATTATTCTGCTTCGATTTTCGTTTCGTGAAAGAAGGAAAGCGCGATTTTTCCTTAAACTGAATGTGAGATTGAGGGTGGAAATGCACATTGACACCGTAGGCAATAAAGTGGAAACCTTCAATTTCCTTGGAGGATTGCCGAAAGGAATACATTTTGTCTAGGGAAGTGCTGCGCCTGCAATCTTGTTTTTCACGCAAACTCCATCGGAATTCGCAATTTTACCCACTTGAAGGGAATTGTACTACAGGGTCGCCACAAATTATCGTAACAGTTTTGGCGTTTAATCACTGCAGCCGTTAAACATTTATTTGTTTTTCTTCATAAAAAATGTGCGATAAAAGACGCCAGAGGACGAGCGTCCGGCGCCCGTTTACGGTCCAGTACGCTTCCGTCGGGCGTAAAGCGCGTCGCGACGCCCTCGCTCGATTTCTGCGGAGGATTCCGATGACTTGAAGCAATTATTGAATTATAAAAGCGCGTGGGAGGTTACGAGAGTGATTTCACGAGTCTGTGGAAAAAATGTATTCAAGGATCGATCCAAAGTGCGTTTCTTGAAGCTGTGTTCTAATTTTGGTGGAGGCGCCGAACAAATCTTGTTCGTTGTTTCGCCCTCTGTTTAAAATACAAATTTTTCTTTCTACGATACGAGATCAAGCAAAATGTGAAATTTATTTGAGGCCACGCGTGCAGCATTTGAATGCATGCATAAATCTCCGGAGCGTGATTATCTATACATTATGTTATTCAGCTTGAGGATTCAAGTAGGTCTTCAGATTTATGATAACTAAAGTTTTATTCACTTTATCGTGAAATCTTAATATTTTCCGTGGATTTGAGCAAATAGACGCTCGACGAACTTTCCACTCTCAATTAATGGCAATTTCCTGCTCACCAACTGCTAAATATGGAGTTCCCCGATTAATATTTCCTTTCTGCTTCATTTCGTTGGCACAAACTAGATCCAGATTTTTTTTTTAGATGCGAGCTGTTATTATCCTCTTCCTGGTAATTATAACCAGCATTCTCTTTTGCCGATTGCCTCTTTTTATGATTTTTTATCATTTTAAGGCATAAGACCTGTGTATTTATTACGCAGGTGCATAAATCAGCAAATGACCTGATTCATTATAGATTTCTGGGGCGTGATTGATCTGTTCTCGTTGGACGTACTTAGCAAAAGAAGTGAAAAATCTGCGGAGCTCACATTCGAACGATAATCGTAAAATACGGAGCAGTTTAGTCGACATTGTATGATCAAATAAGTTTTATGTTTAAAGGTGGCTTTAACTAACTTTAGAAGGAAAAAATGTTTGAGCAGCCACATTAATAAATTCCACATCAATTCTGAACAATAACAGCTTTATGTTTAATCCTTAACTTGTAATAATTTCAGATATGAATAACATATTTTATTGTCAATTCCCGTGTTCCTGTCACAAACATGATCAGAATTTTCAAATAATGCCACTTCCACGAATGTGAACGTACACGATGGCCATTTGTGTGAGGATCACGTTTTTTTCGCCACTTCACGTCCCACGCCCCCATTCATCATTTTGAGGAGAGAAAGCAGCGGATAGCTCCTTTCAATGAGTTTCCGAAACTTTTTTACTTATTTCCTTCCTTCTGGAAAAGCTTTAATGCAACTTGCAAATGCACCTCTGAATATGGTAATATAATTGTGCACAACTTCTGTAATATCCCGCGTGTTTTCCAATTTCCCAAGCGGGAAATATGACAGACATAAATCCATTATTACGGTTGACAATGTAGTCGTGCGATTTCGCAACAAAACTGCTTCCTGGACGTTGGAATACAATTTGTCTTCAAAAATATCTAGATCGATGAGCTATTATAATTCATGTTTGAACACAATCGATTATTACTCATTCTAAACTCTCTAAATTGCACATTTTTCATCATTTTAATGAAATGTAAGTTTAATTTAGTTTTTAAGCTAGATTTTCCTTAATTTTAATGGAAAAATTTCAATCATCTCAGTCGGTATTGGTTGGATTTTGATTAGGCCTGCGACTTTTAATTGATATATCGATATATCGATTATCGATATATCGATATATCGATAAAAGTGTGTTATCGATATACCGAAATATCGATATATCGATATATCGATAACATATCGATAATATATCGATATATCGATATATCGATATACCGATATATCGATATACCGATATATCGATATACCGATATATCGATAAGTTATTGATATATCGATATAGCGGTATATCGATAACCGGTGTCCCGTATATCGATACATATAATGATACTTCTGAAGTTCTGACTTCTTTTAAATGTAGGAGTAGGTATTCGGCCTGACTCAGTCATTTGTTGACAACTGGCTAACATTGAAATGAATTGACAAAATTGAAGAATATTTGCGTATACGTCTTGGAGATATCAATATTTTCGTGCAGTGTATAAACAATTAGTATATAAACAATTTAAACAAGTGATGGTAGGAACTACTATACTTATTTAAACGACTTGTAGAAAATTGGACATGGCAACACAACTGATGTTTTTCAAAGCGCCCTTGGGCCCTAATATCGTTTATTTTGAATCCTACGTTATTTTCCAGGGCACAACGTAAACAATAATGCTTGAGCGCTCCAATCCAATCGATTCAATCAATAATTGTTTTCAATATTATTAACTAACTAACATCAAGAAACTACAGAAAAAGGTCTATTACCTATTCATACCTATCTAGCTCTTAAAACTAAGATTACTCGATTACAGATATGATACCACAGTAACGATATCGATACAATAGTATAAATACCGATAAGGCGATATATCGATAAATCGGTATATTTAGTTATCGGTATATCGGTATATCGATATATCGATATATCGATAAATCGGTGTATCGGTATATCGATACATCGGTATATCGATATATCGGTTTATCGATATATCGGTATATCGATTAAATTTTAAATATCGATATTCGATATTCAAATTCCGATATCGCACAGCCCTAATTTTGATGAAACATTCTCATGATTTTGCAACAAAATCGTTCATTTATCATTCTGAGCCCTCTAAATTGCACATTTTTGATAATTTTAGTGAAATTTAAGTTTCAATTAGTTTTTAAGCAAGATTTTCCTCAATTTTACAGAAAAAATTCAATTTTCTCAGTGGGTATTGCTTGGATTTTCATAAAACCTTCACCAATCGCTTAGTTGGGTGTGACTTAATAAGGAAAGAGGGGTAACACGTGGGGTCTACGATGGATTTTACTCCGGTCACCGCCACCTTGATTTTTGTTTTTCTCATAAGTTTGCAAAAAAATCGTTCATTTCTCATTATGAGCCATGTAAATTGCACATTTTTGATAATTTTAGTGGTTTAACTTAGTTTTAAAGCAAGATTTTCCTCAATTTTACAGGAAACATTTCTATTTTCTCAGTTGGTATTGCTTGGATTTTCATAAAACCTTCACCAATCGCTTAGTTGGGTGCGATTTAGTAAGGAAAGAGGGGTAACACGTGAGGTCTACGATGGATTTTACTCCGGTCACCGCCACCTTGATTTTTGTTTTTCTCATAAGTTTGCAACAAAATCGTTCATTTCTCATTATGAGCCCTGTAAATTGCACATTTTTGATAATTTTAGTGAAGTTTAACTTAGTTTTAAAGCAAGATTTTCCTCAATTTTACAGGAAACATTTCTATTTTCTCAGTTGGTATTGCTTGGATTTTCATAAAACCTTCACCAATCGCTTAGTTGGGTGCGATTTAGTAAGGAAAGAGGGGTAACATGTGGGGTCTACCATGGATTTTACTCCGGTTACCGCCACCTTGATTTTTGTTTTTCTCATAAGTTTGCAAAAAAATCGTTCATTTCTCATTATGAGCCATGTAAATTGCACATTTTTGATAATTTTAGTGGTTTAACTTAGTTTTAAAGCAAGATTTTCCTCAATTTTACAGGAAACATTTCTATTTTCTCAGTTGGTATTGCTTGGATTTTCATAGAACCTTCACCAATCGCTTAGTTGGGTGCGATTTAGTAAGGAAAGAGGGGTAACACGTGGGGTTTTTACTCCGGGCACGGCCACCTTGATTTTTGTTTTTCTCATAAGTTTGCAAAAAAATCGTTCATTTCTCATTATGAGCCATGTAAATTGCACATTTTTGATAATTTTAGTGGTTTAACTTAGTTTTAAAGCAAGATTTTCCTCAATTTTACAGGAAACATTTCTATTTTCTCAGTTGGTATTGCTTGGATTTTCATAAAACCTTCACCAATCGCTTAGTTGGGTGCGATTTAGTAAGGAAAGAGGGGTAACATGTGGGGTCTACCATGGATTTTACTCCGGTCACCGCCACCTTGATTTTTGTTTTTCTCATAAGTTTGCAAAAAAATCGTTCATTTCTCATTATGAGCCCTGTAAATTGCACATTTTTGATAATTTTAGTGAAGTTTAACTTAGTTTTAAAGCAAGATTTTCCTCAATTTTACAGGAAACATTTCTATTTTCTCAGTTGGTATTGCTTGGATTTTCATAAAACCTTCACCAATCGCTTAGTTGGGTGCGATTTAGTAAGGAAAGAGGGGTAACATGTGGGGTCTACCATGGATTTTACTCCGGTCACCGCCACCTTGATTTTTGTTTTTCTCATAAGTTTGCAAAAAAATCGTTCATTTCTCATTATGAGCCATGTAAATTGCACATTTTTGATAATTTTAGTGGTTTAACTTAGTTTTAAAGCAAGATTTTCCTCAATTTTACAGGAAACATTTCTATTTTCTCAGTTGGTATTGCTTGGATTTTCATAGAACCTTCACCAATCGCTTAGTTGGGTGCGATTTAGTAAGGAAAGAGGGGTAACACGTGGGGTTTTTACTCCGGGCACGGCCACCTTGATTTTTGTTTTTCTCATAAGTTTGCAAAAAAATCGTTCATTTCTCATTATGAGCCATGTAAATTGCACATTTTTGATAATTTTAGTGGTTTAACTTAGTTTTAAAGCAAGATTTTCCTCAATTTTACAGGAAACATTTCTATTTTCTCAGTTGGTATTGCTTGGATTTTCATAAAACCTTCACCAATCGCTTAGTTGGGTGCGATTTAGTAAGGAAAGAGGGGTAACATGTGGGGTCTACCATGGATTTTACTCCGGTCACCGCCACCTTGATTTTTGTTTTTCTCATAAGTTTGCAAAAAAATCGTTCATTTCTCATTATGAGCCATGTAAATTGCACATTTTTGATAATTTTAGTGAAGTTTAACTTAGTTTTAAAGCAAGATTTTCCTCAATTTTACAGGAAACATTTCTATTTTCTCAGTTGGTATTGCTTGGATTTTCATAAAACCTTCACCAATCGCTTAGTTGGGTGCGATTTAGTAAGGAAAGAGGGGTAACATGTGGGGTCTACCATGGATTTTACTCCGGTTACCGCCACCTTGATTTTTGTTTTTCTCATAAGTTTGCAACAAAATCGTTCATTTCTCATTATGAGCCATGTAAATTGCACATTTTTGATAATTTTAGTGGTTTAACTTAGTTTTAAACCAAGATTTTCCTCAATTTTACAGGAAACATTTCTATTTTCTCAGTCCGTATTGCTTGGATTTTCATAAAACCTTCACCAATCGCTTAGTTGGGTGCGATTTAGTAAGGAAAGAGGGGTAACACGTGGGGTTTTTACTCCGGGCACGGCCACCTTGATTTTTGTTTTCCTCATAAGTTTGCAAAAAAATCGTTCATTTCTCATTATGAGCCCTGTAAATTGCACATTTTTGATAATTTTAGTGGTTTAACTTAGTTTTAAAGCAAGATTTTCCTCAATTTTACAGGAAACATTTCTATTTTCTCAGTTGGTATTGCTTGGATTTTCATAAAACCTTCACCAATCGCTTAGTTGGGTGCGATTTAGTAAGGAAAGAGGGGTAACATGTGGGGTCTACCATGGATTTTACTCCGGTCACCGCCACCTTGATTTTTGTTTTTCTCATAAGTTTGCAAAAAAATCGTTCATTTCTCATTATGAGCCCTGTAAATTGCACATTTTTGATAATTTTAGTGAAGTTTAACTTAGTTTAAAGCAAGATTTTCCTCAATTTTACAGGAAACATTTCTATTTTCTCAGTTGGTATTGCTTGGATTTTCATAAAACCTTCACCAATCGCTTAGTTGGGTGCGATTTAGTAAGGAAAGAGGGGTAACACGTGAGGTCTACGATGGATTTTACTCCGGTCACCGCCACCTTGATTTTTGTTTTTCTCATAAGTTTGCAACAAAATCGTTCATTTCTCATTATGAGCCATGTAAATTGCACATTTTTGATAATTTTAGTGGTTTAACTTAGTTTTAAACCAAGATTTTCCTCAATTTTACAGGAAACATTTCTATTTTCTCAGTCCGTATTGCTTGGATTTTCATAAAACCTTCACCAATCGCTTAGTTGGGTGCGATTTAGTAAGGAAAGAGGGGTAACACGTGGAGTTTTTACTCCGGGCACGGCCACCTTGATTTTTGTTTTCCTCATAAGTTTGCAAAAAAATCGTTCATTTCTCATTATGAGCCATGTAAATTGCACATTTTTGATAATTTTAGTGGTTTAACTTAGTTTTAAAGCAAGATTTTCCTCAATTTTACAGGAAACATTTCTATTTTCTCAGTTGGTATTGCTTGGATTTTCATAAAACCTTCACCAATCGCTTAGTTGGGTGCGATTTAGTAAGAAAAGAGGGGTAACATGTGGGGTCTACCATGGATTTTACTCCGGTCACCGCCACCTTGATTTTTGTTTTTCTCATAAGTTTCCAAAAAAATCGTTCATTTCTCATTATGAGCCCTGTAAATTGCACATTTTTGATAATTTTAGTGGTTTAACTTAGTTTTAAAGCAAGATTTTCCTCAATTTTACAGGAAACATTTCTATTTTCTCAGTTGGTATTGCTTGGATTTTCATAAAACCTTCACCAATCGCTTAGTTGGGTGCAATTTAGTAAGGAAAGAGGGGTAACATGTGGGGTCTACCATGGATTTTACTCCGGTTACCGCCACCTTGATTTTTGTTTTTCTCATAAGTTTGCAAAAAAATCGTTCATTTCTCATTATGAGCCATGTAAATTGCACATTTTTGATAATTTTAGTGGTTTAACTTAGTTTTAAAGCAAGATTTTCCTCAATTTTACAGGAAACATTTCTATTTTCTCAGTTGGTATTGCTTGGATTTTCATAGAACCTTCACCAATCGCTTAGTTGGGTGCGATTTAGTAAGGAAAGAGGGGTAACACGTGGGGTTTTTACTCCGGGCACGGCCACCTTGATTTTTGTTTTTCTCATAAGTTTGCAAAAAAATCGTTCATTTCTCATTATGAGCCATGTAAATTGCACATTTTTGATAATTTTAGTGGTTTAACTTAGTTTTAAAGCAAGATTTTCCTCAATTTTACAGGAAACATTTCTATTTTCTCAGTTGGTATTGCTTGGATTTTCATAGAACCTTCACCAATCGCTTAGTTGGGTGCGATTTAGTAAGGAAAGAGGGGTAACACGTGGGGTTTTTACTCCGGGCACGGCCACCTTGATTTTTGTTTTTCTCATAAGTTTGCAAAAAAATCGATCATTTCTCATTATGAGCCATGTAAATTGCACATTTTTGATAATTTTAGTGGTTTAACTTAGTTTTAAAGCAAGATTTTCCTCAATTTTACAGGAAACATTTCTATTTTCTCAGTTGGTATTGCTTGGATTTTCATAAAACCTTCACCAATCGCTTAGTTGGGTGCGATTTAGTAAGGAAAGAGCGGTAACATGTGGGGTCTACCATGGATTTTACTCCGGTCACCGCCACCTTAATTTTTGTTTTTCTCATAAGTTTGCAAAAAAATCGTTCATTTCTCATTATGAGCCATGTAAATTGCACATTTTTGATAATTTTAGTGGTTTAACTTAGTTTTAAAGCAAGATTTTCCTCAATTTTACAGGAAACATTTCTATTTTCTCAGTTGGTATTGCTTGGATTTTCATAAAACCTTCACCAATCGCTTAGTTGGGTGCGATTTAGTAAGGAAAGAGGGGTAACACGTGAGGTCTACGATGGATTTTACTCCGGTCACCGCCACCTTGATTTTTGTTTTTCTCATAAGTTTGCAACAAAATCGTTCATTTCTCATTATGAGCCCTGTAAATTGCACGTTTTTGATAATTTTAATGAAGTTTAACTTAGTTTTTAAGCAAGATTGTCCTCAATTTTACAGGAAACATTTCAATTTTCTCAGTCGGTATTGCTTGGATTTTTATAAAACCTTCACCAATCGCTTAGTTGGGTGCGATTTAGTAAGGAAAGAGGGGTAACATGTGGGGTCTACCATGGATTTTACTCCGGTTACCGCCACCTTGATTTTTGTTTTTCTCATAAGTTTGCAACAAAATCGTTCATTTCTCATTATGAGCCATGTAAATTGCACATTTTTGATAATTTTAGTGGTTTAACTTAGTTTTAAACCAAGATTTTCCTCAATTTTACAGGAAACATTTCTATTTTCTCAGTCCGTATTGCTTGGATTTTCATAAAACCTTCACCAATCGCTTAGTTGGGTGCGATTTAGTAAGGAAAGAGGGGTAACACGTGGGGTTTTTACTCCGGGCACGGCCACCTTGATTTTTGTTTTCCTCATAAGTTTGCAAAAAAATCGTTCATTTCTCATTATGAGCCCTGTAAATTGCACATTTTTGATAATTTTAGTGGTTTAACTTAGTTTTAAAGCAAGATTTTCCTCAATTTTACAGGAAACATTTCTATTTTCTCAGTTGGTATTGCTTGGATTTTCATAAAACCTTCACCAATCGCTTAGTTGGGTGCGATTTAGTAAGGAAAGAGGGGTAACATGTGGGGTCTACCATGGATTTTACTCCGGTCACCGCCACCTTGATTTTTGTTTTTCTCATAAGTTTGCAAAAAAATCGTTCATTTCTCATTATGAGCCCTGTAAATTGCACATTTTTGATAATTTTAGTGAAGTTTAACTTAGTTTAAAGCAAGATTTTCCTCAATTTTACAGGAAACATTTCTATTTTCTCAGTTGGTATTGCTTGGATTTTCATAAAACCTTCACCAATCGCTTAGTTGGGTGCGATTTAGTAAGGAAAGAGGGGTAACACGTGAGGTCTACGATGGATTTTACTCCGGTCACCGCCACCTTGATTTTTGTTTTTCTCATAAGTTTGCAACAAAATCGTTCATTTCTCATTATGAGCCATGTAAATTGCACATTTTTGATAATTTTAGTGGTTTAACTTAGTTTTAAACCAAGATTTTCCTCAATTTTACAGGAAACATTTCTATTTTCTCAGTCCGTATTGCTTGGATTTTCATAAAACCTTCACCAATCGCTTAGTTGGGTGCGATTTAGTAAGGAAAGAGGGGTAACACGTGGAGTTTTTACTCCGGGCACGGCCACCTTGATTTTTGTTTTCCTCATAAGTTTGCAAAAAAATCGTTCATTTCTCATTATGAGCCATGTAAATTGCACATTTTTGATAATTTTAGTGGTTTAACTTAGTTTTAAAGCAAGATTTTCCTCAATTTTACAGGAAACATTTCTATTTTCTCAGTTGGTATTGCTTGGATTTTCATAAAACCTTCACCAATCGCTTAGTTGGGTGCGATTTAGTAAGGAAAGAGGGGTAACATGTGGGGTCTACCATGGATTTTACTCCGGTCACCGCCACCTTGATTTTTGTTTTTCTCATAAGTTTGCAAAAAAATCGTTCATTTCTCATTATGAGCCCTGTAAATTGCACATTTTTGATAATTTTAGTGAAGTTTAACTTAGTTTAAAGCAAGATTTTCCTCAATTTTACAGGAAACATTTCTATTTTCTCAGTTGGTATTGCTTGGATTTTCATAAAACCTTCACCAATCGCTTAGTTGGGTGCGATTTAGTAAGGAAAGAGGGGTAACACGTGAGGTCTACGATGGATTTTACTCCGGTCACCGCCACCTTGATTTTTGTTTTTCTCATAAGTTTGCAACAAAATCGTTCATTTCTCATTATGAGCCATGTAAATTGCACATTTTTGATAATTTTAGTGGTTTAACTTAGTTTTAAACCAAGATTTTCCTCAATTTTACAGGAAACATTTCTATTTTCTCAGTCCGTATTGCTTGGATTTTCATAAAACCTTCACCAATCGCTTAGTTGGGTGCGATTTAGTAAGGAAAGAGGGGTAACACGTGGAGTTTTTACTCCGGGCACGGCCACCTTGATTTTTGTTTTCCTCATAAGTTTGCAAAAAAATCGTTCATTTCTCATTATGAGCCATGTAAATTGCACATTTTTGATAATTTTAGTGGTTTAACTTAGTTTTAAAGCAAGATTTTCCTCAATTTTACAGGAAACATTTCTATTTTCTCAGTTGGTATTGCTTGGATTTTCATAAAACCTTCACCAATCGCTTAGTTGGGTGCGATTTAGTAAGAAAAGAGGGGTAACATGTGGGGTCTACCATGGATTTTACTCCGGTCACCGCCACCTTGATTTTTGTTTTTCTCATAAGTTTCCAAAAAAATCGTTCATTTCTCATTATGAGCCCTGTAAATTGCACATTTTTGATAATTTTAGTGGTTTAACTTAGTTTTAAAGCAAGATTTTCCTCAATTTTACAGGAAACATTTCTATTTTCTCAGTTGGTATTGCTTGGATTTTCATAAAACCTTCACCAATCGCTTAGTTGGGTGCGATTTAGTAAGGAAAGAGGGGTAACATGTGGGGTCTACCATGGATTTTACTCCGGTTACCGCCACCTTGATTTTTGTTTTTCTCATAAGTTTGCAAAAAAATCGTTCATTTCTCATTATGAGCCATGTAAATTGCACATTTTTGATAATTTTAGTGGTTTAACTTAGTTTTAAAGCAAGATTTTCCTCAATTTTACAGGAAACATTTCTATTTTCTCAGTTGGTATTGCTTGGATTTTCATAGAACCTTCACCAATCGCTTAGTTGGGTGCGATTTAGTAAGGAAAGAGGGGTAACACGTGGGGTTTTTACTCCGGGCACGGCCACCTTGATTTTTGTTTTTCTCATAAGTTTGCAAAAAAATCGTTCATTTCTCATTATGAGCCATGTAAATTGCACATTTTTGATAATTTTAGTGGTTTAACTTAGTTTTAAAGCAAGATTTTCCTCAATTTTACAGGAAACATTTCTATTTTCTCAGTTGGTATTGCTTGGATTTTCATAGAACCTTCACCAATCGCTTAGTTGGGTGCGATTTAGTAAGGAAAGAGGGGTAACACGTGGGGTTTTTACTCCGGGCACGGCCACCTTGATTTTTGTTTTTCTCATAAGTTTGCAAAAAAATCGATAATTTCTCATTATGAGCCATGTAAATTGCACATTTTTGATAATTTTAGTGGTTTAACTTAGTTTTAAAGCAAGATTTTCCTCAATTTTACAGGAAACATTTCTATTTTCTCAGTTGGTATTGCTTGGATTTTCATAAAACCTTCACCAATCGCTTAGTTGGGTGCGATTTAGTAAGGAAAGAGGGGTAACATGTGGGGTCTACCATGGATTTTACTCCGGTTACCGCCACCTTGATTTTTGTTTTTCTCATAAGTTTGCAACAAAATCGTTCATTTCTCATTATGAGCCATGTAAATTGCACATTTTTGATAATTTTAGTGGTTTAACTTAGTTTTAAACCAAGATTTTCCTCAATTTTACAGGAAACATTTCTATTTTCTCAGTCCGTATTGCTTGGATTTTCATAAAACCTTCACCAATCGCTTAGTTGGGTGCGATTTAGTAAGGAAAGAGGGGTAACACGTGGAGTTTTTACTCCGGGCACGGCCACCTTGATTTTTGTTTTCCTCATAAGTTTGCAAAAAAATCGTTCATTTCTCATTATGAGCCATGTAAATTGCACATTTTTGATAATTTTAGTGGTTTAACTTAGTTTTAAAGCAAGATTTTCCTCAATTTTACAGGAAACATTTCTATTTTCTCAGTTGGTATTGCTTGGATTTTCATAAAACCTTCACCAATCGCTTAGTTGGGTGCGATTTAGTAAGAAAAGAGGGGTAACATGTGGGGTCTACCATGGATTTTACTCCGGTCACCGCCACCTTGATTTTTGTTTTTCTCATAAGTTTCCAAAAAAATCGTTCATTTCTCATTATGAGCCCTGTAAATTGCACATTTTTGATAATTTTAGTGGTTTAACTTAGTTTTAAAGCAAGATTTTCCTCAATTTTACAGGAAACATTTCTATTTTCTCAGTTGGTATTGCTTGGATTTTCATAAAACCTTCACCAATCGCTTAGTTGGGTGCGATTTAGTAAGGAAAGAGCGGTAACATGTGGGGTCTACCATGGATTTTACTCCGGTCACCGCCACCTTAATTTTTGTTTTTCTCATAAGTTTGCAAAAAAATCGTTCATTTCTCATTATGAGCCCTGTAAATTGCACATTTTTGATAATTTTAGTGAAGTTTAACTTAGTTTAAAGCAAGATTTTCCTCAATTTTACAGGAAACATTTCTATTTTCTCAGTTGGTATTGCTTGGATTTTCATAAAACCTTCACCAATCGCTTAGTTGGGTGCGATTTAGTAAGGAAAGAGGGGTAACACGTGAGGTCTACGATGGATTTTACTCCGGTCACCGCCACCTTGATTTTTGTTTTTCTCATAAGTTTGCAACAAAATCGTTCATTTCTCATTATGAGCCATGTAAATTGCACATTTTTGATAATTTTAGTGGTTTAACTTAGTTTTAAACCAAGATTTTCCTCAATTTTACAGGAAACATTTCTATTTTCTCAGTCCGTATTGCTTGGATTTTCATAAAACCTTCACCAATCGCTTAGTTGGGTGCGATTTAGTAAGGAAAGAGGGGTAACACGTGGAGTTTTTACTCCGGGCACGGCCACCTTGATTTTTGTTTTCCTCATAAGTTTGCAAAAAAATCGTTCATTTCTCATTATGAGCCATGTAAATTGCACATTTTTGATAATTTTAGTGGTTTAACTTAGTTTTAAAGCAAGATTTTCCTCAATTTTACAGGAAACATTTCTATTTTCTCAGTTGGTATTGCTTGGATTTTCATAAAACCTTCACCAATCGCTTAGTTGGGTGCGATTTAGTAAGAAAAGAGGGGTAACATGTGGGGTCTACCATGGATTTTACTCCGGTCACCGCCACCTTGATTTTTGTTTTTCTCATAAGTTTCCAAAAAAATCGTTCATTTCTCATTATGAGCCCTGTAAATTG
This sequence comes from Pycnomerus fuliginosus, assembly GCA_963924575.1. Classification (NCBI taxonomy): domain Eukaryota; kingdom Metazoa; phylum Arthropoda; class Insecta; order Coleoptera; family Zopheridae; genus Pycnomerus; species Pycnomerus fuliginosus. The sequence goes on along the minus strand of OZ004623.1, from coordinate 2,841,476 downwards.
CACATTTTTGATAATTTTAGTGGTTTAACTTAGTTTTAAAGCAAGATTTTCCTCAATTTTACAGGAAACATTTCTATTTTCTCAGTTGGTATTGCTTGGATTTTCATAAAACCTTCACCAATCGCTTAGTTGGGTGCGATTTAGTAAGGAAAGAGGGGTAACATGTGGGGTCTACCATGGATTTTACTCCGGTTACCGCCACCTTGATTTTTGTTTTTCTCATAAGTTTGCAAAAAAATCGTTCATTTCTCATTATGAGCCATGTAAATTGCACATTTTTGATAATTTTAGTGGTTTAACTTAGTTTTAAAGCAAGATTTTCCTCAATTTTACAGGAAACATTTCTATTTTCTCAGTTGGTATTGCTTGGATTTTCATAGAACCTTCACCAATCGCTTAGTTGGGTGCGATTTAGTAAGGAAAGAGGGGTAACACGTGGGGTTTTTACTCCGGGCACGGCCACCTTGATTTTTGTTTTTCTCATAAGTTTGCAAAAAAATCGTTCATTTCTCATTATGAGCCATGTAAATTGCACATTTTTGATAATTTTAGTGGTTTAACTTAGTTTTAAAGCAAGATTTTCCTCAATTTTACAGGAAACATTTCTATTTTCTCAGTTGGTATTGCTTGGATTTTCATAGAACCTTCACCAATCGCTTAGTTGGGTGCGATTTAGTAAGGAAAGAGGGGTAACACGTGGGGTTTTTACTCCGGGCACGGCCACCTTGATTTTTGTTTTTCTCATAAGTTTGCAAAAAAATCGATCATTTCTCATTATGAGCCATGTAAATTGCACATTTTTGATAATTTTAGTGGTTTAACTTAGTTTTAAAGCAAGATTTTCCTCAATTTTACAGGAAACATTTCTATTTTCTCAGTTGGTATTGCTTGGATTTTCATAAAACCTTCACCAATCGCTTAGTTGGGTGCGATTTAGTAAGGAAAGAGGGGTAACATGTGGGGTCTACCATGGATTTTACTCCGGTTACCGCCACCTTGATTTTTGTTTTTCTCATAAGTTTGCAACAAAATCGTTCATTTCTCATTATGAGCCATGTAAATTGCACATTTTTGATAATTTTAGTGGTTTAACTTAGTTTTAAACCAAGATTTTCCTCAATTTTACAGGAAACATTTCTATTTTCTCAGTCCGTATTGCTTGGATTTTCATAAAACCTTCACCAATCGCTTAGTTGGGTGCGATTTAGTAAGGAAAGAGGGGTAACACGTGGAGTTTTTACTCCGGGCACGGCCACCTTGATTTTTGTTTTCCTCATAAGTTTGCAAAAAAATCGTTCATTTCTCATTATGAGCCATGTAAATTGCACATTTTTGATAATTTTAGTGGTTTAACTTAGTTTTAAAGCAAGATTTTCCTCAATTTTACAGGAAACATTTCTATTTTCTCAGTTGGTATTGCTTGGATTTTCATAAAACCTTCACCAATCGCTTAGTTGGGTGCGATTTAGTAAGAAAAGAGGGGTAACATGTGGGGTCTACCATGGATTTTACTCCGGTCACCGCCACCTTGATTTTTGTTTTTCTCATAAGTTTCCAAAAAAATCGTTCATTTCTCATTATGAGCCCTGTAAATTGCACATTTTTGATAATTTTAGTGGTTTAACTTAGTTTTAAAGCAAGATTTTCCTCAATTTTACAGGAAACATTTCTATTTTCTCAGTTGGTATTGCTTGGATTTTCATAAAACCTTCACCAATCGCTTAGTTGGGTGCGATTTAGTAAGGAAAGAGGGGTAACATGTGGGGTCTACCATGGATTTTACTCCGGTTACCGCCACCTTGATTTTTGTTTTTCTCATAAGTTTGCAAAAAAATCGTTCATTTCTCATTATGAGCCATGTAAATTGCACATTTTTGATAATTTTAGTGGTTTAACTTAGTTTTAAAGCAAGATTTTCCTCAATTTTACAGGAAACATTTCTATTTTCTCAGTTGGTATTGCTTGGATTTTCATAGAACCTTCACCAATCGCTTAGTTGGGTGCGATTTAGTAAGGAAAGAGGGGTAACACGTGGGGTTTTTACTCCGGGCACGGCCACCTTGATTTTTGTTTTTCTCATAAGTTTGCAAAAAAATCGTTCATTTCTCATTATGAGCCATGTAAATTGCACATTTTTGATAATTTTAGTGGTTTAACTTAGTTTTAAAGCAAGATTTTCCTCAATTTTACAGGAAACATTTCTATTTTCTCAGTTGGTATTGCTTGGATTTTCATAGAACCTTCACCAATCGCTTAGTTGGGTGCGATTTAGTAAGGAAAGAGGGGTAACACGTGGGGTTTTTACTCCGGGCACGGCCACCTTGATTTTTGTTTTTCTCATAAGTTTGCAAAAAAATCGATCATTTCTCATTATGAGCCATGTAAATTGCACATTTTTGATAATTTTAGTGGTTTAACTTAGTTTTAAAGCAAGATTTTCCTCAATTTTACAGGAAACATTTCTATTTTCTCAGTTGGTATTGCTTGGATTTTCATAAAACCTTCACCAATCGCTTAGTTGGGTGCGATTTAGTAAGGAAAGAGCGGTAACATGTGGGGTCTACCATGGATTTTACTCCGGTCACCGCCACCTTAATTTTTGTTTTTCTCATAAGTTTGCAAAAAAATCGTTCATTTCTCATTATGAGCCATGTAAATTGCACATTTTTGATAATTTTAGTGGTTTAACTTAGTTTTAAAGCAAGATTTTCCTCAATTTTACAGGAAACATTTCTATTTTCTCAGTTGGTATTGCTTGGATTTTCATAAAACCTTCACCAATCGCTTAGTTGGGTGCGATTTAGTAAGGAAAGAGGGGTAACACGTGAGGTCTACGATGGATTTTACTCCGGTCACCGCCACCTTGATTTTTGTTTTTCTCATAAGTTTGCAACAAAATCGTTCATTTCTCATTATGAGCCCTGTAAATTGCACGTTTTTGATAATTTTAATGAAGTTTAACTTAGTTTTTAAGCAAGATTGTCCTCAATTTTACAGGAAACATTTCAATTTTCTCAGTCGGTATTGCTTGGATTTTTATAAAACCTTCACCAATCGCTTAGTTGGGTGCGATTTAGTAAGGAAAGAGGGGTAACATGTGGGGTCTACCATGGATTTTACTCCGGTTACCGCCACCTTGATTTTTGTTTTTCTCATAAGTTTGCAACAAAATCGTTCATTTCTCATTATGAGCCATGTAAATTGCACATTTTTGATAATTTTAGTGGTTTAACTTAGTTTTAAACCAAGATTTTCCTCAATTTTACAGGAAACATTTCTATTTTCTCAGTCCGTATTGCTTGGATTTTCATAAAACCTTCACCAATCGCTTAGTTGGGTGCGATTTAGTAAGGAAAGAGGGGTAACACGTGGGGTTTTTACTCCGGGCACGGCCACCTTGATTTTTGTTTTCCTCATAAGTTTGCAAAAAAATCGTTCATTTCTCATTATGAGCCCTGTAAATTGCACATTTTTGATAATTTTAGTGGTTTAACTTAGTTTTAAAGCAAGATTTTCCTCAATTTTACAGGAAACATTTCTATTTTCTCAGTTGGTATTGCTTGGATTTTCATAAAACCTTCACCAATCGCTTAGTTGGGTGCGATTTAGTAAGGAAAGAGGGGTAACATGTGGGGTCTACCATGGATTTTACTCCGGTCACCGCCACCTTGATTTTTGTTTTTCTCATAAGTTTGCAAAAAAATCGTTCATTTCTCATTATGAGCCCTGTAAATTGCACATTTTTGATAATTTTAGTGAAGTTTAACTTAGTTTAAAGCAAGATTTTCCTCAATTTTACAGGAAACATTTCTATTTTCTCAGTTGGTATTGCTTGGATTTTCATAAAACCTTCACCAATCGCTTAGTTGGGTGCGATTTAGTAAGGAAAGAGGGGTAACACGTGAGGTCTACGATGGATTTTACTCCGGTCACCGCCACCTTGATTTTTGTTTTTCTCATAAGTTTGCAACAAAATCGTTCATTTCTCATTATGAGCCATGTAAATTGCACATTTTTGATAATTTTAGTGGTTTAACTTAGTTTTAAACCAAGATTTTCCTCAATTTTACAGGAAACATTTCTATTTTCTCAGTCCGTATTGCTTGGATTTTCATAAAACCTTCACCAATCGCTTAGTTGGGTGCGATTTAGTAAGGAAAGAGGGGTAACACGTGGAGTTTTTACTCCGGGCACGGCCACCTTGATTTTTGTTTTCCTCATAAGTTTGCAAAAAAATCGTTCATTTCTCATTATGAGCCATGTAAATTGCACATTTTTGATAATTTTAGTGGTTTAACTTAGTTTTAAAGCAAGATTTTCCTCAATTTTACAGGAAACATTTCTATTTTCTCAGTTGGTATTGCTTGGATTTTCATAAAACCTTCACCAATCGCTTAGTTGGGTGCGATTTAGTAAGAAAAGAGGGGTAACATGTGGGGTCTACCATGGATTTTACTCCGGTCACCGCCACCTTGATTTTTGTTTTTCTCATAAGTTTCCAAAAAAATCGTTCATTTCTCATTATGAGCCCTGTAAATTGCACATTTTTGATAATTTTAGTGGTTTAACTTAGTTTTAAAGCAAGATTTTCCTCAATTTTACAGGAAACATTTCTATTTTCTCAGTTGGTATTGCTTGGATTTTCATAAAACCTTCACCAATCGCTTAGTTGGGTGCGATTTAGTAAGGAAAGAGGGGTAACATGTGGGGTCTACCATGGATTTTACTCCGGTTACCGCCACCTTGATTTTTGTTTTTCTCATAAGTTTGCAAAAAAATCGTTCATTTCTCATTATGAGCCATGTAAATTGCACATTTTTGATAATTTTAGTGGTTTAACTTAGTTTTAAAGCAAGATTTTCCTCAATTTTACAGGAAACATTTCTATTTTCTCAGTTGGTATTGCTTGGATTTTCATAGAACCTTCACCAATCGCTTAGTTGGGTGCGATTTAGTAAGGAAAGAGGGGTAACACGTGGGGTTTTTACTCCGGGCACGGCCACCTTGATTTTTGTTTTTCTCATAAGTTTGCAAAAAAATCGTTCATTTCTCATTATGAGCCATGTAAATTGCACATTTTTGATAATTTTAGTGGTTTAACTTAGTTTTAAAGCAAGATTTTCCTCAATTTTACAGGAAACATTTCTATTTTCTCAGTTGGTATTGCTTGGATTTTCATAGAACCTTCACCAATCGCTTAGTTGGGTGCGATTTAGTAAGGAAAGAGGGGTAACACGTGGGGTTTTTACTCCGGGCACGGCCACCTTGATTTTTGTTTTTCTCATAAGTTTGCAAAAAAATCGATCATTTCTCATTATGAGCCATGTAAATTGCACATTTTTGATAATTTTAGTGGTTTAACTTAGTTTTAAAGCAAGATTTTCCTCAATTTTACAGGAAACATTTCTATTTTCTCAGTTGGTATTGCTTGGATTTTCATAAAACCTTCACCAATCGCTTAGTTGGGTGCGATTTAGTAAGGAAAGAGCGGTAACATGTGGGGTCTACCATGGATTTTACTCCGGTCACCGCCACCTTAATTTTTGTTTTTCTCATAAGTTTGCAAAAAAATCGTTCATTTCTCATTATGAGCCATGTAAATTGCACATTTTTGATAATTTTAGTGGTTTAACTTAGTTTTAAAGCAAGATTTTCCTCAATTTTACAGGAAACATTTCTATTTTCTCAGTTGGTATTGCTTGGATTTTCATAAAACCTTCACCAATCGCTTAGTTGGGTGCGATTTAGTAAGGAAAGAGGGGTAACACGTGAGGTCTACGATGGATTTTACTCCGGTCACCGCCACCTTGATTTTTGTTTTTCTCATAAGTTTGCAACAAAATCGTTCATTTCTCATTATGAGCCCTGTAAATTGCACGTTTTTGATAATTTTAATGAAGTTTAACTTAGTTTTTAAGCAAGATTGTCCTCAATTTTACAGGAAACATTTCAATTTTCTCAGTCGGTATTGCTTGGATTTTTATAAAACCTTCACCAATCGCTTAGTTGGGTGCGATTTAGTAAGGAAAGAGGGGTAACATGTGGGGTCTACCATGGATTTTACTCCGGTTACCGCCACCTTGATTTTTGTTTTTCTCATAAGTTTGCAACAAAATCGTTCATTTCTCATTATGAGCCATGTAAATTGCACATTTTTGATAATTTTAGTGGTTTAACTTAGTTTTAAACCAAGATTTTCCTCAATTTTACAGGAAACATTTCTATTTTCTCAGTCCGTATTGCTTGGATTTTCATAAAACCTTCACCAATCGCTTAGTTGGGTGCGATTTAGTAAGGAAAGAGGGGTAACACGTGGGGTTTTTACTCCGGGCACGGCCACCTTGATTTTTGTTTTCCTCATAAGTTTGCAAAAAAATCGTTCATTTCTCATTATGAGCCCTGTAAATTGCACATTTTTGATAATTTTAGTGGTTTAACTTAGTTTTAAAGCAAGATTTTCCTCAATTTTACAGGAAACATTTCTATTTTCTCAGTTGGTATTGCTTGGATTTTCATAAAACCTTCACCAATCGCTTAGTTGGGTGCGATTTAGTAAGGAAAGAGGGGTAACATGTGGGGTCTACCATGGATTTTACTCCGGTCACCGCCACCTTGATTTTTGTTTTTCTCATAAGTTTGCAAAAAAATCGTTCATTTCTCATTATGAGCCCTGTAAATTGCACATTTTTGATAATTTTAGTGAAGTTTAACTTAGTTTAAAGCAAGATTTTCCTCAATTTTACAGGAAACATTTCTATTTTCTCAGTTGGTATTGCTTGGATTTTCATAAAACCTTCACCAATCGCTTAGTTGGGTGCGATTTAGTAAGGAAAGAGGGGTAACACGTGAGGTCTACGATGGATTTTACTCCGGTCACCGCCACCTTGATTTTTGTTTTTCTCATAAGTTTGCAACAAAATCGTTCATTTCTCATTATGAGCCATGTAAATTGCACATTTTTGATAATTTTAGTGGTTTAACTTAGTTTTAAACCAAGATTTTCCTCAATTTTACAGGAAACATTTCTATTTTCTCAGTCCGTATTGCTTGGATTTTCATAAAACCTTCACCAATCGCTTAGTTGGGTGCGATTTAGTAAGGAAAGAGGGGTAACACGTGGAGTTTTTACTCCGGGCACGGCCACCTTGATTTTTGTTTTCCTCATAAGTTTGCAAAAAAATCGTTCATTTCTCATTATGAGCCATGTAAATTGCACATTTTTGATAATTTTAGTGGTTTAACTTAGTTTTAAAGCAAGATTTTCCTCAATTTTACAGGAAACATTTCTATTTTCTCAGTTGGTATTGCTTGGATTTTCATAAAACCTTCACCAATCGCTTAGTTGGGTGCGATTTAGTAAGAAAAGAGGGGTAACATGTGGGGTCTACCATGGATTTTACTCCGGTCACCGCCACCTTGATTTTTGTTTTTCTCATAAGTTTCCAAAAAAATCGTTCATTTCTCATTATGAGCCCTGTAAATTGCACATTTTTGATAATTTTAGTGGTTTAACTTAGTTTTAAAGCAAGATTTTCCTCAATTTTACAGGAAACATTTCTATTTTCTCAGTTGGTATTGCTTGGATTTTCATAAAACCTTCACCAATCGCTTAGTTGGGTGCGATTTAGTAAGGAAAGAGGGGTAACATGTGGGGTCTACCATGGATTTTACTCCGGTTACCGCCACCTTGATTTTTGTTTTTCTCATAAGTTTGCAAAAAAATCGTTCATTTCTCATTATGAGCCATGTAAATTGCACATTTTTGATAATTTTAGTGGTTTAACTTAGTTTTAAAGCAAGATTTTCCTCAATTTTACAGGAAACATTTCTATTTTCTCAGTTGGTATTGCTTGGATTTTCATAGAACCTTCACCAATCGCTTAGTTGGGTGCGATTTAGTAAGGAAAGAGGGGTAACACGTGGGGTTTTTACTCCGGGCACGGCCACCTTGATTTTTGTTTTTCTCATAAGTTTGCAAAAAAATCGTTCATTTCTCATTATGAGCCATGTAAATTGCACATTTTTGATAATTTTAGTGGTTTAACTTAGTTTTAAAGCAAGATTTTCCTCAATTTTACAGGAAACATTTCTATTTTCTCAGTTGGTATTGCTTGGATTTTCATAGAACCTTCACCAATCGCTTAGTTGGGTGCGATTTAGTAAGGAAAGAGGGGTAACACGTGGGGTTTTTACTCCGGGCACGGCCACCTTGATTTTTGTTTTTCTCATAAGTTTGCAAAAAAATCGATCATTTCTCATTATGAGCCATGTAAATTGCACATTTTTGATAATTTTAGTGGTTTAACTTAGTTTTAAAGCAAGATTTTCCTCAATTTTACAGGAAACATTTCTATTTTCTCAGTTGGTATTGCTTGGATTTTCATAAAACCTTCACCAATCGCTTAGTTGGGTGCGATTTAGTAAGGAAAGAGCGGTAACATGTGGGGTCTACCATGGATTTTACTCCGGTCACCGCCACCTTAATTTTTGTTTTTCTCATAAGTTTGCAAAAAAATCGTTCATTTCTCATTATGAGCCATGTAAATTGCACATTTTTGATAATTTTAGTGGTTTAACTTAGTTTTAAAGCAAGATTTTCCTCAATTTTACAGGAAACATTTCTATTTTCTCAGTTGGTATTGCTTGGATTTTCATAAAACCTTCACCAATCGCTTAGTTGGGTGCGATTTAGTAAGGAAAGAGGGGTAACACGTGAGGTCTACGATGGATTTTACTCCGGTCACCGCCACCTTGATTTTTGTTTTTCTCATAAGTTTGCAACAAAATCGTTCATTTCTCATTATGAGCCCTGTAAATTGCACGTTTTTGATAATTTTAATGAAGTTTAACTTAGTTTTTAAGCAAGATTGTCCTCAATTTTACAGGAAACATTTCAATTTTCTCAGTCGGTATTGCTTGGATTTTTATAAAACCTTCACCAATCGCTTAGTTGGGTGCGATTTAGTAAGGAAAGAGGGGTAACATGTGGGGTCTACCATGGATTTTACTCCGGTCACCGCCACCTTGATTTTTGTTTTTCTCATAAGTTTCCAAAAAAATCGTTCATTTCTCATTATGAGCCCTGTAAATTGCACATTTTTGATAATTTTAGTGGTTTAACTTAGTTTTAAAGCAAGATTTTCCTCAATTTTACAGGAAACATTTCTATTTTCTCAGTTGGTATTGCTTGGATTTTCATAAAACCTTCACCAATCGCTTAGTTGGGTGCGATTTAGTAAGGAAAGAGGGGTAACATGTGGGGTCTACCATGGATTTTACTCCGGTTACCGCCACCTTGATTTTTGTTTTTCTCATAAGTTTGCAAAAAAATCGTTCATTTCTCATTATGAGCCATGTAAATTGCACATTTTTGATAATTTTAGTGGTTTAACTTAGTTTTAAAGCAAGATTTTCCTCAATTTTACAGGAAACATTTCTATTTTCTCAGTTGGTATTGCTTGGATTTTCATAGAACCTTCACCAATCGCTTAGTTGGGTGCGATTTAGTAAGGAAAGAGGGGTAACACGTGGGGTTTTTACTCCGGGCACGGCCACCTTGATTTTTGTTTTTCTCATAAGTTTGCAAAAAAATCGTTCATTTCTCATTATGAGCCATGTAAATTGCACATTTTTGATAATTTTAGTGGTTTAACTTAGTTTTAAAGCAAGATTTTCCTCAATTTTACAGGAAACATTTCTATTTTCTCAGTTGGTATTGCTTGGATTTTCATAGAACCTTCACCAATCGCTTAGTTGGGTGCGATTTAGTAAGGAAAGAGGGGTAACACGTGGGGTTTTTACTCCGGGCACGGCCACCTTGATTTTTGTTTTTCTCATAAGTTTGCAAAAAAATCGATCATTTCTCATTATGAGCCATGTAAATTGCACATTTTTGATAATTTTAGTGGTTTAACTTAGTTTTAAAGCAAGATTTTCCTCAATTTTACAGGAAACATTTCTATTTTCTCAGTTGGTATTGCTTGGATTTTCATAAAACCTTCACCAATCGCTTAGTTGGGTGCGATTTAGTAAGGAAAGAGCGGTAACATGTGGGGTCTACCATGGATTTTACTCCGGTCACCGCCACCTTAATTTTTGTTTTTCTCATAAGTTTGCAAAAAAATCGTTCATTTCTCATTATGAGCCATGTAAATTGCACATTTTTGATAATTTTAGTGGTTTAACTTAGTTTTAAAGCAAGATTTTCCTCAATTTTACAGGAAACATTTCTATTTTCTCAGTTGGTATTGCTTGGATTTTCATAAAACCTTCACCAATCGCTTAGTTGGGTGCGATTTAGTAAGGAAAGAGGGGTAACACGTGAGGTCTACGATGGATTTTACTCCGGTCACCGCCACCTTGATTTTTGTTTTTCTCATAAGTTTGCAACAAAATCGTTCATTTCTCATTATGAGCCCTGTAAATTGCACGTTTTTGATAATTTTAATGAAGTTTAACTTAGTTTTTAAGCAAGATTGTCCTCAATTTTACAGGAAACATTTCAATTTTCTCAGTCGGTATTGCTTGGATTTTTATAAAACCTTCACCAATCGCTTAGTTGGGTGCGATTTAGTAAGGAAAGAGGGATAACACGTGGGGTCTACGATGGATTTTACTCCGGGCCCGGCCACCTTGATTTTTGTTTTTCTCATAATTTGGTAACAAAATCGTTCATTTCTCATTCTGAGCCCTGTAAATTGCATATTTTTGATAATTTTAGTGAAGTTTAACTTAGTTTTTAAGCAAGATTTTCCTCAATTTTACAGGAAACATTTCTATTTTCTCAGTCGGTATTGCTTGGATTTTCATAAAACCTTCACCAATCGCTTAGTTGGGTGCGATTTAGTAAGGAAAGAGGGGTAACACCTGGGGTCTACCATGGATTTTACTCCGGTCACCGCCACCTTGATTTTTGTTTTTCTCATAAGTTTGCCACAAAATCGTTCATTTCTCATTATGAGCCCTGTAAATTGCACATTTTTGATAATTTTAGTGAAGTTTAACTTAGTTTTAAAGCAAGATTGTCCTCAATTTTACAGGAAACATTTCTATTTTCTCAGTCGGTATTGCTTGGATTTTCATAAAACCTTCACCAATCGCTTAGTTGGGTGCGATTTAGTAAGGAAAGAGGGGTAACAAGTGGGGTCTACGATGGATTTTACTCCGGTCACCGCCACCTTGATTTTTGTTTTTCTCATAAGTTTGAAAAAAAATGGTTCATTTCTCATTATGAGCCCTGTAAATTGCACGTTTTTGATAATTTTAGTGAAGTTTAACTTAGTTTTAAAGCAAGATTTTCCTCAATTTTACAGGAAACATTTCGATTTTCTCAGTTGGTATTGCTTGGATTTTCATAAAACCTTCACCAATCGCTTAGTTGGGTGCGACTTAGTAAAGAAAGAGGGGTAACACGTGGGGTCTACGATGGATTTTACTCCGGTCACCGCCACCTTGATTTTTGTATTTCTCATAAGTTTGCAACAAAATCGTTCATTTCTCATTATGAGCCCTGTAAATTGCACATTTTTGATAATTTTAGTGAAGTTTGACTTAGTTTTAAAGCCAGATTTTCCTCAATTTTACAGGAAACATTTCAATTTATTCAGTCGGTATTGTTTGGATTTTGATGAAACCTTCAGTCTTCACTCTTCACCAATCAATCGCTTGGTTGTGTGTGATGATTTAGTAACACGTGGGGTCTACGATAAATTTTACTCCGGTCATGGTTGCAAGGCAACTAATCTCATCGCCGTCAAAGCAATTCCAAATTAGTTCATTAACTACCCCAGCAGCACCAAATATAGGGCCAACGTAGAGCCTACGTTGGGCCAATATATTAATCGTGGCCCAATATTTCAAACTTTTAGCCAATATTGGCTATGCATTGGTGGAAAAATGTTTGCCAATATATATAATCCATGTTTGACCAATGTAGGTCCTATATAGTATCTTTGCATGTTGAAATCATAAACATGCCCCCAATATGGGTAGAATGTGGTAGAATATTATTTCATAAATAGGTATTAATGCACTAATTTAATTACTCAGAAAATAAGTACCTACCATAATACATGCACATGAAAATTACCGAATGCAATACATATACCTATTACATATTTATTAAAATTTTATTTGATAATAAAGATGAATTACGGATATGGGGATCGGGAGGTTAGAAGCAGGATGCAGTTTATTAATAAAATTCGTTCGGTACCTATGTGCAATAAATATTTGATTTCATTAATCAAACAGCACATACCTAAATTCTAAATTATAAAATATTTGTTAGGGCCTGCACACGATGCACGCAGGCTGGTCACAGCTGTGAGCGCAGTAGCTGATGGTGTACGTGACCTGCTGGTCGGACACTCCAGTTAAGTCCAGACAGGAAAAAGTTGCGCTAAGCTAAAAGCCGGGGTGTGCATTAAGTGCATTTGTCTGGTTTTAGTGCTTGTGGTATTGAATCTTTTGTGGGGTAAGTAACTCTTAAATAACGACGCCAGACAGCATGTAATTTTGTTGGGTTAGGGTTGTGCCAGTTATCAGCTATTTAAAGGCTATTTTGCCATTCAGTGCTTTAAATATTGTGAAGTTGCTTTATTAGGATATCTAATTACTGTATGTACATAAAAGTACATGTCTTTTACGTACTTTTTGATTACTCTTTTATATACAGGGTGGTTTTGAAAGGGTTCGTTCGAAACTGTTTGACTTCCTAACAGATGACGTGATGAGGATCTTCGAATTTGGTATGCGACCATAATCGATCATGACGAATCGAAGTCAAATATTTTCAAGATGGCAGCAGAAAAGATGAATACATTGGTAACTATGAGATATTGTTTTGCAAAATTCTTCAATAATGTGTTTTCAGGTGAATCATCTTTACCTTTGTGGAGGTGACACTGTCCACAAGGCTGTCTTTTACCAAATGAGATGCCGTGGGGCCATACTACGTAAGTTAATTTTTTGCAAATCTACTTGACAGTTGCTGATTTTTCGTTCTAGGTGCCGTTAGAAAGGGGTGCCCGGAGGCTACAGAAGTCGAGGTGCAACGATCAATTTCCCTGCACTTACCTGGCGAGATCTAAAGACCGTGAAGGGGGAATGGGGGAGCGATAAAAATCTAAAATTTGTAATGTTTTTTTATACAAATTAATAATAGTAATTAGTAATATATTTCTAATGATTTCCTATTACATTGCTCCTATGAAAGAAACCAATCTGGGGCGAATATTTAAAAGATATATTGGCTAATGATTATTAAACAATGTTTTCCCTATAAAACAAATGCACGTTGGGCCAATATTCCTTTAAATATAGGGCCATTAAAAAAAAATCTGACGTTTACATGTTGCCCCAATATTTGAGAAATATGTTGGGCCAATAAAAGTGTGCTGCTGGGGTAGGTAATGCGCGGCCATCGGGAAAAGCTACAAACTTTTTCACGTATCCTACCTTTCATTTTACCTACAGAAATCCACTTCTAATCATTAATTAAAGCTTAAACTAATTATGTGCAGTGAGGTTACAAGCGACACTCTCTTATCTGATGCTCCTTTCCTTGGTAATTCTAACAAAATTTTAATTGCAATTCTGCCTTTCCGACGATCCGAGTGTCTTTAGACGGGATGTCTTTTCAAGGATCAGAAAGCCATACGATGAATGTAATGGGTTTTCCTTCACTTCCATAGAAATATCTCTGTAAATGAAATGTGAAATCCTACCAGTTGTTTCCGTAGGAAACCTCTTGCAATCTCATTTGTTAGTTTCTATTCGATTTTATCGGTCGCAGTCTACATGGAACCCAATTAGTTTAAATTCACCGTCGGAGTAACGAAAACTCCCAACTTCAGTTTGATGTTCTGGCTGCACAAAATTCCACTTGGCAAAGAAACGTCAGAAATTTAGGCTTTCTCCTCTTCGACAATTTCATCACGTTTACAGCACAATAAAGCTTCGGCAGTTTTAATCACAAAGCGAAGCCATTTTTTCCTCTTATTTTCGGTTCCAATTGCAGCTCCTTTAAGTCTCCACCGAATATAAGTTTAAAACTGTCTCACAGTTTACCGAACAAATTTAAATCCACTTTATTATCGCTTTTCGAACGTTCACCTGTATTTTTGTGAAATCACACAAGACGAAGGATAACCATTTCAAAAACATTAAATTGTCATCGTAAAAGAAAGTTTACGGCCGATATTATGGCTTTGGACAAGTTTTGCAAGGGTTTTTTTTTATTTTCAGAGTGGATGTCTGCCAGGATAGTAAGAAACGCGTTATAAGGGTCTGCACTACCCGGCGACCATGCCCGTGGGGGGAAGAGTCGCCGGAAAGGTCTCTGGAATCATCACCAATAACTACGACGGTAACAAATTTTTATTTATACTTTGAATTTAAGAGTTCTTCAAAGATATTCTCTGAGAATTGCATTGAATAGAGCGTGAAATTTATGTCGATATTCCGTAAAATTGAACCTGAAGAGCTGAGAAAACGTCGTGAGGAATATACGAGGCCGTTACAAATGATTGTAACATCCTGACTTTTAAAACAAAAGAATTACGACGTTTAAACGTGAGAGCCACCTAGATGTTGCAGTCATTTATTCATTAATTTTTATCAGATTTCACGCCTTGTGAAAAATGATTAACGTCTATAAAATTGCATTAAAACTTCAGTCGCGTTTTCTGTATCAATCTATCTCATGTATATTTCGTTCCAGGCCGCTCCTACCAAGGCATAAACGAAGAGATAATATGGGTCAGCATAGGAATGGGAATCGCCATAGCTGTCCTCATAACAATAGCGCTCTGCTACATAATGAGGGAAAAATGTATAGAACGCAGGGAATATTACATTTCCGCGTGAACATCACGTCTATTGCATTTACGTAGAATAATTTTTAAAATGTTAAAATCTGTTCTCTCTTGAAACAGACTGAAGCTAGAGTGACAATGCCTTTTGTGATAACACTTGCCAAATATAAAAACTTAATATTGACCATACCATAAAATTCGTTTATAAAAAAATAGTTGATGGAAGTAATATGGCTTAATTAATAAGGGATGCGGTAAGTAACTTATTCCATCCAAGTTATATTAAGTAACCGCATTTAGTAAAAATCGCTCAACAGTAAAAGAGTCTAAATATTAAAATTTAAAAGCTACTATAGTGTCAAAAAATAATAAATTTACCTTGATGTCTGATTAGACCCTTAATCTTCATTGTATGTCCTTCTATGTGGACCAAATGTAAATTCGAATAAGTATAGGAAAGAGTAGAGTAACTTTCTTAAGCCTAAATTAGCAAATAATACTGTTTTCTTGCATGCATTTGTCAAGTAAAGTGAATAATTTGAATTTGATTTAGGTAGCTAACTTGAAAATGTAAAGTTATTTTTGTTTAAAAATACTTTTCTGAATATATTTTCATGAAAACGCAGTTGATTCTTTTTAGACGTATGTATACCGGGTGTCAATGAACCCATATGTAACACCTCGACATTTCTTTAGTTTTTGGAATATCCACTTGAATTTTTTATGGTTTCATGTACCTATAAAAGCGCAAATTTTGACATATTTACAAACATAACAACTACCCATAAACGACTGTACGAAGGCATGGAGGGGCCACAACAAAGTTTTTAAAATTTTTAGAGAAAAAAATTTTATTGCAATAGCAAATTGTCACTTGCAAGTGCCAATTGTCAGTTGTTAAGTGACAATTGTCACTTGCAAGTGCCAATTGTCAGTTGTTAAGTGACAATTGTCACTTGTAAATGACAATGTCACTTGTAACCGACAATTGTCACTTGTAACTGACAATTGTCACTCGTAATGGCAGGCGCTTCGAACTGCTTCAGTGACGTGCGCAGAAATTTGTCATCAAAAGAGGGGGGTGTCAAAAGAATAAAGTGTGCAAAAACTACTAAAAGAGCATAAATCCTTACATTTTCGTTATTTTCTAGAAACTGAAAAAAAGACAAAAATTTCGAGAATCACACGACTTGTAACCCCCCTAAACCCCTCCGGCGTACGCCATTGGTCTGTTTCAATTAACGAATTATCGCCAGCTACACGTGACAATTGTCAGTTACAAGTGACAATTGTCGGTTACAATACAAGTGACAATTGTCGGTTACAAGTGACAGTTGTCGGTTACAAGTGACAATTTGCCATTGCAACAAAGTTTTTTTTCTGAAAATTTTAAAAACTTTGTTGTGGCCCCTCTACGCCTTCGTACGACCGCCTATAAAACTTTATGAACAAAAACAAATGCTAATAAAGCGAGTAGAGGTTTGAATTTCGCGCCAGCTGAATCGGCTCAAGTCACGTGATTCATGCCAACTAAATCACGTGACGCCCAAAATATTACTGGAAAATTACAAAAGCAAGCTTATTCTGGTCCGATTTTTCACCAAAACCCCACACCGCCTTCTAGATCCACAAACAATTTTCTCAAAACAAAAGAAAAGACTATAAAATGACACTACCTACAGTACTCAGATGACTTCTACATTCCAATAATGTATTGGGTGTCCCATTTAGAAATTCAAAATTAAAGCCATTTCCGGCGTAATCGGAAGTAATAGAAGCTTCTAATGCATGTCAAAAGATGACGCTTGGTGGGCATTATCATTGATTTTTTTCAAATTTTTATCAAAATAATTAAAAACTAAAGTTATTGGAGCGTACCTGTACCGTGCGAACGTTGGCTGTGGAATATTCCAAATAAAAAATTCTTGGGTCATCTGCTGTCAGATTTTTTTTCCGCTTCCGGTTTAACCGGAAATGACCTTAACTTTGTTTTCTCAAATCGAAAGACACTTTTTCCTCAATAAGTTTGATGAAATCAAAAAAATGAAATTTATTTCAAATATTTCAGATTTGCAACACTAGTTTTATCCAATAATTCGATTTATAATCGGGTAATTATTGTATTCGTGGACCAGAAAGTGGATTTTATTCATTTTGAAGAGGAATTCACGATATTCAGGAGCTTTACTGCGCACGCGTCGAATTTCTTGGATGAACTCCCCAAAATTACTGAAGCAGGGATTTTGTTTCGTCACAATTTGAAAGTGACACTATTGACATTTGGTGTGGCTCATTATCATTTTTATTCGCGAAAATCAGCTGCTAATAGATGGCATTGCTAAACCACAAAATGGCGGTCTCACCCCATTGGGGAGCCGGAAGTGAGAATTCTAGCGTGACGTGCCTGACAGTGTCAGTTGGTGACATCAGTGACATCGATACGTGGATTTTTTAAAAGCCAAGTTTTCCTGGATTTACAATGTTCCACTTAAGTACACAAAACGTAAAATTTCACAGAATTATTCCCAAAATTTCGAGCCAGCGAGAGAATATGTCTCCTAACAAAACTACTACCTAACCTCGCAACTGACAACTGACTGACGTAAGCCGAAATAATGATGACGGACGTTTAAAAGTATTTCCGTATCCTGTCTCTCAATGTAATTAAAGTATTGCCACCAGATGTCAGACACTTTGCTGATTTTCGCGAATTACCTGTAGAATTTCACTATAATAAATGTTAGGTCTTCGAAAACAAATCGCAATCACGTTTTAGTCAAGTTCGATAATAATGGATCTATTTCTTGAGTGACGTCACGCCAGGATCATTTGGAGGCTCAAAATATATTTCTCCCTCTCCCCGCCCATTAAAGAAAGGAATATCCATAGATCTAATATACTAGTACTAGTATATTAGATCAATGGGAATATCGGTATCTGTCGATCGCCTCCAATTGCGCGCGAATCATATTGTCATCCTTTTTTAACGCATTCAGATTTGAGCATAATGTGTACTCTTTTCTCTCAAGAAATACCTGGATTGTCAATCTTATCCTCTGGACGCTTATCTTTGAAACGAGGAGATGGTCTCACCGGGGAGATGCAACTCTCAGCACAGAGGTGCGTTCAGAAACGTAGCTCTGGGTAACCGTTGAGTAAATTAGAAAATGATAGAAGATATCCCTTCTAAAGGTAAAACGAAGACAGAAAATGCTCAAGCTGACTTTCTGAACGGGCTCCAGAGTCTCCTCGAACCTATTTTTGAACATAAATGAGATTTTGGCGCATGACAAGTGAATTGAACGTTGACAATTGAGGCGAAAATCAAAAATAACTATAAAATGAACCCGAATTTTTGAGGTTTTACTCGTGTTTATTCTTTATTTAAAGTTATAAAGTTATAATGTCTCAAAAATAATTTTTCCTACGACCACTTAAGAAAGTTGTAAATATCGCACAATTAAGTAAGCGCGAAAGTTGACATTAACACACGTGTGTGCTAATATCGCACAGTTCCGCCCACGTCGCATGGCAGCGCGTATCAATCACATTAACATAGCAGGCTGGATTTCAAAATTTACTAAATTTTGACACTTGCTATTTTGTTGACAACGATGATAAAAAAGAGAAATTTATGAAGAAATGATTTTTTGTTGTGGTTCCTAGGAAAAATACTGTACACAACTCTCACGAAAGTGTCTATACAATGCACTCGTGGGGTTTTCACAGTCGGCTGGCGCCTCGTGTGAGAAATTACCCACTCGTGTGATACATATAAGCCACTTTCGTAGCTCGTTATGTCATATACTACGACAATTTGTCGGTTTTTGATTTAACATTCTTGTTTGTTTTTTATTAGTTTGTATAGGTTTATCCCATATTCAAAGTTAAAGTGTCGAATTAGGGGAGACGCATCTAATAGTGGACGGGGGTAATAGTGGACACGGTTAATAACATTTTTGTATTTGCCGCTAAAACTGTTTAGTTAGGTGTGAACACTACTTCAATGATTGGCCTAGGCAGCTACAGACTGAAAATTTTGGTAAGTTGAAATTTTTTATTTTAAAGCGTGTTTTTTCGAAATGACTACTGTCGAAGTGCAGTGCCTAGTTGTCCACTATTGACAGCAAACATGTTGTCTTAAGAAAGTGTTGTCAATAAACAATAAATTAGATGGCGGCCCTAGTAAAATGCATATTGAGGTATGGTGAATGTTCAGTGGCGTACGGATAAGTGGGTCGAGCAAAACATCGTGTCCACTATTACCCCCAATATTTTCTCTTTTGTTGGTAATAGTGGACATGTATCAACAAAATGTGGGTTGAATAGTGGACAAATTCAGCAAAGTCTATTTCTTTCAGGATCATGCCTGGAGCCACCAATATTAAGCATTCCAGGGGAAATTATGATGCTAATACTGTTCAAATGGCTTTAGCTGAAGTACGCGGAGGATGTTCTCTCCGAGACGGTACAAGAACGATACAACATACCAAAGAGTACACTCTGTAAATACAAAAAAGTAAATGTTAAGACTGACGCCAGGACTGACAACTTTGTAATTGTAGAGTTCACATACAATTGTAGTTCCAAAAAAGAAACTGTTAAGACTTTCGTGGCAAAAATATTAAAAATAGTTTCTGCCGATCAGTATAAAGTAACCTGCTTAAGAAAGTACAAGGAGAAAGACAATACCTATGTATTTCCCCAAGTTGAAGACGTGAATATCATTGACGCTAAACAAGTTAAACTCCGTCTGCATACCCCAACAATTGTTAGGGGGCGCCATATTTTCTAAAAAATCATTATTTAGTAATAGAGTTGTCTAAGTTCACTACCACTTTTTCAAATGTATTTTTCAAATGTTAATAACTTTGTTCAATAAAGAGATATTTTCGAAAATCAAAGAGCAATTTAATTGTGGACAGTTAGCGCTTGTCCACTATTATCCACTCTAACGAAATATAAGATGTGGTGGAGTTATAAACTTTGTCCACTATTACCCGGGTGAGGGTAATAGTGGACAAGTGAAATGTGTTTTATGTATTTGGAAATCATACAAAAAGTAAAACGTTTTTATCAATAAAAATTATAGACTTAAGCAGTAAGTGAAGGTAAATGAATCTACAAAAATGTACGTCCCTGGCTATAAAGGTTTAGCCGTAAAAAAATAGGCTTGTCCACTATTAGACGTTTCGTCCACTATTAGACGCGTCTCCCCTAGTTTGCTTTTTTTTCAAATTGAATTTTTGAATGTTTCTTGTTAATTTTTTTGCGTCTTTATAAATGGAAATTTTTTATTGGTATGTTAAAATTTTGATCAGTTTCGTCTTTGTTTAAAGTTATTTATACAATGATTCTAAAAAAGTTATGTTACTTATTAATCTGTCTTAACCTGAACTTTTTCTATTTGGGTATATAACAATTCAATGATTGATGAGGACAATATAAATTAACACTCACAAAACTGTATTTTTTTCTTGTGATTTCCTAAACAAAGTCAAAACACTGCACAACACCCAGCTGACATCTGACAAGACTGACAGACACAGCGCAGACGCTTCGATGTTGCTCTATCTCCATCCCTCTCCGTGTATTAGTAAGAGATAAAAGCGAAACATTTGGCGTTTCTTGCTCAGAAAGTGGACTCTGCGCACATTAACTTCCAACCAATTATTACATACTCTTTTTAGCAATAGATGGCGACAACCGGTGAATATTAAATATTAAGCATATTCCCGTGAACTTACCATCACAGACTTGGTAAGAACAATAAGGGTTTTTAGTATAAGAGGGTCCTTTTCTAATTGTGACGTCAAGCCAATCAAGCGGCAGCGCACTATGCGCAGATGGTATACTGTTTATGGCGGCGCATAGGGGGTCTGACATGGCACATCTTCCATCCTTTTATGCTGAAAACCCTTATTGATGACGTCATGGTTTAGGAGATGACATTTCATGACATGTCAATTTGACATTTGATGGACGTTAATGACAAATCATAAGTTTTGCATGCCATAGCTTTCAAATCGAATTACCGGCCCATAGCTTTAGGAATGCGAGGAACAAAAAGTGAGAAAATATCTTAAAAGCTATTAATTAATAAAAGTTGGAGTGGCCATTTTAGATGACGTTAATAATTTTACTCTCGAATACAGTATTTTTAAATTAATTTATTCTTTCGACAAGAATAAGATCTGCCGATGCGGCACTTTGGCGACCTTTATTAATTGATGATGACAATTTCAAAATGCTAATTTGTTTTGAAGATTGGATAAACAAGTACCACTTTAAGCATACACTACACAAAGCCACTGAAATGAACTGTCATTTAACTTACAACAACATCCAACCAACCTCGAAGCTGGTTACGTCGCTGGTAACGTGATGACGTCATTGTTACGTCTGGTTACAGACGGGAATTGTGGTAAGCTCTTACCAAATGTAAATTAGTAAGATGGTAAGCTCACGGGAAAATGCTTATTGTGAATTCATAAAGGGAGGTGGGTCGGCAGCCCGCCAAAGGGCGACGAATGTTGGGTTGCCTATCCAACCAATCATGTGCACCGCAAAACGCTGAGAAAAAGACAAAACCAAGCTTATTCTGGTCAGATTTTTCACGAAAAAAGATGAAATCGATGCTGAATTTTAATCAGAAACGAAAATCCTGTTTAATTTTTATTTTTTAGATCAGCTCATGTGCATGCGTATGCATGCGCACTTGCTGTTGTCATTTGTCAATTAATTGTCTTGTCATTTTTTATTTCTACTTTCTGACAAATTAGCGCCCCCGCCGCCCCCTGTACCCGCGGTAAGTGGTTTTCCTTCCTCCTGCGGTTTCCCTATCGCAGGCAGGGCAGCACAAGAAGTGTTTTCTGATAGCCCCCTTTAACCCCACTTTTTTCCAGAAAATGCAATCAAGCAAACCGGGCCCCAGCACTTGGCGCACCCAGGAGGATTTCGAGAGAGACATCCTCCTCTACGCAGAAGTCACCACACCAACCCCGGAGGAAATTGCGAAAGACAAGAAAAAGTACGCAGTCCCTGACACCATTTTACGGTACACTAAGCAAATGGAGGACAATAGAAAGAAAACCCTAAACAGTGATATTGACGATAACGTGACTTACGTGATGTCGGGCAGGGGCAGAGGCATCCAGGACCGGGTGCTCCGCCCCGGTGAGGGGGTCGTCTCCCACCCATCCGATGAGATGGAGCTCAAAAAGGCGATCAGAGAGGCAGCAGGCCTCGGGTATTCCAACGATTTGGTCCAACAGGCCATCCAGTCTAACCACTACGATCCGGGGGAATTCAACGACGAAATTCCCTGCGAAATTCCGGAATTCTCGCAGCTTAAGTTAATCAACTTAAGCTCCTCTAGCTCCAGTTCGGCACGTAGTACTCCGGTTAAGAGTTTGAAAAGTCCTCGAATTTCTCCCACCAATGACAAGTCGGGGATTTAACTTGTGCAATTTTACTACTCAACACCCTCAAACATTCTAAGTGCCCTTAGTACTTAAGTCATTTTTTTTTTTGTCTTAAGGTAACTCGATTCATTTTTCTCTTGATCACTCGGTGCAATCTAAGGGAGATGTTTCCTTTTCTGGATTTTGAGTTTGAGTAGTGGAAGTTGGACATGTAGTTACCTATAGAACTGATATTTATTTTTAATTTATACTTTGGGTTAAATGTAATGTTTAGATTTTAATGTTGACTAGTGATAGGTTTGTTTTTTTATCGATTAGAACTTGTAATTTTTATGCGGCAAAAAGCCCGTTTTTTAAACTATTGATGACAGATATTTTGTAATATGTGCTACCAATTTGTAAATCTATAAAATTATGACAACAGGATCCAGATTTTGTTTTCAGAGAGCCAATCAGAGCCTTATACCGTGACATTACAGAAAACTACATTATATTTACCAAAACTGGATCAAAGCGAGGCACATTCAAATAATGTAAAATTTCCTTGCTATTTCCCGGAAGAAAAACGTTCGAAGCTATTTTCTTTGCGCCTCATTTAGTGCTGCCGCCTGGCGGTGGAAGACCGACCTAAAACAAACTCAACGCGTCGCAGCCATCTTGGATGCGAATATTCCCAATTTCGTTCAGGATCACATGAATGCAAAGAGGTCTTCAAGTAGCCGCAAGGCAGAAACGTTTATTTTCCTTCTTTTCAAGATGTTTTCATTGCGATTTGCATTTTGTCTTAAAAGGTTGAAAAGATGTTCAAATTTCGTTATTTTCACAAAAAAAAAACGTTTTCGAGCCGCTGCTGTGTAGTAAAAAACCTTTTTCGCCTTCATGCGATCCTGATAGAAACTGAGGATATTCGTTGCAGCACGGGAGGTTGTCTTAACTCGAGTCTTCACCGCCTAGATACCGAACTCAAAGGGGCGAAATTGTACTAAAGCAAACATTTATTTTTCCGTGGATTTTTCATTTATGGGTTTCGTTAATGTATACAAAATATAAGAATTTAGGTGCCATCCTGTGAAATTTTCAAAATCTGCAAATAAAAGTCCCGTCAATGGATATACTCCAGAATCTTAATAACACCCCACCTGAAGTGCTAGAAAGTGCAAATCTTGCAAGCTTAAATTTGCTTCCAGAAAAAAGCCGTAAGATTTATGAAAAAAGCCAACGAAAGATGTATATCAATGCGATGTGTGTCCCTGTAGATGTTTACCTTGTTAATGTGTATGTAGGGGCGAGCTGAATTTACTGGTGGAGTCGGGTGCAGATTTTATAAATCTGCACCTAGTAGTAGTGCCTCCGCAGACGCACAGTGGTGTTAAAAAGACGAAATTATGAAAATTGGCCGTACATAATTAAACAGTAGAGAGTTAACAAAAAAACATCATATTTGCGAAGTAGGTATGTAGAATTAGCACTAAGGGGGTTGAAAAAGGGAATGAGAAGTCCAAGGTAATGAAAAAAGGTGATGAAAAGTCAAGAGGAATGAAAATGAAGTGTGGATTAAGTAGAATTACGAAATAAAACACTAAAATAACCAAATTATGCAATTAAAACTTTTGTGGGGGTTGAAATAAGCACTTATACCTACCTATTGCGAAGGAAACTGAAAAATTGTAAAAGGTAAACTGAATCCCAAATGCGTTCAATTTTATAACCGTCGAAAAACGAAATTATGCGAATTTTGCAAAATTAGCACTTAGGGGGTTGAAAAATCGTAAAGGTGGATCAAAAATCAAAAGGTATCAGGATTAACCGTGGCTAAGTAAAATTACGGAAAATAACACCAAATTAACCCAATTATGTAAATTTAGCATTTGAAGACTTGAAACATTGCGAAGGGGGATGAAAAAAGTGAAAAATTTAATCATCAGCCAAATGGGTTCAATTTATTACAGAAGAAAAACGAAAATATCCGAATTTGGCAAAACTAACACCTAGGGGGTTGAAAAATTGTAAAGGGGGATGAAACGTCAAAGTGGATGAGAATTAATCGTAATTAAGCAGAATTACAGAAAATAACACGAAAGTAAACCAATTATGCAAATTTAGATTTTGGGGGTTGAAATGTTGCGAAGGGGGTTGGAAAAGTGAAAAAGATAAACATAATCCAATTGAGTTCAATTTATTACCGAAGGAAAACTAAATTATGTGAATTTTGCAAAATAAACACTTAGGGGGTTGAAAAATTGTAAAGGGGGATGAAAAGTTAAAAGGGATGAGAATTAATCGTAATTAAGTAGAATTACAGAAAATAACACGAAAATAAGCCAATTATGCAAATTTGACTTTTGGGGGTTGAAACATTGCGAAGGGGTCGAAAAAGTGAAAAAGGCAAGAACAATTCATAAGGCAAAACTGCGCGAATTTTACAAAATTAACCAGCGGAAATCACCCGAAAAAGAAGCGGTCTGGGTAAATTTTGCTCTTTGAGGGTTCACATATCATGAAAGGGGTTGAAAAATTGTGGATGGGTCAAAAATTAATGAAAATCACTTTAAATTAATAACAAATTAGAAGAAAGCAAAAAAAAAATAAATGAAATATATTTACTCCGCTTGCTAGGGCTTAGGGGTTGTTAGTAGCGTAGGGGTTGGTTTTAGGATGAAGACTCATAAGACTTTTTTCAATGGTTGACCGAAATCTATTGAACCCCATAATTTTATTCCACCACTTACATGAAAAAATTTCCAGTTTCAACCCTTAAATTTCATCCCCCTTGTTAGATATTAATGAAAATTTGCCCATCCGCCTACAGTGGCGCTGTAAATTACCACATCAAATTTAGCCCTGATACGTTGAGCAGTTTTTGAGTTCTCGCATTTTTTTGTTTCGGCATGTTAGGGGGTTGTACCGCCTTTAAGGGTCGTTTTTCGCGAATGATGAATATGACCTTTTTTGTACCATCAATAGAAAGCTTTCGAATGGTAATATTTTCAACTATACATTCTTCATTGAAAATTCGAGTTTCCACCCCTAACTTTCATCCCCTTCGATAATTTTCTCCTAAAATTCGATCTTCCCTTCTCGAAGATGCAGTGTGTAAGATGTCACAGTTTCGCAGAAGATATTGCTTCTCTGTGTCAAATTACAGGGCTTTATGGACGTTTCAACCCCTAAACTCCAACCCCCTATTTCACCACCCCCACATGCCCTAAAGGAAGTTGTGTTTTCAATTTCACCACCCTAACGCAATTCGTTTAAAAATTAAGGTAATTTGTAGATTCATGTTTTCAACACCTCATGATTTCACCCCTTTATGATTTACAGGGGTGAGTTTATTTTTCCGGTGTGACATAACTCCTTGCGTATTTACTGACTTCAGTTGTTCATAAATAAACCAATAGGGTTTCAGAAAAAATAAATAAAATATAATTATCGACTTGCAAAGAGTTAGGGGTGGTTAATGGCCCAGGGGTGGGTTTTAGATTGAAAACTCATAAGACTTTTTTTCAATAGTTGACCGAAATCTATCGAACCCCGTAACTTTAGGCTACCATTTACTTGAAGAAATTTCAAGTTTCAACCCTTAAATTTCATCCCCTTTGTTAGATATTTTTGAAAATTTGTCCATCCACCTATTATGTCACTGGAAATTCACAAACCAAATTCTGCCTTGATACGTTGAGTAGTTTTTGAGTTCTCGTATTTTTGTGTTTCTGCATGTTAGGGGTTGTAGCGCCTATAAGGGTGGTTTTTCGCAAAATATGAATGACACCTTTTTTGAATAATTAATGGAAAGCTATCGAATGACGCCAATTTCGACTAGTACTTATTAAGCGGAATTTCGAGTTGCTACCCCTAATTTCCACCCCATTTGTTCGATTTTACGAAAAAACGCATCCCCCACAAGATTTCACCGATATATGTGTGTACGTTGAGTTTCCGACAGCTGCGTGCAACCCTTGCGGAGTTATCATATTTTTTGTGGTTTTCATCCCCTAAATTTCATCCCCCGAAATTGGCACCCCCTCACTTTCAACAGACTTGAAGGTCGAACGTGCATACTAATTTTCAGCAAGATATCTCCACTAGTTCTCGAGTTATTGAAATTAGTAGTTTTTCGGTTTTTCACCCCTAGCTCCCACCCCCTTGGTCCGATATGGCCCAAAAGCAATCCCCGCCTTACTTTTCGGGAGACGAAGCTGCCTACCAAGTTTCAGCTCGATATCTCAATCCGTTCTCAAGTTATCCGACGGACAGACTGAGGAGCGAGCGAATAAGCTAAGACAAGAGTACCTCCGCATTCTGCTACGGCACTAAAACTTATGCCGATTTCATTTCATGGTGCAAGAAGAAAAAGCCAACGAAAGATGTGTATCAATGCGATGTGTGTCCCTGTAGATGTTTACCTTGTTAATGTGTATGTAGGGGCGAGCTGAATTTACTGGTGGAGTCGGGTGCAGATTTTATAAATCTGCACCTAGTAGTAGTGCCTCCGCAGACGCACAGTGGTGTTAAAAGTCAAGAGGAATGAAAATGAAGTGTGGATTAAGTAGAATTACGAAATAAAACACTAAAATAACCAAATTATGCAATTAAAACTTTTGTGGGGGTTGAAATAAGCACTTATACCTACCTATTGCGAAGGAAACTGAAAAATTGTAAAAGGTAAACTGAATCCCAAATGCGTTCAATTTTATAACCGTCGAAAAACGGAATTATGCGAATTTTGCAAAATTTGCACTTAGGGGGTTGAAAAATCGTAAAGGTGGATGAAAAATCAAAAGGTATCAGGATTAACCGTGGCTAAGTAAAATTACGGAAAATAACACCAAATTAACCCAATTATGTAAATTTAGCATTTGAAGACTTGAAACATTGCGAAGGGGGATGAAAAAAGTGAAAAATTTAATCATCATCCAAATGGGTTCAATTTATTACAGAAGAAAAACGAAAATATCCGAATTTGGCAAAACTAACACCTAGGGGGTTGAAAAATTGTAAAGGGGGATGAAACGTCAAAGTGGATGAGAATTAATCGTAATTAAGCAGAATTACAGAAAATAACACGAAAGTAAACCAATTATGCAAATTTAGATTTTGGGGGTTGAAATGTTGCGAAGGGGGTTGGAAAAGTGAAAAGATAAACATAATCCAATTGAGTTCAATTTGTTACCGAAGGAAAACTAAATTATGTGAATTTTGCAAAATAAACACTTAGGGGGTTGAAAAATTGTAAAGGGGGATGAAAAGTTAAAAGGGATGAGAATTAATCGTAATTAAGCAGAATTACAGAAAATAACACGAAAATAAGCCAATTATGCAAATTTGACTTTTGGGGGTTGAAACATTGCGAAGGGGTCGAAAAAGTGAAAAAGGCAAGAACAATTCATAAGGCAAAACTGCGCGAATTTTACAAAATTAACCAGCGGAAATCACCCGAAAAAGAAGCGGTCTGGGTAAATTTTGCTCTTTGAGGGTTCACATATCATGA
Source organism: Pycnomerus fuliginosus (assembly GCA_963924575.1). Classification (NCBI taxonomy): domain Eukaryota; kingdom Metazoa; phylum Arthropoda; class Insecta; order Coleoptera; family Zopheridae; genus Pycnomerus; species Pycnomerus fuliginosus. The sequence continues at coordinate 2,813,748 of OZ004623.1, read as the reverse complement.
AAGGGGTTGAAAAATTGTGGATGGGTCAAAAATTAATGAAAATCACTTTAAATTAATAACAAATTAGAAGAAAGCAAAAAAAAAATAAATGAAATATATTTACTCCGCTTGCTAGGGCTTAGGGGTTGTTAGTAGCGCAGGGGTTGGTTTTAGGATGAAGACTCATAAGACTTTTTTCAATGGTTGACCGAAATCTATTGAACCCCATAATTTTATTCCACCACTTACATGAAAAAATTTCCAGTTTCAACCCTTAAATTTCATCCCCCTTGTTAGATATTAATGAAAATTTGCCCATCCGCCTACAGTGGCGCTGTAAATTACCACATCAAATTTAGCCCTGATACGTTGAGCAGTTTTTGAGTTCTCGCATTTTTTTGTTTCGGCATGTTAGGGGGTTGTACCGCCTTTAAGGGTCGTTTTTCGCGAATGATGAATAAGACCTTTTTTGTACCATCAATAGAAAGCTATCGAATGGTAATATTTTCAACTATACATTCTTCATTGAAAATTCGAGTTTCCACCCCTAACTTTCATCCCCTTCGATAATTTTCTCCTAAAATTCGATCTTCCCTTCTCGAAGATGCAGTGTGTAAGATGTCACAGTTTCGCAGAAGATATTGCTTCTCTGTGTCAAATTACAGGGCTTTATGGACGTTTCAACCCCTAAACTCCAACCCCCTATTTCACCACCCCCACATGCCCTAAAGGAAGTTATGTTTTCAATTTCACCTCCCTAACCCAATTCGTTTAAAAATTAAGGTAATTTGTAGATTCATGTTTTCAACACCTCATGATTTCACCCCTTTATGATTTACAAGGGTGAGTTTATTTTTCTGGTGTGACATAACTCCTTGCGTATTTACTGACTTCAGTTGTTCATAAATAAACCAATAGGGTTTCAGAAAAAATAAATAAAATATAATTATCGACTTGCAAAGAGTTAGGGGTGGTTAATGGCCCAGGGGTTGGTTTTAGATTGAAAACTCATATGACCTTTTTTCAATAGTTGACCGAAATCTATCGAACCCCGTAATTTTAGGCTACCATTTACTTGAAGAAATTTCAAGTTTCAACCCTTAAATTTCATCCCCTTTGTTAGATATTTTTGAAAATTTGTCCATCCACCTATAATGTCACTGGAAATTCACAAACCAAATTCTGCCTTGATACGTTGAGTAGTTTTTGAGTTCTCGTATTTTTGTGTTTCTGCATGTTAGGGGTTGTAGCGCCTATAAGGGTGGTTTTTCGCAAAATATGAATGACACCTTTTTTGAATAATTAATGGAAAGCTATCGAATGACGGCAATTTCGACTAGTACTTATTAAGCGGAATTTCGAGTTGCTACCCCTAATTTCCACCCCATTTGTTCGATTTTACGAAAAAACGCATCCCCCACAAGATTTCACCGATATATGTGTGTACGTTGAGTTTCCGACAGCTGCGTGCAACCCTTGCGGAGTTATCATATTTTTTGTGGTTTTCATCCCCTAAATTTCATCCCCCGAAATTGGCACCCCCTCACTTTCAACAGACTTGAAGGTCGAACGTGCATACTAATTTTCAGCAAGATATCTCCACTAGTTCTCGAGTTATTGCAATTAGTAGTTTTTCGGTTTTTCACCCCTAGCTCCCACCCCCTTGGTCCGATATGGCCCAAAAGCAATCCCCGCCTTACTTTTCGGGAGACGAAGCTGCCTACCAAGTTTCAGCTCGATATCTCAATCCGTTCTCAAGTTATCCGACGGACAGACTGAGGAGCGATCGAGCGAGCGAGCGAGCGAGCGAGCGAGCGATCGAGCGAGCGAGCGAGCGAATAAGCTAAGACAAGAGTACCTCCGCATTCTGCTACGGCACTAAAATGCACTGTAACACTCAGAATCAATGCTTTTAGCCTACTTTGGCAAGCCAAAATTGACATTTAATTTCTCATGTTTTGTTCATCGAGCTTCGGCACTTTTTAAATTGGTTGCATAACCGTTTATCAAACGCAATTTTGAAAAACAAATTTCGCCAATTTAATGATAATACAATCCACGGAAAAATATTGTAACTAACTCGAGGGTCAATAGGTGATTAATAATCTCTATAATAAAAAAAAATCTCTCGATTCTTAATCGGTCTCGTTAACACTCTTGTTCGTTAAATAACTATTAATAACTAAATGCAACCAATTATACATTTTTCTTTAATTTAATCTTATGTATTTTTAATTTCACACAACTGTGCCTTACGAAGACAGATTATTTTTGGAAAAAATAACAAATGGAACAGCATAGTCTTTACATTGTTTATTGTGTATTCCAAATTTGCCATTTCATTGAAATAAATTAAAGAAAAAAATTAAGAAATCGTGATATGAAATTTCTTAATTTTTTTTCTTTAATTTATTTCAACAAAATAACAAATTTTGAATAGTCATTAAATAACTTAATGACTGCTCTTCCGTCTGTTAATTTTTTCCGAAGTTATTTGTCTTCGTAAGGCAGATTTGTGTGAAAGTAAAAAAAAGGCGGTCTCGGAGACGGCAGGAACTTCTACGCCGCACTGCATTGGATTAATAACAGCAGCATTTATTAAATGTTTAAATATTTAAAATAAGAAAGTTGCTATGCCAAAAGGGCACTTCGGGTTGACTGATCGGCTTCAAAATCTAATCAGCTCCTCTCCCGCACAGACAATAAAATAAATTGCCACGAAAATGACATTTTTCGAAAAAATGGCACTAAGGTTTTCGGCTTGAAAAAAAATCAGTTATCAAATCCGGTAATAAAAATATACATTTATGCATAGTTTTTTTTTCACGGCACCATTTTTTGGTCAAAAGGGCCCAAGTGTGAATACATTTTTAGAAGCAGAATTTGAAGAGCATTCATATGGTAATGCGAAAAATGGGGGTTTGCATTTAAATTTTTAAAGTTGATGTGCCAAAAAGGCACTTTCCGTGAGCCGGTGTAGCCCAGATTCTAATCAGCACCTACAAATCTCCCACTGAATATGTGTGCCAAATTTCATCAAAATCAGTTCAGTAGTTTCGGCTGTAGCGTGTCCACAGACACACGGACAGACACCCACAGACACACAGACACACATTTTTCAAAAATAGGTTTTTTGGGTTCCTGGGACCCCGAAACGTAAAGATTTGATGTCAGTTCAATTTCGAATTTTTGATCGATTTTATATACTGCTCCGCCTTGAGCGTAGAAGTTAAAATACATAGGATTAAATGAAAGAAGAGTGTATAATTGGTTGCATTTCGTTGAATTTGTGCCCACCATAGAAAACTTACAACGCAGGAAGATAGGCGCTTTCCTTTTTTACACTTTTCAAGTTGGTGTATTGCGGGTTGCCATCAACTTCTTAATTTTCCATTTTTTTCATCAACATCAAACTGTTAGAATTTTGAACCAATTTAGAGAAAAAATTGGCAGCAGAGAAGCGGCTGGAACCTCCCCATCGCGTGGGTCTTTGATTTTCGCGTCTTGTGTTTAAAATTTTAAATTTGATATGCCTAAATGGCACTTCCCGTGGACCAATTGCTCCCAAAAGCTTTTCCGATCTTCAACGTGGTTTCAGTGTTATTACAAAATTTCGATTTTTCCACCCAAAGAGTTCTAATTGCCAATAAATTTCGTCTTATTTAAAACCAGAATTTGAAGACCTTTCTGATGGTGACAATAAATCTTTCAAAAACTTGTTTTGGATGGTTAAATGAGAATAATTGTAAATTTGAAAATTGGTGTGCCAAAACGGCACTTTCCGTGGGCCGATTGAATCCGAAAAATTTTCTGCTCTTCGAAGTGTAATACAATCCCCATGTGCAAAATTTCAGCCAAATCGGTTCAGGGCTTGGGCTGTACCGCGATTTTAAAGTCCGATAAAAACCTACAATTTTTTGGTTTTTGCTCAAAAGGGCACTGAGTGAATACATCTTTGGAAGCAGTATTTGAAGGCCTTTCTGATGGAGACGTGAAAAATGGGGATTCGTATTTAAAATTTTAAAGTTTATGTGCCAAAATGGCATTTCCGATTACACGATCGGCTCCAAAAGCTTTTCAGATCTAAGTTAGGAGTTAGGTGATGCCTAGGTACCAAATTTCAGCCAAATCGGTCGAGTAGTTTGTGATATGGCGTGTTTACGACCGAACGTGCGAACGTACGTACGTACATACTCAAAGACACATTTTAAAAACCACTTTTTTGGGTTCCTGAGACCCTAAAACGAAGGTAGGTATAGATCAGGTCTTGTCTTGAATTCGAAAATTTTAGTGATTGCAGTAACCTCCCACTTTTTTTTAATTGTAGGGTTGGGGAGGTTGATAGTAAAATATCCGTTTTCCATCAATTTGTGTCGTCAAAAAGAACGCGTAGATACGGTTATTATTCTAGTTATTGTTTTCATATATACCGGGTGTTTCAGAATGGGTATCGCGGACTGATATCTTGAAAAGCAGTATGTATGTAACTTTTGAAAGTTACCAATTTGAAATTTGGCGGACGTCAATGGCAGGCAAGTACCGATTTAGGGAAGATAAACCAATATTTTTTCCACTTCCGGTTTAACCGGAAATGAGCATAAAGTAACCTAATTTCTTCAAATAGAAACTTATATTTTTCTAAACAGATTCGGAATCTACTAAATTTTCCGAGTCATGCTTGACCGGAAGTGCAGTCACGGCCACCCTAGATTTTCAAAAACATCAAAAAGGTCGATGAAAAATGAACATTTTTGAAAGACGCAAAAACACGTCAATTCTAATTTTTTGTTGCAAATTCAACTGGGCCATTGCATTTCCCTTAATTCAATTTTCGATGTTTTTGAAAATCTAAGGTGACCGCTACTGGATTTCCGGTTAAGTGTGACATGTTTCTGACTCAGAAAAAAATGTAGATTCCGAATCCGTTGAGGAAAGCATAGGTTTCTATTTAAAAAAACAATACTAAGGTCACTTCCGGTTAAACCGGAAGTGGGAAAAACAATCTACTAACTTCCCTAAATCGATATTTACGTGTCATTGACGTTTGCAAAATTTCATACTTTTTCATATCAGACCGCGACGCCTATCCTACAGTGCTATTCAGAAAATATGTGATAAGAGAGATGGCAATATAAACAAAATGAATCGCAATCTGTCGAAAAGGCGTTTGCTCAAAGTTAGTCGGAATTCTGAGATTAAGTTTCGCAAGAAATATAGATTTCGCTTTCCATTTTTTTATTTGACTTAAACCTAGGTAATAAAAACATAAAACGATAGAAAAAACGTCAAAGTGCGCAAAAATTTAAAGCTCCAAATGAAACTGCTCGTCGTCTTCGTTTTTCCTCGAGCTTGAGTTTTTCCTGGGGGGCAAGAGATTGTGGATCCTGACGTTTCTTTTGGTCCCGCTTTGTCCCTTCATCAGGGACTCCGGAATGTCGTAACTAGGGGGCGTTTTCGAGATGGGAGAATTTCGAAGATTCATCAGAAATGCCTTCTCGTAAACTATTTTGGTACCTGAAATAATACAACCGCTTTTTACACAAACCTCAACAATCCGATGAATTTTTAGATCAAGGCCGCGAGGAGATAATAACGATTTTGTTTTCGCAGTATAAACAAAGGGAAAACGTTGAAGAAATTATGTGAATGTTGAATATTTTGATAAGGGGGAGATAAGACATTTTGCGATTAGACATGAGGGACAATAACAAAACGCATATGGGTCACTTGCTCGTAACTATTAGTCATACTCTGATAATTTGCCTAGTTTTTTCTATTTTTTGACAATGACAGCAATTTGACGCATCACCACAACCAAAAAACCCGACTCACACTCGCCCTGTGTCTGTTAGTCCGTTATAATGTTTTTAAATTATCTACCTACACGTCTACACCTTGGGTCGTTTTTCTATTCAGGTATAGGTATTAAAGTCAAATCACCGCCTTGACAATGATTTAATGATAAAGGAAATGAAAATAAAAAACAAAATCCATAAAAATTTTGGGTTTGGCCGCTAATTTATAGACGGAAGTAGGTTAGCACTCCCAAAATTATGCTAATAAGGAAGAGTTCTGAAATCTTCCACAATTTTTATAGCAAATTTCATCAGAAAAAACCGCAATTTAATGGAAATTGCGTTTCAGGTTAGACGCATAAACGCAGCCAGAACCCGTGTTTACTATCGCCTAGACCTTGAATTAAATATTCGCCACGTGTGGACGCCCGCCGTCCCAAAATTACATAACCTACCTCCAGGAGTAGTGGAATAGAGCGTTCCTCCAGGAGTCGAGGAATAACAGGAGGGCAACTCCGACGGATCGTTTATGTAAACTTTTTTGGTAGGAATCGTTTTATTTTCAGTCACTTGACGGGCCATCGGAGACGCGGACATTTTTGAAAAGCAGGCGCGATCGACTTAACTTGAGCACTGGCGCGCGCTTTGATGACTTAAGTCACGCGTTCCTTACTTTTATTTGAGTTTGTCTCCCACCGCGCCCGTATTTGTCATTCGAACAAAAGGTAAACAGAACATTTTTCGGCCTTTCTTTTATTCGAGGAATTTTTCACGCAGTTTACAGTTTCTGCGCGCAATTATTGATCTCTGTCTCAGACTTTGATTTGAATAAATGTAATGCAAATTGCTGCTGTCTTAGTAAAATTTATCACGTGTTTGTTTCTATTTTTTACGGGAATTTTTATGCACGTTTTATTTAATAATAATTATTTCCATCATTTACTTGAAGAAATTCCAAGTTTCAACCCTTAAATTTCATCTCCCTTGTTAGATTTTAGATTTTAGTGAAAGTTTGTCCATCCACCTACAATGTCACTGAAAATTAACACACCAAATTATACCTTGATACCTTGAGTAGTTTTTGAGTTTTCGCATTTTTGTGTTTCTGCATATTAGGGGTTGTAGCGCCTATAAGGGTGGTTTTTCTCAAAATATGAATGACACCTTTTTTGAATCATTAATGGAAAGCTATCGAATGACACCAATTTCGACCAATACTTATTAAGCGGAATTTCGAGTTGCAACTCCTAATTTCCACCCCATCTGTTCGATTTTACGAAAAAACGCATCCCCTGCAAGATTTCACCGATATATGTGTGTACGTTGAGTTTCCGACAGCTGCGTGCAACCCTTGCGGAGTTATCATATTTTTTGTGGTTTTCATCCCCTAAATTTCATCCCTCGAAATTAGCGCCATTTCACGTTCAACAGACTTGAGGATCGAACGTACATACCAAGTTTCAGAAAGATACGTCCACTAGTTCTCGAGTTATTGCAGTTAATAGTTTTTCGGTTTTTCACCCCTAACTCCCACCCCCGTGGTCCGATATGGCCCAAAGGCAGTCCCCGCCGAGATTTTCCGGGTATACACCCGTGTACAAAATTTCAGCTCGATATCTGCTTTCGTTCTCAAGTTATGCGATGGACAGCGTAGACGGACGGCCCGTCGAGCGAGCGAGCGAATTCACTAAAATAATATCATTATAATATGTAGGTGCTGCAGCCAGCAATACTGGCATTTGCATTGCTTGCAGCCTACCTAATCTATCACTTACAGAACTGTCAATTGTCAAATGACCCCCTAATCCTAACCAAAAAATTATTTATAAGTTAATAATGTGGCGTAATCCGTTGAAATTGATGTACAACTTATCAAAATGCTCGAAAAACCCTCATTTCTGCAACTTCAGGTAACAGCAAATTAGCCATTTTGAGGTTATGTCAAATTTTTTTAGTCCTTCAACAAATCGAACACTACCGATTGATGGGGCCCAAAAGGCCTTCATTAGCGCCTCCAACTCTCTTCTGATGTTCATTCAAACGCAGGACACCCCAAACCCCAATAGCTTGAAATTTTTGCCGGGAGTCAAAGTCCTGGAGCCGGGACAAACAATCGACTTCCCCACCGGACAAGCAGCCTATTGCTCGCCTCTGGGGAAGCTTCTGTTCAGGATAGAGGGCGTGAGGGGCGTTTTTTTGGGCCCCGATTTCATAACAGTCACCAAGCTGGACGATGACGTCGAATGGAGAATTATTAAACCTGAAATTTTTGCTACAATTATGGATTTCTTCGCGAGTGGACTCCCCATCTTAAACGATGCAACCCCCAATTCCGATACTCGTAATAATTAAAATATTGTGTGGCGGCAGGGTTGCCAAGGTCCTTACATTAGGTAAACCACAAAAGTTAACGAAAATTGCTGAAAATCGCTGGTTGAAAAAACAGTCCAAAAGTTGTTAAAAATTGAAGGAAATAATCCAAATTCGATTTAAAAAATGCTAAAACTCCCTAAAAATAATCAAAACGATAGAGAAACTGAAAATTGAGAAAACTATGCTAAAATTGCTGCGCTTGCCTTGGTCAAAAATTGGCCAAACATCGTCCAACAACTGCTAAAAATTGTTAAAAACTGTCGGGAAGATTCTAAATTCGAATAAGAAAATCGTTAAAAATAGAAAAATTATGAAATTTTAGAGAACTTGTTGCTAAATTTTGCAGTCGAGTTCGCTAAAAAAAATTTTAAAAAACGCAAGAATTGTTAGAGAAAGCTTTAAAAATCTATGAAATTGCAAAAAAATGTTTTTCACTTCTAAAATGGACATTTTTTGAAAAAATGGCACTAAGGTTTTCGATCCGGCAATGCAACAGCTATCGAATTCGATAATGATAATATGTCCTTTTGCTAAGAAAAACTAAAAAAGGGGCCTTTTTGTTCCTAAAATGGAAATTTTCTAAAAAATTGCACCAAGATTTTTGATCCGGCAATGTAATAGCTGTCGAATCCGATAGTAAGAATATTTTTTTTTGTAAAATAAATTGAAACAAGGGCCCTTTTGCCACTAAAATGACATTTTTCGAAAAAATGGCACTAAGGTTTTCGGCTTGAAAAAAAATTATACAGTTATGCATAGGTTTTTTTTCACGGCACCATTTGTTGGCCAAAAGGGCACAAGTGTGAATATATTTTTAGAAGCAGAATTCCAAGAGTATTCATATGGTAACACGAAAAATGGTGGTTTGCATTTAAATTTTTAAAGTTGATGTGCCAAAAAGGTACTTTCCGTGAACCGATGTGGCCTAGATTCTAATCAGCACCTACAAATTTCCCACTGAATATGTGTGCCAAATTTCATCTCGATACGTTCAGTAGTTTGAGCTGCAGCGTGATCACAGACAGACAGACAGACACATACAGTCAGACACACAGACAGATATTTTTTCAAAAACCACTTTTTTGGGTTCCCAGGACCCTGAAACGTAAAGATTTCATGTTTTTGGCGGTTCGATTTTTTTGAATTTTCCGATCGATTCCAGTAACTGCTTCGCGAGCGTAGAAGTTAAAAATGCTAAAACTCTCTAAAAATAATAAAAATGATAAAGAAACTGAAAATTGAGAAAACTATGCTAAAATTGTGGCGCTTGCCTTGGTCAAAAATTTGCCAAAAATCGTCCAACAACTGCTAAAAACTGTCGGAAAGATTCTAAATTCGAATAAGAAAATCGCTAAAAATAGAAAAATTACGAAATTTTAGAGAACTTGACGCTAAATTTTGCAGTCAAGTTCGCTAAAAAAAATTTTAAAAAACGCGAGAATTTGTTAGAAGCTTTAAAAATCTATGAAATTGCAATAAAACCCCCAAAATTCCAGAGAACTGCACTAAAATCTATCTTTTTTACTTTACGCTACTAAACTCTGCGGCTAACTTCGTTAAAAAATCGTCCAATTCATTTTTAAAAACGCAAAAATTGCTAGAAACTCCCAAAATTCCAGAGAACTGTTTAGAAAAATTGCTGTGAGTTGGCCACAACGCAAAATTGCTAAAAATATGCTGAAATTACTAGAACTCCAAACCAAACATCTCTAAAATTGGCAAAAATATTCTAAACTTGCAGCTTGGCTTAATCTTAATTAAGAAATGACCAAAAAATTGCCGAATTCGATTTAAAAAATCATCAAAATTGCTAAAAAATTGACAGAAAATTCCAGAAAACTGTTTACCAAACGCAAAATTACCAAAAATCAACTGATAAAAATGGACGGAATTTCCAGAGAACTTCACGCTAAAATTGGTTTGAAAAATTGTTAATAGTTGCCAGGAAATTCGCAAAACTCCATAGAACTGTACACTCAGATCGCTAAGTGATTAACCCCTCTGTGATTTATGAAAACTTCTTACATCCTCGGAAGAAGCCAATATACAGAATGGTTCCTTTTTCACTGCTCACCGGTGGCATCTCTTAAACGGTAAGAGATTCGGAGTCGGTTAAATTAGCGAATTTGTTTGTGATTAAGAATCTGAAGAGAAATCCGGTTAATCCGCTCCCGAGTTATTCCGAAAAATCTGAAAATTGCGATTTCAAATAAAAATTAATATCTGCCTAACGATTGATGCTATTTAAATGAAACATGCAACTTTTGTATTTTTTGACAGCTGTCAATCGAATGATATCCACAAAAATTATCTAGGCCTTTAGATTTTAAGTAATGACAGTCAACTTTTGATTCTCTTATGGCTGCCATATTGAATTTTGACACTATGGGATACAAATAAAAATGTAATTAATATGGACTTTTTTGACAAAATCGTCAGAATTCTAAAATTGGTAAAAAGTAAAAATAGTTAGTCCTAGGTTTTTTAAACCCTTTTAACGTTTAAAATAATTGAATTGATTCAAACTTTTCACGTTTTTTCAATAAAGTTCTTGATGTCGATGGCTACATTTTTGAAAAACTAATTTTTTTGTGTCGGATGTGACAGCTGTCAAAAATAGTACCAATAAGTTTCATTTAAATAGAATCAATCGTTGGAGAGATATTAATTTTTATTTAAAAGATATCGTTCAGTTCTCTTCAAAATCTTTTTCACCAAAAAATAGAGCAACTTTTCTCTAATTTAACCGACTCCGAATGGACCTATTTCTTTAGTGACGTCACGCGACGGCCATTTGGAGGCTTAAAATATATTTCTCCCTCTCCCGCCCGTTAAAGAAAGGAATATCGGTCTCTGTCGATCGCCTCCAATTGCGCGCGAATCATATTGTCATCCTTTTTTAACGCATTCCGATTTGAGCATAATGTGTACTCTTTTCTTTCAAGAAATACCTGAATTGTTACCATTTAAGAGCTGATGCCGATGGTGAGTAGTGAAGAAGGAACCACCCTGTATGCATATTATTCGAATTTTTCTAGAAATACTTAGGTCTAATTTAGAGGTAGAAATTTCGCATTTCTTTATAAAAGTTGAGAAAAAATAATGGTAAACCCAAACCTGGCAACTCTGTAAGGCCACTCCTTAATTTTAAGTGACTAATGACAAGAATTAAAGTCTCGTCGCATATTAACGAAAGCGGGGGTTGTGTGCCTCAGGCTTTTTTTCTGTTGGTTTGTAAACGGGATTTCTCATCCGTCAAAACTCCCGTCACTCCACTCACTGTCAGTGTCAATAAACAGTAACAATGGAGGTTGAAAGGGGTCTTTGTTGTTAATTATCATCCATGACAGGAATTTTGACAGAACTGAAATCCCGTTTACAAACCAACAGAAAAAAAGCCTGAGACACACAACCCCTGCGACGGGACTTAACATTTTTCGTGCTTAAACGTTATTCTTGTCATTTTAAGTATCACGAGGCTTAATTTTAAGTGACATCCCTTAAACTTTTGCAGAAATTAACGAGGATGATAGTGAAATCGTCCAAATGATCAAGGAGCTGCTCGATACGCGTATTAGGCCGACGGTGCAAGAGGATGGGGGCGATATTGTCTTCATGGGGTACGACGATGGAGTTGTCAAGTTAAAAATGCAAGGATCATGCTCCAGTTGTCCAAGCTCGATCGTAACTTTAAAAAATGGGGTGCAAAATATGCTCCAGTTTTATATTCCCGAAGTTGTGAGTGTGGAACAAGTGCAAGACGAAGCTGACATTTTAGCTGGACAGCATTTAAGACAATTCGAGGCAAAACTCAAAGAGCAGAATAAAGATAATTAAATTTAACAGATGGCGCTAGTTTAGTTTTGGTTTATTCCTGTTTACGTCAACAGATGGCGCTAGTTTAGTTTCTTCCAATTTCGTCCACAGATGGCGCTGATTGTTAAATCGTGGTCAAACTTCAAAATGTCAAGATTTTCGATTTCTCAAGACTACACCCCAACTTTGCAGAAATACAAACTGGTGTTTTTAGGGGAGCAAAGCGTCGGTAAGACCTCGATAATTACGAAATTCATGTACGACAGCTTCGATACTGCTTACCAAGCCACCGTTGGTATAGACTTCCTCTCGAAAACAATGTATCTAGCCGACAGGACAGTGCGACTGCAATTGTGGGACACAGCGGGGCAGGAAAGATTTCGATCCTTGATCCCTGCGTACATCCGAGACTCATCCGTAGCTGTAATTGTGTATGACATCACAAACCCCGAGTCTTTTCAGCAAACCTCGAAATGGATCAGCGACGTGAAAACTGAACGAGGTGATGGAGTTGTGATAGTTCTAGTCGGTAATAAAATCGATTTGGCGAATGCGAGAAAAGTAACGACTGAGGATGGCGAGAGGAAGGCCAAGGAGTTGAGTATTATGTTCTTCGAGACGAGTGCCAAAGTTGGTTTCAATATCAGGCAGTTGTTTAGGCATATCACGGAGACTCTTGTGGACACGGATAATCGAAGTGTTGATGGGTCGATGGAGGAAGTAACTTTGGAAAAAAACTTGCAAATTAACAATCAGTGTCTCTGTTAGCTTCGTTTAGTTAAAACGGAATTTCCGCGGATTTGTACCTTAGAAATTATTGAAGAATTAAGGAAATAAATGACAAAAGTGAGGTTAGGTTGCCACTGGGAATTTCCCGTCCCCTGTTATTACTAATATTCAAAGCGTGAATGCAAATCCTGTAGAATTTGAAAAAACTCGATATAATATCATTAATCAGGATGACACGCCAAAGTGTAAAAAAGTTCTTGTACTGTCTGACGACACCAACGGACGTTTGGACCAACGTTTACGCCAATGCCTAAGACCCATAGTGAATTTTCACTATGCACCATTAGGAAACCCGGTGCACTGCTACACCAACTAATTGCTAATCTTGACTCTGACAAGTCTGTTCACTCAAAATGATTTTGTGATCATAGCAGGAGGTTTCAATGATATCAGCATGAAATCGACCCCTTCATTCAAGTATCTATGTAATAAGTTAAAGACCTGTAGTCAAACACGTCAAACAAACGTCATTTTCGTTCCTGTTCCATATATTTCAAAAATGACTCTGTTAAAAATAAACATGTTAAGAAGTTCAATTGTAAGTTAGGTGAATTTTTGAATGGGTTTGATCGTATTGTAGATGGCCGCTTTACTATATTAGCAAAAAAAATGTTTTAACTTTTTGTAAAAATTTTGTACATAGTAGATAAGCAATTCAACAAAAATTTGACTTATATCGAGACTGTTGATCTGGAAAAGCAAATTGAGTTTTTTTGATCTCAAATTGGAGACGAAAAACCCAATCCCGACTATGGTCAATCCTCTGTTGACCAAGTCAACTCCGAGTAAAACTGAGCTTTCAAAAAATGAGTCATTCTTAAGCATTTTCTATTTAAACATTCAATGTTTGGGAAATAAGGTCGACATACACTATCACTAGAAACACCCCACTACACCGAAACACTTGATTTACACTGCTGACGCGTTTCGAACACAATGTGCTCATTATCAAAACCGAAGCTAAAACAAACATAGTGAACCAGTTTTTGTGTGATTGTAGATATGGTATAGTATATGTTTCGCAGAGCACCGGCTCTCTGACGACGACTTAAAATCAATTAATTTGCATGGCTACCGCCTCGCTAGCTCTTTCTCTAGATAGGTAAGGAAGCACGACGGTGGTGTCTCAATTTTTATTAGAAATAATATAAAATATATATGGGTATTAATGTTGACGAATTCAATGAGGAACTGATTTCAGAATTTTGTGCAATAAGTTTAACACTTCGTAAAAGAAAATATATTGTTATTACCTTATACAGATCTTGTGGTAGTGATGGAGATGTTTCTGGATTTTTGGAAAACTTTGAAAAGCTTCTTATTAAATTTAGTGATAATGAGACCAAAATTGTAGTTGTTGGCGATTTCAATATAAATTTTATTCAGCCGCCGTCTTCCTCTCCAACACCCGAAGAATATTTTGGGTTCTTTTGGACTGAAATTTTTGTTTACGGACTTTTCAAGAGTGACTGATGTATCTTCCTCTTGCATTGATAATATACTAACAGACATCGCCGAAGACAGTCAGTTTGGGTTGGTGGATGCTTGTTTTTCTGATCATTACGGTCTATATCTGCTACTGAATGATTCTCATGTGCGTCGGGGGGATGCCCCTGCATCTTTTGTGCGGTCACTCATTGACAAAAACTTGGAAAACTTTAGAAATAGTTTGGCCCTGGAAAATTGGAATATTTTTGATTCTGAAAATGCAAGCGTGGAACAATTAGCGCAATTTATAGTGAACCACTACCGTTCATTAATAGTAGAATGTTTTCTTTTAAAGAATAAGGTTGTCGCTTCCTTCAAGCCTCCAGTAAAATGGTTAAATTCAGACTTAAAGGCGAAGAAAAATCGTTAGAAAGCATTAAAATTATATGTATTGTAACAAAAGATCCAAACTCATGGTTGACTTACAGAACACTACATAGAGAATATCAAGACCTAATTTTAGCTAGTAAAAAACAAGCGTACGAAATTTTTTTAATAAATTCTAATAATAAAGCTAAGGCCTGATTGCTTCAAAGTGTCCAAAGTGACACCACTTTTTAAAAAAAGCGACGCAGAAACTTTAGATAACTATCGCCCAATATCCATTGTACCGTTGTTTTCTAAAATCATGGAAATTTTATTGAAGAATAAGCTTGTAGATTATTTTGAAAAATTTAAATTATTTAGTGCCGCTCAGTTTGGGTTCAGAACAGGTAGAAGTATACAATTAATGCCGTTCTTGATATTGTGAATGGGCCCTGTTAAAAATCACCACTGGAAACCATCAAAAAAAAATGCAGCAGAGAAGCGGCTGGAACCTCCCCATCGCGTGGATCTTTGTATTCTGTGTAGATAGTAGTCAATTCAACAGAATTTTTTTAATCCTTGACTAATTTCGCAATTTTCTGACAAATACCGACATCACCTCGGACATCACCCATCACATTTGACAATATGTTCCTTTTAAGGTTAATCTTTTGCCAACTTTTTGACAATAACTGCCACTTTATATCATCCACTGTCAGCCCGCTCCCTTTTAATGAGAAAGAATTTTTTCTCTATTTTCTACTGAAATGGCCGAAACTGTGAACACATTTTTAGAACCAGAATTTGATCGCCTTTCTAATGGCGACATAAAAAATGAGGTCTTGTATTTAAAATTTTAAGTTGATATGCTTAAATGGGACTTCCCGTGGGCCAATTGCTTTCAAAAGCCTTTCAGGTCTTCAACGGGTCACCCGATCTCCATGTACCAAATTTCAGCCAAATCGATTCAGTAATTTGGGCTATAATGTATTTTTACTGTTATTATAAAATTTCGCTTTTTTGAACCAAACAGCGCTAAATGCGAATTAATTTTGTCCTATTTAAAACCAAAATTTGAAGACCTTTCTGATGGTGACAATAAATCTTTCAAAAACTTGTTTTTAATGGTTAAATGAGAGAATAATTTTAAATTTGGAAATTGGTGTGCCAAAACGGCACTTTCCGTGAGCCGATTGAATTCAAAATTTGTTCAGCTCTTCGACGTGTAATACAATCTCCATGTGCAAAGTTTCAGCCAAATCGGTTCAGGGGCTTGGGCTGTACCGCGATTTTAAAGTCCGATAAAAATCAATTTTTTTTTATTTTTGGTCAAAAGGGCACTAAGAATGAATACACTTTTAGAAGCAGAATTTGAAGGTCTTCCTTATGGTGAAGTGAAAAATGGGGGTTTGCATTTAAAATTTAAAAGTTGATGTGCCAAAATGGCATTTTCGGTTGCACGATTGGCTCCAAAAGCTTTTCAGATCTAAGTTAGGTTACGAGATGCCTATGTTCCAAATTTCAACTAAATCGGTCTAGTAGTTTTGGCTGTGGCGTGATTACAAACGAACGTACGAACGTACGTACGTACGTACGTACATACACACAGACACATTTTAAAAACCCCTTTTTTGTGTTCCTGAGACCTCAAAACGTGAAGATCTGGTGCTATCTCAGATTCGAAAATTTTAGTGATTGCAGTAACCTCCCATTTTTCTTAAATTGTGATGGGGTTGGGGAGGTTAAAATGCTCAGAAATTAAATGAACATTACCTATATCAACGGCGCGGAGAAATTGATGATTTTCGTTCACTAATCACACCCTATTCACACTCTAATCTGATAATGTACCCAAAATCCAGCAGTTAATAAAGACAAAAGGAATCTTTGCATTTCAAATTTTAAAGTTTATATGCCAAAATGGCAATTCGCGTGGACCGATTGCTTTCAAAAGTATCCCAGTTCTTCAGCGGGTCACACAATCTCCATATATCAAATTTCAGCCAAATCGATTTAGTAATTTGGACTGTAGTGTGTTTTTAATGTTTCCACCAAATTTCGGTTTATTTTTTGCCTAAAGGGCACTAAGTATAAATGCATTTTGCTTTACTTAAACCAGAATTTCAAGGTCTTTCTGATGGTGATAATGAATTTTTCAAAAACTTGATTTAAATGGTTAAATGAATACAGTTATAATGCAAAATTGATGTGCCAAAAATGGCACTCGCCGTGGGTTGATTGCTTAAAAAAACCTTTAGGCTCTTCGACGGGTAATACAATCTTCATGTACATACAAAATTTAAGCCAAATAGGTTCAATGGTTTGGACTGTACCGTGATTTTAAAGTACGTTATAAATCTCGAATTTTTTAGATTTTTGTCAAAAAGGCACTAAGAGTGAATACATATTTGGAAGCAGAATTTGAAGGCCTTTCTTATCGTGACATCAAAAATGGAGGCCTTGTATCTAAAATTTTAAAATTGATATGCCAAAAGGGCACTTCCCGTGGACCAACCGCTTCCAATTGCTTCAACTCGTCAACGGGTCACCTAATGTCCGTGTACCAAATTTCAGCCAAATCGATTCACTAGTTTGGGCTCTAATGCATTATTAGTATTTTTACAAAATTTCGAGTTTTTATCCAAAGGGCACTAAATGCGAATGAATTTTATCTTATTTATAAAACTAGAATTTGAAGACCTTTCTGATGGTGACAATAAAATTTTCAAAAACTTGTTAAGACGGTAAAATGAGAGAATGTTTAGATTTGAAAATGGATGTGCCAGAACGGCACTTTCCGTGTGTTGATTGCCTCCAAAAAAATTTTAGCTGTTCGGCGGGTAATACAAGCTCCGTGTGCAAAATTTCAGCCAGAGGTTTCGGTTGTATGGCGTTATTAAAGTACGTCAAAAAATCTCGAATATTAGAATTTTTGTCAAAAAGGCACTAAGCGTGAATGCATCTTTAGAAGCAGAATTTGAAGGCCTTTCTTATGGTGATGTGAAAAATGGGGGTTTGCATTTAAAATTTAAAAGTTGATGTGCTAAAATGGCATTTCCGGTTGCACGATTGGCTCCAAAAGCTTTTCAGATCTAAGTTAGGTTACGAGATGTCTATGTTCCAAATTTCAGCCCAATCGGTCTAGTAGTTTTGGCTGTGGCGTGATTACAAACGAACGTACGAACGTACGTACGTACATACACACAGACACATTTTAAAAACCACTTTTTTGAGTTCCTGAGACCTCAAAACGTGAAGATCTGGTGTTATCTCGAATTCGAAAATTTTAGTGATTGCAGTAACCTCCCTTTTTTTTAAGTGGTGAAGTGGAGTGGGGAGGTTAAAACGATTCAGATTTTTGATGGTCCATGGTGGTCTTAAGTAGGTATTTGGCCGGGAAATTACCACCGCACCCCATCAAAAAAACGCACTGATGAATTACCACCAAAAAACATCAAAAATATTTATTGAAAAATGGAAATTCCAACAAAAAACCACCAAAATTACGGTGAACTGCAGTAGCTGTACCATCAAAAAACATCAAAAATATTGATGGAAAAACGGAAATTCCAACAAAAATCCACCAAAATTACAGTGAACTGCAGTAGCTATACCATTAAAATCCACAGGACCCGAATTCTTCTTTCTTGGCCTTTTTGCAGCACTTCAGGTCAGAGGCAGATTCTGTTGGCAAATACCTACATTCAAAAAAATTAGCAACAAATATTGCATTGTTTAACGTAGATATAAATCATTTGCAAGCATAATGAATCAATTACAGCTTGCAATTGAACAAGTGAAGATACAGGATGGGTAATTTTTCGATGCTCACCATTGGGACCTCCTAAACTGTAAAAGATATAGGGTCGGTTAAATTACAGAAAAGTTGCGCTATTTGTTGATGATTAAGAATCTGAAGAGAATTCCCCGATATTTTGATTCGTTCCCGAGTTATTACAAAAAATCTGAAAATTGCTAATTTAAAAAAAAATAATATATTCCTAACGATTAATGTTGTTTAAATGAAACTTGGAAGTTTTATATTTTTGACAGCTGCCAATTGAATAGCATCGACAAAAATTTTCTAGGCCCTCTAGATTTTGAATAACGACAGTCAACTTTTGATTCTTTTATGGCCGCCATATTGAATTTTGACACCATCAAATACACAAGAAAATTGGATTTTCAAAAATGTAGTCAACATGATTTTTTTTTGACAGATGTCAGAATGTGAAAATTGGTATGAATAATTTGTAAAATCAGCCTAAACTTGGATAAAAAAGTACGCCGACTTCTTCAATCTCTTATAGCATGTGAAAACAATTGAATTCAACAGTAATAAATTACGTCTTGCGGTCGTGTAACTCAGAGGCTTTCACATATTTTTTCAAAAACGTTAATGTTGGTTACATTTTTGCGCGCATTATTGAAAAGCTAATTTTTCTGTGTATGCGGCGGTGTTAAAATTCAATATGGCGCCCATAATAAAAAGAAAAGTTGACTGTCTTTATTCAAAATCTAGAAAGCCTAGAAAATTTCTGTCATTGCCATCCAACTGACAGCTGTCAAAAATATGAAAGTCCCAAGTTTTATTTAAATAACATCAGCCGTTAGGCAGATATTAATTTTTCTTTAAAATGGCAATTTTCAGATTTTTTGTGATAACTCAGGAACGAATCAATAATTTAACCGACCCCGTATCTTTTACCGTTTAGGAGATCCCAATGGTGAGCATCGAAAAATTACCCACCCTGTATACAATGTTTAAAATAAATGACCTAATTGAGATTCAAACATACCTGAGATGCAAACCATGAGCTTTATAAGCTAATCCATAACTTCGTCGAATTTTACTTTATACAATTTATTTGGGTTGTAATCTGTAGGAAACTTCTTGATATGCGAACTACTAGCGTCTTGTCATCCTCTGGATATATTTTAACAACAACAAAGGCGTAGGTTCCTACGTATACCTGGAATGATTCAAATAGGTGAATAAAATCGAGAATAAAAATTAAATGTTTATTAATTTGTTCAAAATCAAAAAAATTGGAAAACCCGACTATGCATCGTTTACAAGAAAGTTCAAAGACGTCGTTTTATTTGCTTACCTACATTTTGTTCCTTTATGGCCGACGAAAACAGACCACGGCGAAAAACCGTCACCCTCACAACGGAAAAACGAAAAGCAGTAATAAACACATTGAAAAACATTCTGTAATGCGACCAAACAACCCCCTATTCCGCAAACCATCTCCAAACAGGAACCGGAAACCGACCAGAAGAGTCACATGAGTCACATGAGAAGACGTAATCGATCACCTCCGACTCACGACGAAACTTCACGAAACCTTTTGTGGGTTCTGATGGGTTCTGATGGTTTCTGGTGGTATATTGTTTCAATATTTTTTAATTTGTATTTTTGGTGGAAATAAACATCAGAAATGTTATATTATTGATGTTATTTCACATCAATTGTTGATTTTTGGAATTACCATCAAAGTATATCAAAATTCCATCAATTCATAAAAATCGCTCCATCAAATTCCTCCATAAACCATACAAAAAGCATCAAAATTCCATTAATTTTTGATGGTTTGACAATGTTAGCAGGTGGTAAGTAAGTAAGTAAGTCTTTATTAAATGTATGTTGATACATATTATATACAGTTTATATGAAATCACAACTTCTAATATAAACTCTCAAGTTCCGTTGAAAAATAAACAACGTCGATGAGTTTTTTAATTCCATGGGCAACTGATTATATCTAGAAAAACCACTACACAGTAGTGACTTTTTAGTTACTTCTTTACTAACAAAGTCAATATAAATATCACTTGCATGTCTAGTGGAGTGACTGTGTATCTCATTGGTATATCGGAACGAAAGATATGACGGTAACAAATGGTGAACAATCTTGTATACAAAACTCATGTTCAAATAAAATAAATACTGACGCACTGAAAAAAACTGCAAACAATTTAACATGGTTTTAACATTGGAGTAAATATCACAACGTAAAATAATACGCAGGGATCGATTTTGTAACACCTGCAGCTTATTCAGGAACGCTTCATTAATGTAGAATAAAATAGTGGGACAGTACATAAAGTTCGGAGAAATAAGTGTCTTATAATAGTATATTACGATATTAGGTTGGTAAGTACAGTATAACAGAATCGAGGAAAGGTTTGCAAAAACGAGTCGAAGACGAGTTTTTGCAATTTCCAAGATTCTGTTAGATGTACTTAACAACCGTGTATCGTATATGATTTTTCGCACAATCGAAATTAGCTTATTGAACATTTTTCGTCAGCCATTAAAAAAATCCTGTTTGACATATCGCCGAATTTTCGAAATGCTCTGGATACCTTTGGCAGTTCAATTGTTTCACTTACCATGCCTGTGTCAGATATGCGTGCTGTTATGAATTCATAACAGCACTGTTATTTTTCGTTGCCTGGGAAACCAAGCCGCGCTTGGTAAGATGAACTTACACCTTACTTTAACTACGTCGGTAAGAGAGTTATAACATACGATTGTGCGAAAACTAATATTCTAGTTGGAAAATTCAAATATTTTGATATTCGACCAAAATAGTTTGTCCTTTTTGTTACAAGATCAATAACATGTTGGGCATGAGCTTTGAAATCCAATTTCTTATCAATAAATACTCCTAAATATTTAATCTGATCTACAGATTCAATAGGTTCCTTATTTAGTAAAACTGGTGGAATTACATCAACATTGAAATTACCAAGCAACATACATTTACTTTTACTGATGTTTATAACTAATTTATTTTTGACAAGCCAAGTCGTAACCTTTCGTAAGACATTATTTAATTTTACGATTGCATTCAAAATGTTGTTCTCCAAAACAGCAATTAAAGTGTCATCAGCAAATAAATTCAAGAATACACCAGGGGAAACACACGAGTCAATATCATTAATGTAAATCAAGAACAACAAAGGCCCAAGTATGGTCCCCTGTGGCACACCATACAATGATTCATTTTCAGAAGAAATCACATCGTCAGCTTTACATTTTTGGAATCGTTCGGACAAATATGATTCAAACCACCTAAGTTCTACATTATTTACACCCATCTTTTCTAATTTCTTGAGAAGGATTCGACGATCGACAGTTTCGAAAGCTCTTTTTAAATCTAGGAAAACGGCAGCTATAACATTTTCTTTGTTATCAAGCCATTTCTTCCATTTGAATAACACAAATTGTGGTGATTTTTTACAGGGGGAATAAGAATCTGTAATAAAAAATATGGGTTTCCATTAAAAAAAATCAAGTTGATCTTCATTTGACCTTGAATCAAAATGGCGCCGGTGCCATCTATTTTCCCCCTCGCAGTCATAAAACTTTTATACAAAACATTTTTTTCTAAAATGCTTCCTTTTCGAGATATTTGCCAGTCTCAAGATAAAACGACCACCCTGTAGTTGAAGGATTTGACAACCATGAATATTCTATCGTAATCCTATATGCGACTTGACAAAAGCATTTGACTGCGTTTCTCATGAAATTTTATTAGACAAACTTTCTTTCTATGGAATTAGGGGTGTTCCTTTGCAGCTCTTTGCAGTCCTATTTAACAAACAGGCTTCAATGTGTTTCTTTAAACAATGCGGTGTCTTCTGTACGGCCTACGAACTTCGAAGAACCCCAGGGGTCGGTTTTGGGACCGATACTATTTCTTATCTATGTAAATGATCTAATTTCTTATGTCACCTAGTACAAGATGTGTTATGTTTGCCGACGACACATCTTTTATCAGTAGGAAAGACGATGTAAACATTCTCATGGGGAGGGTCCGATCTTCCCTAAATTTGGCAGAAAAAATGGTTTACAACAAACAATTTGAAATTGAACAACAAAAAAACTGAACATCTTATTGTAACTAGTAATAACAAGTTGTCTGTTGGCGGATCGTGTAGGATGTTGGGGATAATTCTTGACGACAGATTATGTTGGTCCCCACACATTATGATATGTTGTCGGCGAGACTGTCCTCAAGTATGTTTATTCTAAGGCGGATGAAAGGTTTTTTAAGCCAACATATTTTAATAAATAAATATATACTTTGTACTGTTCCACAGCCACATCTCTTATGGTGTTATTCTGTGGGGCAACGCCGCAAATGTAAAGATTTTTCGCCTCCAGAAAAAAGCAGTAAGACTGTTGGCCGGAGGTGGATTCAGAGACCACTGTAGGCCATTCTTTAAATCTCTTGGAATTATGTCACTTCCTTCTCTATTTATTTACTATCAATTGCTGGAAATTCATTCCTAAGATCTAGAAACTCAATCTCAGAAAAATTCATTAGACATGAAATTGTATAATCACCTCCCTTTGAAGGTTAGAGAGCTGTCTGCGGCTGCATTCAAATTGATTGTGAAGAAGCATCTTTTGGCTCATTGTTTTTATTCTATGGGCGAGTTTTTTGAAGTATCTGTTTTATAAAATACCCACATACCTATTTGTTTCTGTTGTCAATTAGGCATTTAATGCTTTCTGTTGTCTGTTGCTATATTTTTATTTTATATAGCTAAGTATATTTTATTGTATATGTCTAATATATTTTCTTTCTAATGTTATTTTGACTTACCACATAAATATACAGGCTGTTCCAATGAAAAGTATCCACCCCAAATATTTCGTAAACCAAACAGGTCGATTTTTATTTGGAGGGGGACACTTCAATCCGTGCTTGGCGAAATTTCAAAACTCACTTCCTAACCCCCACTTCAAAATTTTAAATGTCAACCCCCAACTTGTGACACATCATTTGAAAGCTAATTTCATTACCAATTTAACGTTGCAACAATTTTTGATATTTATTCAACTCTAGCGCCCTCTATGGTCAAATTTTAAATTACGTTAGGGCCCTTTGTGATACATCATTTGAAAGGGTTTGAAATTCTTTGTAAGCTGATGCAAGAATTTTTGAAATCCACCCACTCGTTCAAAAGTTACATTTAAAGACATGAGTTGGTTCTGGGCCTAGGAATCCTTCAAGACTAGGCTGTAACTTTTGAACGAATTGATAGGTTTAAAAAATTCTTGCATTAGTTTACAGATAATTTCAATCCCTTTTCAAATGATGTATCACAAAGGGCCCTAATGTAATTTAAAATTTGACCAAAGAGGGCGCTAGAGTTGGACAAATATAAGAAATTGTTACAGCGTTAGATTGGCAATGAAATTAGCTTTCAAATCATGTATCACAAGGGGGGGTTGTCATTTAAAATTTTGAAGTGAGGGTAGGTGGGGGTTAAGGGGTGAGTTTTGAAATTTTGCCAAGCATGGATTTAAGTGTCCCCCTCCAAATAAAATTCGACCTGTCCGAGCGAATTTTCATATTTTATTTGGTTTACGAAATATTTGGGGTGGATACTTTTCATTGGAAGGGTGTCTCAGAACTCCCGTAAAAGTCAGTGATGGTAGATTCCTGGACTCAATCTAAGACGAATTTTCCTTTGCAAAAATTGTGAGGGCCCAATAGTTTTCAAATAGGAAGCAGTTCAAATTCACCAATCAGAATGCAGCACTTAATTAAATGATAAGGTAAAATAAGGATGTGCAACTGCAAGCTGTTGCTGGGATACACAAAAAGTTGGGCCATTATTATTTTTTGTGTATCTCAGTAACATTTTGCACATCCTTATTTTACTTTACAATCTCATTCAGAAATTCATTCTGATTGGAGCACCTCAATTGCTTGCCATTTGAAAACTATTGAACCCTCGCAATTTTTGCAAAAGAAAATTCGTCTTAGATTGAGTCCAGTAATCTTCCATTACTGGCTTATACGGGAGTTGTGGGACACCCTGTATATGTAAAAAATGTGGTAAAAAATAAATATCTATCTATCTATCACTTGTCAGGAGGGAAAGTGAGGTTAGATTGCCACTTGTCAGGAGGGAAAGTGATGCCCCAAGGTCTTGTTAGCTTACAAACTATTTATTTACACAATTACATCCCCTTTCTCCACTTTTCTGCAGTCGTGAACTCAGTCATCGGCTTGCCACTGATTCCACACGTACCAATCCCCACTCGTCCATTCACAGATTCAGGCGAAGCGAAAATGCTTTTATTCGTCAGCCCATTTTTCTTTGTCTTATACGCTTTGTTGGTAAAAGCCAGCCACTTGTTCTTCTCCACTTCTCTCTCCTCCTCAAGTTCTTTAAACCTCTGCTGTTTCTTTTGCTTCTTCTTTTTGAGATACTCCCTATTGTTCATCATTTTAATCCTCTTCAACTTCTCTGCTTCGGTGAGCACCCTCTTCGCCCCCGTGAACTCCTTAATCTCAGCCAGCGTGGTAATCCCTCGATTCTTATAGGCTTCAAAGGTAACATTTACCTGACCGTCCGGCTGGATTGCATCGATTCTAGCCTCGTAGTACTGCCCGTTGTCGTTCCATTTCGCCAGGCAGATGTCTCCGATCCTCCAACACTTCTTCGAGCGAGTTTTGGCCACGAACTCCTCCACAGCGAGGAGGGATTTGGTGATTTCGTCCTCTTCGGGGACCCCAACTGGGCCCGTGTACTCGGGCTGATTGGCGGCCTCCTCTGCTTTACTTTTCAGGTCTAGGCTGAGCCCGATGACTTCGTCCAAGTCCACTTTTAGTTTCTGCAGCTCTTTGTTGTCGGGGTCGCTCAGGAGGGCTGCCTCGACTTGCTGCAGCTGCAAGCGGTAGTTTTGCAACTCGTCCATCATTGTAGAGGGGCTCAACTGGAACAATATTGGCAGGCACTAGTCGAATTCTTAATTATTATTGAATTACAACGATTTTTTGTTGTGACGGATGACAGATACGGCCGCCATTTGCTTTCGAGTCGTTGACCTCGTGGGTGACCAACATAACAGAATTGACAGGTGAAAGCACTAGATCGTGACGGTTCTCTATTTTTTACGGTAAGGCCACAGCCGAGGGGCAGAGAATCCTCACTTTGAAGTTGAGACAGAGAAAAACGAAAAACCCATTTTAATATTTTTCTGAACGCAACCTGGGGTGCGTTCATAAATGACACTCGAGCGCGCACTGTGCGCTACGAGAAGCGCAAGACCGTTCATAAATTCCACTTACGCGTTACCACTCCTGTTACCACTCTCCGAGCGTCCGTTCATAAAGCACGGATTCAGGTGAAAAAACACTCCGCATGCGCATTATGTCCCATGACTATTATTTGTGCAAGAATCAGTAGAAAAGTACGATGGCGTAGAGAGGACACAAAAGAAAAATTTCTGTAGTTTAAAAATTTGTACACGAGATTTAGAGGGCGAAGTTGAAATTCTGAGTTTACAACTCGAAATTCTAACTTCAAGACGGAATTCTAAGTTCACAACTCGAAATTCTAACTTTCAAGACGGAATTCTAAGTTCGCAAATCGAAATTCTAACTTTCAAGTCGAAATTCTGAGTTGCAAGTCGAAATTCTAACTTTCAAGTCGAAATTCTGAGTTGCAAATCGAAATTGTAGTGTGTATACAGTACATCATACAGCTGTGTGAGACGTGTTGCCAGAATATCTCATGGCATGATCTCCCCGATCCCCGATTCAAATAGCACTCAAGGGGATTGTAATTTCATGCCACCATTTTCCCGCAAAAATTTAGTTTCAACCCTTAAATTTCATCCCCCTTGTTAGACCATAACGAGAAATTTACCATCCTCCCACCCCTGTCACTGTAAATTGACACACCAAATTCGGTCTTAAATACGTACGCGTTGACTAGTTGTTAAGTTATCGTATTATTGTGTTTTTGCACGTTGGGAGTTGTAACGCCTTTAAGGGTGTTTCTTCGGAAATGATATGACAAAGCCCATTTTTGTACCATCAATAGGAAAAGCTATCGCGAATGGGAATGGCATTAATTTTAACTATACATTATTAAGAAAAAAATCGAGTTTCCACCCCTAAATTTCATCCCCTTCGCTAAATTTCTCCTAAAATTCACTTTTCCTTTCTTACAGGGTTTCATGGACATTTGGTGGTGAAGTAGGGGTTGAAGTTTAGGGAACTCCAACCCCCTATTTCAACACCCCCACATGCCCTAAAGCACAGTATCCCAAAGGAAGTTGTGTTTTCAATTTCACCACCCTAATCCAATTCGTTGAAAGATTAAGGTGATTTGTAGATTCATGATTTCACCCCTTTATGATTTATAGGGGTGCGTTTATTTTTCCGGTGTTACATAACTCCTTTGCGTAATTACTGACTTCAGTTGTTCATAAATAAATCAATAGGGTTTTAGAAAAAATAAATAAAATATACTTATCCGCTTGCAAAGAGTTAGGGCGGTGTGGTTAATTTTTTCAATAGTTGACCGAAATGTATATCGAACCCGTAATTTTATGCTACCATTTTACTTTCAGCCCTTAAATTTCATCCCCCTTAGTGAAAATTTGTCCATCCACCTACGATGTCACTGAAAATTAACACGCCAAATTCTGCCTTGATAGGTATTGAGTAGTCTTTGTGTTCTCGTATTTTTGTGTTTCTGCATGTTAGAGGTTGTAGCGCCTATAAGGAAGGGTGGTTTTTCACAAAATATGAATTAAACCTTTTTTGAATCATTAATGGAAAGCTATCGAATGACGCGCCAATTTCGACCAATACTTATTAAGCGGAATTTCGAGTTGCAACCCCTAATTTCCACCCGATCTGTTCTATTTTGCGAAAAACGCGTCCCCCGCAATATTTCACCGATATAATATGTGTGTACGTTGAGTTTCCAACCCTTGCGGAATTATCATATTTTTTGTGGTTTTCATCCCCTAAATTTCATCCTCGGAAATTGACACCACCTCACATTCAACAGGCTTGAAGGTCGAATGTGCACACCAAGTTTCAGTAATGTACCCCCACTACTTCGGTTTTTCACCCCTAGCTCCCACCCCCTTGGTCCGATATGGTCTAAAAGCAATACCCGCCTTACTTTTCGGGAGACAAAGCCGTATACCAAGTTTCAGCCCGATATCTCAAACCGTTCTCAAGTTATCGCGAGCGAGCGAGCGGACGAATGAGCTAAAACAAGAGTGCCTCGTATGTTGCTACAGCTAAGATAAGCTACAGATAAGTAAATTGACACATCGCTCTCTTTTGTATAATTCATGTGAATTGTAACAAAATAAATTTATTATTATTATTATTATTATTATGTTGCTACAGCACTAAAATAACGGCAGAGATAAGTTGAGATAGGCAATTAAATATACAATATTGTATCGGCAAAACTTGTTTTGTCGCAAAAAAATACTAAACATTAGCAGTTATTGCGCGTATTTAAGTATTTTTCATACAAAACATATAGTGGTAGAAGCCAAAAAATTAACCTGACAGAAGGATATATTTAAAAAAGGCGCCATTTTATGGAAATTCCTGTCGGTGCCCTCTACGCTAGTCTCATGGCACAGTCGACCAAACAAGTTTTGCCGATACAATCCTGTATACTAAGTTGCCTATCTCAATTTATCTCTGCCGTTATTTATGAATCGGGGAGATCATGCCATGAGATATTCTGGCAACACGTCTCACACAGCTGTATGATGTACTGTATACACATTATAATTTCGCCTTGAAAGTTAGAATTTCGACTTACAACTCAGAATCTCGATTTGAAAGTTAGAGTTTCGAGTTGCGAACTTAGAATTCCGTGTTGAAAGTTAGAGTTTCGAGTTGTAAACTCAGAACCTGGTGACAGAAAGAGGCTGTCACTCTGTCAGAACCGTCAGAACTTGAAGAAGTGACAGACAAATTGACAGCCATATGTTTACATGTCAATTTGTTATTTGTTGCAGAGATTTGTTCTAAATTGTTATTTATTAAAGCAATAGCGTAAAAAATCGGTAAAGGCAGTTCAGTGAATCCTCAGCTTACATTTTTCTGCGTCTGTTAGAAAAATTGACAGTTTTCTGTCCATGTGACTGCTATGGATGCACCAAAGACATCCGATGTTGTCCTCCTGGGGGGCAACTCCCACCCCGAGTTAGTAAACTTAATCTCGCAGCGCTTGGGGGTAAAGTCTGGGGGTTGCGCAGTCTACCATAAAACCAATCGGGAGACCATGGTGGAGGTGGGGGACTCCGTTCGAGGCAAAGACATTTACATCATCCAAACGGGAACCAAGTAAGACCATGCTTTTCCAAAACAGTTTTATAGTGACTTTTATTAGAGATGTGAACAATAACATAATGGAGCTCTTGATAATGGCGTATGCCCTGAAGACTTCCTCAGCAAAATCAATCGTAGGAGTGATTCCCTACCTGCCCTACAGCAAGCAATGCAAAATGAGGAAAAGGGGGTGCATCGTCTCCAAGTTGCTCGCTCAGATGATGTGCAAATCAGGTCTGAGCCATATTATCACCATGGATTTGCACCAGAAGGAAATACAGGGCTTTTTCGACTGTCCCGTGGACAATTTAAGGGCCAGCCCCTTTTTGTTGCAGTATGTTCAAGAGTGCGTAAGTACCATTAAGTAATCTCACCCTCAATGGGCTTTAATTCTGTCAAAAAATGAGATGGGGGTTGTAATTTTTTCCTAAAGATTCCAGATTACCGGAATGCTGTGATTGTGGCCCGTAATCCTGGTACTGCTAATAAAGCTACGTCTTATGCAGAGAGATTGCGGTTAGGTATTGCTGTTATACATGGGGAACAGAAGGAAGCCGAATCTGATGAAGTCGATGGAAGATATTCTCCTCCTACGATCCCCAGGTCGAGGACTATGGATGCCGGAGTGGGGGTACCTGTGCATATTGCTAAAGAAAAGCCCCCAATCAATGTGGTGGGGGATGTTGGGGGGCGCATTGCCATCATGGTGGTAAGAGAAAATCCGTAATCTGTTTTTGACATCTGTCAACTTTTTGACGTTTAATGCCTTCAACTCATGTACAGGGTGTCCGGAAATAATGAAATATTTCGGGGGGGTGGTTCTACATCGAAAAATATGAAAAAAGGTTCTTATAGACGTTCTTTTTTCAAGTCGTTGACCCCAAAGTGTGACCCATCTTACTTCCTCAAATTTGAAAAAGAATCGGCTGGTGTAACTTTGAAACTTCTAGGACTCGCCCTCTTCGAAAAAAGTTGATTTGTTATTTTGAAAATGCAGTAAATCAACAAAAACCGTCAATCTTTGCTTAATATTGTGTTCTGTATTATGACAGACTCTAAACAAAGCAATTGTCAGTAATTTGTCTAATGAAGAACTTAAAACGCGAAATTCACGAAAAGTGTATGTACTTACATTAGAAAAGTGACTTTTTAAAGTCGTTGGTGACACCAAAGTGTGACCCATCTTACTTCCTCAAATTTGAAGAAGAATCGGCTGGTGTAAGTTTGAAACTTCTAGGACTGGCGATCTTCGAAAAAAGTTGATTTGTTATTTTGAAAATACAGTAAATCAATTAAAACCGTCAATTTTTGCTTAAGATTGTGTTTTGTATTATGACAGCCTCTAAACAAAGCAATTGTCAGTAATTTGTCTAATGAAGAACTTAAAACGAGAAATTCACGAAAAGTGTACTTACATTAGAAAAGTGACTTTTTAAAGTTGTTGGTGACACCAAAGTGTGACCCATCTTACTTCCTCAAATTTGAAGGAGAATCGATGTATGTAAATTTCAAACGTCTAGGACTCGCCAACTTCGAAAAAAGTTGATTTGTTATTTTGAAAATACAGTAAATCAATAAAAACCGTCAATTTTTGCTTCAGATTGTGTTTTGTATTATGTCAGACTCTAAACAAAGCAATTGTCAATAATTTGTCTAATGAAGATCTTAAAACGCGAAATTCACGACAAGTGTACTTACATTAGAAAAGTGACTTTTTAAAGTCGTTGGTGACACCAAAGTGTGACCCATCTTACTTCCTCAAATTTGAAGGAGAATCGATTTATGTAAATTTCAAACGTCTAGGACTCGCCAACTTCGAAAAAAGTTGATTTGTTATTTTGAAAATACAGTAAATCAATAAAAACCGTCAATTTTTGCTTCAGATTGTGTTTTGTATTATGTCAGACTCTAAACAAAGCAATTGTCAATAATTTGTCTAATGAAGATCTTAAAACGCGAAATTCACGACAAGTGTACTTACATTAGAAAAGTGACTTTTTAAAGTCGTTGGTGACACCAAAGTGTGACCCATCTTACTTCCTCAAATTTGAAGGAGAATCGATTTATGTAAATTTCAAACGTCTAGGACTCGCCAACTTCGAAAAAAGTTGATTTGTTATTTTGAAAATACAGTAAATCAATAAAAACCGTCAATTTTTGCTTCAGATTGTGTTTTGTATTATGACAGAATCTAAACAAAGCAATTGTCAGTAATTTGTCTAATGAAGAACTTAAAACGCGAAATTCACGAAAAGTGTACTTACATTAGAAAAGTGACAAAATGTTTACTTAGGCAGGACATTTTTAAGTTGATAAAACTTAAAATTTGGCGCCAAATTCAAAGATCGGGGAATACAGGGTGTCTCAGAACGCTCGCACCAAATTCTAATGGAGTATTCAGGATTAAATTCTGAGTCGATTGGCGTTTTTGAAAATTTCCAGGGTCCAATAGTTCTCAAGTTAAGAGATTTAAGAGGACCAATCAGATTTCAGCTTTGAGTTGCTTGATAAGGTAATTTAATGCTAGATGCACCATTTCCTAGGTAACAAGATACTATCAATGAAAATTTATACTGTTGTATCTTGTTACCTAGGAAACAGTGCATCTAACATTAAATTACCTTATGAAGCAATTCAGAGCTGAAATCTGATTGGTCCTCTTAAATCTCTTATAACTCGAGGACTATTGGACCCTAGAAATTTTCAAAAACACGAATCGACTCAGAATTTAATCCTGAATGTTCCATTAGAATTTGGTGCGAGCGTTCTGAGACACCCTGTATATCCTGAAGATCATTTATTTCTTCCCGAAAAATATTCCCATTTTGGAGATTTTCCAAAATGGAAACTTTCTGCCTACCCATCTCTACATCTTCTAATAGTAAAAGTCACGAAGTCGGTTTCTGAGAAAAGTTATGCTATTTTTTGGTGAAGAGAATTCCTGATTCATTCCCGAGTTATCCCGAAAAATCTGAAAATTGCAATTTTAAAGAAAAAATATCCCCGTAAAGATTGACGCTATTTAAATAAAACTTGTAATTTTTATATTTTTGACAGCTGCCAATCAGATGGCACCGACAGAAATTTTTAGGCCTTCAAGATTTTGTGCAATGACGATCAACTTTTGATTCTGTTATGGCCACCATGTTGAATTTTGTTACGTCGGACACACAAAAAAATTGGCTTTTTAAAAATGTAACCAACAAGAACCTTTTTGAAAAAACATTAAAGTTTGAGTCAGACGACATCACATATTGAATTTTGAATTAAATTGTTTAAAACGTCAAAAATGAGATTAAAAAGTTGGTGTAGTATTTTGTAGTATTTTTTTCCATAGTTTTGTGCTAATTTTATAAATTATTCGTACAAATTTTTGAATTTTGACGATTTTTCAAAAAAGTCCGTATGCATTTTCAAAAAACTATTTTTTTTCTGTATCCCAGAGAAGAGAATCAAGAATTGACTTGCTTAAAATCTAGAAGGCCTAGAAAATTTCTGTCGAGGGGGATATTCAATTTAATTTAAAATCGAATCTGAATAACTCGGGAACGGATCAAGATATCGGGGAGTTCTCTTTAGATTCTTAATCACACTTTTCTCTAATTTAACCGACTGCGTGTCTCATACCGTTTAGGAGATGCCAACGGTGAGGAGTGGAAAAGGAACCATCCTGTATACAGTGTGTCTCATTTTAACTGGAACCACCCAAATACTTCGGTTAATATTGAGCAAATTAATTCGCTTTTTTTTCTACATGTAGAGCTTCAAAATTTGCATCTCTGTGATGCTTCACCTTTTTTTTATCCCGAAATATTAGCCCACTGCGCAGGGCCGGATTAAGCAATAGTGGGGCCCGGGGGCTGATCAATATGAAGGAGCCCCTTGGTTGTGGGCCAGCTAAGGTGAGGAGGGGGGGTGCGTATTTTTCGTACTGTGAGGAGACTCTAAAAAGACTTAACTGCCAGTAATTTTTCACGTGAAAAATCGAAAATTCAATTTCAGCAAG
Source organism: Pycnomerus fuliginosus (assembly GCA_963924575.1). Lineage (NCBI taxonomy): Eukaryota > Metazoa > Arthropoda > Insecta > Coleoptera > Zopheridae > Pycnomerus > Pycnomerus fuliginosus. Next base: position 2,781,064 of record OZ004623.1, on the reverse strand, counting down.
AGGTATACACTGGAAGGTGATTTTTTTTAAAACCGTTAACGACCTGAAGTGTGACCCATCTTGCTTCCTCAATTTTGAGGGAGAATCAATTGGCATAAACTTCGAACTTCTAAGAGCCACTCACTTCGAGAAAAGTAGATTTTCATTGGTTTAAAACTGCAAAAGATCCTAGACCATTGCCACTAGTTTTTCTAAGAGAAAATCTTAAAATTCAGTAGAGACTACATATTTTTACATTTTCTAAAAGTTTTTTGCGACCGCAAGTGTGACCTATCTTATTTCCTCAAATTTGAAGGAGAATCGATTGGGGCAAATTTCAAACTTCTAGGACTTACACACTTCGAGAAAAGTAGGTTTTCTTTCATTTAAAGTTCCAAAATAGAATAAAACTAATAAAAATTACATTTTGTTTCATTAAAGACTCTAGTGAAACCAATTGCCAGTAATTTTAATGTTAAAAACTTTAAAACACGAAATTCACTAAAAAGCATACCTTTTGTAAAAGTTTTTTGCGACCGCAAGTGTGACCTATCTTATTTCCTCAAATTTCAAGGAGAATCGATTGTGGCAAATTTCAAACTTCTAGGACTTACACACTTCGAGAAAAGTAGGTTTTCTTTCATTTAAAGTTCCAAAATAGAATAAAACTAATAAAAATTACATTTTGTTTCATTAAAGACTCTAGTGAAACCAATTGCCAGTAATTTTATTGTTAAAAACTTTAAAACACGAAATTCACTAAAAAGCATACCTTTTGTAAAAGTTTTTTGCGACCGCAAGTGTGACCTATCTTATTTCCTCAAATTTCAAGGAGAATCGATTGTGGCAAATTTCAAACTTCTAGGACTTACACACTTCGAGAAAAGTAGGTTTTCTTTCATTTAAAGTTCCAAAATAGAATAAAACTAATAAAAATTACATTTTGTTTCATTAACGACTCTAGTGAAACCAATTGCCAGTAATTTTAATGTTAAAAACTTTAAAACGCGAAATTCACTAAAAAGCATACATGTGTAAAAGTTTTTTGCGACCGCAAGTGTGACCTATCTTATTTCCTCAAATTTGAAGGAGAATCGATTGGTGCAAATTTCAAACTTCTAGGACTTACACACTTCGAGAAAAGTAGGTTTTCTTTCATTTAAAGTTCCAAAATAGAATAAAACTAATACAAATTACATTTTGTTTCATTAAAGCCTCTAGTGAAACCAATTGCCAGTAATTTTAATGATAAAAAGTTTAAAACACGAAATTCACTAAAAAGCATACCCTTTGTAAAAGTTTTTTGCGACCGCAAGTGTGACCTATCTTATTTCCTCAAATTTGAAGGAGAATCGATTGGGGCAAATTTCAAACTTCTAGGACTTACACACTTCGAGAAAAGTAGGTTTTCTTTCATTTAAAGTTCCAAAATAGAATAAAACTAATAAAAATTACATTTTGTTTCATTAAAGACTCTAGTGAAACCAATTGCCAGTAATTTTAATGTTAAAATCTTTAAAACACGAAATTCACTAAAAAGCATACCTTTTGTAAAAGTTTTTTGCGACCGCAAGTGTGACCTATCTTATTTCCTCAAATTTCAAGGAGAATCGATTCTGGCAAATTTCAAACTTCTAGGACTTACACACTTCGAGAAAAGTAGGTTTTCTTTCATTTAAAGTTCCAAAATAGAATAAAACTAATAAAAATTACATTTTGTTTCATTAAAGACTCTAGTGAAACCAATTGCCAGTAATTTTAATGTTAAAAACTTTAAAACGCGAAATTCACTAAAAAGCATACATGTGTAAAAGTTTTTTGCGACCGCAAGTGTGACCTATCTTATTTCCTCAAATTTGAAGGAGAATCGATTGGTGCAAATTTCAAACTTCTAGGACTTACACACTTCGAGAAAAGTAGGTTTTCTTTCATTTAAAGTTCCAAAATAGAATAAAACTAATACAAATTACATTTTGTTTCATTAAAGCCTCTAGTGAAACCAATTGCCAGTAATTTTAATGATAAGAAGTTTAAAACACGAAATTCACTAAAAAGCATACCCTTTGTAAAAGTTTTTTGCGACCGCAAGTGTGACCTATCTTATTTCCTCAAATTTCAAGGAGAATCGATTGTGGCAAATTTCAAATTTCTAGGACTTACACACTTCGAGAAAAGTAGGTTTTCTCTCTTTAAAGTTCCAAAATAGAATAAAACTAATAAAAATTTCATTTTGATTTATTAAAGACAGTGAAACCAATTGCTAGTAATTTTAATGATAAATGTTAAATTCTGCCCAGCTATAGATAACAACAATAATGTCAAACAAACCTATTTCAATTGTTTTTTTATTGCACAGCAACCCTTTTGTTGCAAAAATATTGAAGTTTTCGATATTTTTGATTCTTTCCTTCAGAAATTCAACATTTTTATTTTGACCTGAAACTCATCCTGAGCAACTTTTCTTAATAAACTTTTTCGGTAAAAAATGCCTAATACGATTTCGTTATTTTTGTCCTCTTGAATTAATCGCAGTGGGCTGAAATTTCGGTATAACAAAAAGCTGAAGTATTACACAAATGCAGATTCTGGAGCTCTACATGTGCAAAAAAAAGAGCGAGTCGATTTGCTGAATATTAACCGCAATATTTGGGTGGTTCCAGTTAAAATGGGACACACTGTATAAGGAGCTTTGTAAAACAAACATTTGACACTAGTGACAGCTAAAGCATGCATCAACTGTCATTGATCAGAAGACATTTGTATACAGTATGAACCAACACTGCTTTTTTCCAGGACGACTTGATCGACGACGTGCAGTCTTTCGTGGCGGCCGCAGAAGTGCTGAAAGAGCGCGGAGCTTACAAAATCTACGTGTTGGCGACTCACGGCCTACTTTCTTCAGACGCCCCACGCCTCATCGAAGATTCTCCCATAGACGAGGTGGTGGTCACCAACACGATACCACACGAACTGCAAAAGATGCAATGCCACAAAATCAAAACCGTGGACATTTCCATCCTCCTGTCAGAAGCAATCAGAAGAATCCACAATAAGGAATCCATGTCGTACCTATTCAAAAACGTCACTCTGGAAGATTAAGTCGACTCCTGATGGGAATTTCCATACTTTAAGTATTTTGTAGTATTGATAGGTATTCGTAAGAGGCATCATATAAAATATATTAGGTACTCTCAATGACTTCAAGACAAAATCTGAACACTATACAAATACATGCTTAGTTTAATAAACGATGGTTTAACTCAGTCAAGAAAAACATAAATTGCAATTAATCCGCCGTAATGAAGTGGTTCAAAGCGTGCCTCACGATAATTTGTTCGTTTGTTAGAATTATCACATGTTTCCCAGAAGGTACGTATTCGGCTTCGTTCAGCAATTCTTCGACTACCAACTCGCTGGTTTGGGCGTTCCAACACAAAATTCCTTGGGGGTAGTACGAAACCAGAACGCCGTTTTCTACGCAGACACCCTTGACACTGAAATTAAACTGACAATGACCTGAAACGACTCGTTCGCCGCTTACTTGCTGAACGTTGCTGGGGGTTTGTAGTTTTGCAGCTGCTTCCACGACAAGTTCATTCCATTGACTGCGATTAGGCGCAGTTCCTGATCCAAACATTCCTGGACGATGAACAAGAAGCCCTAAAAAGATATAAGTTGGTGTGGGGGGTTGCCTAATGCTGTCCGAGGGCGCTAGCTGGCTTTGAAAACACAAGAAAGTCGTGAAAGTTGAACTGGTCCAGAGTTACATCTCACTGCACCGTTTAAACTATATCTCTGGTGAGATGCAATTAAAGTTTCCGATTTTGCCTCTATCCAGAGAAATTGAAAATTTGAATACCAGTTGCCTCGAAGTGCCGTTCAACTTTCGCGCCCTTCTTGATCTAATAGTACAGTCAATTTAGAGATTCGTAACAAGCATTTTTTTGCTGTAATGTACTCATCTTTCCATTCTCTTTGTCAGAAAAAAAGTTCAATTACCTTCGATGAGCGGAAGACCAAAAAAATGGCCGCCATTTTGAAAATTTCAGTTTTTTCTAATTTATAGAAAAACCGTAAGGAATATCAATGACAGTGTTCTTACAAAAAAGGTGCCGAATGAAAAGACCTATCCAGTGATGTGCAGAACATAATACTTCGATGAGCGGAAGACCAAAAAAAATGGTCGTTAATTTCAAAATTTCAGTTTTTTCCAATTTATAGAAAAACCATAAGAGATATCAACAACAGTGTTCTTACGATGAATATGCAGAATGAAAAGACCTATCCATCCATGTGTATAACAGAATAATTCGATGGTAAAAAAAATGACCGTCATTTTGAATTTTCAGTTTCTTCGAATTTACAAGCAAACCTTAACAGATATCAATAATAGTGTTCTTACAAAAGAAGTGCAGAATGAAAAAACCTCCATTGATGTGTATAACAACACTTTGATGATAAAAAAATGGCCCTCCATTTTGAAAATTTCAGTTTCTTCGAATTTACAGGCAAACACATATCAATAATAGTGTTCTTTTCTTACAAAAGAGATGCAGAACCAAAACACCTAATCCACTGATGTATAACACATAATAATTATTAGTTTGCCTCTTCAAATTTATCACATATCTATCCACACCCATGCATATACAGGGTGGGTAATTTTTCGATGCTCACCATTGGGATCTCCTAAACGGTGAAAGATACGGTGTCGGTTAAATTAGAGGAAAGTTGCGCTATCTCTTGGCGATTAAGAATCTGAAAAGAATTTCCCAATGTTTTGATTCGTTCCTAAGTTATCTCAAAAAATCTGAAAATTGCCAATTCAAAGACAAATTAATATTTTCCTAACGATTGATGTTATTTAAATGAAACTTGGAACTTTTATATTTTTGACAGCTGTCAATTGAATGCCATTGTCAGAAATTTTCTAGGCTTTCTAGATGTTGAATAAACACAGTCAACTTTTCTTTTTCTTATGGGCGCCATATTGAATTTAAACATAGCCTGATACACAAAAAATTTAGCTTTTCAAAAATGTAACCAAACATGGACATTTTTGAAAAACTGCGAAAGCCTGAGTCACACGATAATTATTGAAATGACTGTTTTGACAAGGTATAATCGTCATTTCAATGACAACATTTCTAGCATTTGCAATTTTGCAAAGTGTCAAAGTGACGCACAACAGACGTGAGTAGAAAATTTTCGATTTTTTCGTTTGAAAATAAAATATTGCATTTTATTCGGAGTTTAAGCGACATTGTGTGACTCGTATGGATAAACTTCCAAACTCCGTCACATAATGTCTTACTTAAACTGCTAATAAAATAAATATCTATTATGTTACGACCTGGAAAAGCTGCAAAACCGGACAGAATCACAGATATTAAAAATTTGAGGTACAAATTATTGGATTTAGCCAGACTACTGCCTTTCATTCATGCATTATCAGGTTGTGACACAACTTCTTAATTTTTAAAAAAAGTAAGAAATCGGTTCTGAACCTTTTTAAGCAAAATACTAGCCCCCGAAGAAATTTTAAATTTAATTTTTTGTAAGTGCAAAAACTGAAATTTTAAATTTAATTTTTTGTAAGTGCAAAAACTCTAATTGTGTCAAAGCTTGTTACTGCAGAAGACTTGGCATGGAGTGTTCGATAATGTGCACCTATTGTGATGGAACATTGTGTATAAATGCCTACAAACAAGAACAAGAACATAATCAAGATGTCGAGTGAGACACTGATTTTGTCAAATACCTGCAATAATTTAAAATTAATTATTTTTCACATTTTGTAGTTACAATGGTTATTTGCAAAGGCAAAATTGCAGATTTACTGCCGCAGCGATAGCCGAGGCTAGGAATCTAGCCAAGGCAGTAAATCTGTTTATTGCCGTGTTGAACACATAATTTTTTGGCCGATTGTCATTAAAAAATCGACTTTTACTGCCGCAAGAAGTAGTAAAAATGCACTTTTAATGACTACCGGTGAAAAACTAAAATAAGCATTGCGTTTTGTTAATTTTTTTTGAGAAAATTTCTTGGCAATCAGCAACTGTAATTAAAAAAACGCAAAACTGCATCATCGCTGGAGGTCTTTTCATTCTGTACTTCTTTTGTAAAAACACTACTATTGATATCGGTTAAGGTTTGCTTGAGGGTTTGTTTGTAAATTCGAAGAAATTGAAATTTCAAAATGACGGCCATTTTTTTATCATCAAATTATGTTATACACATCAATGGATAGGTATTTTCATTCTGCATATTCTTTGTAAGAACAGTGTTGTTGATATCTCTTACGGTTTTCTTATAAATTGGAAAAAACTGAAATTTTCAAAATAACGGTCATTTTTTTAGACTTCCGCTCATCGAAGTGTTATCCTATACACATCGGTGGATAGGTCCTTTCATCATGCATGTTTTTTGTAAGAACATTATTGATATTCCTTACGGTTTCTCTATAAATTAGAAAAAACTGAAATTTTCAAAATGGCGGCCATTTTTTTCGGTCTTCCGTTCATTCTGTTAAAGAGAATGGGAAGACGAACACATTACAGCAAAAAAAAATGCAGCAGAGAAGCGGCTGGAACCTCCCCATCGCGTGGATCTTTATATTCTGTGTAGATGGTAGTCAATTCAATAGAAAATTTGTTATGCTTTTCGACAAATACCGTCATCATCCATCACATTTGACAACATGTTCCTTTTAAGGTTAATATTTTGCCACCTTTTTTGACAATAACTGCCACTTTATGCCATCCACTGTCAGCCCGCTACCCTTTAATGAGAAAGAATTTTTTCTCTATTTTCCACTGAAATGGCAAAGACTGTGAATACTTTTTTAGAACCAGAATTTGATCGTCTTTCTAATGGCGACATAAAAAAGAGGCCTTGTATTTAAAATTTTAAGTTGATATGCTTAAATGGCACTTCCCGTTTACCAATTGCTTCCAAAAGCCTTTCAGGTCTTCAACGGATCACCCAATCTCCATGTACCAAATTTCAGTCAAATCCATCCAGCAGTTTGGGCTATAATGTGTATTTAGTGTTATTACAAAAATTTAATTTTTTTTTACCCAAAGGGCAGTAAATGCGAATGAATTTTGTATTATTTAGAACAAGTATTTGAAGACCTTCCTGATGCTGACAATAAATTTAAAAAAAAGTTCTTTAGGATGGTAAAATGAGAGTATATTTAAAATTGAAAATTGATGTGCCAAAACGGCACTTTCCGTGGATCAATTGCCACCAAACAATTTTCAGCTCTTCGGCGTATAATACAGTCTCCCTGTACAAAGTTTCAGGTAAATCGGTCCAGAGGTTTCGCCTGTATCGTGTTTTGAAAGTGCGTTAACAATCCCGAATATTTAAATTTTTGTCAAAAAGGCACTAAGAGTGAATACATTTTTAGAAGCAGAATTTGAAGGTCCTTCTTATGGTGAAGTAAAAAATGGGGGTTTGCATTTAAAATTTAAAAGTTGATGTGCCAAAATGGCATTTCCGGTTGCACGATTGGCTCCAAAAGCTTTTCAGATCTAAGTTGGGTTATGAGATGCCTACGTACCAAATTTCAGCCAAATCGGTCCAGTAGTTTTGGCTGTGGCGTGTTTACAAACGTACGTACGTACGAACGTACGAACATACACACAGACACATTTTAAAAACCACTTTTTTGGGTTCCTGAGACCTCAAAACGCATAGATACGGTCTTATCTCGAATTCGAAAATTTTAGTGATTGCAGTAACCTCCCATTTTTTTAAAATTGTGATGGGGTTGGGGAGGTTAAAATGCTTGTACAAATTTGGGTCTTTTTCAAGCTAATTTGACCGTAATATTAAAGAACACCGCACTTACCGAGGGAAACGGATGACCACTCAAATTCAATGATTTTGCTATCAAATGACGCGTCTCGAATAGCTGAATACCTATATAGCAGCACTAGCAGGTAGAAGTTTTGAGGAACTAATTTATTTAGGTCCCTAAATGGTCGCAATTCTATAGTCTATTCATAGGGAAATAACTGACATCAGACGATTCAGCTAATCGAGACGCGTCGTTTGATACCAAAATAATTGAATTTAACACGGTGCATGTGGCGTCCTTTAGTTTTTTCTTACCCTATCGCATTTGACCCAAAGCGTAGACAACGCCCGTCTTATATCCAGCAATTCAATGGTAGCCACCAAATATCCGAAATCAACGTTCCACAACGTGATTTTGTTATCTCCACACCCCATTATAAGATTCTCGCAATCTTCGATATTGTGCAGTGAAGACACGTAGTGCTGTACCTCTTGAATTTCGTTAATTCCAGCTACAGTTTGGAAATCCGCCGCTAGAGTGTAACAACGGATGCGAGTTTTCTTCTCATCGCCTTGCACACAATGCCAGCTTACTATTATCCTCGGACAGCACTTAAGTGCCACATATTGTACGTCATCTGAACATCCCTTAATGTTCTCCAACTGTAGAGCTTTCTTATCCAGGCCGTTTTGACGTAGCCTCCAAAAGTAAACCATGGCGAAAACGTCAGCTACTGGAGTTTCCCTCATGACGGATTTGTGTTCTTTAGTCCACAGTTCTACGTACGCCACACTTGTATCAGTCGCAATTAACATTTCGTTCGAATGTTTTTGCGTGTAAGTACTGTTGGACAACCTTTCCGCCTGTCCCTTGGGAATCCACATGTTTTGAGCTCCGAGAACATTACCAAGAGCGCTTTGGGTCCAAAACGATATCAACTTCTCCTGTGCGACTATCAAGTTGTAGTTTTGATAAATCGCTCGGATCACTGTTCCATCACTTTTTGAGATACTAATGCTGTGATTCGTACTGCTAGTACACGGGGTACTATACACTTTCCTTCTAGTAGCAACATTTAAACTGCCACGTAGAGATTTTTTATGGCTTTGCACTACAGGGATTACCTCAAGGTTTGGTTTTGGGACTGGTACTATCTCATTCGAGCATTCCTCGTCTGTCGACGTGATCTCATCGCTGTTTCTAGCGTAGTCATGCTCGGAATTGACGACTCTAACTGCGTTCTCCTTACCCTCTGATATTTCGCTGAAAATCTTACAGGCCTTTTGAACGTTTTCTTCTTGGCTCAGTTTTTGGTTGATTAAATTCGTGATTGAGGTGGAGGTTAAAATTCGACTCTCGATGATGTTTTGGCGGTGCTCCTCGCTCAAGTGGTTGAGCTCCAACATGTCGTCTACGAAATTCCGCACGTCTACGTTTTCATCATCGGAGTTTGTGTGCACGGAAAGCACTTCACATCGAGGACTTAGCATGACACTTTTGGGCACTTCCACTTTTTTTTTCGCGAAAGTTTTGGCCTTGTTTCTCAAGCGTTTGAAGTTGAATTTACGCTTGAATTTTCGCCGAAGATTGAGCCTGAACTTTTTCTGCTCGACTCGTTTTACACTGTTATCCATATATTTTTTGCTTTTTCTAACCTCCTTCACTGTCTCGAGGATACTTTCCTCGAAATCGGTTTGGGACTCGTAGATTGGCTTCGGGGGAAGGGGCAGGTACTTGTTCACGCTTCTTTTGCTCATGAAAAATTTCTCCAAATTCTCGATTTTCATGTTTAATTCTTCAATTGACTTCAACGTGGGGTAGTTGACGACGTCCTCTACGATTTTTTCAAACTCCTCGAAACTACTGAAGGGAGTTTCAATCTCCCTCGGTTTCTCTTTGGCGATTTTCCGGTTAGCCCTCGGGGGACTGTTGTAATTATGTTCCAACAATAAGTTATTGTTTTGGCCATAATTACCATTTTTGCGTGTTTTGTTGAAATCGTAGCGGATGCAGACCATGTTTTCGTTGCTGTTTCCATTGATTTCCGCAGGTTTTTCGTTTCTGTTTGAGGTAAACCAATCTTCGACTTTCTTCGACGGATGGGGAGTCGGCTCATTGAAAATTGGAGGCTTGCCCTTCCAGCAAACTGGGACTGTCTGCGTCTCAGAGTTTGCAGTCCTGCGGGGCTCCTCCACTATCGAGGGGGCCCCAGAAGAAGAGCTCGAAATCGAAATCACGCTAATATTGTCCATGTTTCTTGGGGATATTTCACACTTTTAGGAGCCCCCAGGAGTGAGTCTTTGACGTTTTTTCGCACATCGCGGTCAGATTTTACTCAAATTTTGAGGGTTTTTCGTTTTTTTTGAAAAAACTTGCACCCCTTAGCTTGGGTTAAATTATTTGACAGCTGCTGTCACTTGTCAAATCAGCGTCAAACACAGCAGGGCTACCAACACCCGACAAATAATTTAACCATGAATTTAACTTGTGCCCCGAATTTTCAGATTTCAACCATTTTTTTAAATTTCTTATTGTCCGTTAAAGACTGGTTTTAGAGTAGCTTTCAACAAGATTTGTTTCCTTTGAACATTTCAAAAAAGCATTTTTTTGCGAGTTACCGGGTGATACATTAGCGGTTATAAGCGGTATCATCCCGACTCTCAGTAATGACGTCATTACGCCAAACGGTTTTCTGCATCGCCAAAATTAATCAGGTATCTGCTTTAAACCATAAACAGTCAACATAACCTTTACAACCTGTGTTCTGGATCTAAATTGAAACGTTACTCTTTGGCACGACTGATAAAAGAGAAATAATAATAATAATAATAATAAAAGTAATTTAAAAAAATACCGTTCAACAGGGAATTAGCTGTTTCAAAGTTTACCACTACGGTGTAGTCATCTCCCTGATGGTTCAAAGAGATATTCAGACTCGTTTTTGTCACGGCCCACTTTTCACCTCCTTTGTCATCACGTATAAAACCTAATAAACCACGGTATAAACTATAAACCTAACCTCACTTCTCCTTATAACCGCTAGTTCAACGTCTGGAGATAGGTTACTGATTTATTACCCGGTCACTCAGCATATGACGTCATTACACTTCCCCTCAATACGGGCTATTAGCGTGACGTAGATCCGCCATCTTTGTTGGGCTAGGTTAAGGATGTTACTATGGCAATGAAGCTAAACAAAGCGAGAATTTCCTTATGCAGATGGAATTACTTCAGCACAAAGCTCATTGCGGACATCATGCAACCCTTGGTTGAGTATAGACATGGTTAGTCATTCCGCACATTTTGGTAGTCACTGTATACGTCAAAATGACGTCACGCTGTGCAACATTACATGGGACTATGGTCTGTCCGGGATTCACCCTATTTCCATGGTGAATCATTGTTGTCAACAATGAATCGCCATGGAAATAGATATCCTTTTTTGACATGTTAGAAGTCTTCAAAATGTTTTGGCTCAGAGTTGGTCCCTGGGAATGTCTAACCATGTCTATACTAGACCAAGATGCAACCATTTAATCGATAGCTATTCTTTAATTTGTCAATATTAAGGTCTTTAAAACGCAACACTAACTGCAAATAAAGAATTACAAGAAAAATGCAGTTTTCTGGAATTTACACATTGAAATCTCGCTTTGTTTGGCTTCAGTGGGAGGCGTTGACTATGACCATCTTACACAACAAAAATGGCGGTTTCACGCCATCGCTAATATCGCGTCCCTGTTAAAAATCACCACTGGAAACCATCAAAAAAACGATTCAGATTTTTGAAGGTCCATGGTGGTTTTAGGTAGGTATTTGGCCGGGAAATTACCACCGCACCCCATCAAAAAAACGAACTGATGTATTACCACCAAAATACCATCAAAAATAATTATTGAAAAATGGAAATTCCAACAAAAAAACACCCAAATTACGGTGAACTGCAGTAGCTATACCATCAAAAAACATAAATTGTAGGTAAATAAATATTTATGGAAAAACGGAAATTCCAACAAAAATCCACCAAAATTACAGTGAACTGCAGTTAGCTTATACTATCAAAATCCACAGGACCCGGATTCTTCTTTTTTGGCCTTTTTGCGGCATTTCAGGTCAGAGGCAGTGTTGTTAAGTAACTAGATACAAGTATCTAGATACAGTATCTAGATACATTTGATGTATCTAGATACGTATCTAGATACATTTATCGTAACAGTATCTTATCTGTATCTAGATACATTTTTTATAGTATCTTGTATCTAAGACATGTCATAGATACTTAGATACACAATACCCTAACTCGCATTTTAATAATAGAGAATTATACTGAGACAAAACATGCATTATTTAATGAATATTTGTCGTTAACTCGTTACAGTTGCAAAAATCGTAGGTTGCGCGAAAACAGATCGGCCCCTACATCATGCTTACGTCAACTCTCAAAGTCAACCGATTGGATGTCATCATGGCAACGCCGTCAATTTAAACGCAATACCTACAATGCTGCAATTTCTTGCCCGAGTTGATAGGTGACGTAAACTGTTAGCGAAGGGAGGTGCAAATTCTAGAGCTTTTTAAACGGTTTTCATTTGTCTATCGTTTTTCTTTCTTTCTGCAACGTTTTCGCAAAAACAAAAAAATACGACCAAATTTTCTAAATTCAAACTGTTGATTGGGAAGATTTCATATTTTGAGAATAATACTCTATTGACAACTAACCTCGAGACGACAACTTTAAAATGTGAGATGTTTTCTTTCTCGGTTATAAGCCTCAAAAATGCAGATGTTTGGTGTCTTCTACCTCGTAAAGTCCTCGAAGTCCTTTCCGGCGACAGGTATAGAAACACAAAGGGATGCTCTATTACCGAACTATACTATATACCGAACTAATGAGTTTGTAATTGCACCTAGATTCATTTGCTTTACTCTTTCTTGATACCCGTATCGTACCCGAGCTTTAGCAGACCCCGTTTTACAATTTTTTAAATAATGTGATTTTGTTTCCAAAAACCTTCGCGTTGTTTGCGTCATTCGGTTTATTCTGATGGGTATGAAATGGTCAGGCGGATTAGCGTTTCTCTATAGTAATTGCCTGCATTCTGCATCCTAATACCAAACAGGTATTCTTACTTGCCCTAAATGATTTTTTTTGTTTATTAATAATTCAGCTATATAGGTGCACTGTAAAATATAGAAAACCGGAACCGGTAGGTAATAGATATAATATCAAATATTTCAGAGACTATTATTTCTATTCTTTTTTAATTTTTTTAGTTCAGATGTATCTGAAATGTATCTATATGTATCTAGATACTTATTGCAAGTATCTGTATCTGTATCTAGATACTGACGAAAAAAATGTATCTACCTAGTATCTAGATACTCCGTCCGAAAAGTATCTGTATCTGTATCTAGATACTTCGAAAAATGTATCTTTAACAACACTGGTCAGAGGCAGATTCTGTTATGGCAAATACATGCAAAAAAATTAGCAACAAATATTGCATTGTTTAACGTACCTAGGTAATCATTTGCAAGCATTATAAATTAATTATAGCTTGCAATTGAACAAGTGAAGATACCTATATACAATATTTAAAATAAATTACCTAATTCAGATTCAAACATATACCTGCATGAGATGCAAACCATGAGCTTTATAAGCTAATCCATAAGTTCGTCGAATTTTACTTTATACAATTTATTTGGGTTGTAATTTGTAGGAAACTTCTTGATATTCGAACTACTAGCGTCTTGTCATCCTCTGGACACATTTTAACAACAACAAAGGCGTAGGTTCCTACGTATACCTGTTAATACGTATACCTATTCAAATAGGTGAATAAAATCGAGAATAAAAATTTAAATGTTTATTAATTTGTTCAAAATAAAAAAAAAATTAAGAACCCGACTATGCATCGTTTACAAGAAAGTTCAAAGACGTTTTATTTGCTTACATACATTTTGTTCCTTTATGGCCGACGAAAACAGACCACGGCGAAAAACCGTCACCCTCACAACGGAAAAACGAAAAGCAGTAATAAACACATTGAAAAACATCCTGTAATGTGACCAAACCCGCAACAAAGTATAAAATTTAATTAAGCGTGCAAAATGGCGACAATATATCAACAACCGCAAGGCAATAACAACAACCCCCTACTCCGCAAACCAGCTCCAAACAGGAACCGGAAACCGACCAGAAGGGGTCTTATCATTAGTCCATATAAGTCACTCACGACGAAACTCACGAAACTTTTTGTGGGTTCTGATGGTTTCTGATGGTATTGTTTCAATATTTTTTTAATTTGTATTTTTGGTGGAAATAAACATCAGAAGTTTTATATTATTGATGTTATTTCACATCACTTGTTAATTTTTGGAATTACCATCAAATTACATCAAATTTCCACCAATTCATAAAAATCGCTCCATCAAATTCCTCAATAAGGGTTTCTAGTATAAAAAAAATGCAGCAGTGAAGCGGCTGGAACCTCCCCATCTTTGACTTGGGTTTCTAGTCGAATTAGCATGGAAAATGTATGACTGGTTTCCATGATGGTTTTAGAACTTTTTTAGAACACACAAATTGAAACATTCATCAGAGAAGAGTAGGTATAAGTAAGTCCTTTTTAGGCAGGACCCCCAAAGTTCTAAAACCGTCGTTGAAACCAGCCTTATACAATTTCTGTGCTAATTCGGCTAGAAACACAAGGCAAAGATCCATGCGATGGGGAGGTTCCAGCCGCTTCACTGCTGCATTTTTTAACCCAATTCTTTCTTTATTTCTTATAGTATCTTTTTCAACAAAACTTGTTTTACGTCTATGTTTTTGTATGCGCTGTAAATTTTTAGATGCTTCACTCTGCTTATACTCCGTGTCATTTCGCAGTTTTTGAATTCGCTCCTGTGTTTTAACAGCTTCATTCTGCTTGAATTCTGGACCTTTTCGCAATTTTTGAAGACGTTCTTGTGATTTAACTGCTTCACTCTCCTTGAACTCCGGATCATTTCGCATTTTCTGAATTCGTTCTTGTGTTTTAACTGCTTCACTCTGCTTGAACACCGGGTCATTTCGCAGGTTCCGCATCCTTTCTTGTGATTTAACAGCTTCACTCTGCTTGAACTCCGGGTCATTTCGCAGGTTCCGAATTCGTTCTTGGGTTTTAACAGCTGCACTCTGCTTGAACTCAGGGTCATTCCGCAAGTTCCGCATCCTTTCTTGTGATTTAACAGCTTCACTCTGCTTGAACTCCGGGTCGTTTCGCATGTTCCGAATTCGTTCTTGGGTTTTAATTGCTTCACTCTGCTTGAACTCCGGGTCATTTCGCATGTTCCGAATTCGTTCTTGGGTTTTAACAGCTTCACTCTGCTTGAACTCAGGGTCATTTCGCAGGTTCCGCATCCTTTCTTGTGATTTAACAGCTTCACTCTGCTTGAACTCCGGGTTATTTCGCATGTTCCGAATTCGTTCTTGGGTTTTAACAGCTTCACTCTGCTTGAACTCAGGGTCATTTCGCAGGTTCCGCATCCTTTCTTGTGATTTAACAGCTTCACTCTGCTTGAACTCCGGGACATTTCGCAGGTTCCTCATCCTTTCTTGTGCTTTCCGCGCGTCTACTTCTGCATATTCTAAATCATCCCGCAATCTCTGCACGGCCTTTTTAATAGTAACTTTTCTGGCTTTATTTGATTTTTTTTGACGCGCATTTCTAAAATTTTATTAATAATAGTAGGTATTATCTTCCTTGAATGATTACTTACTTTTTGAGCTACTTAACAAAGGTTCCAAATATCCTGCTTATTGACAATCACCGCGACGGAAATCCACGACTTCAATAATAAATTATTATGTGGAGCCTTTTACCTTGAGTATCTGATTGTTTCCGTTTACTATTCAGATATACTTTTAGTAATTGATAGTCTGTTAATGAATTAAAATTAACTTGCAAAATTCAGTATGATAGAATCACGGGAACGTCACTCAATGGGAATTGAGACCCGCCTCTTTGATGTTTAAAACTCAGAAATTAAATGAAAATTATAATGGTGCGGAAAAATTGATGATTCTCGTTCACTATTCACACCTTTTACCTATTACTTTAATATGATAACTTACACAAAATCCAGCAGTTAAATCCACACACAGACACATTTTAAAAAACACTTTTTTGGGTTCCTGAGACCTCAAAACGTATAGATCCGGTCTTATCTCGAATTCGAAAATTTTAGTGATTCCAGTAGCCTCCCTTTTTTTAAATTGGCAGCAGAGAAGCGGCTGGAACTTCCCCAACACGTGAGTCTTTGATTTCCGTGACTTGTGTTTAAAATTTGAGAGTTGATATGCCTAAATGGCACTTTCCGTGTACCAATTGCTCCCAAAAGCCTTTCAGCTTCTCAACAGGTCACCTAGCCTCCATGTACCAAATTTCGCACAAATCGATCTACTAATTTGGGCTATAACGTGGTTTCAGTGTTACTATTACAAAATTTAGATTTTTCTACCCAAAGGGAACTAATTGCGAATAAATTTTATCTCTTTTAAAACCAGAATTTGAAGACCTTTCTGATGGTGACAATAAATCTTTCAAAACTTGTTTTGGATGGGTAAATGAGAGAATAACTTTAGATTTAGAAATTGGTGTGGCAAAACGGCACTTTCCGTGGGCCGATTGAATCCAAAATTTGTTCAGCTCTTCAACGTGTAATACAATCCCCATGTGCAAAATTTCAGCCAAATCGGTTCAGGGGCTTTACCGAGATTTTAAAGCCCGATAAATATCTCGATATTTTTAGTTTTAGGTCAAAAGGGCACTGATAGTGAATACATCTTTGGCAGCAGAATCTGAAGGCCTTTCTTATGGTGACGTGAAAAATGGGGGTCTACATTTAAAATTTAAAAGTTGATGTGCCAAAATGGCATTTCTGGTTGCACGATTGGCTCCAAAAGCTTTTCAGATCTAAGTTGGGTTATCACATGCACATGTACCAAATTTCAGCCAAATCGGTCGAGTAGTTGGGGCTGTGGCGTGTTTACGAACGAACGTACGTACGTACATACATACAGACACATTTTAAAAACCACTTTTTTGGGTTCCTGAGACCTCAAAACGTACAGATCCGGTCTTATCTCGAATTCGAAAATTTTAGTGATTGCAGTAACCTCCCTTTTTTTTAAATTATGAAGTGGAGTGGGGAGGTTAATAAGGTCCTTTTCTAATCGTGACGTCGTCTAGCGCACTACGACGTAATTGGTGCTTGAGCTCAGGTGGTACATTTCCTTTTGCGTGCTAACTTGCGTGTCTATCTCTCTTTATACGCGCCATCCCTGCAAGCGTACTATGCGCAGAAGCCACGCGCACATCTTCCGTCTTTTTATACTAGAAACCCTTATAAACCATACAAAAAGCATCAAAATTCCATTAATTTTTGATGATTTGACAATGTTTGCAGGTGGTGATTTTTACAGGCGTATTACAGCTATACCGGGTGATTCAATTTGGTATTCGCCCCCCTGTAACTATTTTATTGCAACAGGAAAATATATAAAACCATATATATTTGTAAATCGCATGACAATCTCCATGAAGTGACGTCAATAAATCGTCAATATGATGACATTATGTCAAAATGACGATTGTCAACTTTTTTTCTTGAAATGACATGCTGTATATTTCTTAGCGGATTCTTGTAGACGTTTTAACCTCCCCACTCCACTTCACCATTAAAAAAAAAAGGGAGGTTACTGCAATCACTAAAATTTTCGAATTTGAGATAAGACCGGATCTATACGTTTTGAGGTCTGAGGAGCGCAAAAAAGTGGTTTTTAAAATGTGTCTGTATGTATGTACGTACGTTCGTACGTTCGTACGTACGTACGTACGTTCGTAAACACGCCACAGCCCAAACTACTCGACAGATTTAGCTGAAATTTGGTACGTGTGCATGTGATAACCCAACTTAGATCTGAAAAGCTTTTGGAGCCAATCGTGCAACCAGAAATGCCATTTTGGCACATCAACTTTTAAATTTTAAATGCAATACCCCATTTTTCACGTCACGATAGGAAAGGCCTTCAAATTCTGCTTCTAAAAATGCATTCATTCTTAGTGCCCTTTTGACCAAAAATAAAAAAAAATTGATTTTTATCGGACTTTAAAATCGCGGTACAGCCCAAGCCCCTGAACCGATTTGGCTGAAATTTTGCACAAGGGGATTGTATTACACGTCGAAGAGGTGAACAAATTTTGGATTCAATCGGCCCACGGAAAGTGCCGTTTTGGCACACCAATTTCGAAATTTAAAATTATTCTCTAATTTACCCATCCAAAACAAGTTTTTGAAAGATTTATTGTCACTATCGAGGTCACCATCAGAAAGGTCTTCAATTTCTGGTTTTAAATGAGACAAAATTTATTCGCATTTAGAACCCTTTGGGTAGAAAAATCGAAATTTTGTAATAACACTGAAACCACTTTATAGCCCAAACTAGTGGATCGATTTGCCCGAAATTTGGTAAATGGAGGTGAGGTGACCCGTTGAAGAGCTGAAAGGCTTTTGGGAGCAATTAGTCAACGGGAAGTGCCATTTAGGCATATCAACTTTAGAATCTTAAACAGAAGTCCCTGAAATCAAAGACCCACGCGTTGGGGAGGTTCCAGCCGCTTCTCTGCTGCATTTTTTATACTAGAAACCCTTATAAACCATACAAAAAGCATCAAAATTCCATTAATTTTTGATGATTTGACAATGTTTGCAGGTGGTGATTTTTACAGGCGTATTACAGCTATACCGGGTGATTCAATTTGGTATTCGCCCCCCTGTAACTATTTTATTGCAACAGGAAAATATATAAAACCATATATATTTGTAAATCGCATGACAATCTCCATGAAGTGACGTCAATAAATCGTCAATATGATGACATTATGTCAAAATGACGATTGTCAACTTTTTTTCTTCAAATGACATGCTGTATATTTCTTAGCGGATTCTTGTAGACGTTTTTTTTCTACATTTAAAATTTATTTTATTAGGCATAATTTGAAAGTTTCTTGTCAATAAACGTAGTGAGCCGTGGAAAAAATTGAATTATGGTGTTGCCTAATGTCGCCCTCACACGAAGGGTCCCGTTTTTCAAAAATTATAATTTATTTACCTGTTAAATCGTTAATAGTAATAATGTTATTGTTATTCACTAGTTATAAGGTAAATGGGGTATTATTGTTATTAAAAGGGTAAGTAATAATAATTCTTTGAGAAACTACGGTCCTTGCGATGTGAGTGATTTAGACTACACTATAATTCAATTTTTTCCATGGCTAACTACTTTTATTGACAAGATACTTTCAAATTATGCCTAATCAAATCAATTTTTTTTCGGAATTTTTCTAGTAAAAGTGTAGACTTTTTTTACATAATTGAATGTAGAAAACAAATGTCTACAAGAATCCGCTAAGAAATATACAGCATGTCATTTGGAGAAAAAAAATTGACTATCGTCATTTTGACATATGTCATCATATTGAAGATTTAATTACGTCATTTAATAGAGTTTGTCATGCGATTAACAAATATATATGGTTTTATAAATTTTTCTGTTGAAATAAAAAAGTTAAAGGGGGGCGAATACCAAACTGAATCACCCGGTATAGTAGATAGTAGGTAGGATTTCGTGAAAACGGAACGGTAATAGTAACCGTTCCCAAATCAGTTCAACGGGTACTCACGAAAAAATGCTTAATAATGCTATTCAAGTCGGTTACAGTTTCCTTTACGATCGACCTGTCAAATTAAAATCAGCTGTTTGATACTAATGAGTCACTTTTATCCATTGATCTAATTTTTATCCATAAAACGATCACTCCCTCTGATTTAAAATAAAGAATTTGATAAATACAAAATGTTCCGAACTTCCGGCAATTTCGACAAGCTTTTAGGTAAGTGATTTTTGCAATATCAAACCCCTAATCGTTTCCCCTTAGACAAAGCGACAAGCAACTTGTTAATGGAACCAGATTGGCCCTCGATTCTTCAATTGTGCGACTTAATTCGCCAAAACGACGTGCAGTAAGTATAAAAATCGAAAATCGTGTAATTTTTTTGAAATATCAAATTTTAGACCTAAAATTGCCCTGAACGCTGTGAAGAAAAAACTGTTTTCACCAAACGCCCACTCGGCCCTATACGCTCTCCTGGTTCTGGAAAGCATGGTGAAGAATTGTGGGGTCCCCGTACATGAAGAGCTGACGACTCGTCAGTTTTGTGACTCACTTTACGAACTGGTAAAAACAACCCCCCACGAGAACGTCCGGCAGAAGCTCCTGGAGCTGGTGCAGGCGTGGAATCACGCATTTCGCAAGAGCCCCA
Source organism: Pycnomerus fuliginosus (assembly GCA_963924575.1). Taxonomy (NCBI): domain Eukaryota; kingdom Metazoa; phylum Arthropoda; class Insecta; order Coleoptera; family Zopheridae; genus Pycnomerus; species Pycnomerus fuliginosus. Next base: position 2,760,909 of record OZ004623.1, on the reverse strand, counting down.
AACATGGGGCCCTCAAAGACACGATGATTAGCATGAAAGCCGACGGCTACAAGTTCCCGGCCCTTCGTGAGTCCGACGCCATGTTTAGTTCTGATTCTGCCCCCGAGTGGGCTGATGGAGACGTGTGTCATCGGTGCAGGATTCAGTTTACGTTGTTGCAGAGGAAACATCACTGCAGGGCTTGCGGGCAGGTTTTTTGCGCCCAGTGCTCCATGAAGACGACAACTTTGCCAAAGTACGGGATTGAGAAAGAGGTTAGAGTGTGCGATGCCTGCTTCGATCAAGTTACCAAGCCGAGCAAGGGGGCTGAAAAGGAGTCGGAGTTGCCACCCGAGTACGTGAACAGCTCCTTAGCCCAGCAGAGCCAGGCCCCTCCGAAGAAGAGTGAGGACGAGTTGAGGGAGGAGGAGGAGTTGCAATTGGCTATCGCCATCAGCCAATCAGAAGCTGAGGCAAAGGAGAAGGAGAAATTCAAAATGGTCAACACTTACAAAGGTAAATCTAGCGGGTGTCCCAAAAAAAACTGGACAAAATATTTTTTTTCAAATTCGATAATAATAATAATAAGTATGCTAATAATAAGTTTGCTAATAAAAATTCAAAAAGTAAAACGCGAGGTAAAACTTAAATTTTCGAATAAATGGTATTAAGGTTTTTGATCCGTCAAAGCAACAGCTATCGAATCTAATAGTAAGAAAATGCTCTTTTGCTAAGAAAAATTCAAAAAGGGGCCCTTTGCCACTAAAGGACATTTTTCGAAAAAATGGCACTAAGGTTTTCGACCCGGTAAATTATCAGCTATCAAATTCGATACTAAAAATATACAGTTATACATTGATTTTTTCAATACATAGTTTTTTTCACGGCACCGTTCTTTGACCAAAAAAGCACCAAGTGCAAATAGATTTTTAGAAGGAGAATTCGAAGAGCTTTCATATAGTGACGCGAAAAATGGAGGTTTGCATTTAATTTCTTAAAGTTGATGCGCCAAAATGTCACTTTCTGTGGACTGATTTAACCCAAAACCTTTTCAGCTCCTCCGAAGTCCATAAGATGTCCACATCGTTCATCGTATGTAGATTAAATTAGCTTTCTAATGAGCAATCCATGACCTCTCGTGTTATACACATTTTTGACCTTTATGTCATAACTTCGATAATTCAAGATCACAGCGCATTATGTCAACGGGAATCGGTTTAGTTTCTCGACTAATGCTCCCGTTCCAAATTTGAAAGCTCTAACTTAAGTGGTTCCAGAGATGCAGGGGGTTGGGAGCGGACTTTTGGTCCTCACTGTATATCGGGTTACATCCACTCCATTTGAATGCCAATATCATAATTACTTCTAATGCTACCATAATTACTTATTCTCAAAACCTGAGCTGGAATACTATTATACCCAAGTGATCGTGGTGACGCCTATCTTTAAATCAAGTTAGCGAGCTTTTCATCCACCCTAGGTGAATGCCAATGTTATATTCTATTAATGTAGGCTAAAATAAGGTTGTTTGCTAAATGTCAGCAGGAATACTATGATACCCAACTATGCTTTCAATGAGCTCATTTCACCCCCCGCTGCCGACCCCTTCCATCCACTCGAAGCGAATGCCAATTAAATCTGTCGGATGATTTCTTCTTATTCAAAGATTGGTACAACTTTCAGACAGAATACTGTAATATTTTTTTCTTGTAAAAAATGATGATTTTAAAAATTCCTCCTAACAGGTACATCTACTGTACATGCATGCCAATTGGTTCTATGCTATCTCCAAGACTGGAAATGTAAAGTAATAGGGGTCTCCAGCAGAATACTATGATACCCGAAAATTCTGTTATGAGCCCCTGGACTAATAGTATTACCCCGGTATTGCCATTTTCGCTAGTACTTAATCGTGAAAGCCACTAATATTAGTGTTGTAAAGCTGAAATATTTCAAATAAATTTCATTTCATTAAAATATTTCACACCCCTTGCAATAGGTATTTCATGAAACTTATTTTAAAAAACGCGCGCAAAATGAGTAGACATGACATGTAAATGACATTCCACCCGTCACCGAGGTTCGTATAACTTCAAAAATGGGGGAATTTACCAGAAAATTTAATAATACTGTACTTCGCAGATGAGCACATACCTAAAGATTTGGAGATGTGCAAAGTTTTTTTTTTATTTCTTTTGTTAAAATGACTAACATTGTTCTAAATTTTGACGAATTTCTTATACAGGGTGTTTTGCAACCGCGTGTAAGTTTTTTAACCTCAGATTGCCCATCGAAAATGATAACGATTGGCACAACATTGTTTAGGTCGAAATCGTCTCATAAGGAAGTTATAGGGCTTTAAAGTCAGCCATCGGGAGCAGTTTTTCTTAGTTACCTCAGGAACGGATTAACGGATTTGAATGAAATTTGGTGGACACTAGTAGCCAGTGAATATACATCTACATGGGGAATTTCGTTGGATTATGACCACGGGATCCCCAGAAAACGGAGACACCTTTGACATTTTTCTTCCGGAAAATGTTTGAAGGTCACGCGTTTTAAAAATGTTGGTGTCCGTTAGAAAGGGCAATTCAAACTGCAACTTTTACTATACTTGGTATTTTTTGATTTAATGCGTGGTTTTAGAGATATCCGTACCTGAGGTAACTGGAAACTTCTTCAAGGTCACGCATTTTAAAAACTGCAACTTTTACTATTCTTGGTATTTTTTTATTTAATGAGTGATTTTAGAGATATCCAAATAAGAAAAACTGCTCCCTATGGTAAAGCTCTAACTTCCTTAGGAGACGACTTCGACCTAAACAATTTTGTGCCAATCGTCACCATTTTTGATGGGCAATCTAATGTTAAAAAACACCCTGTATAATTAAAAAGTAGTGTTGAAACTTGTGGGTTGTACCTACTTTTTGAAACTAAATAATATTAATTCTTATAAATTTTTAAACTAGACCAAAGTTACACTATCTTTCGTGAAACATTTAATGAAATATTTCAAAAAAATAAGTTTCATGAAATTTTTACAATACTATACAGGGTGTGATTTTTAAATCTTCCCACCTTGAATATCTTTGGATGTAATAAAGATATTGAATTGAAATAAAAGCTGGCCAATCCCGCGCGGAGGGGGACATTTGCGCCTGCGCGTATATTGAGGGAATTTTTTCCACCTCCTGTTTAACCGGAAATGACCTTAACTTTGTTTTTTCAAATGGAATAACACCTTTTTCTCAACGGATTCGGAATCTACGATTTTTTCTGAGTTAGACACATGTATCATACTTGACCGGAAGTGCAGTCACGGCCACCCTAGATTTTCAAAAACATCGAAGAAATCGATGAAATAGAGCAATTTCATTTTGATTTCTCTTATTTCTATCAAATTTTCTCTTACATCACAATCTGTCAAAATCTCAAAAGTAAATGTCAATGGGCAGATGAATTTCCATAAAAAAATTAAAGTATACGTGTTTTTGCGTTTTTCGAAAATCTCAATATTTCACCAATTTCTTCGATGTTTTTGAAAATCCAGGGTGGCCGTGACTGCACTTCCAGTCAAGTATGATAAATGTTTCTAACTCAGAAAATATCGTATATTCCGAATCCGTTGAGAAAAAGGTGTGAGTCTATTTGAAAAAACAAAGTTAAGGTCATTTTCGGTTAAACCGGAAGTGGAAAAAATTCGCCCTATACATGGTGTCCCGGAATTCGTGGTCAACAATTTACCAGTAGATTCCTCTATGAAAAAAAGTCCCTATGAACATATGTCGAAAAATAAGTCCTAAGGGAACTAACGCCCCTTAAAGGGACCACTTTGAAAGTGTTTGAAAGTTTATACACCAGACATCCTCTGAAATCCCCGGACATCCTCCTGAAATCCTCGGACTTCCCCCTAAATTGTACACCTGACATCCCAGCGGCTTGTACACCAAATTACCTGCGCGGTTGGTCCCTCGAACAGTAATGCATATAAATCTTAATTTTCAGTCATAAATGAACGAATATGGTGAAAACAGTGGCGCGGGTGCCTGTGGAGGGCAACTGAACAGTTATTATTGAAAATGAAGTCCTATCAATGTTACTTTAGTCTAGTCATGGTTATGGAAGCATGAAAATACGCAAAAACACTTTTTTTGGAAAAATCACAGAAAATTAATGCTTACGCCAAATGGAAGAAAGATCTTCAAGGATATTTGGGTCTCATAACCATTGGTTGTTGACCGACCAATCCCCACGCACCTAAAACAAGCCTTAAAGATAAGTATCAATAAGGCTACTTTAATAAGGCAGCGCCATCTGTCGACGTTTCTTGCAAAGTTCGAAAGCCTGATTCTTTAGCTTTAATTTAAGACCAAGTCTATCCACATCGGTTAAGAAACTGCTGACTTATTTCAAAGACTATTTTGTTCGTTTTTTTTATAACAACTTATTCCAACAACCTAAATCAATCGTTTACTAGCCTGAAGTCTATAACAATCTAACATCATCTGTTGAATGCAACTAACGTCAAAGCAAGGCGCGTATTTTTCAATCTCCTCCAGGTACGAGTACAGTTGAGGTAATAATTTCTCGGCGATCTTCGTATCCCCTCTACTGATACCTTCCTTGAATGTCATAAACGTCAAAGTTCTGTCAAATCGGAATTCGTCCTTATCCTGCCCCCAGTTTTCCTCGCACGCCCTGCACTTGCACTCGAAATGATATTTCCGCCGGAGAATATCACGTCTTTCTTTCTTCGAGTAAATATCATAGTACGGCCCATAACCTATAAAGCACTGTTCGCCTTTTTTAATGCTGGTGCAGGCCCGAAGGACCATGGTCGAACCGTAATTGTAATGGGACGTGTTATGAAAGCAGGAATGGTTGAACAAACTGTGAAAACTGTAAAGGCCGCAGGCGATTGCCGCACTTTTGAATTCCCCCTCGCTCCAGACGAGCTCTCCCAACAGAGTTTTGTTGATGTTGGAAATTTGAAAATTGAGAAATAGCGTCGTCTTAAACTCGTCGTCTACTGGAAATTCGGTGTTTTTCTCGACGAGATCGCAGATTTTCGCCGTCAACAGAGCGAGATTAAACAGTGTTTCGTTGTCGTACGTGTCTCTGTGCGACGTCAGGTTTTGGATTTCCCTGAATCTGTCGGATCTGTAACTGCTGTCGTTACTAGGGTTGATTTTGGCTTGAAACGTCATTCTGAGGGCTAGAAGATGTTTCTTGTCCAGATCTTGAAACAGTCGCTTTAGGCTCAGCAACAGCGGACATTCGTATTTGTGGTATTTGTCGTGACAAGTTTTTCTGCATTTATCGCCGCAGAAGAGAGCGAACGTGCAATTGTCGCAAGGAATCAGGTTGTAGCACAGCTCCGTGCAACTGTCGCAGTGCAAACTGTCCTCGTTGAGAAGACTGACGGCGTACGGTATATCGATCCCTAGGATTTCCCCGATTTTTATGTCTCTAGTAGCCACTACGTGGTTGCCGTAGTTTTTGCTGTTTTTGATTCGGACGCAATCGGCTGCGGCTTGTATGAATTCGTTTTTGCGCTTGATTTCGGGGATTTTTGCGTAGTAAGGTGCTGGGGGTTTTAGCGATTTTTTGGAGTTCTCACGGCGAGATGCAAGTTTTGGTGATAAATTTTTGGGGTAGCCGTGTGAGAATGCTCGTTCTATGTCCTGGAAAAAAAAACAAAAATTATAATAGTGTGTTCCACGTAACACAGAGAAGATATTTTCCCCGGGAATAGGGCAGTTTTTCAATGCTTCACGATCAATTTTCATATTTTTCGCGATAACTTAAGAACGAATCAAGATATCTGAGAAATCTCTTCAGATTCCTAATCAGCACGAAATAGCGCAACTTTTCTGTACCTAATCTAATTTGACCGACTCCGTATCTTTTAGGTACCGTTTAGGAAATGCCAATGGAGAGCAGTGAAAAAGGAACCAGCCTGTACAGGGTGGTCGTTTTATTTTGAGACTGGCAAATATCTCGAAAAGGAAGCATTTTAGAAAAAAATGTTTTGTATAGAAGTTTTATGAAGTGAAGGTCAACTTGATTTTTTTTAAATGGAAACATATTTTTTATTACAGATTCTTGTTCACCGTAAAAGAACAAACAACTCACATCTAAACTATTTTTGGATCCGATGGATTCCCTAGTAACAGCGGCACGACAAACTAAATAAACAACCGCGTTGTATCTTGGCAACGATGAAATCTAGATAAATAAACCACAAAAATTGTTGTAGATTTTGTTTTTGTCATCATGCTAGGAATTTCGAAAAAGATTAAAATTTTCATTTAAATATCTGACAAACTATCCATCGGATCCAAATAGTTATTTATGATATAAGTGTTAAAAGTGGTATTTTATTTTGTGAGAAGGGTAGTCCCTTCGAACATTTCATACACTATTTTTTCTACAAACACGATTAAAAGCAAACATTTTCTTGTTATTAGTTGAAAACGTCCATGAAATTCTCTGTAACTAAGGTATAGTGACAATTTGTTGCCGGGACTTGTTTAATTATTGTTACACTGTCACTTTTAACACTGAGTGTTAAAAGTAAATCACTTTTAATACTGGTGTCATAAAATGTCATTTTTAACAATATTATCAACAAACGTCAAAACAACTGTTTTTAATAGTGTTTGTAGAAAAAATAGTTTAGATCAGAGTTGTTTGTTATTTTATGGGGAATAAGAATCTGTAATAAAAAATATAGGTTTCCATTTAAAAAAATTAAGTCGAATGAAAAGCAGTAATCTAAAAAGTTCATAGCAATATTTTTCATTCAATTATTAAACTAAAATACATTTATTACTAATGAGCCATATTGTTACATGGATGAGGTCGTCAACAAAGGAATAAATTACATAAAATACAAATATTACAATAAGTTATAGTACATCAACTGCAGCCAGATAGGAGAAACTCGTTTAGATTGTAATAACAGCCTGATACCAAAAACTTCTTTAAGGACGAAGAAAATTGCTTGTAATTGCGTATATCTCTGATTCGTTGTGGAAGCTTGTTGTAAATTATTATGCTAGCATAATATGGGCTTTTTTCGTAATAACATTTATTATGTTTAGGCACCGTTAAAAGATGATTATTTCGAGTATCATATGAATGATTGATGGAATTTGGATAGTAAGATAAGTAAGTATTTCTTCTCAAGAATCTACAAACTGATAGAATGTAGATTCCAGTCAGAGTAAGAATATTATATTTTTTAAAACACTCTCTGCAAGACGTGAGAGGCGAAAGATTGAAAATTAGTCTGATTATTCTTTTTTGTGATACAAAAACTCGATTCACTTTGACAGCCTGACATTTTTGCAACAGAATTGTACAGTTCCATACAAGGCTAGTACAAAGTCCCGGAGTGTTATTTCTCAAGATTTGACTTTGAAACTTAGCACTTATCCACAGTTGAAAGCAAGGAATTCAAAAATATTTGCAAGAATTTTTTTCCCCTCCCGGTTTAACCCGTAATAATAGGAATTTTGTTTTTTCCAATGGAAACTTCTTACATTTTTCTCAACCAATTCAGAATCTAACAATTAAATTTCAAAGCATGTGTTATACTTGACCGGAAATGCAGTCACAGTCACCTCAGATTTTCAAAAACATCGAAGAAATCGGTGAAAAATCTAGATTTTTAAAAAATAAAAAAATTATTATTTTTTGACGCAAATTCAACTGGATAATTAAATTTGATAGTTAAATTCATTCAGCAATTTTGACAGATTGTAAAATTGAGGAACTCTGAAACATAGAAAAATGTATTTTTTAATTGGGCAGTTGAATTTGTATCAATAATATAAAGATGAGGGGCGTTATTCCGTTTTTCCAAGCACTGAGATCTTCGATGTTTTTGAAAATCTAGAATGGCCATGGCTGCATTGGTAAAATGTGATACTTTTAACCTCCCCACAACCATATAAAAATGGGAGGTTACTGCAATCACTCCAAAATTTTTAACTTAAAGAAACTCGTAGATTCCGAATCCGTTGAGAAAAATATAGGTTAAAAAAAGCAAGATTAGGAAACTTTTTATAAATCTGTTTCGAATTCTTTTCTTTCAACTGTGCATAGGTCCCAAATCCCACACAACAGAGAAAATGGACCGTTCCGGGACCTTGTACTCGCCCTGTATAATGGCCAAGCAGGGTTGGTTCCTCTCTGTCGAAATAATGATTAGGGTTAGCAAAACATGTGGATTGGTTCCACCTAGTTTTAGCCGATATAAAGACAATTTCGTGGATTAGCATTTTTTTAAATGAAAAACTATAGCGCAAATAAAGTGATCATGACTTCAGTTTAAAAGTTTGAAAGGACCCTATCGGATATGTCCCATATTTGGGCCGCTTGTAGCTGGCCGTAGCTGGTATGACTGTTTCCTAATTTTTTGCTCACAAACTCAGGAAGAACGAAGCTTTCCGTTGAGGGACCTTTTTTGAATCAGTCATGCCAGCTACTATTGTTTTTTAAGCCTTTAACGTATCCATTTATTACAAAACAATTTTTCTTAAATTATGCCAAAACTTAAAACATCATATATTTTGCGATTTTCACCTAACACTATGGTTACATTAATTCATGAGGCTATTTCATATATGTACCCACTAGTGTCCTTTGTGGGTTGGTTCCTTTATGCAAAAAGCTGTCCATTTGACCTTGAATCAAAATGGCGCTGATGCCATCTATTTGCCCCCTCGAAGTCATAAAACTTTCATACAAAACATTTTTTTCTAAAATGCTTCCTTGCCCAGATATTTGCCAGTCTCAAGATAAAACGACCATCCTGTATAAGTAGTGAAAAATTACACAGGGTTGTTACAAATTATAGTTTGTACCATTGTAGGTGGCTTTGATGCTTTGTTTTGACATTTTATTTCCACAGCCGTAAATGCGTTAAACGTCAATCCTTCTTTTGCTTTTAAGCCACCTACAATAATTTGTAACAACCCTCCCTGGCCTGTACACTTCATCTCGTGATATTTTAAATTTTCATCTGTTTTCAGGGCCAATTAATTTACACTGTAAAACGTCTAAAAAAAACTACTATCAGTGAGCTTTGGAATCGATTTTATTGCCATAATGTCAAACTCCAAAGGCCACTGTATAAGTGATGAAGTATGCTCGAAAATATGTTTCCCTCATCAAGCATAATATTAACATTGAAAAATAAGTTAATCTTACCGTTAAGCACTCCTGGTGGAGCCCCAATTTGTACAAGACAGCCGATCGATTTCCATAAGCCAGGGCTAGGACCTCACTCGTTTTAGCCGTAGCAATGCTCTCCGTGTACAAGGAGTGGGCCTCCATGTACTTCCCTTTCTTGAATTCCGCATTTCCGAGCTCCCTGTAGCGACAGGAAACGGCATCACTTTTTTCGTCTTTCTTAAAAGTGACGTCATTGTTTGTCGATTCGAATTTGTTTATTTCTCGACTGGCAAAGTTGACTAGATCGATGTCTGAAGTCAGCTTGGAAAAGTCCGTCAGGCTCGATTTGAGTGTTTTGGCTAAAGTCGTGAGATAATCTTCGTCGTCCTCCATTTCGACACACTTTTCTGCTTGTTTTTGACGTTTTGGATCTTTAACCTCAAAATCGAAAATGGACGGCACCACTTTATACTTTCCTGCAGCGCGGGTTGCATAATCGCAACATCACGGTACACTCAGGAGATGAAGTTTTGACCGGAGACCGCACGAGCGACTACGACTAGATTCTTGCTTTATCAATTAAATCAAAAGTTAAATGTGAAAACCTCTTTGTTAAGTCCTTCACAAACCTATCGTCAGTGTCTGTTCTAAGAGTAAATCCTGTCAAAACTTTTATCTTCTGAGTGTAATAATAACTGAAACATCATAAAGGAATTCCACTAAATATTGATGAATTCCATAAAGAGATTCAGTAGTTTTAACTGTCTTTATGTTTCTACACCAAGAGATGGCACAGAAAGGCGAGATCACTTCAGTGTCACTACAAATGCGTCATGTGTTAAAATCCCTAAAAGTGTGTTTACACTACATGATTTGTCAAATGATTGGGCAAATGAAAAGTCATAAGGTAATATTTTCTTGTCTACACTGCATTATTGTTGCTATTACTCCGGTCGTAAGTAAATCAAAGCATCAATAATAGCAAAATATTATGAAAATTAATTAAATAGGACGGTGTCTATTTCGCCATGATAATTCATATGATTTTCTTAATCGCCTGCCATTTCTCGCAAATTTAGTTCCCCTAGTGTGGAGAGGCAACCCTGTTGTGAATTTATTTACTTATTTTTTCATTGAAGCGTGCTCTATGCTTATAGCGCATTATTTTTTGACTATATAAAAATATTAGCACATTAACAAACGACCTACGTTGTTACAAAAAAGTGCATTTGAAATAAATAACTAACCTTGATCACAGAAATTCACACTGTACTGCATTTTAGGTGATTTTACGTCGTTTTTAGGTTATGTACGACGCACATTTGCCAGTAGAGTCAAGTGCAAACTGCAAAATCATAAGCCAGTACGAAGGCGTAGAAGGACCACAACAAATAACTATTCCAGTCGAATTGTAACTTTTTTTCTTACAATTGCAACATTTTTTCTTACAGTTGTAACTTTTTTCTACATGTCATAAGGATAGGGGTGCATCAGCTTTCCTTTCAATTATTGAGGTTTGAGGGCAGTTGTCTACGAAAGCGCTGGAGTTATTTTTTTAAGTGTAAAGGACCCTATACGATAGTGGCCCAGGAAAAAAATTGATCTAGACGATACTGAACTTTGATTTCTGGTGTGTACTTACATCATTTTTCGATAAAACATTCATCTGTCCCTCGCTTACCACAATCTAAAATTTGGTAAAGATTGGCCAAGCGGTTGCCTTATTGTACTTATAGGGTCCTTTACAGACATTAAGTGTAAATTTATATATAGAACTAACTGTAAAACAGATAGTAAGTGTTTTACAGATTTACAGATTTTACAGATTTACAGATAGTAAGTGTAAATTTACAGATATACGAAAGTACGAAAGCGTTGGAGGGCCACATAAGTAACTTTTTAAGTGTAAATTTACAGTTACTCTGTGTAAATGTTCAATTATGTGTAAATTTACAGATAGTAAGTGCAAATTTACATATAGTCACTGTAAATTTACAGGTAGTAGGTAAGTGGAAATTTACAGATAGTATTATTTGTGTAAGATCATCAGTACACTAAAGAGAACATTGCATCAGCTAAACTTTTTCTGACGGAAACAATATACCCCACTACGACGAGTATCTTCGTTTTTAAGATACGAAATATCGAAATCAGGACAACTGCATCCTTCTAACCGAAGCAGGATTGTCTGCTCCTACTGCTACTGTTCCGTACTGTACCTTCTTCTGAAACTATTCAACAGATCGTAGCGGAGCTTGATGTTTTAATTTAGAAATTTAGATTGATTTTATCATCTAACAAGGGAGGTGAAATTTAGGGGTTGAAACTGGACATTTCCTCAAGCAACTGATAGCTAGGTAACTGTAGTTATGTCGACTTTATCTGTAAATTTACACTTACTCTCTGTAAATTTACACTTACTATCTGTAAATTTACACACAGTAGGTGTAAATTTACACTTAAAAAAATAACTCATGTGGCCCTCCAGCACTTTCGTAGCTTCTATTACAGTTGCAAGAGAGCACAGGAAACGGTGACAACTGCCCTCAAACCTTAATAACTGAAAGGAAAACTGATGCACCCCTATCCTTATGTCTTGTAGGCAAAAATTATAATTGTAAGAAAAAAATCTTGCAATTGTAAGAAAAAATCTTACAATTGTAAGAAAAAATCTTACAATTGTAAGAAAAAACTTTACAGTTGTAAGAAAAAAGTTACAATTGTAAGAAGAAAAGTTGCAATTGGACTGGAAAAAATATTTGTTGTGGCCCTTCTACGCCTTCGTAAGCAGTCATAGCAGTGTTATAGCTATTAACATACCTAGGAATGTTATGACTATCATAACAGACGCAGATGTCAATTGAAATCCGAGCTCGGAGAGCGAGGATTTTAAGACATCTAAGTCTGTTATGATTCATAACATCCGAGGTTTGTTCAATAGTTTATCGGTTTAAAGCGATTAAAGCCAAAATTAAAAAAATGTTGCGTGAATTCGCGTCATTTTGACAATCGAGATGACAGCATTTGAATGGGGTCATTGTTGTCATGAATGGTTAATGGGCTTGTTGTCTAGAAACCATTAGATAACGTTATGATCTGCTTACCAGCCTATTTTTATGCATGTTAAGAACGCTTTAATCGCCTGAAACCGGTAAACACATTTATGCAAACCGCATGACTTTTCGCATTTTGTATTATTACCAAGTGATTTATCAAAGCGAAAATTATATGAAAAATCATGTATTGTAAACACATTTTAGTACAAAGGCTGGAAAAGGATTTGCACAATTTTTCCCGTTCCCCGTTCGGTCTTATTCTGGATGACATTGAAAACCTTTCAATATTGAAAACTTTTAAGACATCCGATTGGCCAGTTATCAATTCTTACTGATGTTGCTATGGGAAATTGAAAATTAATGTCCAATCAAATTGAAAATCACGGCAACATGTAAAAGTTGTTGCTTGGAGTTTTCAATTAAAATCGCTGTTTTATTAAGAGTCGCTATAGCAACCGAAAAAATCACCAATCTGATTGATAGCAACTGAAAAGATCACCAATCGGATTTCTTAAAAGTTTTCAATATTGATAAGTTTTCAATAGTAATACGACGAGTAGTCTCTTGATTGCCGCGGGTTTTGACGTCCGAATGGTTGTCAACTACGAGTCAAAATGGTAGATTTTTTTAGGCTAAAAAGAGGACGAGAGCTTGCTCGAGTCCTCTTTGGCCGAAAAAATCTAACCAATTGACAAGTAGTGCATCCATGAGGACTCAACAAGGCAACCAAGAGACTACGAATCGTATTTTGCAGATTATTGTCAAGTCAAGTGTCAAGTTGACGTTGTAGTATTATCACTGTAATAAAGATTTGATTGGTTGCTGGTATACTAAATGCTGCATTGGATTGGTTTAATACTTGATGTATAAAATAATCAATGTCATCCAGAATAAGACCGAATAAGGACAGTTTGTTGACTTTCAGCCCCCGTGGAACGCACCCCATCCCCCGTCGTGGAAGAACCGCCCAATCCCGAACTGGCTCGTTACTTGAACCGTTCTTATTGGGAGTCCGTCAATCAGAGCGAATGCAACGAACGCGTCGCCAGTCCCTCGGCCCCAGCCACGGAAGCGTCCAAACCCAAGCACCATCAGCAGAAGGAGAACGGCGTCGAGGACGTGGAATTGGAGGGATTCATCACGACGCTCAAGTCTCAAGTCGAGATTTTCATCAATCGAATGAAGAGCAACTCGAGTCGAGGACGTTCGATCGCGAACGACACGAGCGTGCAAACCCTTTTCATGAACATCACGGCGATGCATTCGAAATTGCTGAGGTACATCCAGCAGCATGACGACTCGAGGTTGCATTACGAACGTCTGCAGGACAAGCTGACGCAGGTGAAGGATGCGCGCGCAGCTCTCGACGATTTGAGGGAGGAGCATCGGGAGAAGTTGCGGCGGGAGGCGGAAGAGGCCGAACGTCAGCGACAATTGCAGATGGCGCACAAGCTGGAGATTATGAGGAAGAAGAAGCAGGAGTATCTGCAGTACCAGAGGCAGTTGGCGTTGCAGCGCATCCAGGAGCAAGAGAGAGAGATGCAGATGAGACAGGAGCATCAGAAACAGCAGTACTTGATGGGGTACATGGGGGCCAATCAGTTTCCAGGGAATTCAGCGCCACCTCAGCAACCCTACCACGGGTTTTACAATCAGCAAATGATACCCGCTCCTCATATGGGGGTGCCCCCAGGATTGCCTCATCCCCCGCAACATTTCCAAATAGTACCGAATCCAAATTACGGACAGGCTATTCCCATGCCGCCGCCACCCGGACAGTTTCAACAACAACAACAACCACCCCCGCAGCAGGAGCAGAAGCCCGAAACTAAGACCGCAGAATTGATCAGTTTCGATGATTAGATTTTATTGTATTTTTCTTAATAAATTTAACCGAGCATTTATTTAAGTCCATCGGGGCTCACAGCTAAGTAACAGTATTTCTAGTTAATAAGAAACAAAAAAACAATCCCTAATCTATATCGAGATATAATACAGAACCGAACAGTTGCTGAAGATCTTTCTCGCGCTCTCCTGTAAAGTTGCGATTAATCACTTAATGTTTTTGCATGCGTGTATCGACATGTTACATTAGTATCTGCGTAAATGTTATATTGCATCTTTGTAAGAATTTCCGCCTTCAGTATATAACGAATAATAACAAATGTTAATTAGGTACATACAGGTTATGTAACAGTTTCATTATAGGTACCTTACTTGTTCGTTACATAGCAATGAAATAACTATTACTCATAACATTTATTAATTATTACTTGTTATAACAGGTACTTGGGTACCATTATTGACACTAATTACCTTCCCAACAGGAAACGTTTTTCAAAATGAATCCATTATTCTGCCTTTTGCCATACCAATTCTCTCTCCTTGCAGGTAGGTAGTAGCATCAGAAACATCTAAAACAGAAAAAATTTATAAATAGCCCCACATTCGTGCTACCTGTAGGGTAAGTAGGTTACTTCGAATTTTTGTAAGTTCCATCTGAAAATTTAGAAGTTCCTGCTTTCTCCTGAGAAATAACAATTGTTTTGCTTTAGCCAAAATATTGACTGAGCCCTTTTCTTACCTTTGCAAAATATGATTATTGTGAGGAGGTATGAGGTAACTGGTAGGCACTGGTAGGTGGTGATTCAATTCGCAATAATTTGCTGAAGAGTGAAGATCAAAGAAAAACGCACACACCGCACTACTCATAATTATTGAAAAATCAAGGAATAAGGGTGGACTGACTATGAGTAAACACGACGCGACGCGAAGAATTTGTAACATACCAACCAAAAATTACTAAATCCCACTTAAAGTCACTAACTTCTATCGCGCCTTTAAAATTAATAAACATTTTTTGTTAATCTTATGTAACATTAAGGAGCAAGAGAGAGAGAGAGATGCAGATGAGACAGGAGCATCAGAAACAGCGGTATACTTGATGGGGTACATGTGGGTCAATCAGTTTCCAGGGAATTCAGCGCCACCTCAGCAACCCTACCACGGGTTTTACAACCAAGATACCCGCCCCTCATATGGGGTTGCCCCATCCCCCGCAACATTTCCAAATAGTACCGAATCCAAATTACGGACAGGCTATTCCCATGCCGGCGCCACCTGGACAGTTTCAACAACAACCACCCCCGCAGCAGCAGCAGAAGCCCGAAACTAAAACCGCAGAATTGATCAGTTTCGATGATTAGATTTTATTGTATTTTTCTTAATAAATTTAACCGAGCATTTATTTAAGTCCATCGGGGCTCACAGCTAAGTAACAGAGAACACCCCCGCCTGGAATTTGTTTTGCAGCTACGTACGCACGACCATCGGGGCTCTTGTGGTGTAATATGGGGGCCAGGGGCCCCGATTTGGGCAAATCGGGTATTTTTCTCGCCATTAAGTTCCCCAAACGCTCGGCTAGGGGGATCAGCACTTGAGTCTCACTTGGAGGGTTGTCGAGGAAGGGATCGTGCAGGAAGTTATTACAAACTTGGATTCGCAGCAGCTGGGCATATTCGTTGCGGATTTTGCCAATTTCTAAATTGTCGTCAGGGAGCCCCACGAGTCTTCGAACCCACTCTGCACATCTTACCCTGTCTGATTTTATTGTTAAATAAATAGTTTCAAAGGGGCTTACCGAATGGACTTTCCAGCTTATGGATGTTGAAGGCAACGTCTCGGATTGCGTTTTTGAATTCGTGATTGTCTCTGGTACCCATAATTTTGAAGTTTTTCGAAGAAATTAAACTGACGCCAAAGCCAACTTTAAATTTGGGGGTTGAGCTCGGCGACATCTAGCGGCAATTTTTCAATTTGTGAAAAGAAAACTGCGAAATCGAGATTTTTGCGGACGAAAGAAAAATTTCTGTAGTTCAAAAATTTGTACACGAAATTTAAAGGGCGAAGTCGAAATTTTGAGTTTACAACTCGAAGTTTTAACTTTCAAGACGGAATTCTAAGTTCGCAACTCGAAATTCTAATTTTCAAGACGGAGTTCTAAGTTCGCAACTCGAAATTCTAACTTTCAAGTCAAAATTCTAAGTTTCAAATCGAAATTGTAATGTTTATACAGTACATCATACAGCTGTGTAGGACGTGTTGCCAGAATATCTCATGGCATGATCTCTCCGTTCCCCGATTCAAAAATAACGGCAGAGATAAGTTGAAGTAGGCAACTAACTGTATAGTATTGTATCGGCAAAAGTTGTTTGGTCGACTGTGCCACGAGACTCGCGTAGAGGGCGCTGACAGGGATTTCAATAAAATGGCGCTTTTTTTAAATATACCCCTCTGCCAGGTTAATATTTTGGCTGATACTGCAATATGTTTTGTATGATTAAACAACTCAAGAATTTTAAACTAATCAAACGTCACAATTTCTAGACAGTCGACCAATCACCATGGTTTTGAACTGAAAAACACCACGAGAGAAAAGCAGGACGGTTTTCCAGCGATTAAACAATTCAAGAATTTTAAACCAATCAAACGTCAGAATTTATAGACAATCGACCAATCACCATGGTTTTGTACTGACAATTTTTTTTTAGAATTATTGACCAATGATAACGATCCATTATTCAATTTTAGCCAATCACAACCGATTTGTTTTGACAAATTTGGGAGTAGTTCAAATGAGTGAAAAAATCCCTGTCATATTGAAAAAATCCCTGTCATATGGTGAAAAAATCCCTGTCACTTTTGACAGCTTCAGATTCATAATTTTAAAAAATCCAAAGCACTCGAAACTAGTAAATCACTTTTACAAGACTACCTGCTCACAAAATAATTCACGTGATTTTCGGAAATCATTCCTTGAGTTCAGCTGCAGTGAGTAATCTTGCGAAGAAGGATATTTCCGAGCAGTGAGTTATAAAAATAACAGGACACGCTGCTTCTACTTCCCTAAAACTGTACATGCAACTGAATGAAGAGCATCATGCAAGTAAGAACAACATGCACATTGTAAGATTAATCAGCAATATTTTTGCAGGTGGGTGTAGAGTGTAGGGTCTAGGTAATCAATGAACACTTGTTTCATAAATAAGCAGTGTTCAGTTTGATTTTTGGATATCTATTCCTTCTGACCCATTACACACTGGACACTGCATTCTGAATCTGATATTAATTATTCACAACACTACCTATTTGGGGATTAGCATCGTACGACAAGACAAATTGTACTCCCAGCTGTTAATGTTGCCAGTGGGCAGGAATTTTGTGATGATGTGGTTTATCTGGGTTTATCATAATTCATAATCCAGTATTCAACGCTCGAACTTGGCCCACTTTAATATACCTACTTAGCCATCTCATTAGTCATCATCAGTCACCATTATTGCTAAAATGTAAATTATTAAAACCAGTTAAAATCCCTATTAAAATCATTAATTTTTAAATCTCAAAATGAAATAAACAATTTTAATTAAAGTCATACCCACTTATTTAGTATTTTCCTCGGTATTTCCTAACAAAATAAAAATAATGATTCATTCAGAAACGATATCTGACAGCTTGTTCCTGTCATTGAAGTTAAAGTAGGTAATATATAGCACTGCTACACTTATAACCTACTACCATGCTGACACGGGGAGAAGTTAGGTGCAATATTTCTTTCAAAAAATTGTCTTCCGAAAAGCACTCGAGAAATGGTAATTTTTCATGAAATTAAATAGGTTTACCCTCGATAAATGTCCCTCGGGCGTTTGCCTACTGTTTGTTTTGGAAAAAAAGCCTCGACTGCGTCTCGGCTTCTTTTCGTCCAAACAGTAGGCAAAAGCCCTCGTAGACATTATTACTCGTGTAACCAACTTCATTTCAGAAAAATTACCATTTCTCTAGTGCTCTTATATATGAAAAAATTTCTGTCAAATGAAATGGCAACGAGCATATGGCAACCTTATTGTTTCCAATGAATTTCTTTTGTTGTTTAATCATCCATCAAATATAAAATAATTTGTGGTCTGATTTTTTCTGCATTTGCTCAGGGGCATTGAAAAATTATGGAGGCGATGAGAAGTCCAAGGCAATGAAAATTTACTGCAGATACAAGAAGTATAGGTAGGTACCAAAAGTAACATGGAAAATAAAGCAATTTTGCAAAATTATTGCTCAGTGTTGAAAAATTGTAAGGGGTATGTTTATTTTTGGGTCAATAAAAACAACGGATTAATTGGTGGTAATTTCAACCGGATTTTGATGGTAACTCTCCCATAATCCGTCAAAGTGGAAAAATCCGCCTAAAATGTTCTGAAAATAAGTGGTACTTTCCATAACCCAGATAGCACAAGACGTCCAGTGGATGTACATTTTAGGTACAGCATTTGTCCTGTACGTCCTGGACATTCTCTGGACGTACTGAGAATGTACCGCTGTGGACGTACACTGGATGCATTTTCATGTACATACTCATGATGCACATTTTTGGTACAGCTTTTGTACTGTCCGTCCTGGACATTCTGTGGACGTACTGAGGATGTACCGTTGTGGACGTACAGTGGATGCATTTCCTTGTACGTACTATTTACGTACAGCGTCGTACCTACTATGGTACAAAGTTTTTTAAAAGTAATAATATACCCTTTAGTTGCTTTGCTTAGTAAATCACAAGTAGTTACTAATATTATTACTTGCAGTTTATTATGAGACGGGGGGGGGGGGTCTAACATAACCTAGACAAATTTTGAAAGTGCGCGCCGTTTCCTGGGGATTTCCTTTTCCCCACTACATAAATGACAATTGATACTATTGACAAGCGCCAGGTTTCTCGCCATTTTATTCTTCTACTACAATCACAATCGCCTCAAACTCGTGGGAGTGTTGTGTACATTATTATTTGCCCTGCCTTTCCTTTGTTACAGTACAGTAAGTTTTTAAGGTATATATAAACTTAGATACAAAAGTGTTATAATTACTGTAATTTACAGAATTGAAGTAAACCTAACCTCGGATTCTTAGAAAGAAGCTCACGCCTTTGGGCAATTTTTGTCATCGCCATCGCCAGTGTTACCCTATTACCCTTAAAGTTGTTTCTAGGAATTCGGAGGTTTTGCTAATTTAAAGGGTATTACAGCAAGTTGAAATAATGGAACTTCAAGAACCTGATCGAACCCTACAGAATTCTCCGATACTACCATCAATGGTGAAAATGTACCTATAATTGTAAATAGTGAATAAAGAAGCTGTAAGCGATAATTGTGTGTGTACTGTGTACCTCCATTAGACGTACAGTGTGTACGTCCATTAGACGTACACTGCGGTTGTACTATGGATGTCCGTTTAGGAGACATTTGTACATACGATGGACATCCTTTGTACGTCCATGGTTCCGTACCTGGATGTACAGTGGACATCGGTTTATCCAGAGCTGTATGACTTATGTACGTACATTGGACGTTTTTGTGCTGTCTGGGAAGATCCCTAAAAGTGGAAAAGTCCACCTGAAATGTTCTTAATTTGTTAATTTCCATTGAATTTTGATGGTATTTTCCATAAAATAACCAAAGGTGGAGAAATCCACCAAAAATGTTCTGAAACGAAGCGGTAATTTCCACAACGAATTTTTGATGGTTTCATGTGGTAATTTCAGTTCCATAACCTACACAAAACCCAACTAAAACTATCAAAAGTCCACGTGTTGTTTTTTTTGATGGTTTCCGATGGTCATTTACAACAGGGGTATGAAAAGATAATAAGAGGGGTAATAATTAACCCGTGAGGGTTAAGTCGAATTACAGAAAATAACACAAAAATAATAGCCAATTATGCAAATGTAGCTTTTGGGAGGTTGAAATATTGCGAATGGAGTTGTAAAAAGTGAAAAAGGTAAAACATACAGTGTGTCTCATTTTAAGTGGAACCACCCAAATATTTCGGTTAATTTTTACCGAATCAATGCGTTCTTTTTTTTCTGCATGTAGAGCTCCAAAATCTGCACCTGCGTGATACTTCACTTTTTTTATAGACCGAAATCCCAGCCTACTGCGATTTAATAAAAAGGCCAAAAATGACGAAATCGTATTAGGCATTTTTTTATTGAAAAATTTTATAAGGAAAAGATGCTCAGGATGGCCCCAAATGGCTAAATCCGAAATTTCAGGAAAAAATAAAAATGTTGAATTTCTTGAGGAAGAATCACAAAATAACGAAAAGTTCAATATTTATGCAACATAACGGGTGCTGTGAAATAAAAAAACAATTGAAATGAATTAATTTGACATTTGCTATCGGCTATGGATGGATAAAACTTAACAATCGCAGAAAAAGTTGAAATTATTAAGATAGTGTAAGATTTTCGTTTTTCTTAACAATTTCAAGGGACACCCCAACTAATCTGTTGCAATGTACCACAAACAGCAAACATATATGCGCTTTCATAGTTTTTTATTTCACATCACCCGGTATGTTGCAAAAATATTGACGTTTACGTTATTTTATGATTCTTCCTCAAGAAATTCAACATTTTTATTTTTTCCTGAAATTTCGGATTTAGCCATTTGGAGCGATCCTGAGCAACTTTTCTTTATGAAATTCTTCGATAAAAAAATGCCTAATACGATTTCGTCATCTTTGGCCTCTTTATTAAATCGCAGTAGGCTGGGGTTTCGGTTTATAAAAAAAGTTGAGTATTACACAGGTGCAGACTTTGGACCTCTACATGCAGAAAAAAAGAACGCATTGATTTGGTTAAAATTAACCGAAATATTTGTGTGGTTCCAGTTAAAATGAGACACACTGTATAAGCCATATTATTATCATGTACCTATGAGTTTAACTTTATTGCCGAAGAAAAACGAAATTAGGCGAATTTAGTAAAATAGGTGCAATTGTAAAGGAGGGATGAAAAGTCAGGGGGTGAAAATTAACCGAAGTTAAGTAAATATTGCGAATGGGGTGGAAAAAATTAAAAAGGTAAACATAAAGCCATATAGGTAGGCATATGATTCGATAAATTTCTCCTAAAATTCACTCCTCCCTTTTCGAAGACGCAATGTATAAAGCCTCACAACTTCACAGCAGATATTACTTCTCTGTATCAAACTACAAGGCTTTCTGGACGTTTCAACACCTAAACTCCAACCCCCTATTTCACCACCCCCACATACGCTAAAGAAAGTTGTGCTATTTATGTATCAATTTCACCACCCTAATTCAATTTGTTCAAAAATGCATGAAAAATATTCTTAAATACACTCAAAAATACTAAACATTAGCAGTAATTGCGCGTATTTAAGTATTTTTCATACAAAACATATTGTAGTATCAGCCAAAATATTAACCTGACAGAGGGATATATTTAAAAAAGGCGCCATTTTATTGAAATCCCTGTCAGCGCCCTCTACGCGAGTCTCGTGGCACAGTCGACCAAACAAGCTTTGCCGATACAATACTGTACAGTTAGTTGCCTACCTCAACTTATCTCTGCCGTTATTTTTGAATCGGGGAACGGGGAGATCATGCCATGAGATATTCTGGCAACACGTCTTACACAGCTGTATGATGCACTGTATACACATTATAATTTCGACTTGAAACTTATAGCGTATTCGGCTGGGGACTGCCCCAAAACCATCCCAGGACACGGTTACGCTGTCCGGGACTGTCTCAGGGCAACTCCAATCTAGGACGGTCACGTGACTGTCCTCTCCCGAGTTGAGTGAAAATAATTTCAATGCCATTTTTGAGTTCAATGGTTATATAAAATGTATAAAACAAAGCGTAATGGTAGCTGATGACTTGTAGTTGTGCTTGACATCAAGGTCAGGACAACACTTGTCCCAGCTTCGATAGGTGGTACAGATTTTGCGTCCCCACTTGGGTCGATATGCGCCAGCCGAATACACACTTCGAACCGTTCCGGGTTGGGACACTACCAGCCGAATACGCCAGAAATGTGTCCCAGTCATCTTTTGCGTTACTACGCATGCTCGGTCTGTCCTGAGACACTCTGGGACTGCCAGCCGAATACGCTATTAGAATTTTGACTTGAAAGTTAGAATTTCGAGTTGCGAACTTAGAATTTCGTCTTGAAAGTTAGAATTTCGAGTTGCGAACTTCGAATTCCGTCTTGATAGTTAGAATTTCAAGTTGCGAACTTAGAATTCCGTGTTGAAAGTTAACACTTCGAGTTGTGAACTCAGAATTTTGACTTCGCCATCTAAAATGGAAGAGCAGTTTTTACATTGTTTATTGACTATTCCAAGACGATATTCAAAATTATAATGCGCATGTGCGTAGCAGCGCGCGAACGGCTCTGGTGTTTCACGAAATTAGCGTCCATAAGAAACGCTTACATTACAGTGGTCGTAAGATATGAAATCATTTGAAAACTGTGGCACCTACCTTCGTGTAAACTAACAGTATGAAGACAATGAACCTTTAGTATTACAACTAGTACTTCAAAGTGCTAATTTTCTTAATGCAATAATTATAAAACAATATTAAAATAGTAGCAGTTTAATTCAGAACTAAACCATGCTGAACCGAGTGGGAACAGAAATTGACAAGAATGACAAGTGACAGGAGTGACAGCCTCACTTGGAGAATCATCGTAAATAATTTATTTGATGCGTTAAAAGACCAAAAGTGAGTGCCAAAGTTCGTTTCTAGGCCATTAGTCAATGCCACTACCACGGTAGGATCCATTATCACAAAATTCATAACAACAAGCCACGCTAATTATTGACAGATATAGGTTAATTTTTGGCGGCACATTTGAATTTTTGTAGCTTGAAACACCATCTGAAGTTCGTACAACATCCGATAGATGGCTCTTTAATTTAAAATAAGGTAAATAAGGTCTATTAAGAAATCGTGATATGAAATTCTTGATTTTTTTTTTTAAATTTATTTCAACAAAATAAGAAATTTTGAACAGTCATTAAATAACTTAATGACTGCTCTTCCATCTGTTAATTTTTTTCCTAAGTTAATTTGTCCTCGTAAGGCATATTTGTGTGAAAGTAAAAATACATAGGATTATTTGAAAGTAGATTGTATAATTGGTTGCATTTCGTTGAATCCGTGCGCATCCTTAAGATAGCGGCGACATCTATCGGGGATTGTAGCAATGTAATCTTATTTTTGACATTGACATCAGTTGACATTTTTTGACAGTTGCGTCTAATGGCGTCATCCTGAATTATCTGCATAAAAACATCGCAAATTTTCGCGAAAACAATTAAATTTCAGCGTAATTCCTCAAAATTTTCACCAGGATAAACCGTTTCAAGCCCCGTGTTCGTCATGTAGCAATTAGTAGAACAGTCGACGAAGGCAACATTCCGAAAGTGGTGAGCTCAAAAATTAGTGTTGGATTGTTATTTTTGGCCCCAAAATGGAAAGTGTGGGTGAATACGAATACCACACGAAGGATATAATAGGCCACGGGGCCTTCGCCGTCGTTTTCAAGGGCCGCCACAAAAAGGTTAGTGACCTGTTTAATGTTTCGTTTGTTTCTTGCTAGGCAACCCTTTGTTTATTATTAGCGTTATTCGCATTTTTCAGAACCCGAGTCTCACGGTGGCCATAAAATGCATCACCAAGAAAAACATTGCGAAACAGAGCCTTTTGGGGAAGGAAATCAAAATTCTGCAGGAGTTGACCGAGTTGCATCATGAGAATGTTGTGGCACTGTTCGACTGCAAGGAGTCTGCCAATAACGTCTACTTAGTGATGGAGGTAAAAATTATTATTTAGAAACTAGTACAAAACATAAATAACAGAAGATTAGCTTGCGGTACCGTTTTCTTTCTTCATTTCGACCATTTCGACGTCTTTTTTATCATCGATTAGGGGCTTGGCTTCAGGTTGGCTGTTCGTGATATTTAGGTTATGGATGCTTTGTTTGATGGAGCCCCTTTCTACGTCGGGGCGCTGGCGGAGTTTTCGTTTCTTGATGAAGTTGTAGGTGAAAGCCGCTGCTCCCACTACACAAACGGCCACAAATAGCACCACTAAAATTGTGGTGTCTTTAGTGCTTGCTGTTTTTGTGCCAGTAGTTGATTCACCAATTTTGCCTGTGATTTAAACTGTAAAATATTGTTAACCTGTATTTAGCTTACTTTCTTCTCCATTTTTCACTATAGAAGATTTTCCAGAAGGATTTGCCCCTCCTTCTTTTGCTTTGAAGAAGTCCTCTTTGTTGTCTTCTATTTCGGTTGGTACGCTATCTAATGTTTTGGTTTCTGCATTTTGTTCTATTTCGCGTTGTACACTATCTTCTGTAATTTCTTCTTGTTCGATTGGTACACTATCTTCTGGTTCGGCTTCTGCTTCTGCTTCCATTTTGGGTTGGGTAGTTTCTTCTTTTTCGATTGGTACACTATCTTCTGTTTTGGCTTCTGCTTCTGCTTCTATTTTGGGTTGTGTAGTTTCTTCTATCCTGGTTGTTGTTTCTGCCTTGTTTTCTTCTTTTGGTGAATCAGTAGTGATTCGTTGCGGCTTCGTTGTTTCTACTTCCGGCTGCGTTGTTTCTACTTCCGGCTTTTGATTTTCAGCGTCTTCTGCATGTATCGTCGTTGTTTTTTCAACTGCTTCAGTTGTTTTTCTTTCTTGCTCTCCATTTTCAGAATTGGCAGAATCAGTCTCCTTTGTCTCTGCGTAATTAATTTCCGAGATCTCTTTCTTACTATCCGCGTCTTCCTCGCTTCCAGATCCTTCCACATCTTCTTGGGCTTCTCTTTTCACGATTCTACCCTCCTGCTCAGGCTTAAACTCCCTACAATCAATCGTGAGGTCCTCCTCCACTACATAAATAATCGATAGACTATTTAAACAAATCTCCTCAAGGGTAGTGTCGGAAATGCTGTCAACCACCAAAAGTTCGCTGTCACCATTCTCCTGGAAACGTTATCGTTAAGTAAACAATGAACGAGGAAAAAAACTTACGTAATTGAGCGGGAGGTTGAGATCTTGGGATAAACTGCAAAAATAGAATGGTATCAGGGCGTGTTATCTAAGTGACGCGCGGGGAGTGTTGCGTAATTTTTAGCCTTTCGGAAAAAAGCTGTCCATTTTACTTACCAGAAATGCAGGAGGAAGGGTGCTAGCAGAAACAGTTGCGGGGAGGATTTCATGACTGTTTCTTGGCACTGCTACTAAACACCATGTGATGCGAAAAAGTGGCGCTATATGAATGATTTGTGAAGGTAAAAACGTGATAAGATAAGATAGCGGTATTTACCTTTGACTGGGTTACCGCTTTGAATCATCAATATTTTCGGGAATGGGTTATCTCGATTTAAATATATGAATTGGCGGAAGTATCTACGAAATCTAGATTTTTCCCGTGAGCGATGGGAAAAGCATGTCTGGTAATAAAATAATCATAATAAATAATAATAAGTTTATTTGCAACGTAAAGTAATACGTATTCTACTTAACCTAATTAATGCATGCTGCAAAAAGGGATTGAAAGCATTTTAAAAATGATCAAAGTTCAACCCCTGCTTAAGGAGTAGTAGTTGTAGAAACTGAAAACTTGGAAATTTAAATAACAGAGAGAAACTAAAAAGAAAAACTTGGAGGCCAGGAACAATGAACTAGTGAGGACAACACGAGGGGTTGTTACATCTTGAAAATTCCGTCTAAAAGAATTTCTACTGCAAAGAATTCCCAAAGACTTTTTGGGAATACCTAAGAATTTCCATGAATATTACTGGGTATGTGGCAATCTAATAAATCCAGGATGTAGAAAAGAACAAGTGTATTTAAAAGATACAAAAGACAAAAAAATTAAATATACGCTACATTATAAAATATTAAATAACATGCTTTCAATTGAGGTGTTTTTTCAAATCCTTGTTTTTACAAATTTTTAATTTTATATCAGATGAGATTGTTAGTGGCTTCTGCCCTATCATCTCAATTGGTCCAAAAAAATAGCCAGTAACGCTACATTCTCAAAAAATACGCAATGGTCGTGTTCAGCCGACACAACTGTTGGAGCGACAACCGTTTTAGATCCGTCGGTCGGCTGAATGCAATCAATACCAAATAGAATAAATCCTCTCATACAGCGTTACTGTTTTGTTAAGAAAAGAATTACGTATCATTTTCATGATTTTCAGATATTCTATCGTCCCGTCAGTATCTTTATGATCGGTAATTAAAATTTCTAAAACACGATCAGAACTTTTTCGGCAGCTTTACAATTCATTTTATCTTCAGCCTTTAAATCCGATAAAATTAGTAGATGTTTGTCTTTTGTGTGATTTTTAATCAAATTTTCTAAATCATTTTTGGATGCCTTGCAATTTCCCATTACTAGTAATTTGTTTGATTCTGCGTAAGACTTTAAAAATCGGGTTCTTAACTTTGTTAAAATATTTTTGATCTTCCAGTGGCTGGAAATATGCCGGTAATAATTCGACAAAACCCATCTACTATAACAGTTGTTTTTTTGATATTTGCGAACCTAAAACGTTAAAGAAAATCAAAAAAAGAATTTACTCAAACTTGAATGCTACCTTAATTCTAGTCTTGCATATTATACATTTCAAATCACGGCAGATCTGAGCTAAGTTGTGATTAGATACTTCCGAAACTGCGTCATTTATTGTACAATTTACGTCTGTGCTCTCAATCAACTTAAATACTGTTGCACTATCCCAGGATATAGAAAATTTGTTCTCGACCAGCTTCTTTTCTTCATCCTTTAGACTGTTGCTTTCTTCGGTCAAATTTGGTTCATTTTTTTTTAGGTTCATCAATGTTCTTCTTTTGATCGGTTTTCTCTTGCGTACAGTGTTTTCTAATCTCATCCAAAATTATTCCGTCCCCTCCCAAAAACTTGAAACTTTCAGGTTTTCTTTTAAATATTCCATAATACTGTGGGATTTCTTCTTTATCAATAAGTTGTTGCAATATAGTTTGTGCAAACTCCTCAATTTCATTAATTCGTTCACTGGTCAGATGTGATAGTGTGGTTTTGTCGCGGTAATTATGAAAAATTAGATTTAATCTTAAATGGGGATCTATTTGAATGAATATTCCGCCCAATTTCAATCTCTTTAAATAAACTCTGGGGATCTAATGGTCCAGGAATGGGCCTATACAGCGATTTTTTTTTATTGGTGAATATCAATCTACATTAAAAATAAAAATACCCGTATTTTTTTATTTTGGAATATTCCCATTAGTAGACCTCTAAAAAAATGTTGAAAGTTTGAAGAAATCTGAGCCTGATGAAACGCAGGCGTGTAGGCGGGGTTAGTGACGTAAAGTAGTAAGATCCAATCACCTTGTAAGCGTGATTGCTTTGCCAATTCTGATTGTTGAATAGTATACGTCACGCGCTTCACTCTCGGTGCCGAACCAATAGAAAATGAGGTCAATAGCCAGGCAAGTTGGTTCCGTTTGAATGCAAAATGAATTGCGCAGAACTTTGAATGAATTTTTTAAAGTCAGGGTTTACGTTAGGGTTGCAGTTTTGCCATGACAATTAAGAATAATTTTTAGTAATGGCCTGAACATAACGGATTCTTGAATTTACACAAAACTGTATAGGCCCATTCGTGTAGGACTGTGCTCCATGCCTAAAATTCACAATTTATAAAAATGAATGATGTTTTGGAGGATGTTTTATAGGTAGCAGTTTTTCACATAACAAATTTTCATCTCGAAATACGTGTTTGAAGATTAGGTAGGTTATCGGAAAAATGTATAAGAGAATATGATTTCGGATTACAGGATACATTATTTCATTGCGGAGTCACTAAAATTGAGGACGGTCATGCTCATAACAAAACATTTTTAATGGAAAAGATCATTAGCTTTTAAGTTAATACCCTGAAAGTCGGAAAAAATAAATTTTCTGATTGTCGTAAATGTAAATCCGACTTGAATTTATAACCGAATACAACTAATACAAATATAGCAAACTAATAAATAAAGCCGTCGGTGATTCCCGGAAAACCCCAAGGCTCGATACTTAAAGACTACCCAAGAATCCCCAAAGACTTAATAATAATAATAAATAGATTTATTTCCAGCAGGCCTATGGCCTATAGTGGGCAATTTACAAAAATACAAATATTTCAAACGGTTAAATTTACAAATTACAATTTACAAAACCGAAATATAAGAAGAGAAAAGAAAATGTAACAAGGTAAAGTTAGATGACTGCGCTGAATGAATCACATTAGAAATCCGATCAAATAATAACAAATAACATAATGGCATGAAAAAGAAACATTTCAGATTCTAGTTCAAAATACGAAAAGAATTTCTTTTTAGCAGATGGATTATCAAATTTGTGATGAAATATGTCAAATTCAGGATTATTACATAAAGAATTATAAAGGCGAAGACAGTAGTTTATGGGGCAATTCAAGTGATGCAGTGTATTGGGTATATCATAGTAAAAAGTTACTGGACATCTGCTATTCAGTCTAGGAGCCGTAAATTTAATTTGCTGCAGCAGTACTTCACTGGAAATGTCCCCATTTACAAGTTTTTGCAACTTCGTGAGGCACATCACCTTCCTTCTAACTAACAGGGACTTTTCATTGACTATAATAAGTAGGTCCTTTTGGTCACAGTTCCTTGGAGGATAAAAACCGAACATTTTGTAGTGGAGGTATTTTGCGAATTTCCTTAACATATTTTCAATCAGGTCCGAGTTAACATTATGAAAGGGTTTCCAGACTACAGAGCAGTATTCAAGGATAGATCTCACTAACGAGTAGAACAGCAATTTGATACAATGTAAATTGGTGAAATCTTTAGTATTACGAACAATGAATCCTAACATCATCAAGCCTTTCTTTACAACATTAGCAATGTGTGTATTAAAGGAAAGACTGCGGTCCATAGTTACACCTAGATCTTTAATGTGATCACAATCCTCCAAAGGGTGACCATTCACATTGTAAATGAAATTAATTTTAGCGAGACGCCTGGTAAATGTGACCTTCTTGCATTTGTTCACGTTCAAGCCTAATTTATTCCTGTGACACCATAATGCTAACTTATCAATACTGTCTTGTAGGTCCAAACAGTCATTTAGGCTAACTATAACTTTTGCTATTTTGCAATCATCCGCATATATAAAAGACTTATAATTAATGGAAGATACAACATCATTATAATATATATTAAACAGTAATGGTCCAAAGTTAAAACCTTGGGCTACCCCACTTTTTACTAGAAACTTATGAGATCTAAATCCGTCATACTCTACAAATTGGGATCTATTCACAAATGTAGATCTATTTAGCACCAGATTATCACATACACCAAAATTTCTCAATCTGTTCAATAATATACAGTGATGCACCCTGTCGAATGCCTTAGTTAAATCCGTGTATATGGTGTCCACTTGAAGCTTATTGTCTAAAACCCAGGAAACAAACTGTGTAAACTCACATAAATTTGTGGCCGTGGACTTGACTTTCCAGGAATTCCCGAGAATTCCCAAGAATTCTTCGACCATATGACCATAGAATTCCCAATGTATCAACCCCTCGGGGCAACAGAGACTGCACCGGGGAAACCCAGAAGTACCTATTATTATTCAGTCATGGAATGTGATGGAGATGTTTTCTATATACAATGTTGAATGTAATTTTGGAGTCAGAATCTTCATTTGGTTGGGAACTGCATTGTGGAGTTTAGAAACGTTGTAAGTGTATGATGTCTCAAAAAATACTGTGCGATGAGCGGGGGGAGATATTAATCCTCTATATCTAAGAGATAACGTATGCACGTTGCACAGTGGTCGATTTACCGAATCTAACTGGACACAATTTGGAAAGTGTCTTAACACATAGAAAACAGTATTTTAAGAAGAAAAGTTCCTAAAAAAGGCCTGCTAAAATTGCTCCATTTTCGAACTATATTAACAGAACGAAAGAAAAAACAGAAAATCTGTACAGTTCAATCCATTTTATTTAAACATACGTCTGGAACGTTTTATTTGGAGTTATTTACAACTACATGGTCATCCGCCGTTTTCTTCTCTACGGAACTCTTTGCACTATTCGATACCTCGAACAGAATCCACCTTGAGATACCGTCGGTAAAGTTTTATAAAAAAAATAATGACTTGTTGGGTGGCAGATCGGGGCAGCATATTTTTTATTAGTATTGTAGCTAATGAATTGCAAAATTCGATGAATAATGTCGTATCGCCGCCAACTACAGCCAGAGTTACTAATCCTTTGCTTTAAATTAATCCTTTTTACACATTTTCTGTAAACTTAATTTCTATTGTTTTTAAGTGCTTAATCTCGTGCTTAATATTGAGCCGTTAGCAATCAAATTAAGTAGACCACCTTTAACAACAGCATTCATGGCAAAATAGGGCCTCAAAGTCAAAATTTCGGCGAAACGTTATCCAAAGGAAACAATACTTCAAATGCCAACACTTACTGAAGAGCCTAACGCAATCGGACTGTGGTGGGTGATCTCAGCCATAAGAATGAAGAACGGCACGGGAACAGGCTGAAGGCTTTCAGTTGATACCAACCTACCCTTCTTCTGTCCGTTGGCACTAAAATTGTTAGATTTTACGCTGACAATTTCTTTATTTTTGTCCAGGTAGATTCGACAAATCAACTACTGTGCGTCAGTCCTGTGCTTAGTGATAGAGGCACGTGGAGTGTAGCACTCGACAATATTTCATAGGTAACGATTTCGCTTCTTCTAGTTTGTAAGAGACAGGGTTGTACTTTTTAATCTCATATGTGAACCTCAAACATGACTTCTGTACTTCTTCTATTCTATTTATGTCATTATTGTCAAGACAAGGCCCATATACGGCATCTGCGTAGTTGAAGTGACTTAGAACCAGGGGAATCCGTTAATTGAACTTTTAACGGAGAGGAAAGAAGGTGACGATTTGGATATAGTATTTTTAAGTTTGTGTAGGCCTTTTGTGGGTATTTAGTTACAAGTTACTATCCAAGTGTAGCCCCAAATTTCGTGCACCGTCTACACACTGCAATTGATCATTCTCCAATGTGCAATTTTTTTGTACAATTTTCAAAGAGGCATCGACCACGATCCACGAAGCCTCCTTTGCACTTTTGTAAATCATCTTTTTGTATTTTTTCCTGCAGTATTGCAAAGGCGGCGACCTAGCCGACTACTTACAAGCCAAGGGCACCCTGAGTGAGGACACCATCAGAATTTTTCTTCGACAATTAGGTAAGTCAAAGTCGTTAAATGTACGACAGAAGAGAAAAAAATAAAACTTCATTGCAGCCGGTGCAATGAAGGCTCTGTCTGCCAAGGGCATCGTGCACAGAGATTTGAAACCACAGAACATCTTGGTAACTTACGACGTACCCAATCCACAGCCGTCTCAGATCAAATTGAAAATAGCCGATTTCGGGTTCGCCCGTTTCCTGCAAGAGGGTGTGATGGCGGCCACTCTATGCGGCAGCCCCATGTACATGGTATAATAATTCGTTCATGTTCAGTCCCAGCGCCAGTAGGCCATGGAGCTTTTTCGAGGGGTAGACCACCTATGATTTTGGTGTACACCAATTTACCATTTCCCACATTTACTATTCATTTACTCATTTACCATCCATTTACTCATTTACTATCCATTTACCATTCATTTACCCATTTACCATCCATTTACTCATTTACCTTCCATTTACTCGCCATTTACCACCATGTGTACACTCATTTACCTAGGTGGTAAAGCTTCGGCTTTGATAATGAGCACATTGTGTTCGAAACGCGTCAGCAGTGAAAATCAAGAGTTTCTAGTGATAGTGTATTTATCATCCATTTCCTCATTTACCTTCCATTTACCACCACACTCATTTACCTAGGTGGTCTACCCCTCGAGCTTTTTCGAGTATTACGATAAAATTTGACGATTTTAGGCCCCCGAAGTTATTCTGTCGCTTCAGTATGACGCCAAAGCGGATTTGTGGAGTTTAGGAACGATCGTGTTTCAATGTTTGACGGGAAAAGCACCATTTCAAGCCAACACCCCCCAGGCCCTGAAGCAGATCTATGACACCACGAAAAATTTGATGCCAAAGTAGGAATATTTTAAACGTTTTTTTTTTGGGGTGTAATTTTGAGCTTTAGGATACCGAGTGGTACCAGTCCGGAACTTGCCGACTTGCTGTTGGGACTTTTAAAGCGCAATTCGAAGGATCGCATCGGTTTCGATGAGTTTTTCAACCACAAATTTTTGAAGCGAGTCGAAACCCCGAAAGCTACGAGTCCGCAGTGCGGTAAGTCACAAAAAATTAAAGATGAATTTGATAACACAAAGTAGTTTCAAAGTCTCGTTCCACAAAATTTACTTACTGTTTAGGACGACGCGTTTCGGAGTGTTACTCCATCTTCATCTGTTTGAGCGTCTTTCGATCAATTTACAAAAGCTGTTATTTTTCTTTGACCCAAACGTTTTGTCATTTTCCAGGCAACTGTTTTGTATTTTGTGTTAATTTCTTTTATAGCTCAAGATGGAGTAACACTCCGAAACGCGTCCTAAACAGTAAGTAAATTTTGTGGAACGAGACTTTGAAACTACTTTGTGTTATCAAACATCAGTTCCTCTTTGAAAAATGGACCAATCTTTCAACCAAAGATGAATTTGTCGTAATTCCGAGCATTTGACTTACAGAAATGGTTGTTCCTGTGGGTTCCCCGACGGTGCTTCGCAATCCACGATCGCCCAGTCCTAAACAAGTCAATCAGTATCCGGATCCCCCAGGTAAAAAATTCAAAAGATTCATCACCGATCATCTCGTCATCTCTTCATTTATTCTCTTGTAGAATCTCCTCGATCTACAAGAATCGCTCTAAGTTCTAGCCCTGAAGATGATTATGTTATAGTGTCTCGAAACATCCCCGACCAGTCCGGTGAGAGCGTCGAATTGGAGAAACAGTAAGTGAAAACGATTCCTCAGGCAAAAAAAGTGTCAAATTATTACGACCCCCCCGGACGATCCCTGGAAATAAACTTGGAGTGCTATTAGTCCAGGCAACGAAGGGGTTGTAGAGAACATGGAAGGGGGAGAATTTTTCTCTTCGGGAATGTGTTGGGGGTAGTTAGGAGGTAAACATACTAAAAGTCCCCGGAAAGGTCCGACGGTGTTAAAATACAATATGGCTACCATAAGAGAATAAAAAGTTGACTACCGTTACTCAAAATCTAGAAGTCCTAAAAAATTTCTGACTATGCCATTCAATTGACACCTGTCAATAATATAAAAGCTCCAAGTGAAATTTAAATGGTGCAATATTTCTCTAATTTAACCGACTTCGTACCTCTTACCGTTTAGAAGGTGCCAGTGGTGAGCAGTGAAAAAGAAACCACCCTGTAGATATATATTCTTGAAGGAAATTTAACGCTCTAAAACTTTGCTCCTGACGACTTTTCTGCAAAACCAAAAACCGAGGAATTAGAAGCAAAAGTTTGTTTTGACAATTGCCGTCTTTTGAGAGCGGATATCTCGAAAACGGTGCATTTTTCCTTAATAACGTTTAAAAGCAGAGTTGTAGAAAATTTTATAGGCTTTCATTTTCGCACAAGGATTTCTTCGCTACGACGCACCATTTTCGAGTTATAAGCAAAAAACCAAAAAAAAGGACCTTTTAGTATGTTTACCTCCTAACTACCCCCAACACATTCCCGAAGAGAAAAATTCTCCCCCCTTCCATGTTCTCTACAACCCCATTTTGGGCATTCGTTGCCTGTACTATATCTTTTTTTGGTAGCGCAATCCCTCCATTAGTTTTCTCACGGAAGTAAAAACTGTACAAATTAATTATTGAAACATCGGTAGGTTTAAAAATTCTAAGGCGATTGCACCAAGTGCCGGCAGTCCTGTGCGGCCTAATTTCCTGCCAATGACAGAGCCGCAACCCGTACCCACTATGAAGGAAGTTTACAAACAAATGCAGAGCCAGACTGAAAAGAAGGACGAACCAATCAATAAGGTAGAGTCTATTACATATCATGTCCCTAGCAGCACAGTAAATTAACTATACGAGCTGGAGTTTGTCTAACGAGCGAACAAAGCGAGCAAGTATAATTTAACGATTTGTATAAGAAATGCTACTAGGGCCATTTTATTTGTATGTACATATCTGCATAGTTAGTAAGGAAAAAACGAAACGAAAACTTTTCAGTCGGCCAATAGCAACGTGCCAAGGTCACAACCGATCAGCATGAAGCGAGGCGAGAACCATCAAACGCATAACGACATCGACATCAGTTCGCTATCACCACCCTCCGTACGTCCTAAAAGTAACTATGGCTGGTGGAAACAATATTTAGGGGACTCTAAAATCATTACGAGGGTTGTAACTGTGACAATGACGCCCCGCTGTGTGGACAAACCCAGACGTTTGGCTTACCAGCTCGTGGATATTTTAAAATTCCCAAGGTGGGCCGGATTTGCGAATTTTCATTATCTAACAAGCACAAATCGATTGATTATAGACAATGAAATACTACTAAAATCATTTCACAGGCACCCAAACAACTCATACAAGAATAAAGTTTTGACAAGTAAAGTAATTTGGAATTAGAATGAGTTTAAAATTGACGAGAGACGTATAACTTAGCGTGCATTTAAAAAAGTATGCTGTTGGTAGATATGTAGGAGTACCTACCTTCTAGGAAATAAGTTAGTTTCAGAATTCTTGCTATTTCATTTCTTTTCGATTATTGTTGGCTGAATCGTTCTCTCTCTATGCTAATGTCAATGATAATGAGATTTTGCCAGTAGTGGTAGTCTGCAATTATCGAAATAGCCCCTATTTAAGGGAGAGTTGATGGATTTACACTTCAGTCTTATCTTACACTGTTTATTAGTGAATTATTTGTGGCTTTAAAACTAAAATTGTCGAGTATGGCCCGTGGGAATAAATTTAAAATACCCACTAGTTAGTAGGTACACCAGACACCTGTGTTTGTCCACGCAGCGGGGCATTATTGTCACAGTTATAACCCTACCCCCAAATATTGTTTCCACCAGCTATAATCGAATGCCTTGTTGATTTTCTCGTTTTCAAGGTTAAGTTCGTGATTGGTACGCCCCCTGGTGGACGCCGCCGTTCCACTTCGGGCAGCAGCCTGTGCGAAACCCCCCCTCCCTCGACGTTTTGGAGCCCCTCGCCCGTCAACGTGGCGAAAACCGCCCCCTCGCATTCGCCGTTGCGACGCTCGGGTTCAAGTTAGTGTCTGACGAATAAGTGAAAAAAAAACTCGCAATTTAAAGAAAAATCGCACTTTACAAAACAGCTATTTTAAATATGTTCGCTTTTCAGGTAATTCCCCGCCGATGATAAGTGGACCCCTGGCTCGAATGCCGATTTTGAGCAGTCCGAACTTAAATAACGAAAATAACAACCTGACGAGATCGCCCAACCTGGCTTACTGCACTAGGGCGGTAACCCTTCCGGAAATATCCGAAATCCATAATTACGGCGTGTTCAACGATGCCAACTACGAATATCCGACTTTTACTGCACCGGAACTCGCCGAGGAAACTCTTCTTGACGTGAGTTTTAAAGGGGGTGTGAACCGAAAAAACTTTTTTCGTTTAAAAATAGTTAACAAATATCTAAGAGCTGTGGTGAAAACCTAATTTTTCTAAGCGCAAAAGTTTCAGAGGTCTGAGCGTAGGGCTGGGCAAAATAATCGATTAATCGGGGTCTCAAATTTAATCGATTACCGATTAATCGATCTTCCAAGGAATTTTCGCTCTTATTATAAAATATTGGTTGGTGCTGATGTGAATATCTCACAAATCTTTATCCCAATGCTTTTAAGTTTTCTAGAGAGATAATATATTTAGTTCTATTTAGTTCTAAGTTTCGATAAGAAAATAATAAGATATTGTAGCCCAGTCAAATTAGACAAAAAAGTGGCGATCGAGTGAAAAAAATTTCGGAGTTTTGAAATTGGGCATGGTTGTTCGCTAGTATCTACAGAACATCATACTAAAAGTACCCGAGGGTGGGGGGTGAGCGCGAGGGGGGGGAGCTGATTGAATGTGCGTTTTCTGCGTTTTTCGTATATATCTCCGTAACAACCAATCCTAGCGAAAATTATTTTATATACAAAATTAAAGCAGACTTAATTTCCTATCAAAACGGTCCTATTCGTTTTTGTCGTAGGATTCATACTTTAAATGTTATAAGCTTGACAATTTCTCATATTTACTTGGGGTGGCTCCAGTCAAGGAGTTCAAGGTTTTGACCCGCACAAAAATAAAGTAGTGCTGAAAATTGGTACTTATGCTCTACTGGCAGTCCTGAATGACGTGTCAAAAGTTCCGGAGCCTGCGGTGCCGGCGTCCTATTTTTTTGGTACCGGAGGGCCTTAAGTGATAGTCATACATAATTTTCCACATAACATGATTATTTATGAACCGATTTGATCGGGATTGGTCTCAAAATGACCACAACGACCTAATCAATACTGATACTACTGATAGATTCCTGAAATTTTGAGATGAAACATCTTTTTTTTTTCTTGGAGAAATCGTGCCCCAGAATCGGCTTCGTGGTACTTTTTTGCGATTATTTCTCCAACGGCTTATCGGACGACAAAAATGTATAGGATCTTTTCGTTGCAAATTTTATCCTGAACATTTCAGTTCCTACACGTTTTTGTGGTTAGATAAACCATTGAGGAGATAATCGGAAAAAAGCAGCGCGAAGTCCTTTTTCGGAGAAATCGTACTTCAGTAAAGACTTCGCGCTGCTTTTTTCCGATTATCTCCTCAATGGTTTATCTAACCACAAAAACCAGGTGTTCGAACGGCGGTGGCGAGAAGGAAAGGGGGGGTTGATTAGTCAGACGGCACAGACAGAGATACTAGTTGTGACGAAAGATGGACGGTACTGAAACGGCACATGATAACGGCACAGTCTACGATTTCGGTGAACTCGCTCCCTCTCGCTCGGACGATTTAAAATGTCAGAAGACGGCGGGACGCCTATCGTACTACCCTGTTCGGAAGCTGAGAGGTTACCCCTCGCGCTCACGGACAAGATGGCAGACAGCGGGACTGTCGGCTCCGGTTTTTGTTCGCCTATCGAGGGAATCCCCTTCTCACGTTCGAACAAAACGCCGGGCCACGAGTTATCGGCAGGAAATCCTCTTCACGATAACGGAGGCGGACAGCAAACCTTTCCTCCCGATTTTATGCGATTGTCGATGGGAACCCCTTCGGACGCTCAGACAAAATCGGTAGGAAATCCCCTTCTCGATAATGGAGGCGGTCAGCAAACCTTTCCTCCCGAGTTTATGCGATTGTCGATGGGAACCCCTTCGGACGCTCAGATAAAATCGGTAGGAACTCCTAACTACAACAGGAATGACGTGGCAATCAAACTAACGGAAAGAGAGAGACAGAACACCTAATGAAACATTTATTCAGACACAACTAGTACAATAATCAACCCGGACGGTTACCTCGGTTTACAAAACTAAACGGCTGAATCAAAACTCAAGCTTAACAACACGGCTGACTTGACTCGGAGCGTTTGCTGAGTGAAGTCTCAAGCTAAACTACCCTAATTCTAACTCAAGCGCTTAGCTGAGCGAGAACTCAAGCCAAACTAAACATAAACAATACGGAGCGCTCTTATATAGATTTCCACTCCTGGCGGCTACGTGTGCGCGAGACGTCGAGTGAAGATGGTACGGCGGAGAGGGAATTCGGTACTGCTCGCGCGGCCTCGGTGTCTTCCTCGGCGGTGGGGGAGCGCTCGATGTGGTGACATCTTCCTTCAGGGCTGACGGCTGAAATATTCCTGAAATATTGAATTTATATTAAAGGTTCTTGAAGTCCAGCGATGGCGAAAGGAAATCCTGTGGCTTCGAAGTTATTCTATTCCTTCCAGGCGATGAAATCACCACACGGCTCTTGAAGCTAGCGGGGCGGACAGTCGGCGGTGTTGACAACGCGGTGTTTATCAACAACTCGGCGCGTCGAAGTAATAACTGCGCGTAGACCTGTGCGCCGCCGAGCGCCGCCGCCGCCGCCGACAAAAACATACCCTACGCCGCCGCCGATTAAATTCACACGGCGCGCCGGCGCGCCGCCGCTGGTTTTTTCCCGGCGGTGACGCCGGGGCCGGGACGTATAATATGCTGAGATTCTGAGGGCTTCGTTAATTTTAAAAGAACATAGTGTTAGGTGAGCAACCCTTAATACAGTAGAAGTTTTTTAAAAGCTCGACTCGAGTCACGTGACTGGTGCGGTAACTGTACACTGGTACGCCGTGCGCCGTATAATGCGCCGTGACGGGGTCTTTAACAGGTGTTTTTGAGGGTCGAGGGTGTTTTTTATTAATGGGACGGTTCCTACGGTTCTTACTACTTTCAACAAAAATTGTAGGTGAATGTACCAATTTCGTCTTTTTATAAGTTTTCTCGTTCCCCTTGTCACTAACTTCATTAATAGTTATTTAACGAACAAGAGTGTTAATGAGTGCGATTAATAATCGAGAGATTTTAACGCGTGAGCGCAGCGAACGCGTTAATGATAGAGATTATTAATCGCCTATTAACACTCGAGTTAGTTACAATATTTTTCCGTGGATTGTATTATCATTAAATTGGCGAAATTTGTTTTTCAAAATTGCGTTTGATAAACGGTTATGCAACCAAACATGCATCCAATTTAAAAAGTGCCGAAGCTCGATGAACAAAACGTGAGAAATTAAATGTCAATTGCCTTGCCAAAAGCACAGATTCTGAGTGTCGCAGTGCATTTTTCTTCTCGCACCATGAAATGAAATTGGCATAAGTTTTTTCATAAATTTTACAGCTTTTTTCTGGAAACAAACTTAAGCTCGCAAGATTTGCACTTACTAGCACTTCAGGTGGTGTTAAGTTAAGATTCTGAGTATCCATTGATGGGACTTTTATTTAAATTTGTAGATTTTCAAAATTTGACAGATGTCACTTAAATTCTTGTTTATTGTCAGGACATGTATAGTTGATTGCCTATACTAAAATCGTTGATTAATAGAAAATCGTGCATTAACAGAGCCTATTAATGCACGATTTTGTATACATTAACGAAACCCATAAATGAACAATTCACGGAAAAAATTATTATTACAAGTGTTTTTTGCGCTTAAAATTATATAAAATTAATAGGTATTTATGCGTTTGCTTGAAATCATGAAAAAAAACATGAAAAACAAAAATCAGCGCCGGCGCGCCGGTTGACGCCGTTGCAAAACTGTTCGCCGGCGTTTACGCCGGCGCGCCGATCGCCGCCGAGTCAAATTCCGTGTTACGCCGCCGCCGATAAACTACTTGTCGGCGCACAGGTCTAAACTGAACTGCGGGGGCGGAGTACCGAAATTGGTAACGGAGAAATTCACTTCGTTACAATTGTTCTTAAATATTTCTAATTATTTCTCGGGAACCAATAGAGCTACAGACATCGTTCTTTGACTGTCTTGTAGCCCTTTTCATGTGCCCTTCAATTATGTCAATAAGTTTGGAATTGCAGTGTGTTTCGACACCGAAATCTAGGACGGAAACCAATTCTCGCCAAATTGTGACTTCCGAAATTGCACTTTTTTCGCGCATAACTTTGTTATACAATCGAATAGGTATTAAAAATCACTACACGTGACGACATGCGGAATTTTATTAGCTGCAGATTATTCGCAGCATGTAGGGACTTATTTTTGTAAATAAAGTCGTCCGGGCAAAATCCGGCGCGCTCCACTACTTTTGTCGTATGGCGCTACCTGAGCATGATGCATGTCTGATAAATACAATTAGCTAATAACGATTTTTTTCAATTTTTGGTGCACCTTGATCGACGTAATTTTCTTTTCTGGGCTTTTTGATTCAAATTCGAATGCAAATATGAAAAAATCTCATTGTTTGTTACCGCGCTGCTGAAATTGCAATGCTGCGCGGCGAGCCAGCGAGGCCGTGGATGTTGTTTTGACGTCACACCTGCAATTAGTTTCTTCTATAAATCGCTCTAATTCTAAAACCGTTCTAACCAGAAACGCCGGGTTTTCATTTTTGTTCTTAGAATTTTTTCTACAATATTTTTCATTTTTGGTTCACACCCCCCTTTAACTAGTTTTACAGCTGAAATATTTCATTGAAAATGTGGTAAATTACATTCTTGCGTATTTAGGGATCTTTGACACTTAATGAGTTTTAAAAAAGTAAACATACAGGGTGACTCATCGTTATAGGGACAACGGCTAACCATAACTTCTTTATTACGTGAAAATAGAATAAAAATTGAGAATATGTTTTGGGTACCCCAAAAAACAGTTTTTTTTCAGTTTCCTCAACAAATACAGGGTGTTCCTATATTCATAATCCTAACTCCGGGACGTTATTCCTTGCGTCTTTCTAGGAAGAAATGTTCCTATGGACATATGTCCGGAAATGCTTTATAGGGGAGTTACGTCCCTTCAAAGGGCTGCTCAAAAAGTCGATTTTTTTTTAAATTTTTCGAAAAATATTAAGTATATAATTTTGAAATTTGGAACAGAAGAAAATGTAAAAAAAAGTGTAAGTCAAGAACGCACACCACTGAAGTTATTAAAAACCTGAAAAAAATTGAAGAGAACGCTCTTTATAGCACTAACCATTGCTCTGAATTTCAAAATCCTATAGTTCATATTTTTCGAGAAATTTTCAGAAAACTAATTTTTTAAGTACCCCTTTAAAGGGGTGCAGCTCCCTTATAAAGCATATCCTCGAATACATAAATTGGAGTTCCAAAAGATGCAATGTATTATCAGGGCTTTATTATAAAATTTAAGGGATGCTGCTTCCACGTAGAACAATTAAAGTTTTCAGTTGGATTTATTTTCGGTGCATTCAACAAGAGTACTTTTTGGTGAATTGTGGATTGACGATGATGGTCTTCTTATTACTTTGTGAAAAAAATGTTTACGGAAAAAAATCCAGAAAAGGTGTAAGGAGGCCCGAAATTCTGACGATCTGTCAAAAAAGTCCAAAAATTGCGGTTTTGCCAAGATCGGTAGAGAAATAAACAATAAATTTTACAAATCCATGTTTTAGAGCATCACAAAAAAATTGTGAATTAATCAAAAACGTTCAGAATAAAGTTTTGTAAAGTTGCTTTGGAAGAGAAAAGCATCAGCTTTAACCTTACACTATTTTTATCTTGAACGGTTCACAGATGCTTCAACTCCAGCCAATCAAAAAATGGCCTTGTAATAAATACCGACAAAAAATTTGTTGGTGGCGCCATCTGGAAAATGATGGCTGACTCTAAAAGCGTCATCTTTTGACTACGTCCGGTACAAAATTGGGCAAAATAGGTTCAATAACAACAAAGCTATAGGGACCGTGCAGATTTTAAAAATAGCGCCCCCTGGTGGCAATCGCGAGCAGTTTTTGCATATCAACAAACCATATCTATACATTGTGCATATGGTTGTGACAATAAAGTTCCGGTTGTTTTTACACATTTTGAGTGTGTTTAATAAATTACTATGATTGTAGGGAAAGATTAATTAACATTTAGGTCAAGTGTGGGTTTCAAACAATTAAGTTTAATCATCGCTCTAGTGCCAAGAAAATGAAGGGTGAGAAATTAGTGAGTTCTGGACCGTTCATAATGTTGTGGAGAACAGGCTCACTAATTTCTCTTTTTTTAAAATCAGAAGTGATCCCCCAAACAAAAATCATGGTGAAAATGGCAAAATTTACATTAGATAATCTAATCAACCGTGAAACCACATTTCTT
The DNA here is from genome assembly GCA_963924575.1 of Pycnomerus fuliginosus. Lineage (NCBI taxonomy): Eukaryota > Metazoa > Arthropoda > Insecta > Coleoptera > Zopheridae > Pycnomerus > Pycnomerus fuliginosus. Next base: position 2,718,989 of record OZ004623.1, on the reverse strand, counting down.
CCCAAGAGTTTGGGCCCATATTTTTTATCCACAAATTCGCAGATTGTTTTTAAAATATGTTTTACTGGTATTGGTAATACAGGGTGTCTCAGAACGCTCGCACCAAATTCTAATGGAATATTCAGGATAAAATTCTGAGTTGATTCGTGTTTTTGAAAATTTCTAGGGTTCAATAGTTCTCGAGTTATAAGAGATTTCAGAGGACCAATCAAATTTCAGCTCTGAATTGCTTCATAAGGTAATTTAATGTTAAATGCACTGTTTCCTAGGTAACAAGATACAACAGTATAAATTTTCATTGATAGTATCTTGTTACCTAGGAAATGGTGCATCTAGCATTAAATTACCTTATGAAGCAACTAAAAGCTGAAATCTGATTGGTCCTCTTAAATCTCTTATAACTTGAGAACTATTGGACCCTGGAAATTCTCAAAAATGCCTATCGACTCAGAATTTAATCCTGAATACTCCATTAGCATTTGGTGCGAGCGTTCTGAGACACCCTGTATAATACATAGGTATTGCAATAATGTCGACACTTCACTATTTGATTAGTATTCACACTCAAACAAAAACAGTGATGGCAGGTCATTGACATTTTTAAATCTCACTACATTACATTAATCATGTTCAAAGCTTCAACGCTGGCAACTGCTTAATGTCTTATAAAAAATTGATCGGTCATGTTTCTTTCTGGCATAATCTTCTTCGTTTGCATTCCTTATATTCGGTCTCGAGTTCGGTCTATAAATATACAGTTAGGTACATCGGTAAGTAAAAAGAGCTTTAGATACTAACCACAGGAAAAACGCATGGAAGATATGAATCACTAATTGAATGGTTTGACTTTTGATTTCCTATAAAATGTTCACTGCAAATGCTTGAATATGGTGGTTCAGGTGTCCACAGTTTATCGCTACGATCTTCTGAGGAGAAAAATTAATTTGTAGGTTATGCAAGTACTTATACCATTTCTACCTTCTCCTAACACTTTGAATCCACGAAATTCTCTTGTCTATTTTATGTCGTTTTTATCGGTGTTTGCTTATAATAATTATTATGGCATCCCACGACACAGTAATTAATTTTAACGAAATCGTTCACTCACTAATGCTTTCCAATATTCGATAATGCACTTCGTACTTCGTACATCGCAGGTGGACCTCCAAATTCAAGTTTATTTAACCAAATTTCACGAAAAATTACAACAAAATGTCAATGTTTACCACAGTTTCACTGCTATTGGGCCGGTCGCTTATATGTGAAAACTTCAAAATTTGCCACCAGAGGGCAGCATCTCCGAATATGTACAGTGCCTATAGCCAAAAATAAATCATTCGGTTTTTTTCTTTATAACATGTCCCAACTTCGAAATTGCAGAAAGAACACAACGAGACGTTGGCGAAAATAAATTTCGTCAAGGCCATCACTGACACGATTTTGAAACTGGCCGCGTCGCGTGCCGTTCCTCTTGGTGCCCTTCACGATTCTGTCCAGTTACAATCGCAGATTCACAACGAGCTAACAAAAAGGGCCGAGAGATTCGTTTTGCTGGTTAGGGCTATGCAGATCATGGGTTCTGGGTTGGCCATGGCGGCCAATCAGATGAAGGATGGGCATTTGAGGCCTAGCGCCACCGTGAAGAAGGGTGAGTGGACTTTTGTTTTCTTTATCTTGTTACGTTAATTTGTTAGAAAAGTACTTAAGGATTCTTGAAATGAATTTTTTCAGTAATGTCCGATCTTAACAGCAACTTCCGCAAAACTTTGTCGGAATGTAAGCAACTGAACAGCCCGGAAATAATCACGAGAGCAGCTGATATGACTGCCGATAAGATCCTCTACGATCACGCAGTTCAAATCGTAAACTATTTCAGTTTTTGACAGGAAAAAATTAAGTGCGTCCTTTTCAGTGCCAAGCTGCGGCTTTAGATGAACTATTCGATAATCCCACCCAATGTTTCGAACGCTATCAACAGGCTCAGGTGCTTTTGCACGGTTTAACTTCGCAGGTGCCCCAGCAAGATCGTCCTTTGTTAATTAAATGTAAGCGTTTTGTTTTATTTTTGAGATGTACTAAGTATTGTTTTCGACTTTTTTAGATAAAGAAGCCGTTGAGAAGCGACTATACGTTCTACAACAAAAAGGGTACGTGTATTCTCAAGATCTCAACTACACCTACTAAAATAGTATATTTTATTGACTATAGATAAATATCTGTTTTATTTATACACATTGTGATAATTTTAGTCGATATTAGTAAGAGTAAAGTCATATCGCTTTAAATATTATGTACGTAGGTGTTTTATTGTTGTCCAGCTGCAGGGAAATAGTGAGGGAGGCCGAGCGTTAATATGGCAGTTTTGTATATAACTCCTCTAGCTTTACATAGGGGAAATGTACATACATAATGGAAACACGTTCGATTACTAAGTTTTTCTTCCATACTTGCATGTTTTTGATATTATGGCAGGTGATACAAATATTATAAACATGTTGTTTGATGTAATCGTGAATGAGTAATAAACTTTGGAGTATTGATTGTTTTTCATTTAATCTTTTAAAAAAAATGGGCTGCTACGGAAGCGGCTAGAACCTCCCCACTTGGGGAATGATCCAATCCTACCACCCATAAATTCTAATCCAGTTTCTAAGTGTTTTGGTAGTTTTTCAAAATTTTTATTACTTATTGCCAAAAGGGCACCGAGAGGGGCACTAATTCAGGTTGACTGTGGTTACTGGAACTCAGGATTCAGGAAAGCTGCTGGATTGTAGAAATAAGGAAACTGGCACCTGCATCAGGACATGGTTTTCGTTTGGTTGGAATTTAGGAGGCTTGCAGGATTATAATCTGGTTCTATTCAAGTCACAAAATAATAACATGGAACAGATAAATTATCCTGTCAGGATCTGTGAATCTCTGAGGGCGAAGCAGATTTACTCACAACAGCAAAAGCTAGGAATAAATCAATCATATAAATGAGCAGGAACAACCTGCATTCTGCAACGACTTGTAGAACAGCTGTATAAAACCAAGTGGACTTAAAACAACCTATAGACTCAGCTACTATCCCTAACAACCTAACTTTCGGGCTGTAACGAGATGTAAAACTCCGTTTTCACGTATTAGAAGACAGCAGTTATGCACCCTTGGAGAGAAAACATAAGATTAGTAACATAATAAAATCATGCATCATATCTGCCACTCCAAGCTAAATCAACTATGTTGTTTACTCAGTGAACTCTATGTTATACAACAACTGGAACGGATGCTCAATGTACACAAAGTGAGGCAGGCCTAAGTATGCAACCTGCAGTACTTTAGGATATATATCTCTGTCTGACACATACATAGGTGTTCGATTTAAATAATTCACATCAGTGAACTATTTTCCCATGAAAAGGTACTTTTTCTTGCAACGCAGTGAACTCTTCAGTAGGTAATAGTACAATAAACAGATCAGAAAGGTGAATTTCGATTACTTTAATACAGGTTAGTAAAAATTGTTGTGCTTTAAACTAGACTTGACGGGTTCCAGTTATCTCTTTCAATTGCCGTTATCCATTTTTTGAGCACTTCTGGGCGATTTAACGGAAAACTGAAAGAGTTATTTTCGAAAACATACCTAATAAACAGCAATTCCCTACTTGTGAAATTGCCTTTTAATTCTTTTATTGTTCTAATTTGTGCATCCTAATGCTGCACAAGACGTAATCATTAGGAATAAAATATAAAAATTTGATGGAAATAATTCAAAAATTGACATTTTCGGATGACACAACACACTACATAAGTTAGAGAGTGACACAGATACCAAAATAGCGCTTTCTCTATCGGCTTCACATTTGCCTATGCTGGATGTTAGGCAGCATCCGTTCCAGTTGTTGTATAACAACTGCACTACAGCACGAATCATAACACCCTGTATAACAATCAAACACTGTATACGTAAAGCAAAATTTTAGGTTATTGCAAATAGTTCAGGAAGAGAAGAATGTGAATTGACTGGAATTATAAGCAAAATCCTTTCAACAAAAGCGTACCTTTTAATTATTCAGATCGAAGCTGCTACCTTTTTAGCACCACTCGACCTCTCGTGTTTCACCAACCCTGAAGAAAATTTCACCGGCACTACTGCTGCTTTTTCGGCTACCGCAAACCTTCTAAACCTTCTTAAAAAACAGGAGGAAGATTAATTACTGGTATTTCACACTTTTAGAGGCTTCTTCTTCTTCCAAAAATCTCCGCGTCTCCTGTAAACAACTTTTTTCCCCCGTTGGTTGCCATGGGCAACCTCTCTCTTTCGTGATTCGTTAATGAAAAACGCACCGATCGCTGGATCGGTACTATGGACTGTGACATGCCTGACATGCGCCGAGAAACGTCACTTGTCAATGGAAACTGTCAGAAATGTCAAAACCAAGAAGATGTGTTTGTGATGATTTTAATCCAATGCACGGAAACTATTCAGACGAAATAAAATGAGGAAAGTGATTTAAGGTGAGAAAACGGGTGCGTTACAATACGTACGTACACAGACATTTTTTAAAAACCACTTTTTTGTGATCCTGGGACCTTGAAACGTATGTCAATTTCGAATGCGCAGGCACTGTAGTTTTAGTGAAGTCCATCGCATAACTTGAGAACGAAAGCAGATATCGAGTTGAAATTTTGTACGCGGGTTTATATACGTAAAGGAAATGAAACTTTCGTCGTACATCACAACTAAAATAATTGCTACCGCTAATACAATTAATACCAGCTGTTACCAGTAATGGCTATCCGAAAGGTAATTTTTCAAACTATTTTTGTAGATATTCACATTTAACTCAAAATTCAAAATACGACAACGGGGGAATTTTTTCATCTGTGCGTAAGACGAAAGTTTCATTTCCATTAGGCATATTCCGAAAATCTCGGCGGGGATTGTTTTTGGGCCATATCGGACCACGGGGTGGGAGTTAGGGGTGAAAAACTGAAAGAAATTACAATTTTCGACGTTTGATCGGGAACGCTGCCTCAACGCTTGAAACTAGAGCAAAAATTTGTAAGGAGGAATTGTCGGCAATGAAAAGATCTACAAAAAAGTCCGCGACGGCATATCTACGATGGGTAGCCCACCGAGATCGTTTATGTGTTTTAATTTTTGAGGAAAATAGCTTCGGTGGCTTATTGTCGGCTATCCGTTGGAGATATTTATATGCTATCGCGGACTTTTTTGTACGTCTATTCGTTGCGGACATTTCTCCCTTATACGATTTTAATCCATCTTCAAGCGTTTAGGCAGCGTTCGCAGTAGAAGCGTGAGAATGCGAGGTTTTTTTCCGGACCGAAAAACTATTAATTGTAATAACTCGAGAACCAATAGAGATATTTTACTGAAACTTGATATGCGCTTTTGCCGTACAAGTCTGTTGAAGGTGATGGGGTGTTAATTTTGGGGGATGAAATTTAGGGGTTGAAAATCACAAAATTACGAAAATTTCTCAAATCTTTTGCACATGGAGATCTGAAACCCGACACACATATACTTTGAGATTATCTGATAAGAGATGGTTTTTTTCTGCAAGACGAAACAAGGGGTGCAAATCTGGGGTTGAAACTCGAAATCTCACACAAGTGTTGCTTGAAATTCAAGCAATTCGATAACTTTTAATCAATGGCCCAGAAAAATTGTTGAGCATATATTTAGTCCTTAGACCCTTAGATTACCTACGACAGGAAGAGAAACAAATTGCACCTCTAAAACTCAACCCCTTCAACCTTGAAACAAAAAAATCACTTAGAGGAAATGTAACCCTTGGACCACCTATTACCGGAGGAAACTAATTGAACACAAAAAATTGCACCCCGGAAACTCGCCCCCTTCAACCCCCAACCACAAAAGCTTGACTTGGAAGAAATTTAACCCTTGCACAGCCTACAACCGAAAGAGTTGAATTAAACAAAAAAATTACGCCCCTAAAACTCACCCCCTTTAACCCCGAAACACAAAAAATGACTTGGACGAAATTTAATCCTTTCACCACTCATTATGGCAGGAGACTATTTTGAAAGCAAAAAATTGTACCCCCAAAACTCTCAGTCTTGAACCCTCGAACACTTGGATGAAATTGAGCCCTTGGACTATCTACAATAGAAACAGACTAACTGAACGCAAAAAGTTGCAACCCCGAAAACCACCCCCAAATACGAAAAATTGACAAACATAAATAATTGACTCGGTGGAAATTTAACCCTTAGACTACTTGTTACTGGAAAATACTAATTGAAAATGAATTTAAGATTTGGACCACTGTTATGGAAGAATAGGTACCAGGTAAGCGCCCCCGAAACCCACTCCCTTCAACCCCTGAGGATTATAATTGAACGGAAAAAATTGCACCCCCTTCAACCCCCAACACAAAAAATTTACTTGGTATATGTACTTACAACCGGAAGATACTAATTGAACGCAAAAAATTCATCAATTGATACACCCTCACGAATTCTTTATCATGAGCATATGCTTCGGCACTACTACTAGGTGCAGATTACATCTGCACCCAAAACCACCAAGTCCAACTCGATATATGAATCATTCACGGTGAATAAACATCTACAGGGATACACATCGCATTGATATACATCTTCCGTTGGCTGTTTATATGGTTGTGGGGAGGTTAATATAACGACCACGAAAATTTTTTTTTGCCCTAATTTTTCGAAAATTTTTTAAGTATGAGTGGAACAGTTGTTTGTAATATTTCTTAAATGTCCTCCAGTCGACCATGTTTCGATAAACTATTCATTCCTACACAACATATTTCTCACTTAAAAATATGCAGAACATCAGTTTTGAATTTGCAGTTCATGAATTTTGATCGATCAACAGGAAGGAATTAAATCGGCAACTTCTTACAAGGTAACGAGAATTTCGGGTGGATGGATGACATTTACATAATACCTTTTGATTTTAAAAATTTTACATAACAATGCAGTAACCACCCAATCTTGCGGTTTATTAGATGTAACGCACGGCATTGAATTGGAAAATAATTAATTTCTAATTTCACATCGTCTTGCTTCAGCGAGTAATCGTGCGTAAATAACTCTGTTCATTTATTAAAGAACCACCGCTAGAGGGACTAGGTTGGCCAAGTAAGAAAAGCCCCTAACTATATTTTCGAGCTTTCATGTTACCCGTACTGCATATTTCAAAATTTGTAATGTGCTTTCAAAATTTGCAAAATCAAATCTGACAAGTCTTTGCAACGAATGTCAACGAATGCTGTTTCTTACTTAAAAAGATTATTGTTCTCCGTTGGTTTTGAGTTTTTAGAATTTTATGATAAAATCGCTTTTATAACGAGGAGTAATAATTATTGTAGTAGTGCTGCGGATAGACGCTTGAAAGACGCTTATTTAAGGCAGAAAATTTTTTAAGAGTATAAAAATATGGGACTTGTGCCATCTTGTTAGGGACCCTTTGGGCCACCAATATCTCCTTTTACGACTTTTTTGGGTGGTATCGAAAAAAGTTATAGCCGATGAAACACGTAAAATTGATATTTCTCCGCGGCGCGAGATTGTACAAATTTAATTTTTTTTCTCGAAGCCTAAAACAGATATAAAACTCATTCTTTTTCTGTTCTATAGAGAATTTTTCGTAGAATAACGTGATATTTATGTGTTAAAATAATACAGTCGATTTCATTCCACACAGAGCTTTTTCTTAAACGAACCATGACGAAATTGGTAAATGTCCGAGTTTAATAATTCATAACTTTTGGTTTCACGATATCGATTTTATTTTTTATAGTACCAATAGATGCGCTGAAGTTTTAGCAACATTTGATCTCGCATAACTATATGTCGCGTTTCAAAAATAAACTTTTTACATCCATTTTAAGCTTTTAAGGAAACTGTGACACTAGCCTCTGATCACGTCGAGAGAGAGGCAGCTTATTACGAACGTACGCGCTGAACGAGGACCGCGAACTCATTTGCTTGCGCAGCATTGTCTAAATGTCGGAGGTGCCGCGCATGCGTACTTGCAAAACGCTGTTAGAATGTCAATGTGAGCAATGTATTGTTGAAGTACGGTGCGAATGCACACACACCGATAGGGACTGCTGGCCTAGAGGTACAGTGCGGTCGGCCCACAGCTGTACGTTTTGCTGCTTAGGTTCGAAACCCACTGACAACAATTCGCGAATTCTTTTTTTTTTCAACTTCCATTCAGGTCTATATAGGTCAGGTAAGGTCTGCTCGTTTACAAGCGTAAAAAAATTGCACGCGGATTTCAACTTCCACTCGGGTGCTGTATTCCATTCAGGTAGTCGTATTGCGCATGCGCGGCACCTCCGATATTTAGACGATGCTAGAATGCGCTCCTCCGCCCAAGCTACGTAATAAAATACTTAACTAGGATATTTCATGAACACGGAGCAATGCTAAAGACTGTTAAAAGTGATTTAAAGTCAAAATTGGAGGATTCTGCTTCTATTTCTTACGAATATCCTAAAGACGTACAAAGCATTCTGATAGATGGAATGGCGATGATCCAGGAACCCTGTTGCAAATGAGCAGTAGAAGTGCTATAGAAACCATTAGAAACTGCCACTGGTTTGTGTTGGTGTTTAATGTGTATACTGGTCTGTACTGGAACGATACAACTGGAATGTACTTGGAATATCCCACGAATTGATTTTTATAATGATTTCTAATGGATGCTACTGGTCCAGTAAACTGCTTGGAAATACTAGTAGAAATGAGAAAACTATTTCTTCTAAAATCTAATGGATTGTACTGGCTTCGTATTCGTACTGGGAAAATCCATTAGAATTAGAGTAGATGGCGCCACTTGCAGAATTTGAGCCAATAGGAATCAAGCAAGTCCTGCCTGTTTACAATTCATATCATCTTTCATATTAGTAGGTAGCCATCTTTGATGCGGTTGGTCTTAATCATTGGCAATGTTTTTCTTGCAAGATTTTCGTGAGTTTCTGATTTCGTTTAGGAGATTTTGGTGAAGTGTGGACAATGTATCGTTGAGGACAATGTGGAACAGTTTATAGTGTTTAGGATTCAGGATGAGCGTCAGCCCGCCAGCGAAGTCAACAGAAAAACACCATTTTGCTTTGACAAGAGCCTGAAGTAAAAGTTAGGTACGTTATTTGGCAACCACTTAAATTCTTCAAATTGCTTGAAGAGAAAAATCCTCCTCACTAGGTACCTAGTGGGTAAGTTAAAATATTTCGATCCAGAAATCATGTTTTATATTCTTTAAACTTCCAATTTCGATAATTTCTGTATTCGACTGATATCTCGAAAACCTACTCAAACTCTTTTTTGTACTTTTCACTCTGAGAACCAAACTTTTACGTTACAGATCATTCAACATTGGCTGCAGGAAATGGACTTGGCGAGAAAAGAAAGTCACGTACGCCATCATACGCAGAGCCAATAGCGCTCCATTAATATTTGTATTGTGAATTTCCAGTGAAAATATTTTTTGTTGGACCCTATAGTGTTTTTATGGGAATCTCTTGTGGATTCTACTGGTTTCCATTGGTGTCTGTTGGAACTGCCCAGTGCGAACCAGGGTAATTTTCTATTGGTTTGTACTGGGAATTACCCGTGCAAATACACACATTGAAACCAGTAGAATCCACTAGAAATTTTTTTCAATGGTTTTTACTGTGATTTGCAACAGGGAAATCAATGAAAAAAGAAGAACATTTAACGACCTTGGTAATACAGTTTTGCAAAAAGTACTGCATTTAAGGAACACTTTAAATATAGAAAATGTCGTTATTGTATTTGACCGTTACGACAAAAAAGTGTCGCTGAAATCTTTCGAGAGAAGAACGTCGAGGGAATTATGTCGAAAGAAAGATTTACCTACACAATTAGGTAATGGAAATCGATACAAGCAGCCGATATACCAGATTAATACTACATATCTTCTTTAAGAAGCTAAAAACGTAGATGATTTGATTATAAAATCCGACGACACAGATATCAAGTTTTGTTACTTTATTTCGAATCACACATTCTTGGGGAAAAAGAAAATATTTTTGCAAACAGGACACAGTACAACACAGCTACAACAAATAAATTTCGATTCATTGATGTTAATTCTATAATTGAAACTTTAAAAGAACAGTTTTGTAAGATCTTACTATCGATCAATGCACGCACTGATTGGGTGTGATACTACCAGCTCTTTTCTTCAAATAGGAAAAAGGACAGCCTTTCAAACGTGTTTAAAACATTAAGCACTTTTCATAATAATGTAAGTTGTGCTTATTGGGTATGGTGGACAGCAAGAAAACGCATTAAATTAAAACTTCTAGGCTAACGCTGATGTTTGGGCCACTGTTTTTATGGCCTTCTTCAAGGATGTTTAAAAATATTAAATTTAAGTTAACCGAACATGCGGTTAGTTTCTTTAATCAAATCTACAAAATTTCGCTTTTTCAGAGAGAGGGATGATGCCGTAAATATAGCCAGGCATAAATAATAATCGGCAAAACTTGATTTTACCTACTCTCATTCATTTTCTATTGAAGTGACAGGACGTCAAAATTTGAATTTTAGGTTGGTATGAGAAAATCTTGCAAGGAATTTTACTAACAGGTGAGTTGTTAGAACAGATTTCAATGCGGTACGTCAGAAAACATGACTAATGTCAAAATTTTGCAATTGCTTTGAATTTGCCCAAAATGGCCTTTGTGTGCGTGCAGTTTTGAGTAAAGTGCAAAGAAAAATATTCATGAAAAAGCGTCAGGTACGTTTATCTGTAACACTGCTGCTAACAATAAAAATAAACCCTAGAAGATTTGGCTTGTCATCTTTTTGCTTTCCCGCCGATCAAATTGTCAAAAGTACAGGCCGTTACAAATTGGGGTTGTACAGTTCCTGAAAATTTTTATCTCTGCTATAGAAAATGAACGGACTTTAATTGCGTTTTGAAAAGTTGGATTTTACACAATTAGGTACAATGTTGTACGGAAATACGTTATGAAAAGCCTAAATTGGTTGACTCGCATAATGTTGCATAACTCGCTATCGCTCGTTTTGGTAAATATTACGGCTCGTCGAACAATATAGGGCTTTTCATAACTAAATGCGTAAATAACTAATTACCTTTATCTAAGATCACTGGTCTAATAATTAACTGTAATTGATGTCATATATGTGCATTACAAAAAATATAATATTGAAATTTTGATGTTGCGGCCCCAGAAACCAGAAAGGCTTAAGATAATACAAAATATGGTAAACTATAGGAGTGGCGCTTTGTAATGTGTTCGCGCTCTTCGTTTAGCGCGACACGTTTGTACTAAGCTGTCTCTCTCTCGACGCGATCAGCGCGAGTGTCACAGTTTACTTAAAATGGCTGTAAAAAGTTTATTTTTGAAACGCGACATATAGTTATGCGAGATGAAATGTTGCTAAGACTTCAGCGCATCTATTGGTACTAGAAAAAATGAAATCGATATCGTGAAAACAAAAGTTATGGATTATTAAACTCAGACATTTACCAATTTCGACATGCTTCGTTTAAAAAAAAACTCTGTCTGGAATGAAATCGATTGTATTATGTTAACACATAAATATCACGTTATTCTACGAAAAATTCTCTATCGACCAGAAAAGGAATGAGTTTTCTATCTGTTTTAGGCTTTGTGAAAAAAAATTAAATTTGTACAATCTCGTGCCGCGAAGAAATATCAATTTTATGAGTTTCATCGACCGTAACTTTTTTCGATACCACCGAAAAACGTCGTAAAAAGAGATTTCGATGGTCCATGGTCCAAAGTGTCCTTAACAACATGGCACAGGTCCCATATTTTTATACTCTCAAAATAATTTTTCGACACATTTCAGAGCTCTATCCGCAGCACTATAGGTACCACAGAATGCAACAGTGATAATTCCGCAATAATATGAACAGCAAGGTATAAATCTTCCTAGAGATGATTTCCCCGCGCGAACTTGTAAAATTTGGGTGATATAACCTAAATTATATCGTACGTCAAGATATGTCCCTAAAGTTACTAAAACGGCGTTCTCGGTTGTATTTACCGCTAATGTTGTTGGTTTGCGAATGAATTGTACGTAATCTACGCCAAACTCGATTGATTTACGAAAGATTTGTTTATTCAATGGACAATTAGTAAACAATTTGAAATGTTAAATCTGCTCGACAAGGTGAACATTACCATTATTTGTAATAATGGGCGAGGCGGGCGGAATAGGCGGCAAAATGGGCGGCTTTGGCATGTTGTACTTCTGGAGTTTCCACAGGTTTACCATCGGGTCCAATTGTGGCATACCCGAATTGCCCATAATAATGGGGTGAGGAGTACCCTCCTGCATGACCGAGGGCTTGCGCGTGAGCGGCAAAGTGATGCGCTTTCGCTGCCTGAACTTCCGGAGTATCCACGGGAACTCCATTTTCCAGATGATTGCCGTAGTAAGGCGCATTTCCGGCCGCAGCGTACGCTGCAAAATGCGCTGCTTTAGCATGCTGAACTTCGGGAGTTTCCACTGGTACTCCCCCTGGACCAATCACAGGATAGTATGTGTCGCGACGTCTCCGATAATGGCCGCGTCTAGCCGCTGCGTGAGCTGCAAAATGCACCGCTTTTGCCTGTTGAACTTCCGGAGTATCCGCTGGATAAGTTGAACCAACAAGCGGAACGTAAACTCCGTTTTTTTGCGCTGCCGCTGCGTAATCATAATAATGCCGGAGTTTAGCAGCAGCTACTTCCGGAGTATCCACGGGAAGGGAGTTTATTAATCCCGCGTGGGTCGCCAAGTGTTGACTTCTCGCGTACTGAACTTCCAGCGGTTCCACAGGGACCCCATTGTGCCCTATTACCGGGATATTTTGGGGGTAGTAGACGGCCGAAGTCAGGGACACACCACAAATGAAAATCTGCGAAAATAAAAAACGTGATTGATGGATTAATAATCGGAAAAACTCACGAATATTTTCATGACGAGCTTTTCAACCTCCTGCGCGAAGGACTGTTGAGCGACTGCGAAGAATCGCCATTAGTACCGCTTTATAATCGCACCCAAACTGAAGAGCAAGGTCTGCGTTGGCTTTCACCAAGGATCCGCCCTGAAGTCGAAAAAATGAAAAATCAAAATTCCGATGGAATTTCGCTGGTTTGCGTTGCCACATTGTTATGCTCAGTGAACATACGAGTCGGTTTTTATTTTTTGTGAAATTCCTAAAACAGTTTATTTATTTTATGGATTTTTGTCTTCAGAGACCAATTTTCCTTCATCCTTGATTTATTTAATTCTAGGTGCGAACGCATCAACACTCCTTTTAGTGCCGTAGCAGAATGCGGAGATACGCTCGGTCGCTCGTTCGTCTAGTCTATCCGTCGGATAACTTGAGAACGGATTGAGATAACGAGCTGAAACTTGGTGTGCAGTTGTGTTTCCCTAAATACTCGGCGGGAGTGGGAGTTAGTGGTGAAAAACCGAAAAACTATTAATTGCAATAACTCGAGAACTAGTGGACGTATCTTTCTGAAACTTGGTATGTACGTTCGACCCTCAAGTCTGTTGAAAGTGAAAGGGTGATAATTTCGGGGGATGAAATTTAGGGGATGAAAACCACAAAAAATATGATAACTCCGCAAGGGTTGCACGCAGCTGTCGGAAACGTACACACATGTATCGGTGAAATCTTGCGGGGGATGCGTTTTTCGGAAAATCGAATAGATATGGAAATTAGGAGTTGCAACTCGAAATTCCGCCTAATAAGTATTGGTCGAAATTGGCGTTATTCGATAGCTTTCCATTAATGATTCAAAAAAGGTGTCATTCATATTTTGAGAAAAACCACCCTTATAGGCGCTACAAGCCCTAACATGCAGAAATACAAAAATACGAAAACTCAAAAACTACTCAACGTATCCAGGCAGAATTTCACGTGTTAATTTTCAGTGACATTGTAGGTGGATAGACAAATTTTCACTAAGATCTAACAAGGGGGATGAAATTTAAAGGTTGAAACTTGAAATTCCTTCAAGTAAATGGTGGCATAAAATTACGGAGTTCCATCGATTTCGGTCAACTATTGAAAAAAGGCCTAATGAGTTTTCAACCTAAAACCAACCCCTAGGCTATTAACCACCCCTAACTCTTTGCAAGCGGATAAATTTATATTATTATTAATTTTCAAATTTTGACGATGTCAAAAAAGTCCATTTTGATTACATTTTTGAAAAGCTAATTTTTTGTGTGTCCGATGGTGTTAAAATACAATATGGCTTATCATAAGAGAATAAGAAGTTGACTATCGTTACTCAAAATCTAGAAGTCCTAAAAAATTTCTGACTATGCCATTCAATTGACAGCTGTCAATAATATAAAAGCTTCAGGTGAAATTTAAATAGTGCAATATTTTTCTAATTTAACTGACTTCGTACCTCTTACCGTTTAGAGGATGCCAGTACTGAGCAGTGAAAAAGGAACCACCCTGTATATACATATTCTTGAAGGAAATGTAACGCTCTAAAACTTTCTTCCTGACGACTTTTCTGCAAAACCAAAGACTGAGGAATTAGAAGCAAAAGTTAATTTTGATAATTGCCGTCTTTTGAGAGCGAATGTCTAGAAAACGGTGCATTTTTTCTTAATAATGTATAATAGCAGAGTTGTAGAAAATTTTGTAGGCTTTCATCTTTATAAAAGGATTTTTTCGCTACAACGCATCATTTTCGAGTTATAAGCGAGAAAACAAAAAAAGGGACCTTTCCAGGGGCGGGGACTTTTAGTATGCTTACCTCCTAACTAACCCCAACACATTCCCGAAGAGAAAAATTCTCCCCCCTTCCATGGTCTCTACAACCCCATTTTGGGCATTCGTTGCCTGGACTAAATACCTAATTCCAATTGTTTTTAAACATTTTACGCAAAATGTGTAGCAATCACAAATATTTTTTTTATTATTGCATGCAATTGAACCGGAATTTGTGTGTGACCGCAAAACGTGACCACAGTCCATATTTTATCATTTGTAACAAGGGCGCAAAGCGGCTGATTTACGGAGACCAGTAAATCTGCGCTCGGTCACTTTACGTAATAAATCTTTTTCCAACGACATTGATAACATAACAACGACAAATGTAAATCCCGTCGCTAATCTAAATTTTCCGCCCAAGAACCGCGACCTCTGCATCCATCGCATAATCGAATCATACCGTCAACATGACAAATTACCATTGAATGGTAAACACAACAATATTTCATTTTTAGTCCGCAAGTCTAAGAATGACCTTAGCGGAGCGATCTGCATAGGGAGTGAAATTTTTCAAATGCCTTTCTGGTAATAAATCGCACGCATAAATTTACGGTACAATTTTATTGCGTTGAAAAATCCCGTAATGTTCTTTCAAAATCCTTCATTTGATGCAATTGCGCATGGCGTCGTTGTTCTGCACGGTTGGGTAAAGTGGTAAAAGGGGGGGTTCGCTCACGTCCTGTTTGTTACAAATCGATCAAGAGACAAATGTGAGCTTTTTAAATAATTAATTAAGATACATATATCCTTGTTGAATTACAAATTAATCGCTTGAAATTCAAAACGGATTAGTTATTCAATTAAAAATTGAAGCCTTATTCGAAAGCAATAAAGAATTTGTTGAATAAAAAGCCAACGGAAGAGGTATATCAATGCGATGTGTATCCTTGTAGATGTTCTGATGCAGCTAATAGCAGTGCCTCCGCAAACGCACAGATATGTGTCAAAAAGGCGAAATGTTAAAAAATTGTTGTTTCAGAATTTAAAAGTAGAAAGTGAACAGGAATGAGTAAATGAAAAGAACACTCGAAGCTGAAAAACTGCGAAACGGGATGAAAAATCAAGAGGAATGAAAATTAAGTGTGATTAAGTAGAAAGACGAAATATAATACGAAAATCGCACGATACTAATCATTAGCCAATAGAAAAATTGATTTCTGTGTGTTTACCATGGCAACTCGAGGATTTCCTGGAAATTTTTGATACCTACCTAGACCAACCTAAACGAAATTAATAAGTGGAAATTTTTATGTCAAATTAAATGTCAAAAATCATTTCTATTCAATTTCTGTGGCTGTATCGTTGCTATTTTCTTACCGAATCTGCATTCGAGCATTAATTCATTTCCTGGAATTTTAGTCGTGCATCCCAACAACGTAATCGGGCCCTCGTGTTCCACTCGGGCCGATTAGTACGTTGTTGGAATGCACTCCAAAAATTTCCGGAAAGAATTAATGCTCTTATGAGATTATAAGTGAAAATAACCTAACATTTATGGGGATTGAAATACGCTAATACGCACTTATACTTATATTGCGAAGGAAACTGGAAAATTGTAAAAGGTAAACTGAATCATAAATGCATCGGCTTGCCTCATTTTTTGCGGTATTTTTTTTCATTACGCACTTTCGGCTTCGCCTCAGCCATTACAGTTTCCGTTGACTACTCGCTTTCGGCTCCGCCAAAGCTCGCAAAACTTCGGCTTTGCCTCGTTTTCTATAATTACAATTTCATTACTCGCCTTCGGCTTCGCCTCAGTCATTACAGTTTCCGTTGACTACTCGCTTTCGGCTCCGCTAAAGCTCGCAAAACTTCGGCTTTGCCTCGTTTTCTATAATTACAATTTCATTACTCGCCTTCGGCTTCGCCTCGCCTCAGTCATTACAGTTTCCGTTGACTACTCGCTTTCGGCTCCGCCAAAGCTCGCAAAACTTCGGCTTTGCCTCGTTTTCTATAATTACAATTTCATTACTCGCCTTCGGCTTCGCCTCAGTCATTACAGTTTCCGTTGACTACTCGCTTTCGGCTCCGCCAAAGCTCGCAAAACTTCGGCTTTGCCTCGTTTTCTATAATTACAATTTCATTACTCGCCTTCGGCTTCGCCTCAGTCATTACAGTTTCCGTTGACTACTCGCTTTCGGCTCCGCCAAAGCTCGCAAAACTTCGGCTTTGCCTCGTTTTCTATAATTACAATTTCATTACTCGCCTTCGACTTCGCCTCAGCCATTACAGTTTACCAACATTTAAAAACATAAAGAAGTTCAAGAACAAATAACATTATTACCTCCTAACTGCCCCCAACACATTCCCGAAGAGAAAAATTCTCCCCCCTTCCATGTTTTCACAACCCCTTCGTTGCCTGGACTAATAATTATTCACCCTCGTTTTACCTGCGCAAATAGGAAGAAATTAATTATTGTTCCCTTAGCAACGTTGTTTCCAGGCAGTGGTTGTTAGGTGACGGCGTCGCTATCAAACAGTTGACGTTTTTAGTCGCAAAATGGAACCCAACGAAGAGAACGAAGAGAAAAGGCAACGACTGAAGTAATAATTTGAATTTTTTCTTGTTAATCTCACGAACCTTTCAGGTCAACCCCCAGTCAAAGCCCCCAAGAGTCAAAGATTTTAGATCCCGACAATCCTCTCTTGGAGAGGTTCCAGAAGGCCCTCAAGGATCATTATTTGCGCCAAATCGAGCACCTAAAACAAGATATTTTCGAATTTGATTGCGGCTCCAAGAAAAACGAGGCCAAAAAGGAACAAGTGGGGATCTTAGTTTACGAGGAGCAGCAGATCGTGGCTAAACAGCAATCGATCCTCGATAACTACATCTCTAGACTGGAAACCGTATCTTCAGCTAGAGAAGAAGTCGAAAATATCGTCAGGGATAAGAAGGAGATTCATAAGCAAGAGAGAAATGTATTGTTGGAAGCGGAGGCCAAAGGTACCGTTACCTGATTTTTACTGTTTCAATTTAAGGGGTGGGCTAAAAAAACGATTACTTTTCTTTGAGGCGAAGCCGAGAGGCTGACATCAAAAATTTGTACACCACATTTCGTATTTTCCAACATTTCATAGTGGTCAACCCCTCGGTTATTAAACCGAGGCTTAAAGGCTTGCATAATATCGGGTGTCCCAAAAAAAAAACGGACAAAATATTTTTGGGAATAAGTTTGCCATTTCTTAACCGATTTGGATGAACGTGATCTTAAATGAAAGCCAAAGAATCAGGCTTTCGACTATATGAGAAACTGCGACAGATGGCGCTGCCGTAGTAGTCCTATTGTTACTTGCTTTAAAGCTGTATTTTAGCTGTATGGGGATTGGTCACTTTTTTTAGAAAAATCACAGAAAATTAATGCTTGGTAACGGACTTCTGAAAAAAGATTTTTGAAGAAAAAAGAAAGATCTTCAAGGCTATTTGGGTCTCATAATCATTGGTTGTTGCCCGACCAATCCCCACGCACCTAAAATAAGCCTTAAAGACAAGTATCAATAAAGCTACTACAGCAGCGCCATCTGTCGCTGTTTCTTGCAAAGTTCGAAAGCCTGATTCTTTAGCTTTAATTTAAGACCAAGTCTATCCAAATCGGTTAAGAAATGGCTGAATTATTTCAAAGACTATTTTGTCCGGTTTTTTTTGGGACATCCGATACAATCAGGGTTAGTCAAATGTATGGAAACAGCCGATTATTTTCCAAAGTATAATTGAGTGGTAAATTTAGAGGCACGTTTTGGGTTAATCAATTTTTTTTTGACATTGACGGTACCAAGTAATGACGTCATCGAAATTTTTTTTAAAGAGAAGGTTTGTCAAGTGTAGTATCATTGGAAAGGTAATTCCTTTATCTTTACAACGGTGTGAAAAAATCATGCTCTTACATAATGAAAATTTCGAGAAAACGTCAATTGAATGTGTTCCCAAAAATATAGATTTGGCCGTTTATTTCACAAACTATGCACCTTATCAAAACATTGTTCCAATAAAAGTTGAAAGGTAGCCTTAGGCGCATCTTTTGATGTGATTTTGTAATTTAATAAAAATCGTTTGATAAGCCTAGGAAATGCAAATGGATCTTTAAATCTAATTTTTTCGAAAACGATTGATCCTACGGTGTCATAACAAGAGAGGTTTTTTTATCTAATTTTAGTCAGTTCCTGATTTATTCAATAAAAACCGAATTTGAGGCGCCCCCTTCAGAAGACTGTAGCCCCTTTAGGAACGATTTCCGGATACATGTTTATAGGAACTCTTTGCATATTTTGAGCTGCAGAATCACCTCCCGAAATATTTCATCGTTATTTCAGGACACCCTGTATGAATTTTCATTCTGCGGAAATGTGTGCCAAATTTCATCTCGATACGTTCAGTAGTTTGAGCTGCAGCGTGATCACAGCCAGACATGCAGACATTTTTTCAAAAAACACTTTTCTGGGTTCCCAGGACCCTGAAACGTAAAAATTTGATGTTTTTGGCGATTCGATTTTCCCATTGATTTTATTAAAGGGGGACTTAAGTGAAAATAAAAGTTGTTTGTTTAAATGTGGTTTAAATTCGAAAAACATGGCTTATGGGTTTGAGCCTCCTTTTTTCACTAAGAAAATGGAAAAGTTGGAAGCTGAGAAGAGGAAACAGCTACTAGATGCTGATAAATTTGTGAATAGAGGCAACAATACATACTGGTGTCTTTATAACAATTGTTGTAAAACAGCGAATGATTTGGAATGTTTTTGTTGCCAAGAAAGCACTCAGGGCGGGTTCTATTAAAACATTTAACCCTGTCTTAAAGTTAATTCTTCAAAAATTCTATAACAACAAATTATTGACAACAATTGTTTCTATGGTATCGTAGAGGGCTTAGCGTTAAGTCTAGGAATAAATAACGAGTCAAAAACTTTTCCGATCTAGTAGCCCTTGACTTGAGAGACGTAGGGCGTAGACTGTGGTAATTACATGGAAACGTCACAGTCAGATTTCGCTTTGAATGATAATTTCAGTAGTTTACGCTTTACGTCTATCACGTAAGGGCTACTAGATCACACGTTATTTTATACAAGGGGTGAAAATGACTGCGAACATGATTGTTTATTGTAAGCTGTTGTATTCTCAATTCGCAAAAATATGAAATGTTAAGGAAATTCCCTCTCGTTTTGGTGATTTTATGGCAGCTGTACAACAGGACACCATACCCGTGAAAAATGCTCGATTAAAGCAACTCGAAATTAACACAAACAAAAGTGATTCATCGAACTAAGCACAGGCAGATTTTTTGAGGGCGAATTTACTATTAAAACGAAGGAAAGGGCCACGGAGGGATAAATAAACCAAGCGGAATGAACGGCAAAACTGCATTGCTTATATGGGAGGCGCGCGTTACATTGACCAGATGACGTCATCAAGTTTACAATCTACAGTTCAAGCGGCTGTAACTCAAAAACCATTTGCGACAAAAAATTTTCATAACTAGAAAACTGACAAAATATGCGCATATATATGCATCGAAAACAAACAAAATAGGCATAAAATATGCACTTATATGCCTAAAAATGCACGTAATATGCACAAAATATGAAATATGCCGAAAACTGACAAGATACCTTGAGCCATTTTTCCAAGGAATAACATATCTAGGTATATTTTTTGTGGTAATTGGAAAAGTTTCAATATTTAAGAACCAAAAATGCGAATTGTAGTATTACAATATGTTGTCGCTTATAAATGTAAAGAGGGCCCGTATTTATAAACAGCTATATAAACGGAATCAAAATTGTGGCCAAAAAGTTAACCCACCCTTTCAATTCGACCCGGGCAGGTAGGTAGGTATCTGCAAATCCAGGTATTTTTTGAGAGAAAAGAGTACACACATTATGCTTAAATCTGAGCGCGTTAAAAAAGGATGACAATTCGATTCGCGCGCACTTGGAGGCGACCGACAGAGACCGATATTCCTTTTCTTTAATGGGTGGGAGAGGGAGAAATAATAATGATTTGACCCTCCAAATGGGACGTCACTCTAGAAACAGGCAATTACCACCTACAGGTAGGGGAAATTAAAGACTGACGAGAGGTTGAAAATTAAAGGAATTGGGATTAACAAGCAAGTACGAGACACGGTCATGCACTCACACGTATCGATTTTGGAATACGTTTTTCCTTTGGCCAAGGAAGCTATTCGAAAAAACAAATTGGAAATATAGGAATTTAATAAAATATGCAAAAATATGCTCTGTGCACTAAAATATGCTTGAGACTTCAAAATATGCAAAATATGCAAATTTTAAATTACGTCAAATGACTCCTTTTAGTGAGGTTCGTATACATCTCGAACATTTTTCTTGAATCTTTATCCGGTTATTTTTCAAGAATCGAGACTACGCAACGAGGTGGAAGGAATGAATCTCCTGATCAATCAAATGCAGTCCTGGGGAGATAACCTGGAATCTGATATAACGATCAAAAAGCGAGTTTTGGAGAAATCCAGAAAGGACAAGTTGAAGTTAATCGAGGATAAGCGCATGCAGGACGCGCTGATTTACAAGTTGATGATGAGAATTTGGGAGTTGGAACGGGAGTTGGACCAAATGGACGTCCAACTGAAAGTTAAGGAAGAGGAAAGGGAGGAAATGGCCCAAACTGTCGCCCTCGGCAACACCAACATCGAGGCGATCGAAGCGGAATATCGGCATTTAATGCACTCGTGGAATTCCGTGGTGGTTGCAATAGAAAATCGCGACAAGGTCCTGACCTGTCTTGGGAAAGAGCGCACGTTCGTATTAATTTAATGCAATCCCTTTGATATTTATTTGTGTTTTAGTAAATTCGAGGAGGAGTTCAAGAGCATTCTGGCCGAGATCGAGCAAGTCAAAAAGCTTTGTAACAAAGAAATGAAGAAGAACGAAGAGTTGACGGTGATCAAGGAACGGTTCAGTTCTGATATTCAATCTTGTCAAAACGTTATGAACAATGAGTTGGAGAAGAAGGTTGGTCTCGATCGGCGAATGACGGAGATGCATAGAATCATCGACCAAATTGAGATGGATTTAAGGAGGAATGAAGAGGTAAGAAGAAAAAGTGCATTTTTTAAATATGGGACTATGCACTTTTGTATTGTTGTGTGTGTAGTCATAAAGGGTTGAAAACATGAATTTACCTGCCGCCGATTAGTAAATACAACTCATATTTGCAAAAAACCAGAGACGTACCCTACTTGGCGTTAAAAGTATACAGGGTGCGAGATTATGACTCCAAAACGCAATAACTTTGTTATTTGTAGTCCGATTTGAGCGAACTATTGAAATATTGAAATATTAGCAAAAGACAATTTTTTTTTGAATTTAAACACCCTGTAACTTAGAAAATAAGCATTTCAGGGCATACGTCCATAAGAAGTCTTAGAATAATGTAAACAATCACTGAAGTTTGACGGTGTACTTAAGAAACCTGTATAAGTATTTCAAGCTCTACAGAAATCTGATTTGCATAATTATTGGCTTATTATTTATTATTTTATTAGTGAGAAGTAAGAGGCCTCAATGTTCGTTGCCTAGGGTGGCGCGCTATTTCATTTTCATGCTGATTGGTTGATCCCTGACCAGAAGTATGAATAGGGCTACAGGAGCGCCATCTGTTGTAGCTTTTTGCACAGTTCGAAAGCATGATTCTTTAGCTTTAATTTAAGACTGTGTCCATGCAAATCGGTTAAGAAATTGCTGACTTATTGCCAAAAACATTTTGACCAGTTCTTTATGGGACAGCCAATATTTTCACTCTTTACAACCACCCTCTTCACAATATTTCATCCCCTACAAAACATAAAGCAAAATTGTCTTATTGTCCGTGTTACTTTTGGTATTTTTACTTAACTGCAGTAGATTTTTTCTTCCCTGTAGTGCTAGTTGTACAGACTTCGCATAATTTTTGTGTTTTTTTCATTAATTTCCTACTGCAAAGGACGACTTCAGGTTTCTCATCCCAATTCAGTATTTTCTAATATTGTCGTATTTTAATTAGCATTTATGGACACGTCCGTCTGCGGGGGCACTACTGCTAGGTGCAGATTGATAAAATCTGCATCCGATTCCACCAGTAAATCAAGGTGGCCCACAGTGGTTCATAATCCAAAAAACGTTAAGGAAAATCCCTGCTACCAAACTATTGAACCAGTTTCCGAAAAAAATTGTACCCCGGGGGTTTTTGACATCGTAGAATACACTGGTGGTGTTATTTTTTTGAAAATCTTAACACCAACTGCTCTACGGAGGGTTGAAATCAACAGTAGGTATAAAGAAGCAACATTTAAAGTAAAAGGCTCTAATTTTTGAAATTGAGAGTACAAAATGATTCAGTTTTTTAGTCTAAACAATATTAGCAGAAAATAATGATAATAATAATACCCTTAATACAAAGTAGCGTCTAATAACATATCTTTATTTAGATTTAGTCTAGCAATTTAATTGAGACATCAAAAACGAATTTACAAAGTTTTTTCCCTTCAATCTTAGTCGTCTTCCTCATCCTCTTTGTCTTTTTCCTCATACTCTTCGTCCTCTTCCTCATACTCTTGATTCTCTGTTTCTCCTTCGGAAAACTCTTCATTGTTCGAATCGATTTCGACATCCTCAGGAACTGTGACGAGATAAGCAACTTCGTGATCTTCGGGTCTTCTTGGATTTGTTTGAACATAAAAAGGAGCTTAAAAACTGGTCAGAGCTTAATATCAATAAGTGGAAGATTTCTTCATTAACTTTGAGGCGGTTCACTTTCCTGGTGTGATGTTCTCTGTGCCTTTTAATATCCTTATTTTTTGTCTCTTGAGCCTCTTCAGAAAGCTCGCCTATTGGCACAACGATCTGATCAATAATACTATACTCGGGTTACTGAAGAACTGCAGTAATGACAACGCGTGATACGCACGTGATTTTTCTGTTCTGCTTTACTATTGGCCAGCAAAATCGATCGGGGATAATGACAGCGCCAAGTGCACACTGTGCAATTTGCAATTATTTCTGGTGCATCACTGCAAGTGGTTCGTCAAATTGTGTGTCAAGGAACGATTATGTATACGGATTCACGTTTCACAGTTTCACGTGATCACTGCATTTCTTCAGTAACCCGAGTATAGCTCCATGTATTACAATTTTGTGAACAGACGGTGGCATATAATACCACCCGTACAATGACACAAATTTTTCGGCCGTTTGCAGAGAATACTCTTCGAACTTTTCTGTTTTGATCTCAAGTCCACTATTGATGCATTTCAGAATGACTGCAAAATTCTTAATCAATCCTTGGTCTATCTCCAGATAACTTGGGGTTAGAAAAGAACCTTCTTGTCGTATTTCCGTCATTTGACGTTCCAGCAGCTTGTTATCCACAATTAATCCCATTTTTGAATGAAACTCAGACTCTTTTGTGGCTTGGCACCTTCCACATCTTTATTTCCAGTCTGTATGAAACATGCGATTCTCTAACGAATGTTTCCAGTTGTTCTGTGGCGGCTTCATCACCATTGGTTTGAAATTTAAGCTTTAAAAAGTCCAAAACACAAATTTTACGAGCTTCAAAAGTTTTTTCTCGATTTTGCATCATCGGATCAAGCAACATCAGAAGCGTAATTCGGACCATGCTGAACAAATAAATTTGCAACCAAATGTGCAATAACAAACAAAACAACAAATATAACAGAAAATTTAACAATAATAAGAGATATGAAGCACTATGGAATTATTTCAATCGCTGCGAATACTTCGAGAACAAGAGACACACTGAAATTTAAATTTTGCAAGAAGTGCAAAAATTCACTTAAGTGCTCATTATGCCCAGACGCGCAAATATGCGCAGCCAAAATCGTTTTAGTTCTCTACCTGAGTCCCTAAGCATACATCTGATACTAACTATAAACCGTCCTGAGGTGTCCTAAATTTTGTAAAATTTTTCTTGGAAATGTAATGGAATCGTAATGAGGGTTATGAACAAAACCCTCTACGTATATTTGCACTTCTGGTGAGCTATTTTGATACAAATAGGTTCACCATAAGCACCTATAAAAAGTTTTTTGTGAAAATGTTAAGTCCTTTCTGACCACAAGCTAGCGATCTTTCCGTTTTTCCCGGCAACGTAAAGCACAGCGAAATTGCTCGTTTTGTACGTCGTGTAGTGACTACACGAACAGTGGAATTGTATTCATTGATTGCCCTAAAGTTGACAAATATTATGAAAAATAAAATATGTCAATTACTCATTCCTACGAGAAAGTTGGAAAATCCGAATTTCGTTCACGTTTTTTGGATTCTGAACCACTGTGTGGCCTCTAACGTTATAAGCATTCTTTAATTTTTGAGCTGAAAAATGTCGTATTTAGGACACGCACGATGCCGACACGTTGCTGAAGAGACTATCGTACGACCACGACCGTTTGGAAGGCGAAAAGGCCGACATCCAAGAGAAGACGCTGCGAATTCTGGAGGATCAAGTGGCGAGCAAAAAGATCGCCAACACGCTGAAGAGGAAGTACCGGCAGGTGCGCGAGAAGAATCGCGACATGGAGATCAATTTGGCGACGGGCGAGAATCGCATAGCGTCCATCCTGAGCGAAACCGAAGCCCAGAAGTTCATCCTGGCCTCCTCGCAAAAATACTTCAACGAGCTGGAGGGGCAGGTTTTTCTGCTCGAGCAGGAGGCCGACGTGCACCAAGACGAGATGAAAAAGCTGGATTTGATCATAGGAAAACGACAGAGGGAGGTCGACCTTTTGAACGTCAAGTTCCAGAAAGTGGCCGAAAAGAGTGGTAGTTCGACTCGTCTGCCACCCCTCGAGGCGAAAGTCTTCAATCTGGAGAAGAGCATCGAGGAAGTTCTGGACGAAAACAAGAAGCTGCAGCAGTTTTGGTTGAGGGAACAGGCCAACTTGATCAAACTGTCCGAGGAGAGGCAGGAGCAAATCCAGACGCACAATTTAATGCGCAAACAGATTCTGATTTTGGAGCAGAAGAATCTGAAGGTCACCGACGAGTTGGACGCCCAAAGGAAGAAGGAAGCTACGGTCCTGCGCAACATCGTCAACTTGCAAAGTCGTCTGTCGATTCTGTCCGATGAATTTTGTAAGAAGAAAGGTCTCGCGTCTACCATGGGGAAGGATAACGATGTCACCCGTCAGGATTTCATCTACAAGTTAAAAGTAGGTAAACGAAAAATCTTGATCGCAAGCGGTAAGGGTTGAATTTCCAGGATGCCGAACTCGATTGCCTCAAACTCCAAGACGAAATAACGCAACTGGAAGAGGAAAAGTTGAATTTAAGTAAGGAACTGATCGAGTTGAATCGCGAAACTCTGGAATGGGAGAGGAAGTTCTTGCACGCCAAGGAAGCTAAAGATGTGATGAAGGAGGAGAGAAGTAAAGGGGGGGAGGTTAGCAGCATGAAAGCGGAAATTCACCGGATGCAGGTACGCATATTTTCTTTTTAGTGCCGGAGCAAAATGCGAGGCACTATAGTTTTAGTGATTTCGTTCGCTCGCTCGACCGGCCGTCCGTCTACTCTGTCCATCGCATAACTTGAGAACGAAAGCAGATATCGAGCTGAAATTTTGTACGCGGGTGTATACCCGGAAAATCTCGGCGGGGATTGCTTTTGGGCCATATCGGACCACGGGGGTGGGAGTTAGGGGTGAAAAACCGAAAAACTATTAATTGCAATAACTCGAGAACCAGTGGACGTATCTTTCTGAAACTTGGTATGTACGTTCGACCCTCAAGTATGAGAGCCAACAAGAATACATTTCTTAGCAAGCTACGAAGAATAGAGTTTTGGCGTCATTAGCAAAAAAATCGTTCAGAAACCTTTTGCTTTAGTTAAAAATAAATATCGGCAAGTCATTAAATTGATGTGGATTTAAAGTCAGTTGGAGCAAAAAATTTTGGATTTTTTGTGTTTTCCAAATTTGGCAATGTTGCGTCATCAGAGTGGGTTGCGGATCACCCTGTACCTCACTTTTTGCAATTGGAGCATTACGTTATTTAATGCTGATTCGCCCCATTTTACGGCACCTGTTATTAAATTTTCACGAGAGCCAACAAGAATGCATTACTTAGGTAACGTAAAAGGGATGGAATTAGGACTTTATTAAGCTTGATACCCTTAATTCAGTTACCGTAAACTGCAGTGAATCGATATAGAGCCATATTTAATTTAGCTTAAGGGTAGCATGAAGTCAACGGGGGCGAATTTAATATGATAATATTAATTATCATTATCTTTAAGGAAATTTTCGTGGCTGCTGTCTATTCACCGCATTTTACGGTATGTATTAATGTATTGCAATCTGTAAAATTAAAACAAAATTCTAAATTTAATATAATTTTTCGAAAATAGAAAAATTGACAAAAAACACAAAACACCGTCAAGACGGGCGACGTTAGACATTTTATATTATAAGATAACTCTATTTTACGCTATTTTATGATTAAAATTTTGATTAAAATGGCCATTTGCGACAAAAGTTCCTTAAAAGTTATAATTTTATAATAGACACCGTAAAATGGTTCGAACTCGGCCAATTCTGCGTCCCACGACACAGGCAGCAGTAAAGTTATTTATTTATTGAAAAGAGATTTCATTAACTTGGTATAATTGCCGTCTACTGGAGCGAATTCAGATAAACCGACAATCTATAGAAAAATTCATGGGTTAAAACATATTTTCTCGCATTATTATAACAGGCCCGTTCACCACTCGGAAGGGAGAGTCTATTTGGGGAATGTAGCACCCCTATCTGCGAAAAGGGATTAGCTTTGGGTACGACACTCCCTTAGGAACCATCATGAGGCTTCGGGCAACGGTTTGAGGTGATTCTTACAAGGTTTCTGCCTCAAAAATGTTGCATTTCTCGATATTTGGGAACGCTTCCCCAAAGGGATCAATGCACATACCCTATTGACGTATATTGTCTATCTATTGGTCCCTTTGGGGAATCTAATTTTCTAATAAAAAATCTATTTCACCCTTTCTGGTGCTTTATTGTGCCCCAGTAGCTTTCAACTGTTTACCCAATATATAATTGAACAAATAGGTACCTATGCGTCGGCCTAGAAGGGGGATTTCACACAGAACCCAACCCTTTTTACGGTACCTAATATACTTAACTTTATACGAAAATAAAATGCAATTAAATTAGAAAAAAGTAGCACTTTTTTGGGATGATTAAGAATATGTAAACAGTTCTCCGATATTCGTTCCTGTGAAGTGAAGGGGTGCTAATTTCGGGGGATGAAATTTAGGGGATGAAAACCACAAAAAATATGATAACTCCGCAAGGGTTGCACGCAGCTGTCGAAAACTCAACGCACACACATATATCGGTGAAATCTTGCGGGGGTGGCGTTTTTTCGTAAAATCGAACAGATGGGGTGGAAATTAGGGGCTGCAACTCGAAATTCGAAATTGGCGTCATTCGATAGCTTTCCATTAATGATTTAAAAAAGGAGTCATTCATATTTTGAGAAAAACCACCCTTATAGGCGCTACAACCCCTAACATGCAGAAACACAAAAATACGAAAACTCAAAAACTACTCAACGTATCAAGGCAAAATTTGATGTTTTAATTTTCAGTGACATTGTAGGTGGATGGACAAATTTTCACTAAGATCTAACAAGGGGGGTGAAATTTAATCGTTGAAACTTGAAATTTCTTCAAGTTAATGGTACCTACCATAAAAGGTCTAATGAGTTTTCAGCCTAAAACCAACCCCTAGGCTATTAACCACCCCTAACTCTTTGCAAGCTGATAAATATATTTTATTTATTTTTTCTGAAACTCTATTGATTTATTTATGAACAACTGAAGTAAGTAAATACGCAAGGAGTTATGTAACACCGGAAAAATAAACTCACCCCTGTAAATCATAAAGGGGGAAATCATGGGAGGTTGAAAACATGAATCTACAAATCACCGGAATTTTTCAACGAATTAGGTTATGGTGGTGAAATTGAAAATACAACTTCCTTTAGGGCATGTGGGGGTGGTGAAATAGGGGGTTGGAGTTTAGGGGTTGAAACGTCCATAAAGCCCTGTAATTTGACACAGAGAAACAATATCTTCTGCGAAACTGTGACATCTTACACACTGCATGTTCGAGAAAGGAAGAGTGAATTTTAGGTGAAAATTATCGAAGGGGATGAAAGTTAGGGGTGGAAACACGAATTTTCACTGAATAATGTAGAGTTGAAAATAACACCATTCGATAGCTCTATTGATGGTACAAAAAAGGTCTTATTCATCATTCGCGAAAAACGACCCTTAAAGGCGGTACAACCCCCTAACTTGCTGAAACACAAAAATGCGAGAAGTCAAAAACTGCTCAACGTATCAGGGCTGAATTTGATGTGGTAATTTACAGCACCACTGTAGGCGGATGGGCAAATTTTCATTAGTAATATGATAAGTCGTCTCTTGATTGCCGCAGGTTTGACGTCCGAATGGTTGAACTACGAGTCAAAATGGTAGATTTTTTTTAGGTCAAAAAGACTTTGACCGAAAAAAATTTTTGATTGGCTGGAGTTCAATCATTTGTGTACCGATCAAAATGAAATTTGTGTAGGATGAAAGCTGATGCTTTCCTCTTCTAAAAGAAACGACTGATTAAATTTCAAAAATTTTATCCCCACAATCCACCCCCTTCAAACCACAAAACACAAAAAAAGATATAGAGGGTGGTGTGACGTCCACAGATACGTAGCTGTAAACAACATTCTCAGAATCAAAACATACTGTAATCTACAGACCATTCCAATGAAAAGGATCCACCCCGAATAATAATAAGAAACCAAATAAAATATGAAAATTCGCTCTGGCAAGTCGATTAATTGGTAGCTATCCTCCAATGACAGTGGTCCAAATGTTAAATTTATTTGCGCTCAATTAGTATCTTCCAGTAACAGGTAGTCTAAGGGTTAAATTTCCACCGAGTCAATTATTTTATGTTTGTCAATTTTTCGTATTTGGAGGTTGAAACCCCCTTCAACCACCCCCGGTCTTCGGGGTTGCACCTTTTGGCGTTCAGTTAGTCTGTTTCTGTTGTAGATAGTCCAAGGTCCAAGGGCTCAATTTCCTCCAAGTCAATTATTTGTGTTCGAGGGTTGAAGGCTGTGGGTTTTGGGGGTATAATTTTTTGCGTTCAAAATATTTTCTGTATTTCTGTATTTCGGGGTTGAAGAGGGTGAGTTTTAGGGCTGCAGTTTTTTTTGTTCAATTCAACTCTTTTCGGTTGAAGACGGGTATGCAAGGGTTAAATTTCCTCCAAGTCAAGTTTTTGTGGTTGGGGGTTGAGTTTCAGGGGTGCAATTTTTTGTGTTAAATTAGTATTCTCCGGAAATAGGTGCTTAAATTTTCTCTATATCAACTTTTTGTGTTCGGGAGTTGAAGGGGGTGGTTTCGGGGGTGCAATTTTTTGTGTTCAATTAGTTTCCTCCTGTAATAGGTGGTCCAAGGGTAACATTTCCTCTAAGTCAATTTTTTGTTTCAATGTTGGAGGGGTTGAGTTTTAGAGGTGCAATTTTTCTCTCTTCCGGTCGTAGGTGGTCTAAGGGCTAAATATATCCTCAAAACTTTTTCTGGGCCATTGATGAAAAGTTATCGAATGCCTTGAATTCCAAGCAACATTTATGTGAAACGTGAAATTTCGAGTTTCAACCCCTGATTTGCACCCTTTCTGTCCCATCCTACAGAAAAAAAAACATCAAGATATTTAGTCCAGGCAAAATAGACCAAAAAAGTCGAAATCGAAGTGTTTCCAGGTAACACATTTCATTTTTAAACTTTTCTCTCTTAATTTTTTTTCATTTGGGCACTCCTTTCCTTTCAAATCGCCTTCAATGTGGTACGTGCGAGGCCGTAAAACCGTTAACCATATCCCTCCACTTTGGCCACCCCTACCTCCGTTATTAACGACCTTAGGAAAAACTTTCTCGGGAATTTTCGTCTTGTATTTTTGCGGATAATACGTGGTTAAAATATTGCCGTATGTTTCTGTTACACCCTGTATATATATCTTTTTCTTGAAGTAAATTTAATTAATGCTCTACAACTTTCTATCCTAGAGGGTAAGTTTGACGAAAAACGTGAGGCGATTCAACTTTTATCAAAAATTATCCATTTTTGCTAGCGGATATCTCGGAAGCTAAAACAGATAGAGACAAACTTATGTACACTCTTTTGTAAGGAATTTAATACTCTTTCATTTTGCTCTCGTATAAATTTTCTGTGCTACGCACCGTTTTCGAGTTATCAGCGAAAAGCTGAAAAAAGGGACTTTTAAGCCTCCCCCACCCCCCGCGGAGCCGAAAATCGATGGGACTTTATTTTACGTTGTTCAGGGGATCTACCCCTACACATTCCTGAGACATTTGGAACTACATGATTTAGTTCCTCTATTTTTCTTATTTTGCCTGGGCTAATTGTCGAAATATGTGTGTCGGGTTTCAGACCTCCATGTGTAAAATATTTGAGAAGTTTTCGTGTTTTTGTGATTTTCAACCCCTAAACTTCATTCGCGCTTCTACTGCGGCACTACTACTAGGTGCAGATTACATCTGCACCCAAAATCACCAAGTCTAACTCAATATATGAATCATTCACGGTGAATAAACATCTGCAGGGATACACATCGCATTGATTTTGCTCAATTTATATTCAGGTTCGCTTCCCCTTCAAGCCGCAAGGTGCGCAGTGCTGTTGCCTTAATCAACTATGATTTAGACAATATCAGTAAATGGTGCGCCAAAAATTCACTACTTTTAAATCTTTCTAAAAGTCAAAGTATTTTATTTGGTACAGTTCCTATGGTCTGTCCGGGATCCACACGACCGGGATTCACCCTATTTCCATGGCGAATCATTGTTGTCAACAATGAATCGCCATGGAAATCGGGTGAATCTCGGTCGTGTGGATCCCGGACAGATTATAGATTGAATCAAGTTGAAAATGATTTTGAGATCGAGATTAATAACACTCCTGTAATTAAATGCTCAACAGTTCGTAATCTTGGAGTCTTATATGACTCGAATCTAAAATTCAGTGATCAAATTAACGCTCTTTGCAAAAAAACGTTTTTATGTTTCAAGCTGACTGCACAATTTATGAAGCAAGACCTGACCTGACCTGACAGTCTTATTCTGTCGCACTTTAACTATGCTGACACTGCATATGGACCGTGTTTAACTGGTCTTCTAAAAAACCGTCTACAAATAATTCAAAATCACTGTGTTAGATTCATTTTAAATGTTCCTTTTGCTGCTCACATTACACCTTTTATTAGAGATTTAGGTTGGCTTAAGACTAGTGAACGCCGATTTTTGCATTTTGTCTCCCTAGTGCTAAAAGTGAAACTCACTGGTAAACCTCCATATTTAAGTCAAAAGATCAACAACTTATCTAGTTTCAAAGCATATTTTTCTTATCTGGCGGCATACATATTAAACATTGTGGTTCGACCATACGATATGAATGTGTCTGACAGGCTAATATTAAATAATTTAAAAACATTGCTACTAAACGAGCAATTATCAAATGTCAATGTTCATCTTTTTTAATTGTATCTTAGCCCCTGCTTATGTGTTTCTGGTGTGCCTTAACAAACACATGTTCATGTTATATTTGAGGTATTACTTTTGTTCTTGGCGTGCAATATACGCCACTGGTTATCATGTTTTTCTATTTAGTGTTGTATGTGATGAAACTTATTTCAGTTAATTATGGGTAGAATTGCATCAGCAATGTGCTGTTTCAGCCCTTTTGGGTTAGAAAAACTTTATTTGTTCAATTGATGTAGACTTATTACTTTCCCAATAAATGTGTACTATTATTATTATTATTATATACATCTTCCGTTGGCTTTTAGGTGAGGTACAGTCAGCTGAAGAAGGTCCAGGACGTCCTAGTCCACGATTTGGAGAACTGCGTCGCGCGCAGAGACGCCATTATGACGGTGGCGGAGGCGCGCGAAAAACGCGTTCAAGGCGGCGCGGAGAAAGTGCGCTTCAACTTTGCGCGAAAGCTCGACGACATGAGGAACAAAATCAAGCAGATGGAGAGCGTAATTTGCGCTGTGGCCTCGACGTGAAAAACTTTTATTTTCTTTTTGCAGCAAATAGAGGATATGAAGGCAAAGTTGAAGGGGATGGACCGCGAAAAGGACAGATTCAACATGGACATAGAACACGGGGAGAACGAGATTCAAATCAGTCGAATGACGAGGGAGGAGTTGGAGAAGGAGATTCAAGAGTCGAAAACGCAAAGACAAATCACCTTTGAACTTCTCGTGCAGTTGCAGAAGAAATTGAACTTGTACACGGATTTTTGCAAGGGGGTGAAACCGCGGTTGACGTACAAGAACGAATGCGTTTTATCATCGCAATACAACAAGGAAAAGCAGACGAACGAAAAACTCGCGAAAATCGTGGAGAATCTTCAAGGGGACTTTCCCAATCTTGAGGGGGACCTGAACAGAATCATCAACACTTTGAGACTGCCAATGCTGATAAGCATGCCATGATTTTTTCAGTAAAATTGTGATTTGAACGGGAAATGAAACGATTCGAATTTGTGGAAAATATTTTTTTTACAAACATCAACTGAACGTCTCCTTTTTCACTTTTGAAGCGTAGTAGTCGTGGTCTTGATAAAAACTTTGACTGTTTTCATCCGAGCCGATCGTTTCTTCTTTTATGAAAACTCGATCGAAATCCTAAAAAAACATTGATAGAAATATGTATCGAATGAAGTGTTTTTAGAAGTTAACCATTTCTTAACCGATTTGGATGAACGCTAAAGAATCGGATTTTCAGTATTTTACACTAATTTGTTACTACGAAGGGGTAGAGGGGCCACAACAAAGTTTTTAAAATTTTCAGAAAAAAAAACTTTGTTGCAATAGCAAATTGCCACTTGTAACCGACAATTGTCACCTGCAACCGACAATTGTCACTTGCAACTGACAATTGTCACTTGTAACTGACAATTGTAGTCACTTGTAACCGACAATTGTCACTTGTAGCTGACAATTGTCACTTGTAACCGACAATTGTCACTTGTGACCGACAATTGTCACTTGTAACCGACAATTGTCACTTGCAACTGACCAACACTCACTTGCAACTAACAATTGTCACTTACAACTGACAATTGTCACTTGTAACTAACAATTGTCACTTGTAGCTGGCGATAATTCGTTAATTGGAACAGACCAATGACGAACTGCTTCACTTGTAGCTGACAATTGTCACTTGTCACCGACAATTGTCACTTGTAACCGACAATTGTCACTTGTAACCGACAATTGTCACTTGCAACTGACCAATAGTCACTTGCAACTAACAATTGTCACTTACAACTGACAATTGTCACTTGTAACTGACAATTGTCACTTGTAACTGACAATTGTCACTGGTAACTAACAATTGTCACTTGTAGCTGGCGATAATTCGTCAATTGGAACAGACCAATGGCGAACTGCTTCACTTGTAGCTGACAATTGTCACTTGTCACCGACAATTGTCACTTGTCACCGACAATTGTCACTTGTAACCGACAATTGTCACTTGTAACCGACAATTGTCACTTGCAACTGACCAACAGTCACTTGCAACTAACAATTGTCACTTACAACTGACAATTGTCACTGGTAACTAACAATTGTCACTTATAGCTGGCGATAATTCGTTAATTGGAACAGACCAATGGCGAACTGCTTCACTTGTAGCTGACAAATGTCACTTGTCACCGACAATTGTCACTTGCAACTGACCAACAGTCACTTGCAACTAACAATTGTCACTTACAGCTGACAATTGTCACTTGTAACTGACAATTGTCACTTGTAACTGACAATTGTCACTGGTAACTAACAATTGTCACTTGTAGCTGGCGATAATTCGTTAATTGGAACAGACCAATGGCGACCTGCTTCAGTGACGTGCGCAGAAATTTGTCATGAAAAGGGGGTGTGTCAAAAGAATAAGGTGTGCAAAAACTACTAAAAGAGCATAAATCCTGACATTTTCGTTATTTTCTAGAAACTGAAAAAAAGAAACAAAAATTTCTGGAATCACACGAGTACAAGTGACAATTGTCGGTTACAAGTGACAATTGTCGGTTACAAGTGACAATTGTCGGTTACAAGTGCCAATTGTCACTTAACAAGTGACAAATGTCACTTAACAACAAGTGACAAATGTCAGTTACAAGTGACAGTTGTCACTTGCATGTCACAATTTGCTATTGCAACAAAGTTTTTTTTCTGAAAATCGCACGATACTAATTATTAGCCAATAGAAAAATTGATTTATGTGTGTTTACCATGGCAACTCGAGGATTTCCTGGAAATTTTTGATACCTACCTAGACCAACCTAAACGAAATTAATAAGTGGAAATTTTTATGTCAAATTAAATGTCAAAAATCATTTCTATTCAATTTCTGCGACTGTATCGTTGCTATTTTCTTACCGAATCTGCATTCGAGCATTAATTCATTTCCTGGAAATTGTAGTCGTGCATCCCAACAACGTAATCGGGCCCTCGTGTTCCACTCGGGCCGATTAATACGTTGTTGGGATGCACTCCAAAAATTTCCGGAAAGAATTAATGCTCTTATGAGATTATAAGTGAAAATTTTAAAACCTTTGTTGTGGCCCCTTTATTATTATTATTATTATTATTATTAGCAGTCACCTGATTTCATAAAATTCGATGATCTCTTACCGAAAATAAACATAGAAAATTAATGTTTAAACCAAATCCACTTCTTTTGGCGAAAAAAGAGCGATCTTCAAGGACACTTGAAATGCATTGATACTTCTCAGGAATACTATGGTAGCGCCATCTGTCTCAGTTTCTTGTGAGGTTCGAAAACCTGATTTCTTGGCTTTAATTCAAATCGGTTAAGAAATGGCTGACTTACTCCCAGAAATTGGCCGTTTTTTTGGGACACCCAGTAGAATGAGAAAATAACATTTGAAAAAAAATTAAAGTCGACGGCTTTGTAAAACGAATTACACTAATGACTGTTAAGGCATGCTGGACTATGGAACACTTCCGGTTAGTAGGGCCCAATACTGTCAAATTTTATGTGTCAGTTTGTGTAACCGCCAACTCTTTACTTGATATCATACTGCTCCATATTCGTAAGATACCCTTTGTAATAAGGCTCTCCTGATCTGGTCATATTATACAAGGTGTCCGGAAATAACATTGAAATATTTCGGAGGGTGATCCTACAGCTCAAAGTATGAAAAAACGGTACGGAAGTCGCTCCTAAGGGGGCTGCGGCCCTCTGAATAGGGCGCCTAATATCACAACGACGAAAGAACGAAACCCTTTTCGAGAAAATTTGATTTTTTAAAGATCCAATTGCATCTCAAAATGGGACAATTTATTTTTACTACAAGCGAAATTTAAAAATTAGATATCTGATGATGCTTAATGATGACATTGATGGTAGATAGTCTTCCTAATGTACTAAATAACAATCGAATTGCAAGTGCCTCTTTCAGAGGGCTACGAAGCCCTTAGAGGATTTCCGGACATGTTTATAAGCACTTTTTTTCCGCCCCCGAAATATTTCAATGTTATTTCCGGAGACCCTGTATCTGAATCATACAGTGCATTTCAAAAGTAAGTTATAAATTCCACAACTTTTTCGAGAGGCATTCGGTACTCTGATATTTTGTTGTACTTTCGGTTTAACAACATGTGTCGGTTTAGAAACATGTTATACCTGACCGGAAGCGGAGTCACGGCCACCCTAGATTTTCAAAAACATGGAAGAAATCGGCGATACACGTCAACTTTGTTTTTTTGACGCAGTTGCATTTATATTGAAAAAGCAAAGTTGACGTGTTTTTGCGTTTTTCAAAAATCTCAATTTTTCACCGATTTCTTCGATGTTTGTGAAAATCACTTCCGGTATGATACATGTTTCTGACTCAGAAAAAATTGTAGATTCAGAATCCGTGAGAAAAAGGAATGATTCCATTTGAAGAATAAAAATTTGGGTCATTTTCTGTTAAACCGGACGTACATACAACAAAATATGATTGTACCTAATAATAATATTCCTCTCGAAAAAGTTTTTGAATTTATTCCTTACTTTTGAAAAGCCGAGTTAGCGATTTTGGTATACATTTGTTAGTGATTTTTGTAGACGCGATTATTGAAATCAAATTTGCCTAGTGGTTAACCTCTCGCACAAAATTTGGAACATGCCAAGCTGTCATTCATTTGTTTTGCAAAGCTCCTTAGAAAATTTTCTTTTAATATGCTTACAGGGGTATCGAGAACTGAATGCTGGATAATAATTGGTGGGGCTGCATCCGGATTGAGAGCATAAAGCCCCATTCCTGGAATTTCGATGACTTGATTCTTGGCCAAAGGTTCAGTCGTGCATATAAAAATTTGAGAGAGCCCCTCTGGCTTTGCTTCAGAAACGTCATTGGGTTTCGAGACCATTATTTTTGGACATAGAATTGTGGGAATTGTTATTTGGACTTCATCAGAAGGTTTTTTTTCATCTACCAGTGGTGGAGTTCTGGGGGTTAATTGTGGATACTGGGGTGCCTCCTCGATTTCTTCAACTAGAGAAAATATTTCTGTGGGACTTACTGAGGGGGTTACCGACCAATTCTGTTTCCGCAACAGTGAATGTGGTTTATCCCTTCTGTAAAAAAAATAAGCTCATCATCATTGGGGTTTTTAATTGCTGTCAATCTATTCCACAGCACACTAAAAACGAACACATTCCAAATAGTCCAGGCAACGAAGGGGTTGTAGAGAACATGGAAGGGGGGAGAATTTTTGTCGTTGGGAATGCGTTGGGGGTAGTCAAGAGGTAAACATACTAAAAGTCCCCGCCCCTACCCCGTCCGCTTCAGGGGGGGAGGGAGCTGGAAAGGTCCCTTTTTTTGGTTTTATATGAAATTGAAAACCTATAAAATTTTCTACCACCCTACTATTATACATTATGAAGGAAAAATGCACAGTTTTCGAGATATCCGCTCTCAAAAGACGGCAATTGTCAAAACAAACTTTTGCTTCTAATTCTTCAGTCTTTGGTTTTGCAGAAAAGTCGTCAGGAAGAAAGTTTTAGAGCGTTAAATTTCCTTCAAGAATATATATCTACAGGGTGGTTTCTTTTTCACTGCTCACCACTGGCACCTTCTAAACGGTAAGAGGTTCGAAGTCGGTTAAATTAGAGAAATATTGCACTATTTAAATTTCACTTGGAGTTTTTATATTATTGACAGCTATCAGAATTTTTTTAGGACTTCTAGATTTTGAGTAACGGTAGTCAACTTTTTATTCTCTTATGGTAGCCATATTGTATTTTAACACCATCGCACACACAAAAAATTAGCTTTTCAAAAATGTTATCAAAATGGACTTTTTTGACAGATTGTCAAAATTTGAAAATTGATATGAGCAAGTTGCAAAATGAGCCTAAACTTATGAAAAAAATTTCAGGAGAGTACACCAACTTTTTTCATCTCTTATGACGTCAAAAACAATTGAATTTTGAACGGTAATATAATAAATCTAGAAATCGTGCCAAGCGAACTGTGCAGCAGCAACTGTGACCGCCATATAAAATTTTGACACTAGGTTTTTAAAAATGTCAACGTTCGCGTGGCACGATTTCTAGATTTATTATACACGGTGAGTCTGAACGACACCACATCCTTCGTACCACATAATCTACTGTTCAAATGATGTTTGGTGCAAACATTTTTAGGTCAATGTTAATTCCTGTTGATGTTATAAGCCGCCAAAGTTCTTCATTTTTAATCGTTTTTCTTTAATATCTTCCGAACGGTGGATCGCAGGGCTCTGAAATTTTGCACAGCATTGTTACAGATCAGGAGGCAACTGCTGATGGTACTTTAGACATTATCCAAAAATCTGATCCCAGGATGGTAATAATGTTATTCGTTGTTGAATTTTTCATGTTTTTAAATGTTGGTAATTTGTCTATGCGGCCTTAAATTGCAATAAAAATCAAAGATGCGTTGATACGAGTCATATTTCAATTGTTTTTATGCAAGGGGGCCGTTTTTCGACAACGGTGTTCTGAATTCATATTCATAACTGAAGAAAGGCTTGGGTGATAATTTTACTTTTACATATAAGTGAAATTTTACCATTGGTTTTATGATAATAATAATAATTTTTCCTTTCCGATATACAAATGTGTATAAATATAGGTACGTCAATATAAAAATAACATTACTGTAACAATAACAGACAACACAAGATATAAAATACTATTTTCTATTTCGGTTTCCTAATGAACACTTTATAGCACCCAAACGCGTTCTCTAATGTCCTCTATTAGAGCACGGCTTTTGTTTACATTGTAACCTAGACAACGATTGTGTCCAACAATCGCCTACTGTCAAGCGAACATTGACCTGTCTTTGAAAATTGGAAACCTATTTCTTTCTAACGAGTTGGGTATCCGAAATAGAAAAAATTGTATAAAAAACGTGTTTCATAAGGCTCTTATCGCACTCGGATTTTGTAAAACTCGGGCTTTTCGCCCTCGTTGTCCAAACATCCTCGTGCGATAATATTTGGCCTTATGAAACGTGTTTTTTAATATACCATTTTCTATTTCGGTTTCCTAATGAACACTTTATAGCACCCAAACGCGTTCTCTAATGTCCTCTATTAGAGCACGGCTTTTGTTTACATTGTAACCTAGACAACGATTGTGTCCAACAATCGCCTACTGTCAAGCGAACATTGACCTGTCTTTGAAAATTGAAAACCTATTTTTTTCTAACGAGTTGGGTATCCGAAATAGAAAAAATTGTATAAAAAACGTGTTTCATAAGGCTCTTATCGCACTCGGATTTTGTAAAACTCGGGCTTTTCGCCCTCGTTGTCCAAACATCCTCGTGCGATAATAATTGGCCTTATGAAACGTGTTTTTTAATATACTATAAGTTAATTTGAATTTATATTACTACTTTCACTTACATACTTATCACATAATATGTTTACAGCGAGCAATGAAACCGTCAAAGTTATAGAAAGCTTCTGCGAGCAAGTAGTCCTTTATATATTTTTTGAACTGTTTGAAGTCTAATTCTTTTATATTGCTCGGAAGCGCATTATAAAATTTTATCCCGCAATATTCGTTGCGATTTGGATAATCTGATTTTTTTGCAACATAGGTCGTTTTGGATTCTTGTGTCATAAGTGTGGATGTCTCTATGTGCCTCAAAATTGCTTATGTTAGCTTTTATAGAAAGTAGAGCCTGAAGTATATAGTGTGAAGGTACGGTCAAGATCTTCTGTTGTACATATTCTTGTTGACAATCAACCCGAAAATTTAGTTGCCCCAATATTCTGATTGCTTTTAGCTGGAGTTTGAAAATCCTTTTCGTGATACTCGAATGTCCCCACAACAGCAGGCCATAGTTTATATGTGTCTCTATTAGTGCAAAATATGCATTTCTCAATGAGGATTTTGGTACTTTGTTGGCTGGATTACTTGCCAGGTTAGTGCATAGTCGAATTGTATTCCCAAAAACCTCACTGACGTAGCACAATCTCTGGGAAGATCAACGTTTTTTAAAGTACATAACATTTTTGTACTTTTGTTTGAATTTAAAGTAAGCCGATTCGCCGCACGCCACTGGGAGGCCTTCGACTGTGCTTCTGCATTATTAATTAGAACGTCCGACGGTGCTCCACTTCTACAGAGGAGGGTTGTGTCATCAGCGAACTGAACACACCTTCCTCCCATGTAATCGGAGAAGTCATTTATATAAGCTAGAAATAAAAAGGGCCCCAGGACAGAGCCTTGGGGTACACCATAGTTCAAGGGCAGACTGTCGGATACCGCGCATTCTACCCTTAAACTATGGTGTACCCCAAGGCTCTGTCAGACTGTCGGATACCGCGCATTCTACCCTTACTATCTGATTTCGATTTATCAAGAAAGATGAAATAAGTTTAGTCGCATTAGGATGAATATTGAAAGTATAAAGTTTTCTTAATAGTATGATATGAGAAACACAGTGGAAGGCCTTCGATAGGTCCAGGAAGGAGCAGACCGAATACTGAGCTTCCTCAAAAGCAGCCCTTATTTCATCAACTAGGGCTAATATGGCAGTTGTGGTATTTAGATTGACTCTGAAGTCAAACTGGCTTTCGGCAAATAAATCGTTAGTTTCAAAGCGAATGTTTTTCTAGAATTTTTGAAAATATGGGTAAAAGAGCTATTGGCCTGTAGTTTCTAAGGTCATCTCTTTCTCCACTTTTAAATATAGGGACTAGAGCAGCTTTTTTCAAACAGTCGGGGAACTGGCAACTATTTATGCTTCTATTTAATAAATTTGTTAAAGACGTCAGGAGAACATTCTTGACTGATTTTACTATGTTAACATTAAGGTTATAAATATCACAGGAGTCACTTCTCTTCAAATTATCTATTACTCCTCGAACCTTCACACTTGAAATTTAAAATAATAAGGGCAAGTTTTAGTGAGGTTACTGTTAGAAAGACGTATTGGGTCCTCATTGACTGTAGGTAATTTTTTGACCAGTTTTGAGGCAATGGTGGTAAAATATAAGTTAAAGTCATCGCAAGTGATGTTGCAGGCTTCAGCGGTTTGTTTGGATTTGGTCTTAGGATTGTCCTAATTAATAATTTTCCACATGGTTTTTACTTTATTGTTGGATTTGTGGATTAGTTCTTTGTTGTAACGTATCCTTTTTCTCTGATCAAACCATTTATTATTCCTGCTCATTTGAGTTTTAGCTAATCTTTCTTTTTTGGGAAACGCTATATTTGTTAGGCTACTAACTGTGTTTACAAATAAGCAAAAGCTGTCGTTGACATTTAGTTCGTCAATGAACGACCATTCGCAAATTTCTAATGAGTGGTACAGATTAGCTTTTCCTGAGGATGTTATGGGTCTATATTCAATAATTTTAAGGGGTAAGGTAGTAGATAACTTAACTTTATGGTGATTACTTGAAGCATGTTATCGGTTTTTTCAATTTTGCTGGTAAATTGTGAGTTTTTTCAAAAAAATGTAAGAGCCAAACAAGCTTTAGAATTGATCGAAGAATACCGCATAGACAAATTACCAACATTTAAAAACATGAAAAACTTCAAGGATAAATAACATTAGGACCACCTGTATATCCGACTTTTGGATAATGTCTAAAGTACCATTAGAAGTTGCCTCTGGGTTGCCAACAATACTGTAAAAAATTTCAGAATCCTGCGATACACCATTCGGAAGATATTAAATAAAAACGATTAAAAATGGAGAATTTTGGCGGCTTATAACCTCAAGAGGAATCACAATTGACCTAAAAATTTTTGCACCAAACCTCATCATTTGAACAGTAGATTATGTGGAATGAAGGATGTGGTGTCGTCAGTGTTGTTAAGTATTTAAATACAAGTATTTAAAAATGTATTTTAAATACTTCAGATGTATTTAAATACTTTTGCCGACATTGTATTTAATTACATATTTAAATACTTTTGCCGACATTGTATTTAAATACATATTTAAATACATTCTCAACTGCGAGATGGAAATTTTACCGTTGCGGTTAAAATCGATATCCTGGCTTTTGTAAGAAGTTTTGCCTGAGGCTTAACCCCCGACGACGCAAAAGGCTTATCGAATTTCAGGTAAAAGTACAGCACAGGATGTAGGTAATCATCTGGCCACCGTAAAGTTGAAAGGCTTCAACGGAACGTGCTCTCTTCATTCGAAGACCATTGCCCTCTAAGAACTGTCAAAGAGGGCCACAAGACACCTTGGTGGAATGGGGAACTTGAGTCACTGCGGCGGGAAACACGAAAGAGGTTAAACCGAGCAATGCGGCTGAATCAGCACTCCGACTGGGACGCCTATAAAGACGCCCAGAGGAGATTCAAAAGCCTCATCAAGAGGAGGAAGAGAGAGTGCTGGAGGAACTTTTGTGGCAACATAGAAGGTCTACCAGAAGCGGCTCGACTGAAGAAACTGTTGGGCCGGGGTGCGGTCTGTCTGGGAGCTCTTCGGCTACTGGACGGCTCTTTAACGGAGACGTCCGGGCAGGCCCTTGAGTGCCTGATACGGACGCACTTCCCGGGCGCGACAATAGGAGGGGACTTACCCGAGGACAGCCGGACCATCAAGGACTGGAATATGGCCTCGGAAATAGTCAGCTATAAGAAGATTCGTTGGGCAATTTCAACCTTCGAACCATTTAAAGCGGCGGGACCTGATGGAATCTTTCCAGCCCTCCTCCAGGAGGCTGGCGAGTCCATCACAGAACCACTGTTCCATATAGTGCGATGCTCAATCGCGCTGGGGTACATTCCTAAATCCTGGCAGCAAGTGAGAGTCGTCTTCATACCTAAAGCCGGCCGAATAACCCACGACCAGCCAAAGGATTTCCGTCCAATCAGTCTGACATCGTTTCTTCTGAAACTGAGTGAAAGGCTGGTAAAACGACACCTGAAGGAGGGGGTACTAGTCCAACGACCCCTCCATCCGAACC
This sequence comes from Pycnomerus fuliginosus, assembly GCA_963924575.1. Lineage (NCBI taxonomy): Eukaryota > Metazoa > Arthropoda > Insecta > Coleoptera > Zopheridae > Pycnomerus > Pycnomerus fuliginosus. The sequence goes on along the minus strand of OZ004623.1, from coordinate 2,675,610 downwards.
AGCACGCATATAGAGCGTGCAAATCAACGGAGACAGCTCTCCATCAGCTTGTTTCAAGAGCTGAGGACGCTCTCCGGGTGAAAGAATGGGCGCTCGCTGCCTTTCTAGATGTCGATGGGGCTTTCAATAATCCCACCTTCGAAGCGCTGTGCGCCGCTGCGACAGAATACGGCATTGACCGGACCATCGTAAGATGGATACGGGAGATGATTAGTAAGCGTCGTATAACGGTCTCTCTACAGGATACCAAACTGGAGGCAACAGTGTCGAGGGGCTGTCCGCAGGGCGGAGTTCTATCTCCGCTACTGTGGTCGCTACTCGTGGACGGCCTCCTAAGGGACCTGAACGGAGAAGGGTGCTACGCTCAGGCGTACGCTGATGATGTGTGCATTGTAATTAGGGGCAAGTTCCTGGGGACAGTCACAGCCATCATGCAACAGGCTCTGAACAGAGTTAGCAACTGGTGCGAGGGGCGATCCTTGTCGGTAAACCCGAACAAGATGGAGTTGCTCCTCTTCACTAGGAAAAGAAAGTTGGACACCGTAAGATGGCCAAAGCTGCAAGGGGTGACCTTGGGTCTGGCCGAGAGAGTGAAGTATCTGGGAGTAATCCTGGATCCGAAGCTTTCTTGGACAGACCATGTAGAGTCACAAACAAAGAAGGCCTGCGCGTCCTTATGGATGTGTAGGCGTTTCGCCGGCTCCACTTGGGGACTAAAACCGCAGGTGGCGTACTGGTTATACACAACCGTCGTGAGGCCTCTGGTCACGTATGGCGCCCTGGTCTGGTGGCGCTCCACGGAACGCGCTAGTACCAGGAGTGCCCTCGGGCGAGTGCAAAGGCTGGGATGCCTAATGGTGACCGGTGCTATAAGAACAACTCCCTCAGCAGCCTTGGAGGCGATCCTGGCCCTGGAGCCGCTGCACCTCAGAGTGCAGCATTCGGCCCGGGCCTCAGCCTTCAGGTTGCAGGGGATAGGAGAATGGCGAGCGGGAAGTGAGGGACATCGAAGTGCACTCGCTCTACCGGGCGCGGATGAGGCTGTCTTGCAAATGCGCAAAGACAGGATAGAGCGTCGGTTGCGCTTTAATGACCCATATACAACCAGGATCCCCTCTAGGGAAGACTGGGGCGAGAAGGGAGAAAAATTGCTCACACCGCGTGGCTTAGTCTGGTACACAGACGGGGCCAAAAACGATCTGAGCACCGGCGCAGGATTCACTGGGGGGATGCCAGAGGGACGAGTGAGCGTACCTCTTGGCAAGTACCCCAGTGTATTCCAGGCGGAAATATACGCAATTCTGGTGTGCGCTGAGGAGAACCTACGTAGGGGCTACTCTGGCAAGTACATCTACATCTGCAGCGACAGTCGGGCGGCGCTCGGGGCTCTGAACTCCGTGGAGGTGAGATCCGGCCTCGTTAACGACTGTCGAGACGCATTAACGAAGTTGGCTGGAAATAACAATTCGGTCAACCTGGTTTGGGTTCCTGGGCACTCAGGAATCGCTGGCAATGAGGTAGCTGACGAACTGGCAAGGGAGGCATCGAACATGCCATACCTGGGACCACAACCAGCACTCGCTGTGACGGAGAGTGCGTTGCGGAAGGAGCTAGGAAACTGGCTCAACAAGCAATTTCACTCACACTGGGAAAATGCACCGGGGATGAGGCAAGCGAGGGCCTTCATTTCTCGGCCCTCCTCGCCAACAGCCCAACGGTGGTTTCTCCAGTTAAGCCGAGAGCGGCTAAGGAAAGTCGTGGGCGTCCTGACTGGGCACTGCGCACTCAAACGACACCTTCATCTAATGGGACGTTCTGAGGAAAGCACTTGTAGAGTGTGCGGAGAAGAGGAAGAAACGCCTCTTCATTTGCTAACCGAATGTGGCCCGCTCTTTCACAAAAGGCTTAGGGAACTGGGGGCTGCATACCCAGCCCCTGCGGAAATATACTCACTCTCTGCAGCGGATGTACTGGCCTTCATGGAAGGGACGGGGCTTCTGTAGAGAAGAGGTTGCAGTGCGGGCATAATGGATCTTAAGGTCTGAATGCAGCGGACCCGTAAGGGAACGCACCGCAGAATCGAAATACGAAATACGAAATACGAACCCCCGACGACGCAAAAGGCTTATCGAATTTCAGGTAAAAGTACAGCACAGGATGTAGGTAATCATCTGGCCACCGTAAATTAACCCGGACTGCAAAATTTATGGCTTTTCTCAGAATGAATCACAAGCGGTAAGATGGTGTTTTAATTTAAATCAAATGGATAAAATAGTTATTTATGATATAAGTGTTAAAAGTAGTACCTATTTTATTTTGTGAGAAGGGAAGTTTGAGGCACGACGATTAAAAGCAAAAGTTTTCATATTATTAGTTGAAATAACGTCCATGAAATTCGCCGTAACTAATAAGGTATAGGGACAATTTGTTGCCGGGGCTTGTTTAATTGTTGTTGCATTGTCACTTTTAATACTGAGTGTTAAAAGTAAATCACTTTTAACATAAATGTTAAAAGTAAATGACTTTTAATACTGGTATCATAAAATGTCATTTTTAACAGTTGTCAACAGACGTTAAAACAACTGTTTTTAATAGTGTTTGTAGAAAAAAGTCATTGTTCCATTGAAGTGTCTTCTTCGCTGCCTTATTCTGTTTGCTTTATAAGTGTCGAGCGCCATAATTTTTTGAATTAACATTATTATGGATACCTAACTTCAAAAAGCTGCTTTGCTCCCTACAATACTAAAATGGTTCTATTTTTAAAATAATTTCAAGTGACAAGACCTCTAATTTTTTACCTACCTATTCTTAAATAAAAATAAAGGTTTCAAAAATTAAATCCACCGGTCAGTGCCACGAATCCATTCTCCTTAGCTGCTGTTGCCCTCAATAGAATGAAAATGTATAATCGCCTATATTAAAATTTTCGCCCTTTTTAGTTCAGTTTTGTTGTTATTCAAGCGAGTTAAGTAGCTAAACAGTGTATATTCAATGGTTAAGCAGATAACAAAGTGACAGACGAATTAAATTGACTTATTGAGTTCTTCTTCTTATTGTTGTCAGCCATCTAAGATAGAATTGTTCATATTTCACAAGTTTGATTTTTTGACCTTGAGTATTTAAAAGTATTTAAATACATTTTAAATGTATTTGTATTTGTATTTAATTACATCTGTAAGAAATGTATTTAAATAGTATTTGAAATACATTTTTAGAAAAGTATTTGTATTTAAATACTTAGAAAAGAGTATTTTTAACAACACTAGCGTGTCGTTCAGACTCACCCTGTATTATCGTTCAAAATTCAATTGTTTTTGACGTCATAAGAGATGAAAAAAGTTGGTGTACTCTCTTGAAATTTCTTTTCATAAGTTTAGGCTCATTTTGCAACTTACTAATATCAAGTTTCAAATTTTGACGATTTGTCAAAAAAGTCCATTTTGATTAAATTTTTGAAAAGCTAATTTTTTGTGTGTCCGATGGTGATAAAATACAATATGGCTACCATAAGAGAATAAAAAGTTGACTACCGTTACTCAAAATCTAGAAGTCCTAAAAAATTTCTGACTACCATTCAATTGACAGCTGTCAATAATATAAAGGCTCCAAGTGAAATTTAAATAGTGCAATATTTCTCTAATTTAACCGACTTCGTACCTCTTACCGTTTAGAAGGTGCCAGTGGTGAGCAGTGAAAAAAAACCACCCTGTAGCAATACATCCTTGAAGGAAATTTAACGCTCTAAAACTTTCTTCCTAACGACTTTTCTGCAAAACCAAAGACTGAGGAATTAGAAGCAAAAGTTTGTTTTGACAATTGCCGTCTTTTGAGAGGGGATATCTCGAAAACTGTGCATTTTTCCTTCATAATGTATAATCAGAGCTGGGCCAAGTACCGAAAAAAAGTACTTAAGTATCAAGTACTAAGTACTTGATATTTTGAATATACTTCAAGTATCAAGTACCAGTACTGGATAGAAGTACTTGAAAATTGCAGTCCAGTACTTTACTAGTGCGCACACGTTAAGTACCCAGTACCAGTACCAATACTTAAAAGTACTGAGTAAAATAAGGGACTGAGTATTTAATGAAGTACTTAAGTACTTCATAAAATACTTAAGTACTTGACATAGTACTTAAGTAAAATAAGGGACTGAGTACTTGACATAGTACTCAAGTATCTACTTGTTATTGAGTATACTCTTATAGACAGCGGGCTAGCGACAATTTCGGTAGGTATATCAAATTTGTAAAAAAAATTGCTCCCGTCTGACTGTCAATTTTTCATGTAAATAAGATGGCGTGACAGGATTGCAGTCTGCACCCCGTGCCCGTAATAATTTCGAGTTCTGATAACGACACCACGCAAAAAGTGCTCCATTTCAATAAGATTGATGGTATTGTTTTGCGAATTTCAGGCTTCTAAGAAATGAACAAAGTGAAGTCGTTCTTGGATATGCCCCAACCTAATAAATATTCTAAAAACCCCCCATTTTTCAGTAAAAGATTCAGTACCGAACTCGATACTTAAGTACTCGATACTTAAGTCCTCGATAGTTAAGTACTCGATACTTAAGTCCTCGATACTTAAGTACTTGATGCCGCATGGTTTAAAATACCAAGTACAAATACTTCGCTCGAAAAAATTATTCAAGTACCAGTATCAAGTACTTTTAAGAAGTACTTGAAATACCCAGTACCAGTACCGAATTTTCAAAGTACTTAAGTACCAAAAGTAATCAGTACTGTACTTCAAGTACATTTCGATACTGAGTAGCCCAGCTCTGTGTATAATAGCAGGGTGGTAGAAAATTTTATAGGTTTTCATTTTCGAACAAGGATTTTTTCGCTTCGACGCACCATTTTCGAGTTATAAGCGAAAAAACAAAAAAGAGAAAAATTCTCCCCATGTTCTCTACAACCCCATTTTGGGCATTCGTTGCCTAGACTAAAAATAAACAGTGAGCCTTGGAATTGCTCTCAAACAACTCCAAAGCCCACTGCGTTAATACCTGGTTCTATCCTTGATAAGTTTTTTACTAATTTTCTTCAAATTTTGTCTTCGAATCTCTCTCGCTCCCATTTCCAACTGCGACTGATTTGTGTCGGAGCAGGGCGCATCTAAGTTAAGGTGCGGAACGACGTGATCTTTTAAGAGCAATCTATTCCCTAGGGTTTTAAAGTAAATCCAGTTTGCGGCATCCTCTTGCAACTGAAACATGGCTTAAGCAGATAGGATTTCTTTATGTCCTTACGTTAAAGTGATCTTCGCAGGCATAATAACACGTTGGGGAGTCCACGTTCTTCTCGAGTCCTGCGAGGGCGAGCCAGGTGAGACGCCTCGAAGAGTTGCCCCCTTTTCCCTTCGAGTAATAGTAAGATTTGGGGCAGGTCAGGAACAACTTTATGGGGGTGGAAATGGAGGTATTGGGGCAAGTTGGGATCAAGCATTTTTTTTCGCCTACCATTTTGAGAATGGGGCCTTTGGGGCTCCGAGGTTTTGGGCAATCAACCATAACAGTTTTTCTAGGTTATAAATGGATTGACGTTGACAGCAATGTCACTAATGACAGGTGTCGTTTGTCATTACTGACGTTTGTTGATGCGCTTGCGCCTTCGCATCACCAGTTATCCTCAAACAACGCGATCAGCTACAAATAATTATAAAAAAAACTGTTTGGACTGTAAAATTATATTAGTTTTAAGTATGTTTTATAGTGGCAACAGTGTGAAACGTTTAAATAAGATCTGGTGTCTACTGTAAGTTAAAATCGTGTGGCCCTGAACATTTTGGGGTTTACTGATTCTCTTCCGTCTCTGTCTCCCTGCTTTCTCCATTTCCATTTCCAATAATTCCAGTCAGATTTCCCAGTGTTAAGGTTCTTTATTCGTTCAGCTGTGTGCTTTGTTCGTTGTTCTAATATAATAATTAATTTGTTATAAATTCGTTATTACCGTCGCCAATAAACAAATTCAGTTGTTTTTCGCCGTCGCGATTGTGAGAATACACTCGTTGCCAAGGAAAATCGATTGTGTTTTGTCTTTTGGAAACGATGCTTGCAGTTTTTTAGCATCGTTTTTGGAGAATCATCGTTTGCTGTTGGTGAGTAGAAAAATGTTTTCAGTTACGTAATGAGATTGATTGGAATGTAGGTAAAGTCCGGTCGCATATTCGCGAAAGCGGCGGTTGTGTGTCTCAGGCTTTTTTTCTGCTGGTTTGTAAACGGGATTTCACATCCGTCAAAACTCCCGTCATTCACTGTCAGTGTCAATAAACAGTAGCAATGGAGGTTGAAAGGGGTCTTTGTTGTTAATTATTGTCCATGACAGGAATTTTGACAGAACAGAAATCCCGTTTACAATCCAACAGAAAAAAAGCCTGAGACACAACCCCCGCTTTCGTTAATATGCGACGGGACTTTAGGTACCTATCGAAAATCTACTGACAGATGAAAGTAGTGTTGTGAATTAACATGTTGTTTATAAATCGGGTTAATTAACATGTTAACACGTCAATTTTCGTTATTTATGAGCCACTTTGGGAAACAGTCTGAAATGAAGTAAAATGTTTATTTAAAAACAAAAAATATATTAGGCTTGAAAATGCTATACTTACCTACCAATGACTATAATATACCACTACTAAAATATGAGAATTGTTGTGTCTTATTGCTTCCACATAGTGAGATTAGGTGATTCACTGTATGGAATTTAATTTATAATGATTTGACACCAAAATGTCAATGGTTAATTAACATAAACTCCAGGGATAATTAACAGTTTTTATTATTTATATTGGTTAATTAACATAAAATTCCAGGGTTAGTTAACAGTTTTTGTTATTTAAGTTTGTTAATTAACACCCTGTTATTTAACACAAAATTTACGATGATAATTAACTGTTATTTAACGTTAATTAAAGATAATTAACATTTGTTAATTAACCGACTCACAACACTAAATGAAAGCATTATGCTGCTTTGAAAAAAAAATAATTTCATTATAACAGAATCGACAGAAACGTTAACTAAATCAAGTCTGTTAATTCTAATTTGAAATAAACCATAGAGCCATAATTATGGTTTTACAGGGTGACTCAGAATTATAGGGGCAACAGCTAACCACAGTTTCCTTATCTAAAAATAAGAATAAGTTTTTTGCCTAAAATGGGTTGTGAAAGCTATGCTCCCTCAAGATCTGTTTTTTTTTCGATTTACTCTCGGATTTACTCAAAAAGGATAATTCACTCGATGTTCAAATTTAGAACATAGCCTAGTGGGATAAAGTACGGAAGCGTAGAAGTGCCACATTTTTCTCTTTTTTTATTTCCAAATTACCACAAAAAATGTGTAAATTTCGGAAGAAAAAACTGTAAAACAAACTGTAAATTTACACAAAAACTTTTACACAAAATCTGTAAATTTACACAACAATTGTAAAACACAAAAACTGTCAATTTACTGAAAAACTGTAAATTTACACCAAAACTGTAAATTTACACCAAAACTGTTTTACAGTTTTTCTGTAAATTGACAGTTTTTGTGTAAAACAGTGTTTATGTAAAACAGTTTTTGTGTAAAAGTTTTTCTGTAAATTGACAGTTTTTGTGTAAATTTACAGTTTTTCTGTAAATTGGTTTTTTATCTGGCAGTAGTAAATTTTGTATCTTGCAGACACTTGATGATTAAGAAATCAAACTTGGAGAGTCTGCCGCGCCAAACCGACAGCGTTTAGGCGGGGGAGGCGATCAAACGTGCAAAAAAATTCAAAATACAACTTTAAAAGTACACAGCATGAAATGGGTATCAAATGAAAGCCCTTGATTTGTGGATCTAGAAAAACCCGGGCAGACGTTTCATACCGGCAGCTTTCCTCTCGACAGACGCCCTCAAAGTTGTTAAAAAATTACATAATACAACTTTAAAAGTACACACATTGAAAGCATATGCAAAAAATCGAGAAAAATTCGCCGAATACGAATATGCAAAAATATCGTCGGCAAACGCAGCGTTTTTTAATCAGACGCTGTTTTATTAAATCGTCACGTTTCCACTTTATCCTATTGTGGGCGATGCGCTGGAGCGTGATGCGAGATACGCGACTTACTGGGCGCATTTTAACGTACCTAAAGGAAATTATATATTTAGAGAATTTTTAGTTACATTTAATTCAAATAAAAGGCTTCATCTACAGAAAACAAACATTTATTTCATTCGTTATCACTGGAACAACAATAATTGTCAAGGTTTTCATCGTCTTCGTCTTGAAAATCTTTATTAACGCATATACCTACATCGTTTAGAGACTATGGAAATTAATTCCCAGAGAACCAATTAATAACAAATTTCCCATTTTCTAGGAACCATCCATGTTGTGTTGGGTTATAGAAATGAGGCCCTTTCAAGGAGGCAATGAGCAGCATTTCATAAAATGGGTCATCCCTTTGCTTTGGTTTATACGCCCCTAAAAATAAACTGCTCAACAATTCAATCGATCCATCCGGAAATTTGAGTCGAATTCAAAATGCCGTAACTCCTTAAGCAGTTGATCGATTTGAATGAACCTTTTTTCCACGGACAGCCCATTTCATTGGCTTCGACACGACGTGTTCCGCATTATAAGCAGGTATCCCTTATTTGATATACAGGGTGGTCCAACGAAAAGTTTCCACCCCGAATATCTCGTGAACGGAGCGAAATATAAAAATTTGCTCGAACAGGTGGATTTTTATTTTGAGGGGGACACCTAAATTCGCCCTTGGTGAAATTTTTCCTCACACCCCCTGACCCCTACTAACCCCCTCTTCAAAAATTCAAATGGCAACCCCCCACTTGTGATGCATTATTTCATAGCTAATTTCATTGTCAATCCAACGCTGTAAGAATTTTTGAGCTTTATTTAACTCCAGCGCCCTCTATGGTCAAATTTTAAATTACATTAGGGCCATTCGTAATACATCAATTGAAAGGGTTTGACATTCTTTCTAAACCGATGCAACAATTTTTGAAATCCATCCACTCGTTCAGAAGTTACAGGCGTAAACCTGAAGGATTTCTAGGCCCAAAACCAGCTCATGTTCTTCAATGTAACTTTTGAACGAGTGAATGGATTTCAAAAATTCTTGCATCGTTTTACAGAGAATTTCAAACCCTTTCAAATAATGTATCACGGAGGGCCCTAATGTAATTTAAAATTTGACCGTAGAGGGCGCTGGAGTTGATCAAATCCCAGAAATTTTTACATCGTTGGGTTGGCAATTAAATTTGCTTTAAAATGATGCATCACAAGTGGGGGGTTGCCATTTGAGATTTTGAAGTTGGGGTTAGTGGGGGTTAGGGGTTGCGTTGTGGAATTTAACCAACCGCGGATTAAAGTGCCCCCCTCGAAACAAAAATCGACCTGTCCGAGCAAATTTTTATATTTCGTTCTGTTCACGAGATATTAGGGGTGGAAACTTTTCGTTGGACCACCCTGTACAAGGTGACAGAGCCGGGTACTGCAAAATGGCGAAAATTTAAACCACCCCCGATTCTGAAGCAAATTTTTCTATGGTCTGTCCGGGATCCACATAACCGGGATTCACCCTATTTCCATGGTGAATCATTGTTGTCAACAATGAATCGCCATGGAAATCGGGTGAATCTCGGTCATGTGGATCCCGGACAGAGTATAATTTTTTTATCTGATTGAGAAGACGTCTCAGGTCCATACCTCGAGACGTTTTTTTGAAATCACATCCATCTCCTCTAATTATGGCGCAGGCTCAACAATCCTGTTGTTTCACTGGTAGTTAATAGCCTCTTCTAGCCTAGAAGATGTAAGAAACTGAGGCGAAGCCGAAGTTTTGCGAGCTTTGGCGGAGCCAAAAGCGAGTAGTCAGTTGAAGATGTAAGAAACTGTGGCGAAGCCGAAGTTTTGCGAGCTTTGGCGGAGCCAAAAGCGAGTAGTCAATAGAAAACTAAACAACTGGGGCAAAGGCACCAAATTTCTATAGTCATCTCCAAATATTCGCCTGTTTCTATAGCAGTAAAAAACTGAGGTGAAGCCTGGTGGATGCCCACTATAGAAATGTGGTGGCTTCATATCAGTTAATTACAGACTTCAATGCACTGCTCGCTTTTGGCTCTGCCAAAGCTCGCGAAACTTCGGCTTCACCTCAGTTTCTTACATCTTCCTTTCACTACTCGCTTTTGGCTCCGCCAAAGCTCGCAAAACTTCGGGTTTACCTTGGCTGTAAAAAAACTGAGGCAAAGCCGAAGCCTTGCGAGCTTTGGCGGTGTTGGAGATGAAAACTTAATGTTATAGAATGAATCAAGAAGGTGCCACCTGCTACTTTGACTTTTGTCAATTACTTTTTGAGTTGTCACATATTTTTAGTAGACTTAATAAATCTATTATTTTGAGCTGCTCTTCTGCTTCTGCACCAACCACTACTGCTGCAAATTCAACAGGTTATGGGCCTCTCGTATGCTGAGTGTGTTGTTGTATAACGTTATTTGGTTTTGTGGTGTTGAAGGATACTAAATGGAATTCACCAAAGTTTTAATCGATAAGCTTGAGGGTCAATCCAACTGGGTGGATTGGAAATTCCAGATCACAATTCAACTTCAAAGTCATGGAGTTATGCAAGCGGTGGATGGTTCGCTGGAGTACCCGCAGGAACCGGAAGAAAGAGCTACAGCGGCTCAGAAGGCTGAATATGCCAAAGCAAAGGCTTCAGCATATAAGTTGGAGTACACAGCACAACATTTTATCGTCTCCAGTTTAAGTTTCGAAGTAAGACAGTTAGTAAATATGTGCGTCAATGCTACTGAAATGTGGAATAAACTACACAGCATTTATGAACAAAGAACTGAACAACGCCAAGATCGACTTTTTAATCAATTCTTTGGTATCTGCGAGAAAGATCCTTTCGACAGCATTGCTAAGCACATTTCGAAACTCGAGAAGCTATGGATCGAACTTCAAGACGAGACGTGGAGAGAAGATAAAGTGAAGTTGCCAGAATCATTGTTTCTTAATCGAATTCTCAACACGTTGCCAAAAGAATACTTTGAATTCACGAACGCTTGGGAATCCGTACAAAAAGAACAACGCACAGTTTCTTTGCTGAGAGAACGGCTTTGTACAGTTGAACTCAGGTTAAAAGAACGCAATGGTGAAGATGAAACATCGAAGAAAACAGGGCTTTTCGCCAAGAAGAAAAATGTAGAACAACAGGGACCATCAAAAGAGAAGAAAATTTGACAAGAAGAGCATGAAAGGATACCTGATTGGCTATTGTGATGAAAAAGACGGCTACAGGATTTGGATTCCAGAAAAGAATGATGTTATTCTAAGTAGAGATGTTGTCTTTCGAGAAGAGAAAACTGCAAGAGAAAGTTTGATGGTGGTTCAAAATTTTGTTCAAAAGGATGATGAAGCAGAAGGTCTTGAAGTGGTAAATAACGAACGCCAGGAGATAGAAGAAAATCGTTCACCAATTGTAGAGGTTGGAGAAGAGACGCGAATTCTACGTGACCGTTCGAAACTTTCTTTGCCTACAAGACTAAAAAATGCGTTTGCCTTGCTTGTAGAACGTGCTGAACCTAAATCCTACAAAGAAGCTCTACAGTCGGAGGAATCAAGTTTCTGGAGAGAAGCCATGGATGAAGAGATGCAGTCTTTAAAAGAAAACGGGACCTGGGAATTGGTGGAGTTACCAACTGGCAGAAAATCAATTGCAAATCGTTGGGTATTTAAAGTGAAAGAGAACCCTGATGGAAGTGTCAACAGGTACAAAGCCAGATTGGTAATTAAAGGATTTTCCCAGAAAGCAGGTGTCGACTTTGATGAAACTTTCTCACCTGTTGCTCGTTTTGACACAATCAGAACTATTCTTGCTGTCATCGTGACAGAAAAATTATGTTTTACCCAATTTGATGTTAAAACTGCGTTTTTATATGGGTATTTGAGCGAAGAAATTTACATGAAGCAACCGGAAGGTTATGAAGATGGAACTGGTCGAGTTTGCAAACTAAAGAAAAGTTTATATGGACTCAAACAGGCTCCAAGATGTTGGAATCAACGTCTGACCGATTTCATGATAAATTTGGGCTTACAACAAAGTGCAGCTGATCCTTGTTTATTTGTCAAAAATATGCCGAAGAAATTAATAGTTGTATTCTATGTGGATGATGGAATAATTGCTGGTGTGGACGAAGAGACGGTACATGAATTTCTAGACAAACTGAAATCTGAATTTCAAATAACATCTGGAGAATGCACATGTTTTCTTGGCATGCAAGTCAAGAGATTAATAGACGGAGGGATTTTTATTCATCAGAGTGCATACACAAGACGTGTACTTGAAAGATTTCGAATGTCTGAAGCAGTTAGTGTATCAACTCCCATGGAAAAGGACTACATTTCAGGAGAAAGAAGTGGATCAAAACTGAATGAAAATGTGCCTTTTCGATCAGCAGTTGGTAGTCTTATATATTTGGCGGTAGCGACGAGGCCAGATATAGCTTTTGCTGTAAACACGGTTTCTCAAGCAGTGGAGAATCCAAAAGAACGAGATTGGGAAGCAGTAAAACGAATAATGAAGTATTTAGTGGGGACTGTCGACTATGGAATTCATTACAAAGTTTCACATGCATTCCTTGATGTGTTCAGCGATGCGGATTATGCAGGTGATCCTACTTCTCGCAAGTCAACCAGTGGAGTAGTTTGCAAATTCGGAAATGGAGCGATAACCTGGCTCAGTCAGAAGCAACGATGCGTTTCTTTATCTACTACAGAAGCTGAATATATTGCTGGATCTGAAGCAGCAAAAGAAATTGTCTGGTTGAAGAAGTTATTGGGTGATATAATGAGTTACAAATTGCCGCTTCCAATTTTAAGAATGGACAACGCAAGTGCAATTAAACTTGTTAAAAACCCAGAATTCCACAGGCGCACTAAGCATATTGATGTGCGCTACCATTTTATTCGAGAAAAAGTAGAAGAAGGTCTTTTTGCACTTGAACATATTAGTGGAGAAAGACAAGTGGCAGATATTCTTACCAAACCATTGTGTAAAATTCGACATTCATTGCTTAGAGAAGCTCTGGGCATCGCCAAAGAAGTTTAAGTTTAAGGGGAAGTGTTGGAGATGAAAACTTAATGTTATAGAATGAATCAAGAAGGTGCCACCTGCTACTTTGACTTTTGTCAATTACTTTTTGAGTTGTCACATATTTTTAGTAGACTTAATAAATCTATTATTTTGAGCTGCTCTTCTGCTTCTGCACCAACCACTACTGCTGCAAATTCAACAGGCGGAGCCAAAAGCGAGTAGGCAATAGAAAATGTAAGAAACTGAGGCGAAGCCGAAGTTTAGCGAGCTTTGGCGGAGCCAAAAGCGAGTAGTAAGTTGAAGATGTAAGAAACTGTGGCGAAGCCGAAGTTTTGCGAGCTTTGGCGGAGCCAAAAGCGAGTAGTCAATAAGAACTGGAATATTAAGTAGGTACTTAATCTTCTTGAGAATACAATACAGAATTTGCTAGTGGCATTTATGGGTTCCCGGAAATTTTGGACATTTTTAACCATTTTGGAAATTTATAATTTTTGGGAATTATGGAAATATTTTAGAAATTGTGGTGTACAGACTCCTAGTTGTCTACCCCTTGAATACATTGATGCACAGTATTTTCAACGTAGGGGGGTTAGCTCACCCCTCCAAACAAAAACTTTCTCTGGCAATGAAATTTTTTTGAATTTTTATTTTCATCAGAGGCGTGCATTCCCTGAGATATTGGAAAGTTATTATGAAACATCCTGTATAAAGGCATTTTTCAAATTTAAAATTATTGCTACGATCCTAATGGAAATTTCCAGTGGGTCCCAATTTCAAATTATTCGTTATGGATTATACCATACATGACTTATAAAGAAAAGGGGTTTGCTTGTCAACCTAGAGGGAATTGCGACGTTGCTATTTACGCCCGCCAGCTAACGGCCGCACTCTTAACAATTGAACCCTGGAAAGATATGTAAATACAGGTTTTTTCTGAATATCTCCGGAATGGGTGTATATGGTGCATGGCCATTCTAACGCTTCGGTTAAAATTTTAAAATTCTTATCAGAAGCCTAACTTCTACCCAATTTTATTCTGCTTTCGAAATGATCTTTAAGTATTTTCATAGAGCCATTTGTCCTGAAGATTTTAAGATGCTCCTCGTCAGAATCGGATCAGAATACTGCTGCCGGTGTCGTATCATCTCATCCCAATAACCAACTCATCCCAGGTGACAACTCATCCAAGACCAACTCATCCCAGACCAGCTCATCCCAAACCAACTCATCCCAGACCAACTCATCCCAGACAAATTCATCCCAAACCAAGTCATCCCAAAAGACAACTCATCCCAGAACGCAACTCATCCCAGACCAAGTCATCCCAACTGACAACTCATCCCAGCAGACAACTCATCCCAGCAGACAACTCATCCCAGATCAAAATATCGGTTTGCAGTGCGAGAAGCTAGGGCAGTTTAGGTTTTTTTTTTAATACCATTTTCTCTCAAATTCTGCCCGTCCAAAGTTCCACGCGAGCAAAGCGTCAAAATATCAGTTTGCAGTGCGAGAAGCTAGGGCAGTTCAGGTCTATGTCAGGTCAGGTTTTTTTTTAATAACATTTTCTCTCAAATTCTGCCCGTCCAACGTTCCACGCTAGCAAAGCGTCAAAATATCGGTTTGCAGTGCGAGAAGCTAGGGCAGTTCAGGTCTATGTCAGGTCAGGTTTTTTTTTTAATAACAATTTCTCTCAAATTTTGCACGTCCAAAGTTCCACGCTTGCAAAGCTTTAAAATATCGATTGGGAGTGCGAAAAGCGAGGGCAGTTCAGGTCTATGTCAGGTCAGGTTTTTTTTTAATAACATTTTCTCTCAAATTCTGCCCGCCCAAAGGTTCACGCGAGCAAAGCGGGTAGGTACTCGTCGAAATATCGGTCTTGCAATGGTGCGAGAAGCTAGGGCAGTTCAGTCTATGTCAGGTCAGGTTTTTTAATAACATTTTTTTTAAATTCTGCCCGCGGAAAGATCGACGCGAGCTTTCGGCGGAGCCGAAAGCGAGTACTCTTCGAAATATCGGTATTGCAGTGCGAGAAGCTAGGGCAGTTCAGGTCTGGTCAGGTTTTTGACCTGGGTTGTAGTGTCATTTGGGATGAGTTGTCTCCTGGGATGAATTGGAAAATTGTATGAGATGATATTAGCCCGCGGCTACCTTAAAGCAAGAGTTGGTCTGGGATGAGTTGGTTTGGGATGAGTTGTCTGTTGGGATGAGTTGTCTGTTGGGATGAGTTGTCTGTTGGGATGACTTGGTCTGGGATGAGTTGCGTTCTGGGATGAGTGGCCTTTGGGGATAACTTGGTTTGGGATGAGTTCGTCTGGGATGAGTTGGTCTGGGATGAGTTAGTTTGGGATGAGTTGATCGGGGATGAGTTGGTCTGGGATGAGTTGTCAGATGGGATGAGTTGGTCATTGGGATGAGATGATACTAACCCACTGCTGCCGTTTGCTGACGATATTTTTGCATATTCGTATTCTTCGAATTTTTCTCGATTTTTTGGATATGCTTTCAATGTATATACTTTTAAAGTTGTATTATGTAATTTTTTAACAACTTTGAGGGCGTCTGTCGAGAGGAAAGCTGCCGGTATGAAACGTCTGCCCGGGTTTTTCTACATCCACAAATCAAGGGCTTTCATTTGATACCTATTTCATGCTGTGTACTTTTAAAGTTGTATTTTGAATTTTTTTGCACGTTTGCCTTAGTGACGTCAATGGCTTTCCAATGTGCTATAGTGGTGCTTGTGTAATCAAAAAGTTGTATTTGTCCCCGTAGCTCTTGGACGGTGTAATTTCGTGAGGTGCGGTGACGTGGTTGCGGGGGTAGTTTTTAGCCGTCTGCATTTTTCTTTCATCTAAATGAGTGTGTTTGTGCCCCGCAGAGTTGCAGAAATCGCGCGCAAATGTCGTCTAAACCATGGGGCGCGTTGCCAGTCTCCCGCATAACGACTATAATGAAAAGCTCCTCAGACGCGGAAAATATCAGTAAAGAATCCTCCCAATTGATGTCGAAAGCCGCCGAATTGTTCATTAAAACCCTGGCGGAGGAGGGTTACCAATTGTCGAATAATGGCAAAAAACTGGACTACAAGCATTTGGCGGAGATCGTTAACACGAACGAACGATACGAATTTCTCAGAGACATAATGCCTAGAAAGATCACTGTTGGGCAGTTTAAGAAGATATTGGCTAATAACACGAAGGACGAATCCGATTCGTCTTCTGGGGAGTCCGAATCTGACGATGATGTTTCCAGTGCCAGTAGTTAAGAATGAGAATTTATTGTTTTCTGAAATAAATCATTGAATTTTTTCTCTCTCGTTTTACTCGCAAAATATCGGGTGGAATTCTCCATGTATCGAACGCACAGCCCCGCCGCTTTGCTATCGATTCCTGGAGGTTTCAAGGTTGGCGCTGTGGAAGTTACGCGGTCTATTTATTATTTCAAATAAAAGCCAACGGAGGATGCATACCAATGCGATGTCTATCCCTGTAGATGTTTATCAAGTTAATGTGTATGTAAACTCTTAAGACCTTTTTTCAATAGTTCATTGAAATCTATCGACCCTCGTAATTTTATGCTACCATTTACTTGAAGAAATTTCAAGTTTCAACCCTTAAATTTCATCCCCCTTGTTAGATCTTAGTGAAAATATGTCCATCCACTTGCAATGTCACTGAAAATTAACACAACAAATTCTGCCTTGATACGTTGAGTAGTTTTTGAGTTCTCGTATTTTTGTGTTTCTACATGTTAAGGGTTGTAGCACCTATAAGGGTGGTCTTTCTCAAAATATGAATGACTCCTTTTTTGAATCATTAATGGAAAGATATCGAATGACGCCAATTTCGACCAAGCGAAATTTCGAGTTGCAACCCCTAATTTCCACCCCATCTGTTCGATTTTGCGAAAAACGCATCCCCGCAAGATTTCACCGATATTTGTGCGTACGATGAGTTTCCGACAGCTGCGTGCAACCCTTGTGGAGTTATCATATTTTTTGTGGTTTTCATCCCCTAAATTTCATCCCCCGAAATTAGCACCCCTTCACTTTCAACAGACTTGAGGGTCGAACGTACATACCAAGTTTCAGAAAGATACGTGCACTAGTTCTGGAGTTATTGCAATTAATAGTTTTTCTGTTTTTCACCCCTAACTCCCACCCCCCGTGGTCCGATATGGCCCAAAAGCAATCCCCGCCAGGATTTTCCGGGTATACACCAGTGTACAAAATTTCAAGTCGATATCTGCTTTTCAGCCTAGCGAGCGAGCGAGCGAATTCACTAAAACTATAGTGCCTCGGCACTAAAATATAACACCAGATCTTTACGTTTCAAGGATCACAAAAAAGTGGTTTTTAAAAAATGTCTGTATGTACGTATGTGAGCACGATTTCTCGGAAACTACCGAACGGATTTTAATGAAATTTGGTGTGGAGGTTAGCATTGGCGTTCTGGTAAGTTAATTTTGTTGCCAATCTACAAACGCCAAGTGCCTTTTTGGCGTATCAACTTTGAAATTTGACTGATGAACACCAATTTTTCTTATCAGCACATGAAAGGTCTTGAAATTCTGTGTCTGAAAGTGTATTCACACTTAGCGCCTTTTTGGCATAAAATCTACAAATTCGAAGTTTCCAGGAAACATTAATATAGCTGGTGGAAACAATATTTGGGAGACCCTAAAGGCCGACTCATTACGAGGGTCGTAACTGTGACAATGGCGACCCGCTGGCTTAACCTGAGGGTCGTGGATATTTTAAAATTTCCAAGGTGGGCTGGATTTGAGAATTTTCACTATCTAACAAGCACAAATCGATTGATTATAGATAATGAAGTACTACTAAAATCATTGCACAGGCACCCAAGCAACTCTTACAAGAATAAGTTTTTGACAAGTTAAGTAATTTGGAATTAGAATGAGTTTATAATTGACGAGAGACATAAACGTAGTGTGCATTTAAAAAAAGTACGTTGTTGATAGACATCTAGGAGTATTTGCCTACCTAGGAAATAAGTTGCCTTCTAGGAAATAAGTTTGTTCCAGAATTCTTGCTATTCCATTTCTTTTAGATTATTGTTGGCTAAATCGTTCTGTCTCTATGCTAATGACAATGATAATGAGATTTTGCCAGTAGTGTTTCGTCTGCAATTATCGAAATAGAAAATAAATAGTATGTTCTCGAATTTTTTAAATTGTCGAGTACGACCCCTGGGAATAAATTTAAAATACCCACTAGTTAGTAGGTACACCAGGCACCTGTGTTTGCCCTGCAGCGGGGCATCATTGTCACAGTTATAACCCTCGTAATGAGGCGGCTTTTAGGTTCTCCCAAATATTGTTTCCACCAGCTATAACACGCTACAGCCCAAACTACTGGATCGATTTGGCTGAAATTTAGTAGGTAGAGATAACGTTACCCGCCGAAGAGCTGATTTAATCTTGGTGGCAATCGGCGAACGGCAAGTGCCAATTGGCATATCAACTTTGAAATTTAAATAATGAACTCCCATTTTCTTTATCAAAAGACAAACTTCTTCGGAATTGTCTGATGAGTATTAAAAACTTAATTGAGAAGATGGATTCGTTTTGTTATCAGTTAAGTGCATTGGCCTAATGGACTGATAGCGGTTTTAAAGCATAGGCGGCGAAGTGAACATTTTTGGGACGTCATTTCAGCAAACTTTGTTTAGCAATTTCGGAAGTCTGCCATAAATCTTGTGAGACGGGGGCTAATGGCGGCCATTTAAATCTTTTCAAAAATTGACGTCTCGCACTGTAAAAGATACGAAATTTTGTTAAATTAGAAAAAAATTGTGTTTTTCAGTGGAGATTAAGAATCTGAAGAGAAATCCAAGATCTAGATTGGTTACTGAAATACAGGGTGGTAAGTTTTTCATGGTGCATAAACCATAAGACAGTAGACAAAAGCTGTGGAATTTGATGCCGACGAAAACTTTTCTAAGCCTTCTAGATTAAAATATGACATTTTTCAGTTTTTTTTTGGTATGTCGTTTGCGAGATGTCAATTTTTGAGAAATTAAAATGGCCGCCATTAATTCCTGTCCCGCAGGATTTATGGCAGACTTCCGTTTTAGTATTCTCCAGCATGAAAATAAAGCGAATCTTCGGACATTCAAAGAGAAGCTAATTCTAATCTAAAGGACCACCTTCGCAATATTTCAACCCCCCAAACTCTAAATTTATATAATTGGGTTATTTTCGTGTTGTTTTCTGTAATTCTACTTAACTGCAGTTAATTACTAAACTTTGATTTTTAGTGTTATTACAAGATTGAATACAAATGTATAGAAACTTTCCCAGGCGGTCACATTTTTACGTGGCTCTAAATACATTTGGGCCGAGAAAATGGCAATTTTCACGAATTTTTTTCTCGAAAACTAGTAGATACTAAATTTTGTTTTTCCCCCAAACATTCATCTATCCCTCGCTCACCAAAATTTAAAATTTTAAAATTCAAGAATGTAAAAGATGCAGCCGGTCATCTTATCGGCTCTTATCAAGTTAGGTGACGCGCAGCCTTTTTATTAAAAATCAGTCAAGCACGCCCCTGACTGCCGTCTAAGTGATAACACAAAAGATTATTTTACTAGTGTATCTGGTTTCATGAACGAAAGATGTTAGTTATTGTTGATGCGATTTAAATTGTTGTTTTGTTTCCTTTTTGTTGTGTTATTAATTGGCCGAAGTGAATGACTCGTTCATGAAAGCAAGGAGTTCGACTTTTGACTTTTTCCGAAATGTTTAACGATTTCTTGTTGGCGGTATGTATCTAGGTATAGGTTAATTTGGAAATTAACAGTGGAAGCATTTGTTTCACATAACGTTAGAGATTGAATCATCAACACATTAGCGGTTCAAATTGTAATTGCGTAAGGAACTGATAACGAGAATCAGTTACTTAGCAAATTGTTGCAAATGAACACTTGAATTCGATAATTTTTATTTAGGTATATGGTTTTATAGCAGCTACCAAGTGTACCTACCGTAAAACCTATAGTAGATAATATATATTTTTTCTAAGTATGTACATAATAGTTAATGTTATTCTTTTAGGATTTTTCACTAAGATCTAATAACGGGGATGAAATTTAAGGGTTGAAACTGGGAATTTCTTCAAGTAAATATAAAATTACGGGGTTCGATAGATTTCGGTCAATTATTGAAAAAAGGTCTTATGAGTTGTCAACTTAAACCGACCCCTAGGCTATTAACAACCCTTACCTCTTTGCAAGTGAATAAATACCTATGCATAGGGAAATAACATGGAAAAATTAATTTAAATTTTTTCCTGCTCCCGAGAATTAACTGCAAAAGTTTTAGGACATTATGTGACAATTACTGAAGGAATTGAGGATTCCTTAGAATTTTAAGAATAATTACCGAAAAAATATTAACACAAAAAAATGGGCAGCTACGGAAGAGGCTGGAACCTCCCCACTTGGCGAATGATCCAATCCCATCACTAATATCAAGTAAATTTTACTATTTACTAAACCAAAGTTTTACTCCACCAAACCATTAATGTGTTTTCTGTGATTTTTCTAAATTTTACGATCTTTTGCCAAAAGGGCACTAAGGGTGAGTAGAATTTTGAAAACAAAATTTCAAGACTTTTCATGTGCTGGTAGAGAAAATGGGAATTCATTATTCATAAAATTTTGGCGGTTACGCCTTTTTTTTCTGCATTGGAGGGCTCCCGAATCTGCCTTGTCCCATGGAAGAAAGAGTCGATTTCGGTAGGTAGTGTGACACAGGTTTTCTGCGAAGAAACTTTAAAGATGTTGCATTTCTCGATATTAAAGAAAGTCTCCCCAAAGGGATCATTGCATAGACATATATTGTCTATGTATTGGTCCCTTTGGGGAACACGAATCTTGAAGAAAATAACATTTTTGAGCTTAAGCTAATTTCTGCAACATTGGAAGGGCTCCCAAGTCGACCTTTTTTCTTTTTTCTCGATATTAGGGAAAGCTTCCCAAGGGGATAATTACAAATACACCATTCTCCATGTATTGGTCCCTTTGGGGAACTCGTGTGCTATAAAACTGGAGTCTTTAGCCTTAAAATCGAATTTTTGAGGTTTTGGGGCTCCCCAAAGGGACCTTTCCATATATGCTTCAGTTTACGGATTGGTCCTTTTGGGGAACACAATTTTTTTAACAAAACTTTCATCCCTTTAGTACTGTTCTGAGACCTAGCAGCTTCCATTTATCCTATGTAGTATTGAACTAGGGCCATAAGAATCTAATCTGAGCAAATTGGAAGATTTTAGATATTACATTGCAATTGAAAGCTACTAAAGTCTGCCTTGCACCATCAAAACGTCACATCGCCGGCTATTTGGGGAGAAAATTGGATTTTCGATAAATTTAAAACTATTTTTGATATTATGTTGCAATTAGAGGAATCTTGTGGGTGTCCCACACCATATAATGCCTTTCCGCCATTATTACGTCACTTCCCGAATCGAACCAACCAAACAGGGCGCCACCGTGGTCTTTACTAATACCAACTCCAAAAGACCAGGAGAAAATGAGTTACTTTAACGCACCGGGAAGCAACGTGGTAGGCGGTGCAGCATTATAAGGGGGGGGGTTATTTGCTATCCGGCATAGCTGACAGTGGAGAAGGGTCGGGGTTGACGAGTTCGGACGCCATTTACTCAATAAGACGAACAATTTACTAAGTAAAAGATGTTTAATAAACGAAAGAGAAAGAGCCGAGCTAGTTACAAGCAATTTACAATGAACGAAAGTACGGACCTACATCTAATTATCCTAAATGACCTTACAACTAATTAAAACACTAACTACCGAGTATTTCCGGAACGCGGACAAATACACAACGCATTGATAAACTAACAAACAAGTATCGTTTACAAAACAAATACACAACCTCGTGATAAACACACAATCAAACAACAGATTCAAAATTCCCGCGTCGAGTGGACGACATATCCAACTCGAACCAATACCAATCAAACAAATGCACAACGTTTTTGTAAACGCACAAACCAGCAAACATTCAAAATTCCCGCGTCGAGTGGATGACATGTCCAACTCGAGCCAATCGTGGCTATGTCCACCTAGTGGGGATTTATGCGACGCTGGTCAGGAAAGAGGCTAGAAGTCCGCCTTTCCGCCGTACACCAGGAAATTTGGCGTCCTGGGCCATCTTCGTGGAGCTAATCGTGCTTCCACTACCTCTTACCGAGATCCAAGTCCATGTCCAAGTCCAAGCCCGAACGCTGGAGCGAGTGACTTAACACTGTCTTCAATAAAGTGAACCGCGTCTTATATTCGAAGCCGGCATTTCAGCCGCTGCGACGGGTTGCGCGTGGCGCCCTCTCGTAGCGTTCGTGCCCGGCTCGGCCAGTAGCCTATTGCTACTCGGGAATCGTGTAAATCTCTTGAATCTAACCTCACACGGTTATTCGTTGATTCTTCTCGCGGTGTTTCGCCCCTTTTTAGGGGTATTCATCCTGAATTCGACTTTCTCTGGTGTGACGGATTTTTCACGACATCAGGTACGTCTTGTTTCGGCTATAATTACCTCAGACGGTTCGTTATCAGTAGGTGCCCCCTTTGAGGCGAGGATTCCGTCTGGGCCCCCTTGTTTTCATCCTGAGGCGTGTTCGAGGCGAGTGCATTCCCTGTGGAAGCCTGTAAGGAGGTGTTTTCCCCTATTCGTCGAAAGCAGTTCGAGTTGTCAGAGAGAATTTGTAACCTGCCGAGAGGTCATGAACCGAAGAAACACTGGCGAAGATATCGTCCAGAAGTGTCTTTTATCACTAGGAGCACTACACAAAGTGTCTTTAGGGGTTGCTGCATTGTATTTTCACAACCGGGAGTCCTCCACTTCCAGTGGGGAAGGTAATTTTGTGGAAGGAAATGTGAAGAAAAGTGACGGAGAATTATTTCGGAAAATCTCATTTTCCCAACACGAAAGAAATAATTCCAGAACCGTCACAACCAATACAGGGTCAAACCAATCCAATTCTGTGAGAAATCTTTTTAAAAAAGAAATGGGTAGATGTGCGAATCCCGAAACGAACCTGCATATTCGGAGTATGCAGACATGCATTTAATTTATGGGGTATGGCTTCACATTTCTTAATTTTAGTCGGAAATGATGCATTTTATAGAAAAAGTGCAAGAGGTAGCTGACTATTAGGGGCAAAAGTTCCCGTTTTTGAATTTTTCTTAGGAAAAAGGCTTATTGTTATTTGTTATGGAGTTCGATGGCGGTTGCATTGCCGGATCGAAAACCTTATGGCCAATATTTCGAAAATTTTAATTTTAGGAATGAAAAACATTTGTATTTTTAAATTTAGTAAATGAACGCCGGGCACAATGCGCAACACAGCAACAGCGATTGATACCCGGCGCACGGTTCACCCAACCGACGCACTCGACTCACCAGTTCTAACTTAGTTAAATCTAATTATTGCTACATTTACAAATTCTGTGAAAAAGTAGGTTTCCACCGTCTCCGACACTGACAATTTTTGTAAGTGGTGGAGTGGAGAGGGGAGGTTAAAATGGCGATTCTGCGGGCGTCACAGCACAAAATGTTTATTATTCAAATTAACGGACGCGAAAAAAACTATGTTGACATTATTCCCTTCTGTTTTTTAGCGTCCACAAACAACCTAAGAATAGTCCGTTGCTGCGTTTAAAATAGACCAAACTTCCACAAATATATTTTTTCATCATTTCCATCGCACGTTCAATGAGAGCACGTCGTCATAATTGTGCCAGAACCCAGAAATAAGACCAGTCACCTATTCCTACATCACTTTACGTCCGCACGACTCTTTTTAAGCAGTTTATTGCTTTGGCTTGCCAAGTTATTTGACATTGCCGCGCCACACGTAGGTTACAATTGAAATAATTGCAATTAATACTTTAATTGAATCTGGGATTACGTGGTGCATCTCGCTGGGATGTGTTGCAAATAGGTAATAATAACTGTTGTGAGTATGGTTCTGGTTCGTGTTTTATAGTGTGATTGAGAATTATTAGTTAGCGCTATTGTTTTCCAGGTCAAAAGGGATTCGAAAAGTTGGTGTACTTTTTTTGTTCATAAAGCTTTATGCAGATAATTTTATAAATTATACTTTTTTTAAAATTGTGACGCTTTTTCAAAAAAGTCCGTTGCTTCAATATCGTTCAATATGATGGCCATAAGAAAAAGAAAAGTTGACTGTCGTTGCTCAAAATCTAGAAGTCTTAGAAAATTTCTGTCGATGCCAGTCGATTAACAGCTGTCAAAACTCAAGAGGCATTCATTAGACGATTTGGTGTCCCGCATTGCACATGCAATCTGTGCAATATTCGTATTCGTATTTCGTTCTGCGGTGCGTTTCCCTGACGGGTCCGCTGCATTCAGACCTTATGGTCCATTATGCCCGCACTGTGACAGTTATCCATTTCCTACAGGAACCCCGGTTCTGCAAAGACCCAGTACTTCTGCTGTAGAAACTGAATAGTGTTAATCGGATGCTAGAAAAGCCACCCCGCTTTGCTATACCACGGCGGGTACTTCTGCTCTTTAGGGAGTTTGTTGAAGCTTCGTCCCGCGAACCCACTATAACCGGCAGGTCTTTTTCAGCCCTGCCGGATACAACTGGTTTCTTGGTGTCGAAGGCAGCTTAAAGTGTACCCTTAAAGGGTTCAGTTGAGGTATCAATTTATGTCCCTCTATGTTACAAACTGCAGACATCTTCCCCCAGTGTGGCCGACGGTTCTTGGTGGACAGCCCCATCAGCCACAACTGGTTGTTGGTGCCACAGTCCCTGAGGGTCTGCCAGTGTCACGGTACCTGTGCAGCTGTGGTATCTTTTTCAGTCCCATCAGTCACAACTAGTCCCTAGCGTCCTGCGCAGCACTATTATAACTACCCTTCCGTACAGACTGCAGACATCTTCCCCCCGTGTGGCCGATGGTTCCTGGTGGACAGCCCCATCAGCCACAACTGGTTGTTGGTGCCACAGTCCCTGAGGGTCTGCCAGTGTCACGGTACCTGTGCAACTATGGTGTCTTTTTCAGTCCCATCAGTCACAATTAGTCCCTAGCCACAAAAGTCTGATAGGTCCAGTTGTCAAACTGTCCCTATCGCAACCGGGAGGTATTTTTTAACCTCCCCACTCCACTTCACCATTTAAAAAAAAAGGGAGGTTACTGCAATCACTAAAATTTTCGAATTCGAGATAAGACCGGATCTATACGTTTTGAGGTCTCAGGAGCCCAAAAAAGTGGTTTTTAAAATGTGTCTGTGTGTATGTGCGTACGTACGTGCGTACGTACGTGCGTACGTACGTTTGTAAACACGCCACAGCCAAAACTACTAGACCGATTTGGCTGAAATTTGGTGCGTGTGCATGTGATAACCCAACTTAGATCTGAAAAGCTTTTGGAGCCAATCGTTCAACTAGAAATGCCATTTTGGCACATCAACTTTTAAATTTCAAATACAAACCCCCATTTTTCACCTCACGATAGAAAAGGCCTTCAAATTCTGCTTCTAAAAATGTATTAATTCTTAGTGCCCTTTTGATCAAAAATTAAGAAAAAAAAGATTTTTATCCGACTTTAAAATCGCGGTACAGCCCAAGCCCCTGAACCGATTTGGCTGAAATTTTGCACACGGGGATTGTATTACACGTCGAAGAGCTGAACAAATTTTGGATTCAATCGGCCCACGGAAACTGCCGTTTTGGCACACCAATTTGTAACTTTAAAATTATTCACTCATTTAACCATCCAAAACAAGTTTTTGAAAGATTTATTCTCACCATCAAAAAGGTCTTCAAATTCTGGTTTTAAGTAAGACAAAATTCGTTCGCATTTAGTGCTCTTTGGGTCAAAAAATCGAAATTTCATAATAACACTAAAAATACATTATAGCCCAAATTAGCGAATCGATTTGGCTGAAATTTGGTACATGGAGATTGGGTGACCCGTTGAAGACCTGAAAGACTTTTGGAAGCAATTGGTCCACGGGAAGTGCCATTTAGAAATATCAACTTTAAATACAAAGGTCTCCCTTTTTATGTCGCCATTAGAAAGACGATCAAATTCTCGTTCTAAAAATGTATTCACAGTTTCTGCCATTTCAGTGGAAAATAGAGAAAAAAATATTTTTAATTAAAAGGGAGCATGCTGACAGTGGATGACATAAAGTATCAGTTATTGTCAAAAGGGTGGTAAACTGTTAACCTTAAAAGGAACATATTGTCAAATGTGATGGGTGATGTCGGTATTTGTCAGAAAATTGCGAAATTAGTCACAGACAATAAGCATAAAAAAAATTGTGTCGAATTGACTACTATCTACACAGAATACAAAGATCCACGCGATGGGGAGGTTCCAGCCGCTTCTCTGCTGCATTTTTTATTTTATTTTTTTCCCTCCGTACAGACAACAGAAGTATCAGTCTTCCAGTCCCTCTGTTCAGACTGCTAGGTCCCGAAGTCTCAGAGCAGCTATGGGTGTCTTTCGACCCCATTTGCCGCATTGAGGCCTCCAGTATCCTCTTAAATCTGGTCTGAAATTCCCAGTTAACCCCGGGAATTCGGTCCGCCCTCATTCCCTGAGGGTCTGCCAGTGTCACGGTACCTGTGCAACTGCGGTGTCTTTTTCAGTCCCATCAGTCACAATTAGTCCCTAGTCACAAAAATCTGATAGGTCCAGTTATCAGCCTATTCCTATCGCAACCGCGAGGTAATTTTTTTTTTGTCCCTCCGTACAGACAACAGAAGTATCAGTCTTCCAGTCCCTCTGTTCAGGCTGCTAGGTCCCTAAGTCTCAGAGCAGCTATGGGTGTCTTCCGACCCCATTTGCTGCATTGAGGCCTCCGGTATCCTCCTAAATCTGGTGTGAAATTCCCAGTTAACCCCGGGAGTTCGGTCCGCCCTCATGGAGCCCGGCGCATGAGGGTAAGGCTATTACTCTGAGAGGGCGCCCGGTGTCTCAGAGGGGTTGGTTCGCGGTAGCGGCTTTGGTACAGACACGTGAGGGTTTTAAGCCCCAGGTCTGCACGTATGGCCGTAACTAACCAGCGGACTGGCCATTCCCCTATCCACCACCCGGGGACGCGCCCGATGGGCACCCAACCGCACGGGTGTGCAATATTGCTCAATTTTCAACTATTTCACTCGTATTTCGCACATTGTGCAGTCATTGCACACATTACACAATCATTGCACACAATGCACAACAATTACTGTACGTCGCACTACTTTGCAGTTCAAACCTGATTTGTTGAAAAAATCGTTCAAAAATCTGCATGTAGTACGGTAAAATTTTGAGGCATAGAGACGAGGGGTGAGCCGCAGGGGAAATCTGGAGTACATTACGCGACGTGTGACCACCTAACTTGTCTGTTTTGAACTGAAAATGCATATAGTTTGTACTTAGAAAATAACTTTTGAAAATACGTAGGTATGTGTTTCGGTATTTTCATAAAATTTTCCTTTTTTCAATTTTTTCGAGAATTTTTTGAATACCTATAGATACCGAGTTACCAGTAAAGGTTCTTTGACAAAAAGTTGTTAGGTATATTGATGCAGGCCAAACTTAGTCGCAATACTCTTCCACGCACAAAGTGTAATTAGTTATTTATTAGGATTCGGGGATTCTGAAAATGCCCACCCCACCCCGACGATCCACTTGGTCGACTGTATCGTGTTTAATGTCTGTTGACCTGTCAGACAAACATCAATCGGGATGGGCAATTTCATATTGCCCGTCTGTACTGCGCTTTCAGCACGCTCAACCAAGCGTTCAACGCATAATGGGCACAAGACTGCACATCATTGCACAAGACTGCACAGCATTGCACACGACTGTAGAGCATTGCACACTTGACTGCACAATATTACATACCATTGCACATTGCACATTACTGCACACCATTGTACACGTGTGTGTCCCAACATTGCACCCATTGAATACCCCTTGTTAAAACTATAAAAGTTCTTAGTTTCATTTAAATAGGATTAATAGTTTAATTTGTATTCAAAAGCCACCGGAAGATGTACCTACATCAATACGATGTGTGTCCCTGTAAATTTTTATCGCGTTATTGGGTAAGTTTCGCTTGAATTTACTGGTGGAATGGGGTGCAGGTTTTATCAATCTGCACCTAGTAGTGGTGCTTCCGCAGAAGCACACATGTGTCAAAAAGACGAAAAAAATTGAAAAATACAATGATATTAAAAATTAGCAGTCTCGGAGACAGTAGAAACTTGTACTTTTTCACAGAATTGCGGGCGGTTGTCGATCGGTGATGTTGTCCGCATTGCGCCCGGCTCGTTTACTAAAATCTGAAATACAATATTTTTCAAAGAGTGCCTCGCATTCTGCTACGGCACTAATTTTTTGGGTTAACTCAAGATATCGGAGAGTTTTCTTTTCAGATTCCCAAGCACCAAGGAATAGAGGGTAACAGTTTCATAAGCGGTGAAATGCTTAAAATTCATGCTAGAGACAAAATTGGTATTGTTGGATAGCTAATCGCTCCAGCAATAGGATTCCAGTGTCGGAGCAGCGAAAATTCGTACAAAATTGTAAATAAGATCTTTAACTTTTCACCGCTTATGAAACAATTACCAGAGGTAATAGTTTCGTATAAGGTGAAACGCTTAAAATACATACTAGAGAGACAAAAGTGATACCGTTGGACAGCTAATCATCCTAAGAATACGATTTCGGTGGTGGAGCAGATAAATATTTCGATTTTAGTGGTTAAAACTCAATTTAAAGTTCACAGATTACTGCGTCAGTCAAACTTGTCATCACTTGTCATTTTGTGAATTTTCCCATGGAACTGACAATAATAGATTACGGAAAATTTGGCGAAACCTTTACCTTGAAAGGTGTTTTCCTTCACATTTTTATCGATTAGGTATACCTACTATGCTAACTAAGAATTATTGGTAACAGTTAGATCATAGATTAACATTGGCTTTGCTACTTTTTCAAAAATTTGTACTTTCGTTTCGGTATTTCTTTGCTCGCCAGAAAGGAGTTTTTTTATACCATTAAATAGCCTCCCTGCTGCTCCCGTTCTTTCTATTATTTCTTCCTTTAAACTTCCATCCTGTGCTATCATCGTTATTAGGTACTTAAACTTTTTTGCTTGTTCCAGAGTCACATTGTCTACCCTTATTTTGTGTTCTTTTTCCGTGTTGCTTATTATCATTGATTTAGTTTTGTTCGTGTTTATCTTCATGCTTTTGTTGCTCAAACTTCGGTTGTATCTTATTATGTTTTCGTTAAGTGTTTTTTCATATTTGGCTATTAGCACCATATCGTCGGCGTAACATATTTCTGATATCTTTACTTCTTTCATTCTCCAGTGTCCTACTTGGTATTGTTTCACATTTTCTTTTGCTTCCTTAATTGCTTCATCTAGGACTAAGGCACATAGTTGTGGGCTCAGTATACATCCCTGTTTCACTCCTTTCGTTGTTTCAAATAAGCTTGATTTTTCGTGTCTTGATCTTACGAAGTTTTTCGTTCCTTTGTACAGGCTTTTTACCCCTCTGATTAAGATTTTGTCTACTCCTCTCTTCTTCAGTGCTCTCCAAATATCTTCTCTATTTACCCTGTGAAAGGCTTTCTCCAGCTTCTCTTATGGTTTTCTCACTTATTTGCCTTATGGAAAAACTACTGGTTGTTAAAAAACATATCGTTAAAACAGAAGGGTAAATACTTGAGAAAGGTAATGGAATGGCGCCACTTCGTGACGCCCTTCGCGAACCTTTCTGCCACCATTTTATTTCGCAAATAAGAAAAGTTGCGTTTTATTGGAATTCCGTCGAAACCATTCTCTTCTTTTGTATAATTCAAAGGGATTTACTATACTAAAGATAAACCCAACAAAATAATCAAAGAATTATACAATAAATCGAAATAAAACTGGTCCTCCGACGTTAAATTCTTGCTTAGTTTAACTCATTTGACACGATGGCATAACAATTTCTTCGAAAAATTAATAATTGAGAAGATGGGGCTATATCTAATAATTACCGAATTATTTAGTACCACCGTAAATTAATTTTAGACGGATTTTTAAACAGTAGACAGAATTTGAGAAAAAAAATGAAAAGCAGACTGATGTCTTGACATAGATAGAAACCCGAAATGCCATAGCTTCTCAAACTGGAAGACGTACTTGTTGCACTGATCGCTTTTTGCGATCAAGTAAGTCGACGACCACTCGCTTTCGGCTGCCGAAAGCGCTTCCATGACAATTTTGTGAATTCTTAATCATAGAATGATGTACCTAATTGCCATAAGAATGTCAAGGAAAAACACAAAATTTGAAGGACGTCAGCGCCCAGGGTTGCCCACATTCACCCGTTGTTTAATCCATAGCATCAATTTATTAGTAAACTTGATAGGTAATTGTCAGTTTGTTTGAGTTATCTTCTTTTAACCTCCCCAACCACATCATTAAAAAAATGGGAGGTTACTGCAATTGGTTTGGATAGGGGAGCGGAGCTTTACGTTATGTTACGCTATGCTGCGCTATTCTGCGTTTAGTTACGTGCATTATGTTTGTAAACACTGTACCGACCAAACTACTTATCCGACTTGGCTGGAATTTGGTAATTAGGCATCTCATACCCTAACTTAGATCTGAAAAGCTTTTGGAGCCAATCGTGCAACTGGAAATGCTATTTTGGCACATCAACTTTGAAACTTTAAATACAACCCTCATTTTTGACATCACCGTAGGCATATTAACATACCTTATACAAATGTACGGTACCAGAAAGTTAAATAATCAGCTCGATAATTGTCAAAGAAATCAAGATTTTAGAACCACATTAAAGAACAGAAAAGCTTTTGGAAGCAACACATAACTTTGAAATTTTAAATACAAGCCGCCTGGTTTTAAAAATGTATTCACCGTTTCGACGATTCGGGCAGAAAATTATGAAAAATCTATAATTCTAATTCTCTCTGAAAAGTGATGAATTCCATAGTCTATGTTTCAACAATGTTCGTGTTACATTCGGTCTTATTCTGGATGATATTGAAAACTTATCAATAATGAAAACTTTTAAGATATCCGATTGGTGATCTTTTCAGTTGCTATCAATCCGATTGGTGATCTTTTCGGTTGCTGTAGCGACTCTTAATAAAACAGGGTTTTCTTGATTACCAGTCAAAATGGTAGTTTTTTTAGGCTAAAAAGAGTACGAGAGCTTGCTCGAGTCCTCTTTGGCCGAAAAAATCTAACCAATTGACAAGTAGTGCATCCATGAGGACTCAACAAGGCAACCAAGAGACTACGAATCGTATTTTGCAGATTATTTTATAAATTCAAGTATTGAGTAAGTAGTGTCAAGTTGACGTTGTAGTATTATCACTGTAATCAGGATTTGATTGGCTACTGGTATACTAAATGCTGCTTTGGATTGGTTCAATACTTAGTGTATAAAATAATCACTGAAAGCAATATAAAATGCGTCTCTTCTGCTTGTGGGTTCGAACAACACTCCCTCGATGGCTTCACCCCCTCCGCCGGCAGTTCTTTGTTGAAGGGTCCCGTTACGGAAACCAGATGCTTTTGCACCCTCGATTAGCGTCTTCCGAGAATGTTATCGATCGGTTTCAAGAACCTGCTTTCTCTTCTCGGAAGATTCAATAGTGTCAAAACCAAAACGCAAAGATTTGTTTAATTTAATTATCTAAAGATTTGCGTAAAATTGGGCATTCCGGCGGATCAGTTCAGTACATTTAACAGTTTTGTGTGCAAGGTTGAGTAGAATAGCTTATGCTCGACTCCGCCTAATTGTAAACTTGTTTTTTACAATAAAGTCCTATTTGTATTATTATTATTAATTTTAATCGGTTAACCGAACCGACATACCGTTAGTGCAGGTCGTGAGTTCGCACCTGTCAACGACCTTTGCAAGAGTAGACCTGAAAACACTAAAACAGCTGTCTTCGGGGGTTGGGTTAAATAACAATTTTTATGACTTACCATCTAGTGTCAGCGAGTGGCCACGAACTAAAGTATTAGTTAATTTTACACCGAATGAAGGCCTGATCACGTAGTGGATCTCGAGTTAGGTAACAGCTAAACCTAGCCTATAATCTATGATATTACCTTATGTAAATAGATAACTTTAATAGATCTGTGTTTGTTCTGGATGCGATAATCAATTCTGACCTACCCGAGATAATATTTTGGTGTCGTCGGCGTAGTCTCAAACCAGGTGGCGCGTTTTTCATTTAAGAGTCTCATTGCTAACATCTAGCTGACACACCCAAGGCTGAACACACAAACGAGTGTGACAATATCTCAAATAATTTGTAAGATTGAAAATGTTTTTTTTCGTTGCAGATCAATCTTCAACCCCCGTGGTTGCAGTGTGCCCCGCATGGCACGCCACCCCTCGACTGACCCTCGGCACAGCCCTTTCACCCGCATGAAACGCATCACTAGTGCAACGTTTCGTCTCGCGTCATCACGCAGGCAGTTTTCCAGAGACCTCCAAGAATGGCCCAAATGGACGCAGTCAGTAGCCAAGCGCCACAAAACAACAACAAAGTGAACCCCAATAATCGATCCCTTCCCGACGACAGCGCGGAGGACCAAAGTGATAACGGTGATTGTTCTGGGACGAAGAACCTAGTGAACGGTTTAGTGAAACTCCAAGAGCACGAGCCTCTCCTCACCTTCCTGGAGGAGAGGCCGGTCCTGCACGTCCAATTCGACAAGGATGGAAAAGATCTGCCATCTCCGACTTGCACCATCTCCAGCAGTAGCTCCAGCAGTTCGAGTTCTAGCTCGAGCGAGTCGTTGGAATACCGCGAGGCTAGACCTCCCGACGGGGGGTGGGGGTGGGTCGTCGTTGCAGCTTCCTTCGTCGTGAATTTAATCGCCGACGGTATCACCTTCAGCTTTGGGGTGATTTTCGTGGAGTTTCTCAAGTATTTCGGGCAGACACGTGGCAACACCGCGTGGGTGGGGAGTCTTTTCATGGCGATGCCCCTGCTTTCCGGCCCTATTGCCAGTTTTCTCACGGATCGTTACGGTTGTCGAACGGTGACGATCTTTGGTTCGATTCTGGCTTCAACGGGATTCATTATCAGCTCTCAAGCTAACAGCATGACTGTTCTATGCATAACTTTCGGGATGTTGTCGGGGTTTGGTTTGAGTCTTTGCTACGTGGCTTCAGTGGTGATTGTCGCTTATTATTTCGACAAAAAGAGATCATTCGCCACTGGCTTAGCCGTGTGTGGGAGTGGGATAGGTACGTTTATCTTCCCCCCCATTATTCAGATGTTACTCCAAGAGTACGGTTGGAGAGGTACGACTTTGATTTTAGCCGGTTTGTTTTTAAACCTGGCCGTTTGTGGGGCTCTAATGCGTGATTTACCTTGGACCACGCAGAAAGTTAAGGATTTGGCCAAGGAGAGGAAGAGGAATCGTCATTTGAAGAGGAAAAATAAAGGATCTTCTGCCGACACGTTCTCTGTTAGCAACAGCACAAATACTGCAAGTGTCCTTCAACCGATTGTGGAAGACCAGGAAAAACGCGAGGATGGCAATTTGGATAGGTTAAGTTCTTCTTTGGTAAACCTACCGACTTATGTTAGAAACGGGGAGAAGGTTCCTCTAGAAGTTATTGAGTTATTGTCTCAACACAAGAACGTCTACAACGTTCTTGTGGCTAATTATCCGAGTCTTCTAACACCTTCCAGAAGCTTTAGCGATTCTGGAAGGTTGAACGAAATACCAAAACAACCCTCCAATCAGTGGTGGTTGAAACGCCAAGTCTCCACGCCTAGAACCAACAAGAAACTACCCCCAAACACTTCGCATTTGAAGGATTTGCGAATCCACCGACTCTCTGTAACTTATCGTGGAGCCATGTTGAACATTAACCGCTACAGGTTAAGGGCTAGTTCTTGCCCCGATATCTACCGCAATTCGATGACAACAATAGCCAAAGAAAAAGGCCAATGGTATGCGGGCCTGTGGGATTTCTGGGATTTACTCGTCGATATGTTTGATTTCTCGCATTTTGCCGATTCGAAATTCCTCCTCTTTGCCGTTTCCAATTTCCTACTCTACACTTGGTACGACGTTCCGTACGTGTACTTGACTGATAACGCAACAACTATGGGATTCTCCGAGGAAGATGCATCCATTCTAATATCAATTATAGGCATCATCAATATGCTTGGCGAGGTGAATACAAATGCTGGAAATAAATTTCCCTCAATTTTTTACGTTTTAGGTTATTTTAGGTTGGGCCGGGGATAGACCCTGGGCTAACGCTGGGATAATTTACGCCATTTGTATGGCTTTGTGCGGAAGTGTAACGGCTATGGTTCCCATAATGAAGAGTTATTGGTCTCTTTGCGTCGTTTCCGGTGCCTTTGGTTTCTTCATAGCCGCCAATTATTCACTCACTTGTATTATTCTCGTGGAACTGATCAGTTTGGAGAGATTCACCAATGCTTATGGACTCCTTTTGCTTGTTCAAGGAGTAGCGAATTTAATAGGACCACCTCTTGGAGGTAAGAAAAATAGACCTGAATTTTGCAAATATGTATGTAGAAGCAAAAATTACTACAGTTCTTCAAATTGGTCGAAGATATAGCTTGAACCATTCTATTGGACATACTAAAAGTCCTCTAGGATGGGGTGTGAGTTCGAGCTACCATTTCTATCGAAGAAATAGCCATATGTACAGGGTGTCCCAATGCCGACGCTTAACCATCGCTTCCTTACATAAAAATGTGTCGAAAAGGTTATTTTTTCAATTAAATCAATATTTCATGATATTTGCCAAGTATGCACCTCTCCGCCATGATGGTGGTTCGAGCTCACACCCCCTTGGGAATTTTTAGTATGTTCAATGGAATGGTTTAAGCTGCACCTTCGGCCAAGTTGCAGAACTGCAGTAATTTTTGTTTTTATTTTCACTCAGTTGACTGGGCCGAAACAGGTCCCGTCGGCGCACGCGTTGCTGTCGTGACTACTTTGACATATTGTTGGCGTTTGGACGCCAAACTTAGGCAGTTCTTTATACACTGGTGGGAGGTGTATAGAGAATTGCCTAAGTTTCGTCTTCAAATGTCAACAGTGTCAAAGCGATACAACGGAGGGGTTTGGCTTGCAACGCCAGAGCAGGTATCGAGTAGAGTACTGAGCGCTATCACGTGGCCCCAGGACGAAAAGAGCAAAAATGGAGTACCTTAACTCGCAGGTGCATATAAGGGGAACAACTCGTGAACATAACCTCACCTCTTTCCAAAGTGTCAATCAGGAAATGCATTTTTTTCTCATAACTTAAAAAAGTGCCCTGAAGTCAACGACAATTTTCCAGCGACACAATGGCTCCCGGTTTCGTCGGAAATGTTCGGGAGGAAATGGCTGTGTGCTAAATCAGAGCTTACCTGTCATTTCACGAGTTATAATAGTTATTTATGATATAAGTGTTAAAAGTGGTATTGTATTTTGTGAGAAGGGATGTTTGGGACACGACGCGCAGCGGAGTGGCCCATCCCTCCGAACAAAATAAAATCACTTTTAACACGCACTATTTTTTCTACAAACACCATTAAAAGCAAAAATTTTCTTATTATTAGTTGAAAACGTCCATGAAATCCACTGTAACTAAGGTATAGTGACAATTTGTTGCCGGGGCTTGTTTAATTGTTGCTGCATTGTCACTTAACACTGAGTGTTAAAAGTAAATCACTTTTAACATAAATGTTAAAAGTAGATGACTTTTAATATTGGTATCATAAAATGTCATTTTTAACAATTGTCAACAAACGTTAAAACAACTGTTTTTAATAGTGTTTGTAGAAAAAAACGTTTTAAATTCGAAGCACAAACAATAAACAGTCGTCTTAAATATATTAATGCTGTTAACTAATTAATACAATCCGTTGTTCACTACTGGAATAAAGTGCTTCTGCCTCAGAAATCAAAGGTTTCATCTTTATATTATTTTACGGTTACGTCACGTTAACAGAAACGTCAGTCCTGTTAGGTTTATAGTTAAAATGTCCAAAATCTCTAAAACATCAGTTCTTGGTTTTCTCAAGCGGTTGTTCATTTATACCAATTACTTTAATAATTCCTCTACACCTGAGGTTTAACTGAGCAAAAGGACAAGGTGCAACAAGAGTTGTAAGTGGACGAAAAAAATTCAATCTAACCTGACACCTAGTCATTGCAGATTTATGATTTTTTTTGAACAACTTCCCTATTCTTGGATCTAACACCAATTTGACCAGTCACTCTTTCATTCCTGAGGCGTAACTAAGCAAGACGACAAAAGTGCAACAAGAGCTGAAAATGGACGGAAAAAAATTCAATCTAACCTGCGTAGATATTGCAGATTTACGATTTTAGTGCCGTAGCAAAATGCAGGCACTCTTGTTTTAGCTTATTCGTCCGCTCGCTCGCTCGCTCGCTAGTCGTATCGCTCCTCACTCTGTCCGAGCGATAACTTGAGAACGGATTGAGATATCGGGCTGAAACTTGGTATACGGCTTTGTCTCTCGAAACGTAAGGCGGGGATTGCTTTTGGGCCATATCGGCCCAAGGGGGTGGGAGCTAGTTGTGAAAGGGTGGAGGTATCCTTCTGAAACTTGCTATACACGTTCGACCTTCAAGTCTGTTGAAAGTGAGGGGGTGCCAATTTCGGGGGATGAAAACCACAAAAAATATGATAACTCCGCAACGGTTGCACGCAGCTATTTCAAACTCAACGTACACACATTTTTCGATGAAATCTCACGGGGGATGCATTTTCAATAAAATCGGACACATGGGGTGGAAATTAGGGCTTGTAACTGAAAATTCCGCATAATAAGTATTGGTCGAAAATAGCGTCATTCGATAGCTTTCCGTTAATGATTCAAAAAAAGTGTTATTCATATTTTGCGAAAAACCACCGTTAAAGGCGCTACAACCCCTAACATGCAGAACCACAATGACACGAGAACTCAAAATCTGCTTAGCGGATCAAGGCAGAATTTGGTAAGGTAATTTCCAGTCACACTGTAGGTGAATGAACAAATTTTCACTAAGATCTAACAAGGGAGATGAAATTGAAGGGTTGAAACTGTAAATTTCTTCAAATAAATGGTGGTATGAAATTACGGGGTTCGATAGTTTTCGGTTAACCATTGAAATATATTTAAAAAACGCTTTATGAGTCTTCAACCTAAAACCAATCCCTAACCCATAGCAAGCGCAGTAAATAAATTTTATTTATTGTCTCGGGCTTTTTTGTAATTCTTTCGATAACTCGAAGTCATTTTTATTGTGAACCCTTAAAAAGCAAAATTTATCCAGACCGCTTCTTATTTCGCGTAATTTTCGCTAATTATAGTTAACTACAGTTCATTTTCACCCCTTTTGAATTTTCATTCCCCTTGATAAGTTTTCAACCCCTGAGCGTTAATTTTGTAAAATTCGCCCAATTTTGCCTTTTTCGGTAATACATTTTACTCATATGGATTCTAAGGTAGTTTCACAGTCTCGTTCCACAAAATTTTACTTACTGTTTAGGACACGTTTCGGAGTGTTACTCCATCTTCAGCTATAAAAGAAATTAACACAAAATACAAAACAGTTGCCTGGAAAATGAAAAAACGTTTGGGTCAAAGAAAAATAACAGCTTTTGGGTCGCACTGTAAATCGATCGAAAGACGCTCAAACATTGAAGAAAGGCGCGAAAGTTTGGGGAAATTTGGTGGGTGGCGGGAAAAGGTTAGTCACACTAAAGTCAAAAGCAGCTTCTGCGCGCCGACCAGATGAAGACGGTCAGGTTCAGCGCAACTGTACCCGTCTCTGTCTATGCCATAGCAAAGAAAGGAGCGCGACACAGGTGCCAACCCGACCAACGATCTCGGCAAGCGCTAAAAAACCGCTAACGGAGCATTAGACGTCACCTGTCACCTGTCACCTGTCAAAGAAGAACATAACCTATGGATTCTGTTTGCCTTTTTCACTTTTCCGACACCCTGCGCAAGATTTCAACCCCCAAAAGGCAAATTTGCATAATTGGCTTATTTTCGTGTTATTTTCTGTAATTCTACTTAATTAGTTAAGGGTAGAAAGGACCCTATCGGATTTCCGTATAAAATTGGGCTTCGTAAAAAAATTGTTGGCGGTCAAATTGGTGTTAGATTCAAAGATTGGGAATTTGTTTAAAAAAATATCGTAAATCTGCAATGTGTAGGTGTCAGGTTAGATCGAATTTTTTTCGTCCACTCACAGTTCTTGTTGCACTTTGTCCTTTTGCTCAGTTACGCCTCAGGCATAAAAGAGTGACTGGTCAAATTGGTGTTAGGTTCAAGGATTGGGAAGTAGTTCAAAAAAAATAATAAATCTGCAATTTCTAGGTGTCAGGTTAGATTGAATTTTTTTCGTCCACTTACAGCTCTTGTTGCACCTTGTCCTTTTGCTCAGTTAAGCCTCGGGTGTAGAGGAATTATTATACCCAACTAGCATTTGAAGTCCTCTTTACCATTGTCAAAGCCCCCGCGACTTTGACTTCGTAATTTTTACTAACCCGCAACCGCAAAAATAACTTTGTATTAACTTTTTACTTTGTTGTATCATATTAAAGGACTTTGGACTACCAATTTTGTTTTAATTGAGAGCGTATAGTTATGGACGTTTGTGGTGACATTTTAGTAGTAACAGGAACGTTCTTTTATTGCTTATTTTTTACTATAAAGTATTAAGAACTTTGTAGTACAATTGTAAGGTAACTATAACGTAACTGCAACTTCTGATAGGACTTTGATCGCACCGGACTCTGAAGTAACATTTCAGTGTACTGAAAACTGCCAAATTACTTTAAACTGGGTACATAATGTACTTAAAACCATTTCGAACGTTTCATACTTACTTTGAAGTCGCGCACCCTAAAACATGTCCGGTTAAAGTATTTTTTACTTTTTAGTCTGAACCTCGGTCTGAACTTAAAAGTAACTTTTACTACCAAGGTACCCCAAAGTACAGTTCTTGTTTTAAAGGGGAATTTGGTTATTAGTGTGATGATGTTGGCAGTGTCGTGTGTACCATGCATGAATTAGGTATGGCATATATTCCGCAAAGTATATATTCCTCTACTAGTGTTTATGCTCTAACTACTTGTTTTACGCACAAATGGTGACAGATCTTAAGGTTCGAGTGCAAAAACTATATACGTACGTAACAATATAAAGATGAAACCTTTGATTTCTGAGACAGAAGCACTTTATTCCAGTCAACGGATTGGGTTAATTAGTTGACAACATTAATATATTTAAGACGACTGTTTGTTTGTGCTTCGAATTTATAACGTTTTTATAACTCGTGAAGTGACAGCTAAGCTCTGATTTAGCACACAGCCATTTCCACCCGAACATTTCCGACGAAACCGGCGGCCATTGTGTCGCTGGAAAATTGTCCTTAACTTCAGGGCACTACTTAAAAACGGCACATTTTCTTAAAATCGTAACGTTGGCCATTTAAGACAACTTTAAAAAGGGCCCAAATAAACCCACAGTGGATCTGGCGGGCGGTTTGTTTGTACTTTGCTCTAATGCGCATGCCTGCACCACGGACTCTGCTTCCCGCGGTGGGGCACGTAGAGCGAGCTCCAAGTACCCTACTCTGTTAATATCCTAACGGATAACACTTCGCACTTTTCGCTCTCATGGTAATATCCTAACGACTTTAGAGCAAAAAGTGCAAAAAGAGTCGTCTGGCCAAACGCACCTCAGGAATGCGCGCGGGGGATGCACAAAAACATCCAAGATACAAATGTCCAAAATAAAATAATCCAACGTAAAAACATCCAAAATAATTGCGTCCAAAGCAAAAACATCCAACGTAAAATTGTCCAAAACCAAGGTAGCTGATGCCAGACTGTTGCCGCAAATCACTTCACAGGTGATTTGTATTCCTGGATGCCTACATATGATTGCAGTCCTCGATTGAATAGGAAAAGGGGGTGCAGGAGGCGCTAGCCCCCATTTATTTTTAAAAATGTCGAAAATCAGTGACGAAATTTTTTAAGGTTAATTTATTTGTGAAAATAGAGTTCACTGGTAAAAACTGTGTGGATAGGATAGGCATCCAAGAATACATCTCAGCTTGCCTGTATGTCAACCCATGGCCGTCTCTAGTTCCAGGCCCTGTCCTTAACCATTTGGCAACGCTGCCGGAGGAGATTTAGCGTCAGTTTGCCAGATTGTCATTGATGCAAAACATTTGCAAAAAATACCAAAAATAATTGTATTTTTATCAATTTCGAATGATTAATGGTGGGTTTATGCTCACCTAACATTTAACATTCAACATTTACCACTTAAGATTTATGTAGTTAAAAGTGAGGTTATTACATAGAAGTACTCATTGCAAGTTTACGCATGATTTAAGACTTAACATTTAAGATTTACCGTATTTAACATTTAGGGGATGGCCTTGAAAGATCGTTAACTTGAACTTTCTTAAATCTAAAATCTTAAATTTTAGGTGTAATGACATGTGCGCTTGCGTGAAATTGGTGATTTTCGAAACGCTGTGTTGGTAGTTGGTGGAAATTTTCATGGGGTTGCACTTCTAAGGGCTT
Source organism: Pycnomerus fuliginosus (assembly GCA_963924575.1). Classification (NCBI taxonomy): domain Eukaryota; kingdom Metazoa; phylum Arthropoda; class Insecta; order Coleoptera; family Zopheridae; genus Pycnomerus; species Pycnomerus fuliginosus. The sequence goes on along the minus strand of OZ004623.1, from coordinate 2,634,872 downwards.
TTGATTTGAATTTGTTTTCCCATTGTTTGTTTTTCCTTTTTTTTTCATCTTTCGTGAGTGGTGAGTGTACGATACAACAATAATAATGGACACTGAGTGGGATGATGAACAATTAATTGGGTTAGTTCGGCAGTTCCCACAATTATGGAAGAAAGATTCGGCTAGCTTCAAAAACAAAGATTAGAAACAAAATGCCTGGAAATCCATTTCTTGCATAATGGCAATTCCCAGTGGTAGGACATTTTTTTTGCAATTTTTATTAACCTCCCCAACCTTGTACAATTTTAAAAAACATAAAGAGTAACGTTGAACCTTGCTAGCATGTGATGTCAAAAGGTCTTGTGATTGGTTACATTTAACATTTCAATTTTCAACATAAACGTCGCAGATTTTGATTAAATCTTAAATGGTAAATCATAAATGTTAAATGTTAGGTGTTAAATGAGCATAAACCCACCATAAGTAATTAAAATTCAATACTTTGAGAAAGCCTGTAAGTTGTGCCCTGTAAGTTATGGTGGGTTTATGCTCATTTAACACCTAACATTTAACATTTATGATTTACCATTTAAGATTTAATCAAAATCTGCGACGTTTATGTTGAAAATTAAAATGTTAAATGTAACCAATCACAAGACCTTTTGACATCACATGATAGCAAGGTTCAACGTTACTCTTTATGTTTTTTAAAATTGTATAAGGTTGGGGAGGATAATAAAAAATGTCCTACCACTGGGAATTGCCATTATGCAAGAAATGGATTTCCAGGCATTTTGTTTCTATTCTTTGTTTTTGAAGCTAGCCGAATCTTTCTTCCATAATTGTGGGAACTGCCGAACTAACCCAATTAATTAATTGTTCATCATCCCACTCAGTGTCCATTATTATTGTTGTATCGTACACTCACCACTCACGAAAAATGAAAAATAAGGAAAAACAAACAATGGGAAAACAAATTCAAATCAAAAACCCTTAGAAGTGCAACCAACCATGAAAATTTCCACCAACTACCAACAGCGTTTCCAAAATCACCAATTTCACGCAAGCGCACATGTCATTACACCTAAAATTTAAGATTTTAGATTTAAGAAAGTTCAAGTTAACGATCTTTCAAGGCCATCCCCTAAATGTTAAATACGGTAAATCTTAAATGTTAAGTCTTAAATCATGCGTAAACTTGCAATGAGTACTTCTATGTAATAACCTCACTTTTAACTACATAAATCTTAAGTGGTAAATGTTGAATGTTAAATGTTAAGTGAGCATAAACCCACCATTAGTTTAAAGTGGCAAATTCTGCTTCAGGTCCAAACCCTTTTCAAATTTTATTGAGATTGCAGCTTGGGTTATTTCTAAGCATCTGGGTCTCAAACAACCCCCTTCGAAGCAACTGCGACTCCTCCACGTTTCATAGTGCCGACGCATAATATCGAGCTGAAGACACTTTAGTTTTTGACCCAGAAAAAGAAATTTTTTACAAAATCCTATTCAACACTAAGCAATTTCAATCAAAGTTGCAGCTTGCATGATTTCCAAGCATCTGATGGGCCTGATGATATCTAATAAACTTGATAGAGAGAAGTGATAAGCTTTGATGACGTTTATTAACTTTTAACAACAATTAGGAGAATATATCTATGACATTTCTAAATATAACAATTGTCATTGCCTTCTCCAATAACTTCAAGTTGTGGTTCATCTTCAACAGGGCCTTAAACAACTACCTTCGAAGCAACTGAGAGACCATCATTAAAACTTGATATTTACACAGAATTATTTGTTTATTGAGAATGTAAATAGTTTGTATAGAAATTAAGACAATTTAATGTTAAATTTTTGGGCGCCTAATTAGAGTCTAGCAAAGTCCGACTGAGGAATGCATTTTACAACTGCACAAAACAATAATGATTAGGCATCAATTTCAATTGCTAATCCTCGTTTAGCAGTTTGATTGCAATATTCCAATATTTTTGGTCTTTTTTCGCAAAAGTTTCACTTTAATGACAATCAATGACAATCAGAGACAATTTGTCAAATTGACGGTAAATCTCCTCTCGCCACGTTGCCAAATGGTTAGTACATGGCCTGGAACTAGAGACGGCCATGTGTCAACCACAAATGCCACAGTTTGACAGCATCGACCTTGCTTTTGGATAATTTTACGTTGGATGTTTTTATTTTGGATGTTTTTGTATGGGTCCTGCGCGCGCATACCTCCAAACATTAATTCGTTACTTTTTTTTGACAGGTTGGCTGCGTGACATCACCAGCAACTATAATCTGTCGTTTTATCTGGCGGGACTATTCATCGCACTATCCGGGGTGCTGCTGGTGATCCTGCCGTTGACGAAACGCTACAAGAAATTCATACGTCAAACTTCAAACGAAGCTTCCGTCAGTAACGACGAATTCCCCCAGATCGACAGTCCATAAGTGAACTTAATTAGAATTTTCGAAGGCTTTTTCGTGTTTTTTGCATGCGAATTGTTGAATTGTCAAATAGTGAAATTCTAAAAATATTTAATCGTAGAATCTTTCTGAATCTCAGGTCACGGGTAGGCCTGTGCGATTTTCAAGAGGGCTCCGCCCCCGTAGAGGACTGTTCTTCTAGTTATTCTCATAGTTTCTGTAGATGGTCCGTGAAGCAAACTTGGTTTAGCAATTTTGTAGTCACAAATCTTGTGGCGGTCATGTGAATTTTTCAAAAATTGACATTTCGCTAACGGTAAAACATACGAAATTTTATTAAAATAAAAAAGCTGCGTTTTTTAGTGCAGATTAAGAATCTGGAGAGAAATCCAAGATATCTAGATTGGTTATTGAAATACAATACTGAAAAGACTGAAATTTGGCAACGTCGTAACTTTTCTAAGCCTTCTACATACAGGCTCCACATCCTTTATACCACAGAATCTACTGTTCAAATGATGAAGCTTGGTGCAAAAATTATTGGTCAATTGTGATTCCTCTTGATGTTAGCCGCCAAAGATCTTCATTTTTAAACGTTTTTTTAAATATCGTTCGAAAGGTGTATCGTAGGATTTTGAATTTTTGCACAGCATTGTTACAGACCAAGATGCAACCACTGATGGTGCTTAAAGCATTATCCAAAAAGCGGATCTCTGTTATACAGGCTGGCCCCGATGTTTGCCCTTGAACTTTTTTACGTTTGAAAATATTGCTAATTTGCCAATGCGGCCGCATTCCCCGTTCAATTCTAAAACTTTTTTGGCTCTTGAAATTTTTCGAAAAAACTAACCACTCACGAGGAAAATTGAAAAAACCGAAAACATGATCATCGTAAACCTACAATTTCAATAAAAATCAAAGTGAACGTTGACACGCATCACATTTCAACTGTTTTTTTGCATTGAAAGTGTTGTCCTACATCTGCGCCCAGAACCATTGCTCACAACTGAAGAAAAAACTGATGGTAATTTCACTTTTTTGAGGTAGACTCATCATTGGGTTTAATCATGTTTTCAGTTATTTCAATTTTTCTCGGGAGTGGTTAGTTTTTTCGAAAAATTTTAAGAACCGAAAAAGTTTTAGAATCGAACGGGGAATACGGCCGCTTAGGCAAATTAGCAATATTTTCAAACATGAAAAAGTTCAAGGGCAAATAACATCGGGGCCACCCTGTATAACAGATTCGCTTTTTGGATAATCTCTTAAGTACCATCAGCAGTTGCTTCTTAGTCTGTAACAATGCTGTGCAAAAATTCAAAATCCTACGATACACCTTTCGAAATATATTAAAAAAAAACGTTTAAAAATCAAGATATTTGGCGGTTAACATCAAGAGGAATCACAATTGACCAATAATTTTTGCACCAAGCTTCATCATTTGAACAGTTGCTTCTGTGGTATAAAGGATGTGGAGTCTTTCAGACTCACCCTGTAGATTAAAATATGACATTTTTAGTTTTTTCGGTATATTTCCGAAATTAAGTATGTCTTGAATGTCTTTTCACTTTTAATCTACAATGACGAACGCAACTTTTTTCTAATTTCATAAAATTTCGTATCTTTTACTGTTTGCGAGATGTCAATTTTTGAAAAATTTAAATGACGGCCATTAGCTAATGTCCCATAAGATTTATGGTAGACTTAAGTTTTAGTAAAATGATGTTAACGTCCGTTGAAGTGAAAATCGAAAATTGTGGTTATGGGGAATCGGACAAGCAAATAAAAAATGTATTACAATCTTTTTCAAGCTAAAAAACAAATAACAGTCTGTCATCAAAACATGAGTACTTATAACAAAAATTCATACCTTTTGTTTTGGTGACAGACTGTTATCTGTTTTTTAGCTTGAAAAAGATTGTAATACATTTTTTGTTTGCTTGTCCGATTCCCCATAACCTCAATTTTCGATTTGTAAGTTTTAGTATTCTCCAGCATGACAGCTACAAAATTGTTAAACTAATCGGACTAGAGGCTGTGTTACTGTTAAAACACAACAAAAATATACAATCATGCACCGTTTTCAATATTGTTGTTATTCCTTTAAAGTTTGTTCGGTGGGTTTCGGGGGCGTGTGGAACGCATCGAGGGGTGGATTCCACACGTTTCGGTCAACCTGAATTATAAAGCATAGCTGTGATTCGAAATTCGTGTTTATTTCTTGACGACCACCAATGTTCTGCTTTCTATTAGACAATTATAGTACAATGATTTCGTCACGACTTGTCAGTATTTAATTCATTTACATTTCAGTACCTAAAATAAGTAGATCGTTTCGTCCTGCCTGTAAAAATAATATTACTTAATGCCTTTCGCTATTGTAAAACACTTCTCTAAGATACAATTTGACATTATTGTAATAGTCATTTATTTTTAAAAATTCCCTTTAATATTAGGGTCGTAGTAATAATAAGGTTCAATAAAGTAATTGGAGTAGCTTTTTCAACTTATTTGCTGCCTTGTTATTACGTTTTATTTATTTTTTCTGATATCCTATTGATTTGTTTATGAACAAGCGGTCAGTAAGTACGCAAAAGAGTTTATGTAACACCGAAAAAATAAACACCCCTGCCCTAACAACATTTTAGGTCCAAAATGTATACAGGGGGGGTAATTTTTCGATGCTCACCATTACTATCTCGGAAACGATAATAGATGGAGTAGTTTAAATTGGAGAAAAGTTGCGCTATTTCTTGGTGATTAAGATTCCGAGGAGAATTTGAAAGTTAATTAAAGTTAAGAAAAAGTAAGGTCAAAGAAAATTAAGTATCGTTAAGTAAAATTAAGGAAAGGTAAGTAAAGTTAAGTAAAATTAAGTGAAGTTAAGAAAAGTTAAGTAAGGTTTTAAAGTTAAGAAAAGTTAAGTAAAATTAAATATTAAGCTAGGAAAAGTTAAGCAGAATTAGGTGAAGTTGAAAAAAGTTAAGTAAAAGTATGTGAAGTTAAGAAAACTTAACAAAAGTTAAGAAAGTTGAGAAAAGTAAGTATACTTAAGAAAAGTTAAGTAAAATTTAGTAAATAAAGTTAAGTAAAATTAAGAAAAGTTGAATGAAGTTGAGAAAAGTTAAGTAAAAGTATGTGAAGTTAAAAAAAGAAACCTTAGGTACTCTTACATAATGGAAATTTAGAGAAAATTTCATTTGAACGTGTTCCCAAAAGTATGGATCTGGCCCTTTGTTCTACAAATTATTCACTTTATCAAAAAATTGTTTCAATAAAAGTTGAAAGGTAAATTTAGGCCAATCTGTTGATGTGATTAACTCGACATAATCTTGCAACTAAAAAAAATGTGTATGACGTAGGTATCTAATTTCTCAACGGGAATCAGTGAATAAGGTATCAAGAAAAAATTAATCTCTTCGCCTCAATTTCCATTTCAACTTTTACAACAATTTTTTGACAAAGAGAATGGTAGTTTGTGAAATAAGCGTTCAGATCCATACCTACTTTTGGGAACACATTCAATTAATAATTCCTCGAAATTCAAATAACCAAGTGACATGTAGTAATTCAATAAAATAAAAAGACAAAAGTTGCGCTATCTCTTGGCGATTACGAATTTGAGGAGAATTTCCCGAAATTTTGATTCGTTTCTAAGTTATCACAAAAAATCTGCAAATTAACAATTTAAAGGAAGATTAATATCTTTGATGTTATTTAAATGATACTTATTGGAACTTTTATATTCTTGACAGCTGTCAATTGACTGGCATTAACAGAAATTTTCTAGGCCTTCTAGATTTTGAATAAAGACAGTCAGCTTTTCTTTTTCTTATGGACGTCATATTGAACTTTAACATCGCCGGACACAGAAAAATTAGCTTGTCAAAAATGTAACCAATATTAACGTTTTTGAAAAAATATGTGAAAGGCCGAGTCACACGACCGCAAGACGTAATTTGTTACTGTTGAATTCAATTGTTTTCACACGCTATAAGAGATTGAAGGCCTTGAAGTACTTTTTTGCAATTGCGTTTGGGCTGATTTTACAAATTATTCATACCTACCAATTTTCAGATTTTGACATCTGTCAAAAAAGTTCATGCTGGCTACATTTTTGAAAAGACAATTTTTGTATGTATTTGATGGTGCTAAAATTTAATATGGCGGCCATAAAAGAATCAAAAGTTGACTGTCGTTCAAAATCTAGAAGGCCTAGAAAATTTCTGTCAATGCCATTCAATTGACAGCTGTCCAAACTATAATATAAGTTCCAATCCAGCCTTGATACGTTGAGCAGTTTTTAAGTTCTCGCATTTTTGTTTTTGGCATGTTAGCGATTGTACCGCCTTAAGGGTCGTTTTTCGCGAATGATGATTAAGGCTTTTTTGTATCGTCAATATAAACTATCGAACGTATTAATTTCAACCCTGAATTATTCAGTAAAAATTCGAGTTTCCACCCCTAAATTTCATCCCCTTCGATAAATTTCTCCTAAAATTCACTCTTCCTTTCCGAAGATGCAGTGTGTAAGACCACACAGTTTCACAGAAGATACTGCTTCTCTGTGTCAAATTACAGTGCTTCGTGAACGTTTCTTTCCCTAAACTCCAACCCCCTAATTCACCGCCCCCACACGCTCCAAAGAAAGTTGGGTTTTTAATTTCACCACCGCAATCCAATCCGTTGAAAAATTGCGGCGATTTATAGATTCGCGTTTTCAACCATTCATGATTTCACACCTTCATGAAAATTTATCAATCCGCCTACAGTGTCACTGGAAATTAACACACCAAAATCTACTTTGATACGTTGAGTAGTTTTTGAGTTCTAGTATTTTTGTTTTTCTGCACCTTTAAGGGTGGTTTTTTCGCAAAATGTGAGTAACACCTTTTTTGAATCATTAATGTAAAGCTATCGAATGACACGAATTTCGAAATATACTTATATTAAGCGATATTTCGAGTTGCAACCCCTAATTTCCATCCCACCTGTTCTATTTTGCCAAAAATGCATCACCCGCAAAATTTAACCGATATACAGGGTGGTCCAACGAAAAGTTTCCAGCCCGAATATCTCGTGAACGGAGCGAAATATAAAAATTTGCTCGAACAGGTGGATTTTTATTTTGAGGGGGACACCTAAATTCGCCCTTGGTGAAATTTTTCCTCACACCCCCTAACCCCTACTAACCCCCTCTTCAAAAATTTAAATGGCAACCCCCCACTTGTGATGCATTATTTCAAAGCTAATTTCATTGTGAATCCAATGCTGTAAGAATTTTTGAGCTTTATTTAACTCCAGCGCCCTCTATGGTCAAATTTTAAATTACATTATTGCCATTCGTAATACATCGATTGAAAGGGTTTGGCATTCTTTCTAGACCGACGCAACAATTTTTGAAATCCATCCACTCGTTCAAAAGTTACAGGCGTAAACTTGAAGGATTTCTAGGCCAAAAACCAGCTCATGTTCTTCAATGTAACTTTTGAACGAGTGAATGGATTTCAAAAATTCTTGCATCGTTTTACAGAGAATTTCAAACTCTTTCAAATAATGTATCACGGAGGGCCCTAATGTAATTTAAAATTTGACCGTAGAGGGCGCTAGAGTTGATCAAATCCCAGAAATTTTTACATCGTTGGGTTGGCAATTAATTTTGCTTTAAAATGATGCATCACAAGTGGGGGGTTACGATTTGAGATTTTGAAGTTGGGGTTAGTGGGGGTTAGGGGTTGCGTTGTGGAATTTCACCAACCGCGGATTAAAGTGCCCCCCTCGAAACAAAAATCGACCTGTCCGAGCAAATTTTTATATTTCGTTCCGTTCACGAGATATTAGGGGTGGAAACTTTTCGTTGGACCACCCTGTATGTGTGTAGTGTACCCTTGCGGATGAGTTATCATATTTTTTGTGGTTTTCATCCCCCGAAATTGGGACTCCTTCACCTTCAGCAGGCTTGAAGGTCGAACGTACATACCAAGTTTCAGCAAGATACCCCCTTGGTCCGATATATGGCCCAAAGCAATCCCCGCCGAGATTTTCTGGGTATACACCCGTGTACAAAATTTCAGCTCAATATCTGCTTTCGGTTTCAAGTTATGCGATGGACACAGTGGACGGACGAGCGAGCGAGCGAATTCTCTAAAACTATAGTGCCTGCGCATATGCTTCGGCACCAACAGCGCTCGATTTTTGTCTGGTTTATATCTACGACGAAAAAAAGATGTTTATCAAGTTAATGTGTATGCAGGGGCGGCTGGTCTTACTGGTGGAATCGGGTGCAGATTTTATCTGCACCTAGTAGTAGTGCCTCCGCAAGCGCACAGATTTGTCAAAAAGGCGAAATGTTAAAAAATTGTTGTTAGAAAATTTAAAAATGGAAAATGAACAGGAATGAGTAAATGAAGAGAATTACCGGAATTAACACAAAAATTGTGAAAGGTGATAAAAAGTCAAGAGGAATGAAGATTAAGCGTGATTAAGTAGAATTACTAAATAAAACAAAAATAACCAAATTATGCAATTACAACTTTAAACTGAAAAATTGTAAAAGGAAAACTGAATCCCAAATGCGTTCAATTTATTATGACCGACGAAAAACGAAATTATGCGAATTTTGCAAAATTTGCACTTAGGGGGTCAAAAAATCGTATTGACTTGTCAAGAAATTTTGGGAATTGCCACGTGAATTTCGAAATTTCGTCCAAATTGACGTGTCAGTAGTTTAAAGATGCGAGACTTTGACTTTGAATCGTAAAAATACGTCAGCGCTAAAGATGTACCCAACTATTACCGAGGCCTTTTTTTGTAATTTTTCAGACGGTTAAGTAATTCCTAATTAAAACCAGCTTTATTTAATTTCAAACTAATATATCTACTACATCAAGCTCTGGCAGATAAGGAATAACCCCTTTCAGCATATGGTAGGAGCAGGCGTACGTAAATCCTCTTTTTGGGTCTGAATAATCCTGGTCCTTGTCCAACCACGAAAGTGCTCCTATGATGTTTTTACAAAATACGTAATCCTCATAATTGTACGGCGTGTTTACAGTTAATAGAACAATAGCCCGCTTCGTGTCCTCGTGATAAAGTAGCTTCCAAGTCACTGCAGGTAAGGGCACCGCCTCGACAAAGTCATGCACGTACAAGTAGATCGGAATCTTTTCTCCTGTGGAAACATGTTCGAGCACTACAACCCCCAAAGTTCCCACGTAAACTTGCAGATCTAACCGCTCAACAGTCAAGAAGTTGTCGTATAAATTGTTCGTCATTTGGTCCCAGTTGTAAAAAATTATTCCCGCGCCGAATAACCACTGTGGCCACATGTTAATTGTCCGCCTTGCTGCTTGTATCTGCGTTGTGTAGAATAAATCGTAAGTGTAGGTTCCCAACGCATCTGGGTACATGCTGGGTCCAGCGATGTAATAATCTGAATCATAAGAAAGTCCAACCAAAGAGTTTAAAGTCGCTCGTCCGTTATCGTAAATGTATTCAATTGAATACTCCAAGCTATCAAATACTTCATCGTACAGAAAAACGTCATCGCCCGTCCATTTTGATCCATTAACTATCGACTGACTTATGAAATAATTGCTGTACAGAGTACTCTTAACTTCGGTATTAAAGCAAATCTCCATGAAAGAGACAAACACAGAATCAAGCTGAAACCCTATTTCGATGATTTCTGAATTCTCCGCGCACGTTCTGTTCGTGTACTGGATCGAACTGACGACTTCGCTGCTACAATTAAGCAGGAAGTAGTTAATGTCAATAGCTATGCCGTCTAGTTGAAACTCGTCTTTTTCGTTGCACACCAGGGTCATAGTGGAGGTTCCGGGGAAATCAAGGAAATCTGTTCCAGGGCAGGAAACTATAATCTTTTCACCAATTTTTATCTCCACACTTGAGTCGTTCCGGGTAGTGGGATATATAAATTCATAGTTCGTGTTAAGTGTAATCGGTTCAGGATCTAATTTCAGCACGTCGAGGATGCAAGCTGGAAAAAATTTTAATTAGTAAACCTAAAAGTCGTTCGCAAACTTACCTTCGTGACGAGAAAGTACTGAAAATAGGAACGAGGAAAAGACAAACCAGGTGAAATTCATTATTGCGACACTGCTAGGTCTAATGAAGCTTTTCGCAGAATATATACTTACCTGACCGAAGGGGAAAAAAGTGAAATCAATCAGAAATTTAATTAAGAAGATAAGATATTTTGACACTCAGATTTTAATCTAATAAAAGTACCGATTATTGCAAGATTCACGTGAGAATTGGCGCCGTTGACGTCCTAAAGTGAGATGCGGGCCGCCACACGGACTCCAAAAAAGCAAAAAATGTGTATCCTTGAAAATTTAGCACCCCCTTCGATCCACTTATAGTATCCTGGACTAAAATTAGTCAAACGATTACAGAAACACGTTTTTCACTTGAGGCTATCACGTGTAGTTGTAACTGTATCAGAGTAATAGTATAAGCGGTCGGATCATAATACGGGGAAAGACATGGCTATTAATGATACAGACAAAAGACTTTGGATATCATCATATCATGGATAAAAAAGGGCAGCAGAGAAGCGGCTGGAACCTCCCCAACGCGTGGGTCTTTGATTTCAGGGACTTCTGTTTAAGATTCTAAAGTTGATATGCCTAAATGGCACTTCCCGTTGACCAATTGCTCCCAAAAGCCTTTCAGCTCTTCAACGGGTCACCTCACCTCCATTTACCAAATTTCGGGCAAATCGATCCACTAGTTTGGGCTATAAAGTGGTTTCAGTATTATTACAAAATTTCGATTTTTCTACCCAAAGGGTTCTAAATGCGAATCAATTTTGTCTCATTTAAAACCAGAAATTGAAGACCTTTCTGATGGTGACCTCGATAGTGACAATAAATCTTTCAAAAACTTGTTTTGGATGGGTAAATTAGAGAATAATTTTAAATTTCGAAATTGGTGTGCCAAAACGGCACTTTCCGTGGGCCGATTGAATCCAAAATTTGTTCACCTCTTCGACGTGTAATACAATCCCCTTGTGCAAAATTTCAGCCAAATCGGTTCAGGGGCTTGGGCTGTACCGCGATTTTAAAGTCCGATAAAAATCAATTTTTTTTTCATTTTTGGTCAAAAAGGCACTAAGAATGAATGCATTTTTAGAAGCAGAATTTGAAGGCCTTTCCTATCGTGACGTGAAAAATGGGGGTTTGCATTTAAAATTTAAAAGTTGATGTGCCAAAATGGCATTTCTGGTTGCACGATTGGCTCCAAAAGCTTTTCAGATCTAAGTTGGGTTATCACATGCACACGTACCAAATTTCAGCTAAATCTGTCGAGTAGTTTGGGCTGTGGCGTGTTTACGAACGTACGTACGTACGAACGTACGTACATACATACAGACACATTTTAAAAAACACTTTTTTGGGCTCCTGAGACCTCAAAACGTATAGATCCGGTCTTATCTCGAATTCGAAAATTTTAGTGATTGCAGTAACCTCCCTTTTATTTAAATGGTGGAGTGGAGTGGGGAGGTTAAAATTTTCACTGCCTCTCGTACTAAAAAAATATTTGGAAAAAATAGAGACGTTAAAAAGAGCACGAGAGATGATAAAAAGGCATACCAGGATAGATTAATGGACTAGGCAGAAAAGGCAACAAGAGAAAACGACCTGTAGTCGCTTTAAAAGACACATTTCCTCTAGGATAAAGAGCACAGAAGGGGTGATACTTAAAACTGAACAGCAGGTCGTTGAGAGATGGATGGAGTATTTCAGGGAGATGTATCAAGAACTGAATATTGAGGAAGAAATGGAAGAGGAAACCAGGAAAGAACTACCTAATGGATATGACATAAAAATGGAAGAATTCACTTCCGAAGAGGTGCAGAATGCAATAAAGCAAATAAATCCCCTTTTAGCCCTGATGAATCTGGACTAGGGTCCTGCAGGAAAAGTTGTTTATGGAGAATATTAGTAGGTGCCCTAGTACGTATTTTTGATTCAGGTGGACATTCCTGCTACGTTTTCCGGATATGACGTGATAAAGGCGTTCTCCCCGGATTTCGTAAATTGGAAGCAATTTAAATTAATAGCGTCTTTTTGACGCTATGTAAGTATCTGAAATAAGGCTGAACTATGGAATAAGGCTCACAGTACCTTAAAGGGCTTAAATATTGCGTATATTTCTTCTTGACCATTGAGAATGTTGGCTGTGGAACGCCACAAATAGAAAATTCTTCACCACCAAAATTCTAGGATATGTCAAGGGTGAAGTCAGAATTTTGTCCCACTTCCGGTTTACCCGGAAATGACCCTAACTTCTTTTCCTTTGTACCTATGTGAGAACTGCAGGCCAGTAACTCTATTAAGCACAGAAAGCAAGGTTTTGACTCGAATCTTGCTTGAAAGGATGAAAAAGCAATTCGATAAAGCAAAACCTCGAGCAAAACGAAGGGAATTGAAATGGATAGGGCATACGTTAAGAAGACCAGATATGGACATAGCGAGACAAGCGTTAGAATATTCACCACATGGAAAAAGGAAGTGGAAGAGAAGTGTAGAAAAGGAATACAAAGCATGTGGAGCTGAAATAAAGATTGTTGCGAAAGGTATAGAAGAATGGAGGCAAACAATAAATTGACGCCCAATGCTCCTTAAGGAGTGAAGAGGAATCATGTAATGTAATGAAAATTATTTGATACAGACATCTGGCGTCCGGGGAATACCTTCTACCTCTACTGGGAACACTGCTGCGACAATCTTATAAGTAGGTACCTACTTGAAAATGTCCCAAGTGGAGTGTCCTATTTATCGAATAATTACTCATTCTTAGCACAATAGTTTATTTGCAGACCACTTGAAAATATTAATTAAATTTTATTCTATTTCTTTAAGATTACTTTCGAGTGTTTTGATTCCAACGTGGTTTGATAAATCATTTGATCCGATCTCTAAATAATAATAAATTAATTTTTCTACACTATTAATAGTTATTTATGATATAAGTGTTAAAAGTGGTATTTTATTTTGTGAGAAGGGGTTTGAGACACTACGCGTCGCGGGGTTGCCCATCCCTTCGAACAAAATAAAATCACTTTTAGCACGCAGATCTTCACGTTTTGGGGTCTCAGGAACCCAAAAAAGTGGTTTTAAAAATGTGTCTGCGTATGTACGTACGTATGTTAGTTTGTAAACACGCCACAGTAAAAAACCACTAGACCGATTTGGCTGAAATTTGGTACGTAGATTTGAAAAGCTTTTGGAGCCATTAACTTTGAAATTTTAAATACAAAGCCCCAATTTTGACGTCACCATAAGAAAGGCCCTTTAATTCTGCTTCTAAAGATATATTCACTCTTAATGCCTTTTTGACAAGAACTCAAAAATTCGAGATTTTTAACGCACTTTAAGTACATGATACATAGAGACCGGATAGTTAGGCAAAATAAAACTGCAAAATAGGCATTATAAAACTGCCAATTTAGGCAACAAAATAGGCAAAAATAAAGGCAAGAATTTACGATTTATTTACAATTCCAGCTACACACAATCCGTCTCAATGTTTTCGGTTTTGAGGTTGATTCTTCTGTCGGTCAAGACGTCCTTGTACCGAGAAAAAGATCGCTTTACATCCTCTGACGTCACAGGTGCATATTTCAATGATTTTTTACTTGGCCAAGAATTTGTAAATTCTCCAAGAAGGTCAATCCTCTGGTTTCCAACTTCTCGAATTTAGAATAGAAAATTCTTATTTAAAAGCAACCCTTTAAGGGGGAGGGTAAGTAGCTATGTACCTGCTCTAATCGCATAATTAGGATGTGTTTTGCTGAAAGTCCCAATATAATGGGAAATAATGATTTGCTGATACCTAATGGGCCATTATCAGGAAATCATTATCACGGAGATGCATGTCTGAGAAGAAAATTTATGATGGTCATGAACTTTTAGGCAAATTCAAGGAAATTATTGTCAAATTAGGCATGATAAGCAGAATATATGATTTTAGGCAAAGTAAGACAAAAAACAGCATTTTAGGCAAAATATGCAGGCACCAGGTATTTACCTAACTATCCGGTCTCTAAATTGATACAGCTGAAGCCTCTGGATCGATTTGCCTGAAATTTTGCGCATGGAGATGGTACCTATAGCACGTCGAAGCCCAGAATTTTTTTTAGAAGCAATCGACAAGCGGCAAGTGCCGTTTTGGCACACCAATTTTCAAATTTAAAATTATGCTGATTCAAGTTTGTGAAAAATTTATTGTGACCATCAGAAAGGTTTTCAATGTCTGGCTTTAAATAAGACGAAATTCATTCACACTTATGCCCTACTTCGGGTAAAAAAAGCGAAATTATGTAATTACACTAAAAAGCCCCCGGAAGATGTATATCAATGCGTGTCCCTGTAGGTGTTTATCATGTTAATGTGTCGGGACTGCTGGTCTTACTGGTGGAATCGGGTGCAGATTTTATCAATCTGCACCTAGTAGTATAGTGCCTCCGCAAACGCACAGATGTGTCAAGAAGGCGAAATGTTAAAAAATTGTTGTTACAGAATTTAAAAATAGAAAATGAACAGGAATGAGTAAATTAAAAGATTTGCCGGAATGAAAACAAAATTTAGCGAATTTTGAAAAATCAACACTCGGGGTTGAAAAATTGCGAAAGAGGATGAAAAATCAAGAGGAACGAAAATTAAGTGTGATTACGTAGAATTACGAAATAAAACCCGAAAATAACCAAATTATGCAATTAGCAATTAAAACTTTTGTGGGGGTTGAAATACGCACTTATACCTACCTATTGCGAAGGAAACTGAAAAATTGTAAAAGGTAAACTGAATCCCAAAATATGCGTTCAATTTTATTACCGACGAAAAACGAAATTATGCGAATTTTGCAAAATTACCACTTAGGGGGTTGGAAAATCGTAAAGGTGGATGAAAAGTCAAAAGGTATGAGGATTAACAGTGGCTAAGTAAAATTACGGAAAATGACACCAAAATAACCCAATTATGTAGCGTTTGAAGAGTTGAAACATTGCGAAGAGGGATGAAAAAAGTGAAAAATGTAATCATCATCCAAATGAGTTCATTTATTACGCAAATTTTGCCAAATTAGCACTTAGGGGGTCGAAAAATCGCAAAAGGGGATGAAAAGTCAAAAGGGATGAAAAGTAACCTTAATTAAACAGAATTACAGAAAATAACACGAAAATAAGCCAATTATGGAAATTTGGCTGTTGGGAGTTGAAATATTGCGAAGGGGGTCGAAAAAGTGAAAAAAGCAAGAACAATGTACAGGATATCCCTCGACGAGCGTCAGTTAGCCGTATCTGGAGAACTGTTTCTAGCATCGTCTTTGTACACAGGGGTTTCAATTAATTCTAAATCGACGTAAAATATTTTCATCAATGGCGCACTTCAGGTTAAACCGGAAATAAGTACTAACTTCCTTATTTTAAATGAAACACCCTGTATATTACGATATTTTTGAAACCTACGTTTCGTTCTAGGTAAACTTTTAGTAAGAATTGCTATGCCAAAAATCAACCATTTTTGAGAAAATCAAGAATTTCGCTTTTTTATGCCAAGTGCAGGCCTAACTTCAAAAAGCTGTAACATCCTTACAGTATGAAATGAGAAAACGATATTAATTTGGCATGAAGACTAATGTAGGGTGTATCCGCCCCTGGACTCAAATTGGGTCAAATACATACAGGGTGTTCTCTGCAAATTTTTAAACATCATCAACTTCATTGGTCAAAAGGCAATTTTTTCAAATGGCATGCCCCAACTATTTTATGGCACATCGATGCAGAATTTAATTGCCTATAATTTTAGTCTATATGTTTGCCATATTTAAATAAATAGTTTTTGTGATATTTCTAAGTATCGGGTGTCCCAAAAGAAACCGGACAAAATAGTCTTTGAAATAAGTCAGCCATTTCTTAACCGATTTGGATAGACTTGGTCTTAAATTAAAGCTAAAGAATCACGCTTTCGAACTTTGTAAGAAACGTCAACAGATGGCGCTGCTGTATTAGCCTTATTGATACTTGTCTTTAAGGCTTATTTTAGGTGCGTGGGGATTGGTCGGGCAACAACCAATGGTTATGAGACGCAAATAGCCTTAAAGATCTTTCTTTTTTCTTCAAAAATCTTTTTTCAGAAGTCCATTTGGCGTAAGCATTAATTTTCTGTGATTTTTCTAAAAAAAGTATTTTTGCGTATTTTCATGCAACCATGACTAAAGTAACATTGATGCACATAGGGCTTAGTTTTCAAGGATAACTGTTCAGTTGCCCCCCCACTGGCATCCGCCCCACTATTTTCACCATATTCGTTCATTTATAACTGAAAATTAAGATTTATATGCATTACTGTTCTTTGGTCATCATTGCCATTAATGCATGAATATACTCAAAAACACATTTTTTAGAAAAATTACAGAAAATTAATGCTTAAGCCAAATCGACTTCTGAAAAAGGATTTTTGAACAAGAAAGAATGGTCTTCAAGGCTATTCAAGTGTCATACCGATTGGTCGTTGACTGACCAATTCCCATGCAGCTAAAATATCCCTTTAAAGCAAGTATCAATAGGACTGCTAGGGCAGCGCCATCTGCCGTAGTTTCTCATACAGTAGAAAGCCTGATTCTTTGGCTTTAATTCAAGACCACGCTCATCCAAATCGGTTAAGAAATGGCAGACTTATTCCTAAAAATATTTTGTCCGGTTTTTTTTGGGACACCCGATATTGGGAATTTGATCAAAATTTCATATTTTAAAACAGGATCAAAATAGGATTAAATTTTCATTTGAGCAGTCTTAAGGAACTGTAAAGGCTTCTAAAATCACAGCTAACTTTGGTTATTGAATCGTGCTAAATAATAAATTTTGGTCAAATTCCAAATACTTAGAAATAACACAAAAACTGTTTATTTAAATATGGCGAACATGTAGAGCAAAATGATAGACAATTAAATTCTGCATCGATGTGCCATAAAATAGTTGGGGCATTCCATTCGAAAAAAATGACTTTTTGACCAATGAAGTTGATGATGTTTAAAAATTTGCAAAGAACAGCCCTGTATGCATTTGACTCAATTTGAGTCCAGGGGCGGATACACCCCACATTAGTTTTCATGCCAAATTAATATCGTTTTCTCATTTCATACTGTAAGGATGTTACAGCTTTTTGAAGTTAGGCCTGCACTTGGCATAAAAAAGCGAAATTCTTGATTTTCTCAAAAATGGTTGATTTTTGACATAGCAATTCTTAGTAAAAGTTTACCTAGAATGAAGCGTATAATCCAAAAATATCATAATATACAGGGTGTTAGATTTAAAACAAGAAAGTTAGTATCTATTTCCGGTATAACCGGAAGTGTGCCATTGATGAAAATGTTTTACGTCGATTCAAAATTTATTGAAACTCCTGTGTACAAATTTTCATGATGACGCTAGAAACAGTTCTCCAGATACGGCTAACTGACGCTCGTCGAGGGATACTCTGTATATGAGTAAAATTTATTACCGAAAAAAGGCAAGACTGAGCGAATTTTACAAACTTTAAATTTGAAAGGCGATAAAAAGTCAAGAGGGGTGAAAATGAACTGTCGTTAAGTAGAGCTAGCGAAAATCACACGAAAAAGAAACGGTCTGGGTAAATTTTGCTTTTTGAGGGTTCACATATCATGAAAAGGGTTGAAAAATTGTGGATGGGTTAGGGGTTGTTAGTAGCGCAGGGGTTGGTTTTAGGATGAAGACTCATAAGAAACAGACTAACTGAACGCAAAAAGTTGCAACCCCGAAAACCACCCCCTTCAACCTGCAAATACGAAAAATTGGCATAGATGAAATTAGCCTTTTTAGTACCTGTTACCGCAGAACACTAGTTGAATGGAAACAAATTGCACCCCCGAAACTCACACCCTTCAACCCTCAAACATAAATAATTGACTCGGTAGAAATTGAACTCTTAGACTAGATGTTACTGGAAGATACTAATTGAGCGCAAATACATTTAACATTTGGCCACTATTATTAGAGAATGGGTAGGTAGCAATTAAGCACCCCCGAAATCTCGAAACCCACCCCCTTCAACCCCGGAGGATAATAATTGAACGAGAAAAACTGCACCCCCTTCAAACCCCAACACAAAAAATTGACTTGGTGTAAATGTGATGCTTGACCTATACAGCCGAAAGATACTAATTGAACAATTCCCCATCTGCTGATACACCCTCACGATTCCTTTCTCATGAAGTCATGAGCATATGCTTCGGCACCATTACCAGGTGAACCAAAACGGTGCAGGGATACAAACCGCATTGATATACATCTTCCGTTGGCTTTTTAACTAAAGCGAAGTGACCACTGTGGGCGTATAACCACTAAGCCCCGCTGTCTACTACATAAATCTTCAATGAAATAATCAAAATAAATCGACCTTGACTATATTACAGCACTTATCTGCGACAAATATTATTAGTTGTGATTGTACTTAAGCGAGGCAACATCAGGATGTTTTGGATGCTGATATTCGTTAGGGCGGCAGCCGTTGGTTACTGGATTTTTATCCGTCCATACAAGTACTGGACAGAAAAAGGTGTTAAGCAAGGACCTACCGTACCACTGTTCGGCGACAACTTTGCAAATACGTTTGGAAAAGAAAGCATCGCTGAAATGTTTATTTCAATCTACAACAAGGTACCCGAAGGACGGTAATGTATCTCACCTTTTAAAAGTGAGTTAAAAACTTAACCCTTATAGGTATTCAGGGGGGTACCAATTCTTAACCCCAATTTTAGTTCTGCGGGATCCGGACTTGATTAAACAAATTACAGTGAAAGATTTCGATCATTTCTTGGACCACCTCTCTTTTGTTCCAGAAGGCGGCGATCCGCTATGGAACAAAAATCTTTTTGCCCTTAAAGGGCAAAATTGGCGCGACATGCGTTCAACTCTCAGTCCCGCGTTCACCAGCAGCAAAATGCGCTTCATGTTCACACTTATTTCAAAAAACGCCGAGCAGTTTGTTAAACATTTTCTGGAGAAGAACGAAGACGTTATCTCCGTGGAAATGAAAGATATTTTCACGCGCTTCACCAACGATGTCATCGCCAACACCGCTTTCGGAGTAGAAGTGGATTCTTTGGCAGATCGCAACAATGAATTTTACCTCATGGAAAAGGAGGCAACAGACTCTAGCAGCTTCCTAAAGAATATTAAATTTTTTGGATTCTTTATGTTTCCAAAGCTATTAAAACTTTTGGACGTGAGGTTATTTCCCCAAAATCTCGCCGATTTTTTCACGAATTTGGTTTCCAAGAATATCGCAAGTCGTGAAACTTGCGGTATTGTCAGACCTGATATGATTCAGTTGTTATTGGAGGCTAGAAAAAATGGCTTTAAGGAAGAAACTCAACCTGTTTTGGATACTGGATTTGCAACGGTTGAAGAATCTGAGGTTGGTAAAACGGGAAAGCGAGTTGAAATCAGTGATCAGGACATCGTATCTCAAGCTCTTATTTTCTTCTTTGCTGGGTTTGATTCCGTTTCCGGTTTAATGTGCTTCATGGCTTATGAATTGGGTGTTAATCAGGATATTCAAGAGCGACTTTGTCAGGAAATTGACGAAGCTTTTCAAGGGTCTGAAGGGAAACTCACTTATGAGACTTTCTTGAAAATGAAGTATATGGATATGATAGTTTCGGAAGCTCTAAGGAAGTGGCCAAATTCGATAGCTACTACTAGAGTTTGCACTAAACCCTACACAATTAGTCCGACGAGACCTGGTGAAGTGCCAGTACATTTAAAGAAAGGCGATGTACTTTGGTTACCGATTATCGGCATTCATCGCGATACAGAATATTATCCAGAACCGGAAAAATTCGATCCTGAACGTTTCAGTGAGGAAAATAAACACAAGATTAATCCGTACGCGTATTTACCATTTGGCGTTGGACCTAGAAATTGTATTGGTTCGCGATTCGCTCTTCTTGAAACAAAGGCTTTATTTTTCCATATCTTGGCTGAATTTCAAATTGTTCCCGTTGAGAAGACGCAAATACCGCTTTCTATAAATAAAAGGGAATGCAATTTGAGTGCTGAAGGAGGCTTTTGGTTTGGACTGAAGAAGCGCGTGAAGTAGATTTAAAATATACGTAAATATACTTTTGGCACTTAGATAATATCAAATCATTGTGAATTTAGACAAATTTAAATACACTTAATTTTCATTCCTCTTGATTTTTCATCCCGTTTCGCAATTTTTCAGCCCCGAGTGTTAATTTTTCAAAATTCGCCAAATTTTGTTCTAATTCCGGCAACTCATTCTTACTCATTTTTATTCATTTTCTATTTTGAAATTCTGTAACAAGAATTTTTTAACATTTCGCCTTTTTGATACATCTGTGCATTTGCGGAGGCACTACTACTAGGTGCAGATTGATAAAATCTGTACCCGACTCCACCAGTAAGACCAGCCACCCCTACATACACATTAACTTGATAAACATCCACAGGGATACACATCGCATTGATAGGTATACATCTTCCGTTGGCTTTTTAAAACAATTTTGGGTCCCTGAGACTTCAATACGTGAAGATCTGGTGTTATCTCAAATTCGAAAATTTTAGTGATTGCAGCAAGTGGTGAATTGGAGTGGGTAGTATAAGATTTAACGAATATTTATTTTGGAATTAATACATATTTATTGAAAAATAACGCGAATAACAAGCGGCCTGTTATCCAAGCACCGTCAAGCATCGGGAGTCTGGACGATAGTGTCACAATTCCCGCAGGCGGTGACTGGCAGCGGCTTGAGTCATCACCATCAAACATGGTGCAATAAAAGAAGTTGGCTAACACGGCCATTCTGAAGAAAGCTTCGTTCTCGGAGCGCCTATAACTAATTAGCCAGCAGATAGTTAGGTTCCTTATTTTCTGTGAACAGAAATCGCACAAATTAATACTTTACTAACCCTTTATTGCTGTTGTCAGTCTTCCTTGTTTTCCTCATTTCATGATAAAATTACTTTCGTCACGTCACGTATTGTTAACAAACAAAGACTGACAGCAACATGGACATTTAGCCGGAATCTCAAGGCACAAGGCCAACATCTAAGGCACACTGGCCAACATCTCAAGGCACACTGGCCAACATCTCAAGGCACACTGGCCAACATCTCAAGGCACGCAGGCCAATATCTCAAGGCACACTGGCCAACACAAGAGAAGAGAACTAACTAGTACTCACCTCTATTTTCGTTTATCTGTCTCCTCAACTTCGAGGTCATCCAACAGGTCACCCATATCGGTGGCCACAATCGCAATTGTTCTTTGGCGGCTTTGGTTGTTCTGGACTTCCCAATGCGTCTCAATAGAAATCGATCGTTTTCCAAGACTTTCACTACCTCATAAGGACCCATGTTCAATTTACTTTTATGCATCTCAGAATCGCAATGCATCACTACAAAATCTCCTACTGAGATTACCAATGTATTACGACGCGTTGCATTAATTTTGGCCAAGGATTTTTCCCCAGCACGAGCCAACCGTTCTGAAACTCGTTTTCGGTCCAATTCACGACTTCTAATTGGTGAAATGTCTTCACTCAAGCTAGAGACTACCTCTTGAATTATCGGGACCGCACTGTCAATGCCCAATAGCAATTTTAGCGGGGTGCTTTGCGTTGTTTTCTGAATAGTTGTGTTCAATACTAACTGAACTCGCCATAAAGTGCTCGCCCATTCTGACTTGACTTCGGACTCAATTCGGATAAGATTCATGATGGTTCTCATGTATCTTTCTACCTGACCATTCGCGCGATGCACATCAGGGGTGATTAAATGATGTTTTATGTCCCATTCAGTTAAGAACGCCGAAAATTGTGAATTTTTGAAATTAGTTCCAGCATCCATTATCAGCTCGGATGGTGTACCAAACAAGGACATGGCATGTTGGAATTGTTCTTTGGTTTCAATTGCCGTTAGGGTTTTCAATGGTAGCAATAAACAATATTTGGAGAATGCATCAACAATTACTAGAACGTGTCGATATTTCTTAGAAGTTGACGCAATCATTGGTCCGAGCCAATCTAGGTGCAGCGTTTGGAAAGGTTTATAATTTTGTCTGTGGTAAATCTGATTTTCATCTCTGTGTCCTCAACACAGCCGAAATTTCGATCAGTAGTAACTAATCTAGAAAATCTATTCAAAACTTCAATTAAATCTTTTCGATATTGTTCGTCTACGTTCAATATTTGATCCTCTATTATTTGACTTGCAACAAAGTTGATTTTTGATGGAGGTTGTCGAATTATCTGAGTTCCACTGTGTCCGGTTACAGCGGTAAGAGTGTGATCTTTAAATAAATCACGCCCGATAAGTAGATCACAGTCGTCAAGGATAAATGCTGGAACGACATAAAACTGGAGAGAAGTACTTATCCCAGAAATGATTACGTCTGCTGTAAACGTAGCTGTAATTTTTATAATTTCATGACCGATTCCTTTTACAATATGAAAACAGGGAGTAATTTTGTTTTGGAAATCATTTTGAAGTTTATCGGAAATGAGGGTGCAATCGGCCCCGGTATCAACTATCACTTTCAAATTTTTATTATTCACAATTACTTCGATGCACGAAGGAGTGACATCATTGGATTTACAAAATTTAATCCGACGACGTTTCTCGATAGAACTCCGCAGAAAACATGAATCAGCATCGTGATTAGGTTTAGCGCAAAACGAGCATATCAAATTATTATTCTGGTTTTGGGTTGCGACATGTTTATTGTTATGACTTGTCGACGGCGTCGTTTTGGCGTCTGGTGCCCTTGGATTATTCACATTCGATGGACAATTAGCTCGAACGTGTCCGATGGTCCCACACTCATAGCATTTAGGTGGGCCCTTATTAGGTGAATTAAAACGTCGCCGATCGGTGGGGTGAAAACGTTTCTGAGGGTGCGGAATAGGATCAGCAGAGGTCTGCCTCACCGAGTGCTTTACGAACTTACTCAGGAACGTTAATAGTTCGGTAACAGTTTTACATTCCCGATTCGTGGCCGCAGTTTGAACATCTTGTTCCGCAATGCCATGAATCACAATTTCGACTAAATCTTCTTCGTTCCATACAACGCGCAGATTTCTGAGAAGGGCTATCTTATCATGAACATAGACCTCATATGTATTTATTTGTGAACTGTTGAATAAGGCTGCGTCTGAAAATAATTTCCCTAAATTTCTCTTTGGAGGAAAAGCCTCGGTAAAATCGCGCTTGAAACAAATCCAATCTCGCGTTTCCGGGGACCAACGTTCAAACCAGCGTCTAGCGGTACCGTTTAAAAATCTGCCAATTCTTACCAAAACTTGCGAGCTAGACCAACCAAACTCTGTTTTTATGCTGTTCACCTCATTCAACCACTTTACGACATCCCCTGTGTCTGATCGAAAGATTGGAAGATCCACTTGTTCGGGAGCTGTCCTGGAGGATTGTAGGGCAGCCACCAGTTGTTGTAAAATACTGCTGGCGGCATTTTCATCACATTCAGTCATCTTCAACCCTGATGGTAGTCCTAGTACTAGCACAAAGCACCAACACCCCAAAAAAACACACCAACTCAACTAAATGTCTTGTAGGCCGAGTGAATTTAATCCCACTTCTGATATAAGATTTAACGAATATTTATTTTGGAATTAATACATATTTATTGAAAAATAACGCGAATAACAAGCGGCCTGTTATCCAAGCACCGTCAAGCATCGGGAGTCTGGACGATAGTGTCACAATTCCCGCAGGAGGCGGTGACTGGCAGCGGCTTGAGTCATCACCATCAAACATGGTGCAATAAAAGAAGTTGGCTAACAGTAGGTTAATAGAGAAAAAATTCTTTCTCGCTAAAAGGGAGGGGGCTGCCAGTGGATGACTTAAAATGGCAGTTATTGTCAAAAAACTGGCTAAATAATAACCTTAAAAGGAACATGTCGTCAAAAATATGATGGGTGATGTCAGTATTTGTCAGAAAACAGACGGGAAACATAAAAAATTTACTGTTGAATTGACTACTATCTACACATAAATCAAAGATCCACGCGATAGGGAGGTTTCAGCCGCTTCTCTGTTGCATTTTTCTGTTTTACAAGTCGACAATTTAAAATTTGTAGCGACACCAATTTTAAAACCCGTTATTTGGTGACTCTTGGATTCGAAGCAAAAAATTTGAATTCTCAATTTCCAGTTTTGGACTGGATTCAATAAACCTCCCATCTTGGTACTTATTGGTTGTGTGAGGAGATTAGGACCTATCTCAAAAACCTTAATTGATGAAG
This sequence comes from Pycnomerus fuliginosus, assembly GCA_963924575.1. Classification (NCBI taxonomy): domain Eukaryota; kingdom Metazoa; phylum Arthropoda; class Insecta; order Coleoptera; family Zopheridae; genus Pycnomerus; species Pycnomerus fuliginosus. The sequence goes on along the minus strand of OZ004623.1, from coordinate 2,610,134 downwards.
ATCCTACAGCCCTAAAGTGTTTTGTGCTGCTTCCAGGGTTGGCAAAAACCCGGGTTTTTGTGTATGGGTTTTTGTTGTAATTTTGACAGTTTTTACCCTATTTTTATTGGTAATGACATGTTTGACACACACACAGCACATCTAACACCTAACCTAACCCTATTTACTGGCTGTTTAGAATTAATTAAGAATAAAGTAAGTATTTAAGGGACTCTATTATAATTTTTGTAATCGTTATTCATTCAATAAAGGTCTTTACTCGAAGAAGGCTCGCAGAAATTAATTGTTTTGACGATATATGATAGTAATCATTGATCACCCTATTGTGCACTGTACAAAGTGTTTCTCTCTCTTGAATTTACTGATGCTTTAGGCTGATTGTGATTTTCATTTAAAAAAGTTGGGTTTTTGTGGGGGTGGGTTTTTGTGTTTTGAGGTCTGGGTTTTGTGTCAAAAACCCACCCAAAAACCCAAGTGGGTTTTAACTTCTGCCAACCCTACTGCTTCTGCTAATTTCCTGGCCTTGATATTAGTGTGTTCTCGACTACTGGCTGATTTGATGCAAGTTTTTTTTGGCAACGGTATTTTGCAACAACACTACACTCGAAAACTTAATTTACAGTTATTGTTGAAATCGAAGATCTAATCAAACATTGTTGGAAACAATAGATAGGTACCCTAAAAAAATCTTAAAAGGAACAAAAATTAATTAATATCTGAAGTACTCACTGTAAGACTAAAAATATGGTACCTACTTATACTTGTTTGAGATAAGTGACGTTCACTTTCCACTCAAGTTGAACTTAGATCTTTTTGGTCCTCTTCTTTTCAATACAATGTGTATCTCTGTAGATGTTTATCACATTAATATGTAAAGTCCCGTCGTATATTAACGAAAGCGGGGGTTGTGACTCAGGCTTTTTTTCTGTTGGTTTGTAAATGAGATTTCACACCCCGTTTACAAACACATCAAAACTCCCCTCACTCACTGTCAGTGTCAATAAATAGTAACAATTTTAGGACCGGAAAGTAGCCTTTCCAGGACTAGTCGCAGGCTTTCAGGCTTCCGTCTACGGCGTCAGCCTGAAATCTGCCTACTCGTTCAGGAAAGGTTACTTTCCATACTCTGTACGTAAATAAATATTACTGTAAGTATTTAAAAACTGAATTGTTGTGGGAAATCGGAAATAATCCTTTACATGGTTTGCAGTAAAATTAGCACTCTAGGGGGTTGAAGAATATTTTAGGGGATGAGAATATCAAGACAAGAGAAAATTTACTGCAGTTAAGTAGAAATAGGTACCAAAAGTAGGTAACACGGAAAATAAGACGAATTTTGCAAATTTATGTTTTGAAGATATTGTGAAGAGGGTTAGAAAGTTGTAAAGAATCAGAATATAATCCAGATAAGTAAGTAATGGGTAGAATTGTCGAAAAAAATTCAGCGAATTTAGCAAAATGGCGCTCAGTTAATTGAAAAATTGCGAAGGGGTATGAAATGTCAAAAGGGGTGAAAATAAACTGTGGTTAAGCAGAATTATAAAATATATCACGAAAATAAGCCCGTTACGCAAATTAAAATTTTGTGGTGGTTGAAATACTCCTATACGTATTGCGAAGGGGGATGAATAATTGTAAAAGGCAAACTGAATCCAAATAGGTTCAATTTCTTACTGAAGAAAAATGAAATTACACGAAATTTGCAAAATTCACACTTAGGGATTGAAATATTGTGAGGAATACTCGATGTTCAGTAGAATTACAGAAAATAACAGAAGAATAAGCTAATAATTATGCAAATTTAGCTTTTGAGGGGTTGAAACATTGCTAAGGGGGTCGAAAAATGAAAAAAGGGAAAACAAAATCTAAATCCAAAATTACGGAAAAAAGACAAAATTGGACCAATTTTAATAAATTAACGCTCGGGGAGTTGAAAAATTGTGAAGGGGGATGAACAATTCAAAAATGATTGAAAATGGCTGAATTACAGACAAATTATAAAAAAGCCCGAAAAAATAGATAAAATTTATGTACTCCGCTTGCTTGGGGTTAGGGGTTCTTAGTAGCCTAGGAGTTGGTATCAGGTTGAAGATTCATAAGACCTTTCTAAAATCTATCCATCCCTATAATTTTATATCAACATTTACCTGAAGAAATTTCCACTTCCAACCATTAAATTTCATCTCCCTTCTTGAATGTTAGTGAAAGTTTGTCCATCTCCATACAGTGTCACTGAAAATTGCAACACCAAATTCTGCTTTGATACGCTGAGTGGGTTGTTTTTGAGTTCTCCTATTTTTGTGTTTCTGCATGTTAGAGGTTGTAGCGCCTTTAAGTAAGGGTGGTTTTTCGCAAAATATGAATAACACCTTTTTTGAACCATTAAGCAATGGAAAACTATCGAATCACGCCAATATGTGTACATTGGATTTGAAATAGCTGCGTTCAACCCTTGCGGAATCATATGTTTATGGTTTTCATCCCCCGAAATTGACCTTCAACAGACTTGAACGTGCACACCAAGCTTCAGCAAGATACCTCCTCTAGTTCTCGAGTTATTGCAATTAATAGTTTTTCGGTTTTTCACCCCTAATTCTCACCCCCTTTTGTCCGATATGGTGCAAAAATAATCCCCGCCAAGGATTTAGAAATATGCAATTGTGTACAAAGTTTGAGCTCGATATCAATCTGTTCTCAAGTTATCCGACGGACAGAGTAGACGAGCGAGCGAGCCCACGAATAAGTTAAAACAAGAGTGCGTCGCATACTGTTACGGCACTAAAAGTGGAGGTACTCTTATCCTTGATTATTTGCTCGGCCGTCATATCGCTCGCTCGCTCACTATTGTCCGTCGGATCACTTGAGGACGGATTGCGATTAACATTCAATTTTAAGTGAAACTGGGCAGGTATAAAGATTGCGGAATAGACCAGAAAAAACCTGAAACGTTTCTTTAACTTCAGTCCACCTTTAATATAGGTAAAGTCTTCTACGAAGCAGAATATGCAGATTAGTTTCGAATTAATTGTTCATTTATATTTCGTAATTCTACTTAATCACACTTAATTTTCATTCCCCTGGGTGGTAATTCTTCAAAATTCGCCAAATTTTGTTTTAATTTCTGCAATTGTTTTCATTTACTAATTTGGATTGTATTGCCATTCTTTTTACTTTTCAACCCTCAAATTTTTTTCTGTTCATTTTCTATTTTTTTATTCCGTAACAAAAATTTTTTAACATTTCGCCTTTTTGACACATCTGTGCGTCTGCGGAGGCACTACTACTAGCTGCAGATTGATAAAATCTGCACCCGAGTCCACCAGTAAGACCAGCCGCCCCTACATACACATTAACGTGATAAACATCTTCCGGGGGTTTTTTCCTTTATACTTGCACTAGTTATTTCTGTTAAATTTAAGAATTTGTATACTATCTATCAAATCCACTCGATATGTCACTCCGTCAATAATTAATTATTACTGATTGTTTCAGGGGAAGTTATCGAGATTAGTTCTAACACGACTCTCGATAAAGATTTTATTTTGATATATAAACCTCATTTTAAATAGTTAAATCAAATCACTAGTATGTTGGGCGTCATAAAAATACTATTAATTTTTTCAACCATCCAAGGTAAAATCGAAAACTACATTGCGCGACAATAATCTTCAACTACTTTTTAGGCATCACTAGTGACCTGCCCTGGGATGAGTACTTAGATGGGGTGTACGATCTCTTGGGCTCATACCACTTCCAAAAAAATCGTTTGTTGTACAATGTGCAAGATTTAAACGACTGGAGTTATGGTAGCTCCAAGCAAGGGCTTGTCATTAACAAAGACAATTTAAATGAGTTTGTTAAACTAATGGAAGATCACGATTTAACCTACGAGATTACTGGTGATTCTAGTGATGAAATCGAAGATCTAAACTATGTCATAGAGGCCACAATTGGAAATGAATTGGAAATAACAGTCGATAATGAAGCCAATCGAGCCACTGTTGGAGGTCACTTCTTTAAAGCAACGGAATTCAAGAAAGAGGCCTTAGATTTAATAACTAACTTTGATTCGATTGATGTTTTCGTAGTTAATTCAATGTTCATGGATGCCAATGTCGTTTTGCAGCTCGCGTCTACAAGTAGTGTGAACGTGATTGCTACTAATTGGTACGTACAACACTACAGCTGGAACATCTTAGACTTTCTGCATTCGGCAAACCTTTTCATAGGATTTGGGGAGAAGTTCATTAGAGAAAAGGAAATGATTGATACAGAAATCGGGGAAAAGAACTGCTCAAATGTTATCTTGACATTCTCGGCGACAGCCACTTCTGAAAGAACTGAAATCTATTGGCCTCAAGGCTCTATCAAGGCAGATTCTGTAATCGATCGCATCATCCCTATTGAAGATCTAAATTCAGCAATAATCCCCGACTGTCACAACACCAGCAACATCGAGACATCGAAGGATACGAGAAAGAAAGGCGAAGCCTTTGAACGCTACAGACGGTTTCTAATCGCAAACTACTTGAAAAATCGTTTTTTGGCCAGGAAACTATCCGAGATTTTATCCAAAACCAACGAAGATATGACTACTTCAGATGCTTACGCGAGCGATCCTTACAAGCCACTTTTAGACGAATTTATCTACATCGAAAATAACGTGTTTGATAAAGACGTCGATCCTATTTTCTTGTATAAGTTGTTACTTGAAAAGTCTGCTGATGTGACGCGCGACGCTTTGAACAGAAACACACCATTGCAGAATCAGAAGGTATTGTTCCAATTATACTCGGCAATTTTGGGTAGGATATGCAATTTGGAAAGAGATGCAGAAATTTATTTGGTGACAGATTTGATAGGCTACGTGGAAATTATCACAGATCACATAGAGAATGTCAAAGAAAAAGGGAAAAATGTGATAATCGACGGCGCTGTCGATACCTATTCAAACGAACTAGACACTCAAATTGATCAAGTTAAAGACCTAATATCAACTGAAATTCAACCCGTAATTGAAGATACCGCCCAACAAGTAAATGAGGAAGTAGGAGGTCTTTTGGATGACATAGAAGAGTTAATAAACGACATCAAGCATGATGAGGATACGTTAAATAGAGAAAAAGACAAGCTGAAGGATTCTCTTAGGAACAGCATAATTTTCGACGTATTCAAGGGTATAGCCGACATTGCATCAACCTTTTTTCCACCTGCTGAATTAGCTGGATCTCTAATAGACATCGGTAAAAATGCTTTTGTCCCTGATGTTAGCATCGATGATGCTGCTGGGAAGTACGACATCCCTCAGATGACGAACGATTCTGCAAAAATTTTAGATGGACTGGCCAAAGCAAACTCTACGTGCCAAATGGGACACAATGTAACTCAAAAACTTGCGCTTGACATTTTCAACAAACTGGCTGATTTGGGGAGCAGTATTTATTCGGATTACCAAAATTACGAACAGAAAATGGATATAATAAACGACCAAATTGAGCAACTGGAAGCGGACATTAACAAGTTGCACGAGATGAAAACACAGATCTGTGAAACTCTTGGGCCCGTTCTTGGTAAAATCACGGCTGACATTACAAATTTGCAAGACGCTCTTGTGGGTGAGTCCGAGGCATCTCTTGAAATTGAAAAGTGGAAGATACAAAGCTCTTTGGGAAAGATTCAGAACTATTTGGACACTTACTTCGAACAGTTCAAGTCGACTCAAATGATTTCCGAACTGATCAGACAATTGTCAAGCGCCGTTAGTACGTTGATTACTATGTTCGACATCATTCAGAATTATAATGAGCATAAGAAGTGGGGACAGGTGATGGATCAGATACAAACAGCAGATTTTGATAACATTGACATACCCGCTGATCTTGGAATGGACTTTGACAAATTAGAATTGTATATTAATTCGAACATGGTTCTTTTGGAATTCAAGCATTTCGCTGATGCAGTCAAACAATATGCATTTCCTATTGCCGATGCATACTTCAAGCGGTATAACATACTTGCAGCCATGCAAATGAATATTAATACTGTCGAGCTTGTTACTCAGCAGACTATTGCAGTTATTAACGACATTAAGACCAATTTGGGACAAGATAAAGATGTTATTTCAGATATAGATAAATTAAAGTTTAGTAACACCATCTTTGCATCTGGTGGATTTATGAAACCCTATTTTGTTTGGCGTGACTCGGATTTTAGAGATTCTCTGACAAGTCTGCTCAAAGGAGAAGAGGTAACACTCACATCTGACATCTATAAAAGTGTTCCTGGCGCAAACGCCATTAAATTCAAAGTGGCGGAACTTAAATTTAGACCTCGCGATTCAAAATTTACCCAAGAGGATGTCGACGAACTCATGGATAATTTCAGGGTTACAACGGTACACAGCGGTAACTCTTACTACAAATGCAACAACAAAACTTTTGTTATTGGCAGCCATAACCAAGTTATATCTTACTCATTCAAGAGAGACGCATCCGGAGACCCGGGGACTGCTAACGACGTATATAAGAAGCTTAAGGAAGGAGACTATATTTTGAGTCCATACACCACCTGGAAAGTGCAGCTTTCACCGTCAGACTCAACAGGTTTCGACAGTCTCCAAGATTTGATTGGTAGTGTTGATTTAGAGCTTTTTGGTAATGGCCAATATTATACGGAAGACGAAGAATTGTGTAACAACTACAACGTAGAGAAGTATTACACTCAAATTGATGCAGATATTTCCAAAACTAAGAGCCAGAGACGTCTACAACGGGCTGTGGATGTTCCGTCGACTTTAACAACAAACGCAAAAGGAGATATTATAATTTTTTAGCGGTGTCTTGTAAATGTGTCATTAAAAATTTTATGTATTATAGTTTACCTTCTAGTTGTTGCTATTCAGCGGTTATAAGTAGATGATCATTGTTTGTAGTCGTGAGAGGTAAACACGAAAAAATAAATTAATGACTTCCTAATGCATTTCATGTCCAAAATTAGTCAAGTGAATCCCTGGATAAAACCATACTTGTTCTGGAAGATGACAAAATATTTTGTCAAGCTTGCTCCAAGACGGTGAGTTCCTTCGCCATTTCTTTTATTACTTAAACTCAAAGAAGTTTGATTTTTCCTACCCAAAATATAGTGAATTGTCTCTTAATAATTATTTATTTCTTAATATTGTCAATTGATCTCTTCAGACCGTAAGTTCCTAATTCAACAACATATGTGAAGACTCCATTGCACACTGGAAAAGTTGCAAAGATGAAGGACAGCAGTGTTTGGCAAGTACCAGTCAAAAAATTTTCAATGATGATTTATGCAAAGCCTTCGTGGCCGCTAATATTCCGTTAAAGAAGTTAAACGATCCAAACTTAAAATAATTTCTTCAAAAATATTGTAAACTTTTAATGTTAAAAGCTCCATTCGCAAGACAAATAATTAGTTTTTATAAAATGTAATTATTCCTTTGTGCCGGAAATCTTAAAAAAGCTAGAGACACAAGGGATGAATTTGTCAGAATCTCTTGACCTAATTGAAAGCTGTGAGAATTCTTGCAAGAGCGTCAAAGGAAAAACTGGGCAAATAATTTACAAAAAATTGCAAGATACTTTGAACAAAAGTGCAGGATATCAAAATTTGTGTGAACTCAAAAAAATTATGGAGGGCGATCGTGACGCTACAACAAATATAACAGTGAAAATGATTTCTAAATTTAAAAATGCTCCAATAACTTCTGTTGATGTTGAGCGCAGCTTTTCAATTTATAAATATATGCTTTCTGACCGTCGACAAAAGTGGTTACTAGAAAATTTTGAAAAATCTTTAATTATAAATAGTTTTTATAAAAATTAATTAATAACAATCAAGGCTGTTAAAATTAGTTAAGGTAATAGGTTAAATTGTATAAATATTATGTGTAGTGTTCGTAAAATAAAATTTTTGTGAAAACGCTGTTTTATTTCATAATGTTTGAAGCATATGAAACTGCATATACAGGGTGTCCCAGAACTCGCGTATAAGCCGGCAATGGTAGATTCCTGAACACAATCTAAGAGGAATTTTCCTTTACAAAAACTGCGAGGGTCCTATAGTTTTCAAATGGGGAGCAATTGAAGTCCGCCAATCAGAATGTTTTTCTTAATTAAACATTAAGGTAAAAAATATGAAGATGCATATGCTGTTGCTGGGATACAAAAAAAAATATTAAAAACGGTAAAAGAATAAGCATGTTCACCATTATTTGAAGTATACCTATTCTTTATACAGATCATCGATACGCATAAACCATTTAGGTATGCAGCAGTTCCGAAAAGTGACTCAAAACTCAGTTTATCGTTTTACAGCGTTAGCAGCGCATCCACACCAAGTGCGTTATTTTGTTTCGAAATTGCCTGCGTTGTGTGTGGGATGTGGAAGATTTGGAAATCGCAGCATGTATTCCACAGCAGTAGCGTTCGCGTTAATTAGTCCCTATTTCCAATAAACTGCTGATAGTCATTTAAAATTTTTTGTCAAAGTGACAGATCTAGATTCTCGTCATATCTATTGTTGACTTGATTCATTGTTGTGTTTTTAACTGTTTTTGTATACCAGCAACAGCTTATGCATCTTCATATTTTTTACCTTACTGTTTAGGGAAACATTCTGATTGGCGGACTTCAATTGCTCTCCATTTGAAAACTATAGGACCCTCGCAATTTTTGTAGAGGAAAATTCGTCTGGGATTGAGTTCAGGAATCTACCATTACCGGCTTATACGCGAGTTCTGGGACACCCTGTATTTATGAAACCGTTTCATGTTTTGACAAAATTCCATTCATATTTATGAACATATTTTTGAAAAAAATGATGCATATTTTCCGCCCTCTAATGATAGCTGTCATAGTTCGGGTGGGGATATGGAACAACCTAATTAGGTTCGTCGAATAAATTCGTTAATTTATTCTTCGACCTTAATTTTGTCGGCTCCCTTTCGACTCAATGTAGAGGAGGACTCGTCTACAGGGTGTCCCAGAACTCGCGGAAAATCTGTTAATGGCAGACTCGTGAACCTAATCTGAGACGAATTTTCCTTTGCGGAAATTGCGAGGGCTCAATAGTTTTTAAGTGGGAAGCAATTGTAGTCTGCCAATCAATATGAATTTCTGAATTAGACGGTAAAGGTAAAGTAAAAGGATGTAAGATGTTGCTGGGTTACACAAAAAACAATAAAACGCAAACAATAAGGGAGCACACAATTACTTTTGTATCCCCAGCGACCAGCTTTCACATCCTTATTGTACCTCACCCTTTAATTAAGGGATACATTCTGATTGGAGGATTTGAATTGCTTCCCATTTGAAAACTATTGAACCCTCGCAATTTTCGCGAAGGAAAATTCGTCTCAGATTAGGTTCAGGAGTCTGCCATCAACAGATTTTCCGCGAGTTCTGGGACACCCTGTATATGTACATCAAACACAACAACATAACAATAAAAGATAAAGCATATATTAATTGTTGTAACAAGCGTTGAACTCGACATCCCTCACCTAAAAAGAACTATTCCCGTCATCCTCATTGTCCATCATTTTCTTGGTGCTCCTCAATCTCGCCATCGCCAGTTCTTTAATTTTGTTACTCAAATCGGGATAAGGTTCAATCGCTTCCTGAAAATCTCTTCTGCTCAACCTGAAGACCTCACATTCTTTTATGGCAACAACTGTTGCAACTCTAGGCTCATGACAAACTAGTGCAATTTCTCCAAAATGACTGCCTTCCTCCAAATGGCAGATCTGCAACACCAATTAGCAGTTTGTTAAGGAACAGAGTATGGCAGCTTAAAAACGAAAGAAGTAAGAAGTAGATACTACTTAAAAGCCAAACCGAAGATGTTTATCAAAGCGATGGGTGTACCTGTTATCTGTAGGCATTTAGCACCGTAAATGTTTACAGCAAACATAATAATACAAGACCACTGTACAATTACCTAAAAATGGGGAAAGAAAAACGAAGACAATGGCAATTATTCAGGAAGATGACTGGAAGTCGCACTTTACAGAATTATACGCAGAACCAGATATAGCGAATCAACAAACGGAAATAACGTGGGCAACAGAAGAAGAGTACGAAGGGCTGAGATACGAAGAAGTGGTAAAAAGTATAAAACAGTTAAAGAATAGAAAAGCAGCAAGTAGCGATGGCATATGTGGAGAATTAATAAGATTTGGTGGAGAGGAGTTGTACGAAAAGATGTATGAATTACTATTGAATATTTGGAGGGAAGAAGCAATGCCGGAAGGATGGAAGACAGGGATAATAGTGTCAATACCAAAACAAGGAGACCAGTCGTTATGTAAAAACTACCGAGGCATAACGTTATTGAATGTGGCATATAAAGTAATGACCAGAATAATAAAAGAGCGACTAACACAGCATACCGAAAAAATTATAGGAAATTACCGATATGGATTTAGGAAGGAAAAGTCAACAAGACGCCATACACGTACTAATGGAAAAAACGTACGAACATAATATTGACACGCACATTTTGTTTGTCGACTTTAAACAAGCGTTTGATACATTGAGAAGTAGGAAGATGTTGGAAGACCTAAGAAATAGCGAAATACCCGAAAAATTGATTAGAATAATAGAGATGACAATGAGGGACTCACAAGCAGTTATTAATACAGGAAAGGAAATGACAGAAAAAATTCATGTAAAGAAAGGCGTAAGGCAAGGCGACGCTCTGTCAGCGGTATTATTTATAACATCGTTAGATCGCATTATTAAAAAGGTAACAAATGGAGGGACAATAAATAAAAATGCAATTCAAATAATAGCGTATGCAGACGACGTAACAATTGTAGCACGAGAGAAAAGGGATCTACGAAAAATCTTTCAAGAAATGGAGTCTGAAGCAAAACAAAGGGGTTTAGAGATAAATAAAGAGAAGACAAAATATATGCATTGCAGCAGAAACAAGAAGACACAATTAGCAGGAATGGAGTGTAATGGATATCTTTTTGAAGGAGTTGAAGCGTTTAAGTACCTCGGAGTGTTTATTAGTAGAACAAACGAAAGGATAGAGTGCAAGCAGAGACTACAAGCCGGAAATAGAGCCTTCCATAGAAACAAAAAATTGCTTAAAGACAAGAAACTCAGCAGAACCACGAAGATGAAGATCTATAAAACAACTATAAGGCCCGTCGTAATGTACGCAGCAGAAACGATGTGTTTGACAAAAAAGGAAGAGGAACAGCTAAAAATTTTTGAGAGAAGGATAGTTAGAAGTATAGTAGGACCGAAGGTTGAAAATGGAAATGAGATAAGGAGTTGGATGAACCATGAAACAGAAAAAGGGATGAAGAATGATAACATAGTGAGAGCAATAAAAGCACAGCGTATAAGATGGTACGGGCACATAGGAAGGAGAGACAAAGAAAACCCAGTAGAGTGATGACAGATTGGACCCCTGCAGAGCCCAGAGCGCGAGGAAGACCGAAAATAGGATGGAAAGAACAAGTTGAAAATGATATAAGAGCGATGAAAATAGAAAACTGGAGAGGGAAAATAGAAAACAAAAAAGTTTGGAGGAACATAGTGTGGAAATAGCTAAAACGCACCAAAAGTTATAGAGGGAAGAGGCACAAGCAGAAAATATGGACTGATCCGCCATGTGATAACAGGATTTAAAAAATTGTAAAAACGCTGTAAACTTCTTCGGGAGTGTAAAGCTTTATAAATAAATGCTTATGCAGCGATGGTCCGGATTTGTTAGTTGCATCAGGCGCGGACAATCCGCACCTAAAATTGAGGCCCTCGAGCATGGACAAGTAAACTTTTTGTATTTGGGGGTTGAACGGGGTGAGTTTCGGTGGTGCAATTTTTTGCGTTCAATTACTCTCCCCCGGTTATAGGGGACAGGGGGGAATGGCGGCCATGTGGGTAATGCCGGCCAGGCCATTTCTCGGCTATAAAACATTATGTTAGGTGTTTTAGGTTTTATTCCTCTATTCGAATCTGCAATGAAAGATGTGGGTTGCTATAGAGTCAAAGAATGAAGCACCCAGTTCCATTATTGGCAAGAATAGTAAACTGCTGGGGAAGTATTGAAGTTGACGTTTTTGTAAATCGTTCTCAATTCAATTATTGTAAGTCTGACGGTTCTTCAACGATCATTGCCGTGCACGCCAAAAAAGTGCAAATCCGTACAAAATTTCAAACTTTTAGTTACAATTGAAAATGATAAGATAAATAATTAAAATTGTGGTATGTAGAATGTAGATCCGGTCTTATCCCGAGTTCGCAAATTTTAGTGATTGCAGTAACCTCCCATTTTTTTTAAATTGAGGGGTTGGGGAGGTTAAAAAAGTTTCTCTGATTGCAGTAACTAATATTATTACTTAGAGGGCGGATTTATATGCGAAAGTTTTTCGACAAATAGGCGCATGATGTTTAGCGCCTAAAAATAGCGAAATAAGCAATAAATAAGCACGCGAGTTATCATTCTAGAAAAAAAGACATCTGCAAGAATTAACTCAGAATGACTTTTAAAATGAGGGCACTCTTCTCTTTAGACATGAATAATTCACTTAAAAATAACTGCAAAAATCAACCCCCACCTTCCCCCTTTACATACTATACTTGCAAATAGGCAAAAACCCTGCCATTAGCAATGAATACAGGTTGATCGTCTACCTGACCCCAGTTGTCTTAACCAGGAAAGGGATGCAGGTAATAAATGGATAGGTAAATTCATGAAATCAGTTTTTCGAAGAACCGCCACAATTTTTAAACGTGGTTTTAACAGGAATCTTGCGGAATAAGCATAAATACCTATGCGATTTTTCTCCAAATATGTAAAATATGCATTTAGTATAAAATACGCTCTCCAATACATTCTACTACCCACCTCTCTTCCTGTGCTCATATAAACCGCCACCGCACCCATGTAGATGAAATACATAGAATTCCCAACAATTCCCTCCTGAACTATCACGTCATTCGTTAGGTAAATTTCTGAACGTAGTTTGATTACGATTCTAAGCATCACGTCAGTGGGCAGATCGCGAAAAAATTCAACTTTTTCCACCATAGCCTTGCAACTGTGAAGAACTATGTCCTAGAAGAGAATCGTTAGAATGGCTTGAAAGGTGAAACTGTCCAACCTCTTTCAGCACCCTCGACAATGTGCTGAGAATATCTGCTTCCTTGAAGATTCTTTTTTGGTACTTGAAGTCCAGATATTTGATTATCCTTTGTTTCAGCGTAGGTGGAAGCTCTTTGTACCTCATATATTCCGCAATTTGTTGCACTAGTTCGTTGTATTTGTTGATAGAATTTGAATATCGATCATAAATCTGCATTATAAGAGCTGCAACATGTGAAAATTAACGTTGGAATAGTAGGAGTTTTTACCTAAAATAATCATGTTAAAAATGCATCCAGCAAGGGTAAATAGGATCGGTAAAGTGGTATCGTGCCATCTTAAATCACTGTGAGTCTTGGCAAAATCAGTGAGCCCTATTCCAACCAGCATTAGTTCTCTGACGACTTTAAAGCAATGCCTCATGATGGATCCCATGTGCAGGTACATGAAAAATTCCTTAACCAAATCAACCCCCGCGTAAGCGTAGAGAATTGAGGTTTGAAAAAGGAAAGTCAAACCGGTGGCCCACAAAATTGTGAGGGAAAAGTAAATCCCGCTTTGCAGTGCCTTGAGATTGTACTTGAACAAACCGTATCGCTGGAAATTTAATTCAGTGACTTTAGAATATAACGAAATTTACCTCGAGGAATTTGCGGAGATATCTCATAAAAGTCGGTACTCTAACAAGCTTCAGGACCATGAAGAATTCCAGGAAGAACAAGTCCTCACGACCGCTAACAGTCAGCCATAGGTTGAAGGATTGTGACGATAGAAGATCGAAGAAGAAGAAACCTGAAATGTAGTGCTTGGCGACAAACTTTGGGTGCAAGATAATCTGCTGCGATCTTCTTTCATAGTACCCAGAACAAAAGAACAAAATAATGTCAATGTAGCTGGCGAGATCCAGAAGAACTTTCACCCCAAGAACAAGCGGAGGAGTCAACACGGAGAGCATTTCGATTGGAATTATGACGAACGTTGCAAAGTAGATGATGATCATTATGTTGTGCCAGAGTTGCCTGCATTTGCTGAACGGATGGATCATGTAATAGTATTTGCTCAAGTGTCGTATTTTCTCTTTGGTCATTTCAGAGCTCGATTTTAGGACAGCTTTGCTTTCATCACTTGCATCGTTGACCATGTGGTAGCGGCGGAATTTTCTGCGGAGCTCGACGAAGAGACCGTCTGAGATGTAATTAGCGAGGACGTCATCCTCCTCTGGCAAGTTGCAAGTGTGGCCGGTTATGGGGTGGGTTTTGATGACGTATCCGTAGCCACCATATCCATACTTGTTGATCGTTGATAAGGCGCTTTTTAGTTCTTGGTCTTCTTGAAGGTTAATCGACACCATTGACAAGTTGTTTTGACAATATTTTGAGGTAAATCGAGTTACTCTTGCCAAGCAACAATTGTAACAATCACTCTTCATGTCACTGGTAATGTGGTCACTGTCAGCTTCGTCCCATAAGTGTCAAAAATGGTGTCCCACATTAAAATGCCAATCCAATCTCTCAGACCCAAAATTCATCTACCACCCCACGGTTGTTTTCTGCTTTCTCTTCTCCCCGTCTTCTTTCTCTCGCTCTCACGACTTCCTTCATCCATTCTATTTCCTCTCCCCATTCGTTCAGAATACTCTTTCTCTCCCTTTCCTCCTCTCTCATTCCCACACACTCTTTCAGCAGGTGATCTATTGCCTCTCTTTCTTCTCCACATACTCTGCACTTTCTCTCTTCTTCCTTCAGCCAGAACTTGTTTTCCCTCTCCTCAATCCCGCATCTGAATCTCGCTATCATTCTTTTTTCTTTCCCACTCTCCCTCTCCAAGTAACTTGGTAACCCTTCACTTATTATATTCTCATATTTTGCGTTATATCTTGATTCTCTGATTTTTGTTCTTCTTTCCTGTACATCTATGTCTCTATCTCTTTCCCACATCGCTCCATTCATCCATCTCCCCTGTTCCCTGCGTCTTTCTATATCCTCCCTTGCGTATCCGTTCCTCTCGTAATATCTTTGCCTTTCCTTCCCTTTTTCTCTTTCCAGCACTCCTGTAATATCTTACACTCTCCTCTTTCTCCCATTCTGTCCTCATATTTCACCGCCCTTTTCCCTGTCTCCACTCTTAACTTACTCTTTTTCGTTTCTTCCCTTATTATGTATCCGGGTGTCTCCCTATCTACTCCTAGCACCCATTTTATGTACTTATTTACTTATGTACCAGATTTCCGCTCCGTTCATCAGCATACTCTTCACCAAACTGTCAAACATCATTCCTCTTCTCTTAAAATCATGCGCAAACAAATCATCCGTACCACCTTATTTGCTTTTTTAACCAACTCTCTTACATGCGCTCTGTATGTATTCCTAAATACGTACCCCAAATATTTGAATTCCCTTTCCTGCTCTATTTTTCTTTCATTCCACTTCCACTCACTTTCTTTTGTCCTTCCTCTCCCGTTCGCAAAAACCATCATCTTCGTTTTTTCCACATTTACTTCCAACCTTCTTCTCTTCATACACCTCTCTGCACTTCTTATCATATCTTTCATTTCTCTCTCCTCGTTGGCTACCATCACTAAATCATCTGCATATGCCAAACACCACACTTTCTCTTTGCCCACCACAACCCCCCCTGCTTGAGCAATTTTAAACATCTCATCAATAGCGTTTATATAAATTGTAAACAGCGTTGGGCTGAGTGGGCACCCCTGTCTTACTCCTTTTCTTGTGGAAAAACTCGCTCTCTTGTCCATTCACTGTGACTACATTCTTTGTTTCATTAAATATTTCTTTTATCCTTCTTACCAGCTTCCCATTCACCCCTATTTTGCTCATATGGTCCCACAGTTTTCCTCGATCCACACTAAGGTCCACAAACAACGCGTACATTTTCCCCTTTTTCTTTTGTATTTCTTTTTCCGTTAAGTGACTTAAGATGTACACACATCCTAAAGCCCGCCTGGCTCTCTGGCAAGATCCTCATTCTTTCTAGTTCTTCTCTCATTCTTTCCATTAAAATCATCGCATACACTTTATACCCGGTATTTAGGAGGGTGATCCCCCGTAAATTTTTCACTTCATTTACGTTCCCTTTCTTATGTATCGGGCAAATTACCCCAAATTACCCCTCTCCCTTCCATACTCTATTCTCGATCTCTACCAGTCTGTCTATCATTTCCTCCGTACCATACATCCACGCTTCATTTCTAATCCCATCCCTTCCTGGTGCTTTGCCTTTTTTCAATTTCTCTATGTGCCTCTTCACTCCTCTTTTGTAATTTCTGTACTTTCCATTTCCCCTTCCTCCCAACTGTCGCTTCTTTCACTCGCCCTTTCTTCTTCTTCCTCTAGTAACTCTACAAAGTGCCTTCTCCATTCCGCCATCTCTATCTTCCCCTCTCCACCTTCTCGCCTTTTTCCCCTCTCTTGATTTATGTATTTCCATGCTTCTTTTTCGGTCGTTATATTTGTTATTTTTTGTTCCTCTTCTTCCTTCACTTGCCTCTTACTTTCCTTGCATTTGTTCTTGTATTTTCCTTTGGCCTTTCCATTTCCTTAATTCTCTCCTCGTCTCTCTTTTTGCCCTCTTACGTTCTATATCAAACCATCCCCTACCACTTCCTTGACTCCCTCCCTTTAGTGTTATTTCCTCTCTTGTTACTGCCCCTCCTAGAATTCTCTACAGGTCTGTAATTTTTTCTTCTACTCCCTTTGCTTCGAATTTTGTTTTTCCCAGGTTTTGCCTGTATTCTTTGATTGTCTCTCCATCCCACCTTTCTTTCTTTATTACCTTCCTTGTTCCTCTGCCTTTGTTTCTTTTTCCTTTCTCCTCTCTTCTTATTGCCCCCTCTAACGGCATCTGGTCTGATTCTACCATTTCTCCTATTCTGAACCTCTCTACTTCGTCCCATGCTTCTTCATTCACTATTACGTAATCTATTACAGATGCCCCATATGTAAACTCCCCATTTTCATCCCCTTCTTTGTTTCCATTTAATACTTCCCAGCCCCTTTCTTCTACAAGTTCTTCTAGGATTTTACCTTCTTTATTCTTTGCTTTCTCTTTTGTTTCTCCTCTTGCGGTTCCGCTGTTTTCTGTCCATGTTCTTGCTCCCCTTTCGCCCAGTCTTGCGTTGAAATCCCCCCCTATAATTATGCGTTCTCCTTTCCCTTCTTCTATCCTCTCTTCTATGTTCTTTTTCATTGTTTTCATGTCCCTGCTGCACTTTTTTGTCCATTATACCTTCTTCCTCCCTTCTTTTTGAGGTAAATTGAGTAACTCTTGCAATGTAACAATTGTAACAATCACTCAAGTAGGTCTCACTTCATGTCACTGGTTGTGGTCACTGACAGCTTCGTCCCATAAGTGTCAAAAATGGTGTCCCACGTTAAAATGCCAATCCAATCTCCCAGACCCAAAATTCATCTTCCACCCCACAGAATAGACTACGTCCTCAAACCCTACCCCATCGCCGGCCACGGCTGCGCCCTCCCCGAAGAAGACCACGTCCTGTCAAATTACATCTCCGACGGTTTATTTGTAGAGCTTCGTAGAAAATTTCGGAAGTACCACATGCTCAACGAAACCAGCGCTGAAAGTAAATCCATCCTCAAATCCAGCTCAGAAATGGCCAAGGAGAAGATCCGACATCTGCGGAAGTACTACTACATGATTCACCCCTTCAGCAAATGCAGACAGTTATGGGAGAACGTCATGATTTTCGTCTACTTCGGACTATTTGTCTTGATTCCGGTAGAAATGCTCTCAATTAAGAACCCTTTCCCGCTTTTAGTATTCAAGCTATTACTCGACGTTATCAGCTACGTGGACATAATCCTGTTCTTCTGTACGGGATACTACGACGCTAATTTACAGAAAGTGGTTTTGCAACCCTCAGAAGTAGCCAAACACTATATTTTGGGGTATTTTTTGATAGACCTCATTTCGTGCCAGTCTGTCAACATGTGGCTCAGACTGACCCAACATCGCAACCTGTTTTGCTTCCAGTTTCTTCTGGTGTTGAAGCTGTTTAGAGTACCAACTTTCCTGAAGTATCTTCGGAAATATTTTGAGGTATCTAAAACTTTAAGATAAGTTTTAACGTTTGTTTGCAGAGAAACGGCTTTTTTCGATACAATTTGAAAGCTGTAGCTAGTTTGATTTGCTTCTTCCTTACCGTTCTTTGGGCAACTGGTTTGATATTTCTGTTGCACACGTGCGTGCTGTTCAAAGACGCTGGTTATGGAGTGGTGGAGGAGTTTTACGCGACGCTGAACATAAATTCGGTCATGAAACATACTTTCAAGGTCATCAGGCAATTGATGATGGTTGGTTTGGGTAACATCGATTTTGAGAATAGTAAAGGTGGGGATCTCAAATGGCACGAAAGTATTCTACCAACGATTTTTACCCTAGTCGGATGCATCTTCAACATGATCATCTTCGGTAAGTAGTGGACGGATGGCGATATCGCTTAGAAATATTTTCAGCCATAATTATGCAGATCTACGACAGATACGCGAACTCCGCCAACAAATACAACCAACTAGTGCTGCAAATTAGTGAATATATGAGATACAAAGAACTGCCACCAACGCTACGAGAGAGGATAATAAAATACCTCGATTTCAAGTTTCAGAAAAGAATTTTTAAAGAAACGGATATTCTTAACACCTTATCGAGAGTCCTCAAGGCGGACATAGTCCTCCACAATTGCAAGGATATGGTGGAAAAAGTAGAGTTTTTTAGGGATCTACCCACGGATATTCTGCTGAGAATCGTCATCAAGCTTCGCTCAGAAATTTACTTGACCAACGATGTGATAATTCAGGCCGGAATCGCTGGGAATTCTATGTATTTTATTTACATGGGAGCTGTAGCAGTTTATACCAATAATGGAAGAGAGGTACCTACCTAATATTTTGCAAGTTTCTTGAGCAAAACTAATTTTTTTTACAGATTTGCCACCTGGAGGAAGGCAGTCATTTTGGAGAAATTGCTCTCGTGTCTCACGAACCTCGAGTGGCTACAGTTGTGGCTATAAAGGAATGCGAGGTTTTCAGGTTGAGTAGAAGGGATTTCCAGGAGGCTTTCGAGCCCTACCCCGATTTGAGTAATAAGATTAGGGAGTTGGCGATGTCGAGGCTGAAGAGCACAATGAAGATGATGGATGCTCCCACATTGCGTCTTGGGGAAAGGCGATTTGCTGCTGAAGATAAAGCTGGTTCTTCTAGTTAAGGAATAATTAATTGCGAATAAATAATGAGTTCATTTGAGTACCTAGGACTGATTTGATTAAACTCAGCAAATTAGCGAATATATCAGATACCTATGTACACGATTATTTCCAATTTACCTTTTAAACCAATCAATCAGACTCATTTTGAAATTTCTATCCAATCGAATTCATTTAAGGGTGATTAATGCACGAGTTATTTAATCGTTTTCTTGACTACTTGATTTTGAACACAATTTTTTCACTGCTGAAAATAACTACGTACCTACCACGTAAAATTAGTTAAGGGAAATAAAGGTCCATAAATATGACCACCAGGCACATATCCTACACGCAATTAAAGTCTTCCTTCCACAAACCATATTTTAAGTGTTTTTGGACATAAAGGACTGATTTCTTCTGGATATAATCTCAAAATTCAATGACATTTTGTTTGCACGTTTCCTAACCTCAAACGTCAATGAATTATAAAGGCTCGTTCACAACATCTTATTGGGCTCTTGAGTATAGGCAACCCCGGTTTAAAAAATCGCTCTTTTAACAAAATGAAGAGTTTAATTTGCGATCTTACCGAATACCACTCGTGCATCGCTATTGTAATCGGTCAAATTTTAGAAATAATTACTCAAGCTTTGTTGTCGTTTAGGTAAAATAATTCGAACTAAATTGCCATTTATTATCTGATTAAAGCCCGAGAGCTTTAGCTCGAGGGCTTTAATCTTTGATAATAAATGGCAATTTAGTTCTCATTGTTTTACCACCGGCAACAAGCTTTCGTAACCATCAGTTTCAAAATTTAACCGATTAAATAGCATGCACTTGTGGTATTATAAGCGATTAATCACAATTAATTAATGCACATTTCCACCTGCGATTCATTAGGGATAAGAAGGTATTGGTAATACGGGCCACGTTCGGGTAAAAGCTTAAAAAGAATAGGTAAAGTGGGCCACATTTTTGAAATACATATATATATAAGTATGTATTTCAACCCCCACAAAAGTTTTAATTGCATAATTTGGCTATTTTCGTGTTATATTTCGTAATTCTAGTTAATCAATCACACTTAATTGTCATTCCTCTTGATTTTTCATCCCCTTTTGCAATTTTGCAGCGCTGAGTGTTAATTTTTCAAAATTCACCACATACCCGCATTTTGTTTAAATTCCGGCAATTCTTTTCATTTACTCATTTGATTTATATTGTCATTCTTTTTACTTTTCAACCCTCAAAATGTTTGCGTTTTTCTGTTCCTTTTATACTTTTTAAGTCTGTAACAAAATTTTTTTAACTATGTCTGCGGAGGCCGGGGCGGAGGCACTACTACTAGGTGCAGATTGATAAAATCTGCACCCGATTCCACCAGTAAGACCAGCCGCCCCTACATACACATTAACGTGATAAACATCTACACGGATACACATCGCATTGATATACATCTTCCGTTGGCTTTTCGACGTTTTCTTTATTCCATCTTCTGGGTTTAGATTTGGTAATAGAAAAGTTTTTTTACAGAATATACTACGTGGATTCTTGTATTTGCTGTGGAGGTAGATCTGCTGGACTTCACCAATTATTGAAAAAAATAATTTTATAGCGTGTTTCTACATTTAAATAAAGTGACAAAAACTTCGAATTCTTCTGAAATCTCGTAACTGGCAAACACCACCAGAGCTGAAGGTTTGAACATCATAAAAAGTAGAAAAATGTTCACCGCGGAGACTACGGCCTGCAGCAAGATAGGACTACGGAAATCAAAACGCCACCAAATGGGAACCGTGGCCAGGCAAATCCTTGTCACTGAATTAACTTCAGTTTTTCCTTTACATTCTGAAATCGCCGCAAGAGTGGACAAGACAAGCATCGTGAAAGAGATATTCGTGCTGTAAGCCCAAATCCTCGACAATTTCTCAAGCCTTCCATATTTCCGCCCGAAATTTCTAGGCTTTCCGAAAACTGTCCAATCGGAGAGATCGCTAATAATGCGAGAGATTTCTTTTTGGTTTATTGCCACATTTGTGATGCAGACTATAGCTCGCATGGAGGGGATCAAAATCGATATGTCTTCTACCGGGTGTATCATTTTCCGCGCCGTATAGGAGATTAACATGGGAAAACGAATTTTATTTTTTCCTTGCTCCAGGAACAGATTTAAATCAATGCTAGCTTATCCAGTGGATAGACCCGGCTGGCCGGTATCCTGAAAAAAAAGATTGCCTGCTAGTGCCCTTTGGTTACTTAGCAGGAATTTTTGAAAAATTGGATTTTAAAACGACGCGCGCATTACTTCGTGTACTTTCGGTGTCCTTCGAAGCTTTACGTAAATTGTCAGCCAGGGCCGAATCTGCGATTTTTGACCTAATTGTTGACATTAAGAAAGCCGTGGCTTGAAATTATTGTTTTAAATCTGGAGCAAATCGTTCTATTTTACCTTCTTGCTGACGCAGAATTAATGTACCGACAAGCGGCAGCCGACAAGGGTTCGGTCAGACTTGGTTGACGACCTAACCTCAAAAATTTACTTGGTCAAGTAAATTACTTTGAATTGCAATTATGAGGTAAGCTCTTACTCGGTGTTAGCGTTTAATTAATCAATTATTCTACTTTAGGTGGCAATATTGTTAGTGGTAGTTCGAACAAGAATCAGAAGGCATTCTCGGGTTTGGCAATGACCTCCCATCGTAAACTGTCTTTATCTTTTACGTTACCTATTTGTGTTAAAAGGTTTTGTAAGTGAAGACACAAGTAGGAGTTACATGTATTCGTGGAGAGAACATTTTGTATTCCCTTAATTAGTTGTAGATAGTTAGAAGATGTTTGGTAATGTTTAAGAACCCTGTTTGGAAAAGCAGCTGCTGACAACATCGGTAGGTACTGGTAATTAAATTGGAACTTGAGACATCATGTTGTATTTACCTAATAAAATGCTTTTTGAACTTATTTCCAAATTTTTCAGTTCAAAAGAATCAAATTTTGTCCATTATTGGCTAAATTGTTATTGAATATTAATCACTAGCAGAGTGGCACTAAAGAATAGATTGTTAAAACTGAGTAATGGAAGAAGCCAAGAACGCGTTTAAAATTCTTTATTAATAATAGTTTTTTAAAACATCGACAGCTGGCACAATTCCATTTTTGTATCTTTACATCAATCCTGACTAAATTGTAGCAATATCACAAACCACCACTACTTTTAATAACACTCCGTCATGCAGTGCATAAAGAATTAAATAACAATTAGTAACTTTCCAGTATAATTCTTCTTGCTCAATTTTTCAATGGGAAAGAGTAAACGGATGAATTTTTTCCCTGGTCCAGGGCAGTAAGATGACATGGCATCCTGAAATAAATGTGATCACTGTTTATTTATTATGAGGGAGGTACCTATATCCCTATCACAAAAAATATCCATTGTACCTACCTAATCAATTTAACTTGTTGGCAATCCACAATATCACAGTAAGGCTCATCCGAAGGGTTATTGGTAAATGGGTTGTTGGCCTGCGACAAGGGTTTTCTCTGGAATAAGCCGTTGTTTTCCAACCAAAAGCTGTGTCAAAACTCAAAAGTCTTGTTGTCACCTTTCAATCCTGTCAATCTAATTTCCATTCAGTCGACATATGTTTTTTCGCGCTAACGTTACCAGTCAGCCTGGTCGCCTACTTGGTCATGTTTTTGTCTTTTGTTTGTAGCATACATAAGAAAGAGCGCGACAACATTAGTGTTCACGTTACCGGTCAACGTGGTCTGCGCAGTGACGCGTTGACGTTAGACGCTTTCCTTTTACACATTTACCTGAGGAGCCTCAGTTAATCTCAGCAATTTGATTGGTTCATTTGTAATTGACCAATCAAATAGCTGAGTTTTCTCAGACAAATGTGTAAACGGAAAGCAGCTATTGTTAACACTGTGTAAGTACTACAACGCCAATTTACCCACCCAGCAGCACTACTTAACTGAACGCACCCCGCACGGTGTCAACAACCAGGCTGACTGGTAACCTTAGCGCGAAAAAACATACGTCGACAAAATGGAAATTAGATTGACAGGTGACAACAAGACTTTTGACACAGCTTTTGGTTGGATTGTTGTGATTATGAAATTAACATCGACGAAACAACAACGGCTTATTCCAGAGAAAACCCTTGTCCCAGGCCAACAACCCATTTACCAATAACCCTTCGGATGAGCGGATAAGTTAAATTGATTAGGTAGGTACAATGGATATTTTTTGTGATAGGGATATAGGTACCTCCCTCATAATAAATAAACAGTGATCACATTTATTTCAGGATGCCATGCCATCTTACTGCCCTGGACCAGGGGAAAAATTCATCCGTTTACTCATTCCCATTGAAAAATTGAGCAAGAAGAATTATACTGGAAAGTTACTAATTGTTATTTAATTCTTTATGCACTGCATGGCGGAGTGTTATTAAAAGTAGTGGTGGTTTGTGATATTGCTACAATTTAGTCAGGATTGATGTAAAGATACAAAAATGGAATTGTGCCAGCTGTCGATGTTTTAAAAAACTATTATTAATAAAGAATTTTAAACGCGTTCTTGGCTTCTTCCATTACTCAGTTTTAACAATCTATTCTTTAGTGCCACTCTGCTAGTGATTAATATTCAATAACAATTTAGCCAATAATGGACAAAATTTGATTCTTTTGAACTGAAAAATTTGGAAATAAGTTCAAAAAGCATTTTATTAGGTAAATACAACATGATGTCTCAAGTTCCAATTTAATTACCAGTACCGATGTTGTCAGCAGCTGCTTTTCCAAACAGGGTTCTTAAACATTACCAAACAACTTCTAACTATCTACAACTAATTAAGGGAATACAAAATGTTCTCTCCACGAATACATGTAACTCCTACTTGTGTCTTCACTTACAAAATCTTTTAACATAAATAGGTAACGTAAAAGATAAAGACAGTTTACGATGGGAGGTCATTGCCAAACCCGAGAATGCCTTCTGATCCTTGTTCGAACTACCACTAACAATATTGCCACCTAAAGTAGAATAATTGATTAATTAAACGCTAACACCGAGTAAGAGCTTACCTCATAATTGCAATTCAAAGTAATTTACTTGACCAAGTAAATTTTTGAGGTTAGGTCGTCAACCAAGTCTGACCGAACCCTTGTCGGCTGCCGCTTGTCGCCGCTGGTAGGTACACTAATTCTGCGTCAGCAAGAAGGTAAAAAAGAACGATTTGCTCCAGATTTAAAACAATAATTTCAAGCCACGGCTTTCTTAATGTCAACAATTAGGTCAAAAATCGCAGATTCGGCCCTGGCTGACAATTTACGTAAAGCTTCGAAGGACACCGAAAGTACACGAAGTAATGCGCGCGTCGTTTTAAAATCCAATTTTTCAAAAATTCCTGCTAAGTAACCAAAGGACACTAGCAGGCAATCTTTTTTTTCAGGATACCGGCCAGCCGGGTCTATCCACTGGATAAGCTACCATTGATTTAAATCTGTTCCTGGAGCAAGGAAAAAATAAAATTCGTTTTCCCATGTTAATCTCCTATACGGCGCGGAAAATGATACACCCGGTATAATTTACCTTAAATTCAGGTCGCTTCTGACATCTTTTAGAATTGGCCTTATTTCTAAATAATTATACACATGAGTTGCAGGCCGTTTATGTTAGAAATTGACTTCGTATTATAGTCATCATTAATGTTCACTGGTAACTTCAAATATTACATATTTCACCTTAACTTCAGGTCGCTTCTGCAAAATATGAACTTCCCATTCCTTAGCAAATTCATAGGCCTCTAAAATTAAGTTGATATCTTTTAGAAGTAGATTTATTTCTAAATAATTATATACACATGAATTGCAGGTCG
This sequence comes from Pycnomerus fuliginosus, assembly GCA_963924575.1. NCBI lineage: Eukaryota > Metazoa > Arthropoda > Insecta > Coleoptera > Zopheridae > Pycnomerus > Pycnomerus fuliginosus. The sequence goes on along the minus strand of OZ004623.1, from coordinate 2,584,904 downwards.
TTTCTTTTAGAAATGGACTTCGTATTTTAGACATCATTATCGTTCACTGGTAAGGTCAAATATTACATATTTCACCTTAACTTCAGGTTGCTTCTGCAAAATATAAACTTTTCATTGCTTAACAATGCATAACCCCTAAAATGTTATCTTTTAGAAGACTTGGTTCTAAATAATTATAGACACATTAATTGCAGGTCGTTTCTGTTAGAAATGGACTTCGTATTTTAGACATCATTATCGTTCACTGGCAAGGTCAAATATTACATATTTCACCTTAACTTCAGGTCGCTTCTGCAAAATATGACCTTCCCATTCCTTAGCAAATTCATATTCCTCTAAAATAAAGTTGATATCTTTTAGAAGTGGATTTATTTCTAAATAATTAGACACATGAATTGCAGGTCGTTCCTGTTAGAAATGGACTTCGTATTATAGTCATCGTTATTTTTCACCGGTAAGGTCAAATATTACATATTTCACCTTAACTTCAGGTCGCTTCTGCAAAATATGAACTTCCCATTACTTAGCAAATTCATAGGCCTCTAAAATTAAGTTGATATCTTTTAGAAGTAGATTTATTTCTAAATAATTACATACACGTGAATTTCAGGTCGTTTATGTTAGAAATGGACCTTGTATTATATTTGACTTCTTTTAACGACCTCTTTTAGGTACCTATTTTGAAATTTTAACTACCTAAAAACCCGGTCTCTAGTTATAAAAATAGGCGGATTTTCTCAAATAAAATTTCGCAAAATTGCCTGAAACGTAATTCTATAATATTAAGCTTCACACAAATTTAAATAATTAACAATTTTTTTTCTGCCTCTTGAATATGGCATCAAATTCTTTTCCAGCATCCTCATTGTCGGAGGAGTCCGAAGTTGTAACATCTTCATCCGCTGGAAAGGATGTGTTTATTCTTACTTAATAACAGAATTTGACTTACTGTTTTCATTGTTATTGTTGGTTGATGTTCTGTTAACATTTCTGACATTTGTTGGAGAAACTAATTTTGATGATTGCTCTATAAAGTAACATTATTTCTTACAGTGAATGTGAAGCTCAGCTTACGTTTATTATGTCGCGTCATCGTTTTGGTGGTTCCGCTGTCCATGACGTTTTGTGCATCTGGAAAGTAGTTCATTAATGTTATGCTGCATGCTAGTTTATTTTACATTTTTCAAGTTGTTTTGATTTTTCAATTCCGGCATTGCTAGCTGACCGTTTTTGCCTCGGTTGTATTATAGTTGATGCCGAGGTTGATGCTTCTTGCTGTATTTCTTCAAAAGATGCGCATGGATTTTGTTCTGAATTTATTGTATTGTCTCGTTGTTGTCCAGACGATATTTCGTGACGCGCTTCTTCAAAAGTTGTGCTTGGACCGCTATTGAAATTTATTGTATTGCCTTCTTGTTCTCTTGTGGACCGTAATGGTGATTCCTGAATATAATCATCTGTTTGGGCGTCATCGTAGTCTGCGGTTAAACTGACCAACCGTGTATGAAATAGGTTTGTCCTTTCAAGATATTCCTGTTCGAGTTTTAAAGTTAATTGATCCGTCGCTTTGTAATTTAAAAGAATGTGTCCCTTTTCCAGGATATTCATCCGGTACATCGAGGTTAATAAAACATTTTCTTGCCGGGTGTAATTTAAGAATCTGTTTATGTCTAAGAAGCTACTTCTTGTATTTTCGCTTTGATTGTCAATCACTAAGTACACAATTAAAACAGCGATGACTGCTGCTCTATTTGTATTGTTTTTTAATTTTTCTAACAATTCCCTCTGCCAATCCTGTTGTATTTTTTTTGTTATAACTCCAGTTGCCAACATTTTCCGCATGGATATGCCTAATATATTAACGACATCGTCTAACGCTTTGCTCCACGACTCTTCCATAAAATATTGCGACGTCACCTCCCTCCATTTTCTGTATTTCACGTCGTCTCTTAGGAATGGGTACAATCTGACGTTTTCTTTTATGAATTGCAATAAGCATTCTTGGAAAGTAAGATCCGATGCTCTCGTAACACAGGCCGACAATATCAGGTTATTCATTAATTTTTCTTCTGCCTTTATGGAGTCATCGCAGAAGTGCACAACGGCCCTCAGAACTTCTGTTGGATCTGCTGAACCGATGACCTTTGCTTTTTGGTGACCGTAACCTCCAGGTTGGTGCAGCAATCGCGAGGCGTTAAACGCTTGTTCCCCGCAAAGAGGTGTTCGTAAATTGCAGAGTTTAGAAAAGCGAAGGCCGTGATTGTGTATCAAACGATTGGCTTCTTTTAAAATGTCAATAGTAATTGTAGTGTCATCATCTGTATCTAATTCGATTGTTTCGTGGCAGGTAACTTTTTTTATTGTTGACATAATTTGATGAGCGAGAGGTTGCATCCATGGATATTTTAGGTGGAGAACCATATTTTCCACCTCGTTCTTTTTTAAATTCAACTCTGAGGGCCGGTTTATCGATGCTCAGTTAAATGAAGATATCTGACAGTTTGCGTTATCCGATAGTTAAACTGTTTATCGACACCAAGTTGACTGCAAAGTCTTTGCTAAAGTGCGGGGCAAACTGACTGACAGTTGAAAGTGTCAGCTAGGGCAGAAAACCGACGGTTAGCATCGCCCATAGTCATTTAAATGACGAAGAAGGTGAATCTTTGGTTTTCTTCAACATGAATCTAGCCAATATAAAGTTTAGGAATCTACCTGAAACTACTTTGAGGAATTTGCCAATACTTAAGATTTCCTCAACTTTCTTTCAGACCTCCTGCTTCTACCATCCGTTTTCTTATCCTCAATTACATCTCCTGCTAGTTACTTTTCAAAGCACGTCTGGATTATAGGCAGAAAAGTTTACTCCTCGTTTCTTATCTGTCACCAATGCAAATTTCAACTGCATCAGCACCTGCCACAGTAAATAAAGACCGTAAGGCATTGCTATGGAAACAGTTGACTATATTAGCGCGAAATTTAAATCTGTCCAATAGAATTCAACTTCCGCTACCCCAAATGTTGCCAACACAACTCAAACTGTCAGGCACGTAACTGACAGACAAAGTCTATGTCGATAAACGTGAATCTGATTTATCTGTCAGTTATAGTAAACCGTCAGATAGATAACAGCCAGTTTTGACTGAGCATCGATAAACCGGCCCTAATCTTGTGTCTCGTATTTCATCACTTTTATATAAATCTTGCTTTCCGATGATATTTGATGCGAAATGTCTGTTACCAGATCAGATAAATTCTTTACGCTATATTTACACATTTTATTTCCCTTTTTTTCTCGATACATTTCAAGTAACTGAACTCTTGCTCGATCGTAAGTGCTGGACATTGTCAAACTTGAGGAAGAACAGAAATGGCCTAATAAAATTTCACAGTCGTAGATAATGCGGATGCAATTTTTTGCTGGTAGATGGTATTGATTTGAATTTAATTCTAAGCCTGATGCTATTTTCTCTACAAGAGCGGAGAGTCTTTGCTATAGTGTGTTCTTCTATGTAACTGTTTCCGGTAAGGTTCATTTCTCGCATAGGATTCACGTTGTGCAGATGCAATTCTTGAAGTATAAAGTCTAGATACTGAAGGCCTGTTGATTTTACGTATTCCGGCCATCCCTGAGAGCAAACAACGAATGATCCTTTTTTAAATAGCTCCTTAACTGTGAATCCTGTGACTGTATCGTCTATAAATCTTTGAACGTTGTCGTGCTCAGCAAGAATATTTTCAACAATGTTTTCGCACGTGTTATTGCACGAGTACACGAACTCTAGGCGCAGGGGTACTTGTTGTAAAATAGCAGCTAAAAATTGGCGCAATCGTAATATTTTCATAAAGACTGCTTTTAAATTTGAAATCATTGACTCTTTACAATATCTGTAGAGTCCGAAAATAATACAGGAGTAATTATTATATTGTTGGCGGATGATGTTCTTTCTTTTAAAATGTGGACATTCGGATCGTAGCACTGTATGTATTTGACGTATTTCTTCAATTCTGATGAATAGTTATTTTTTGTAGATTTTGTCTTTGCACATAAATTGTTATCCGCTTTAGCATTTATTGAAATTCCTTCACTGGTTGCGTGTCCGCAGTTAAGAAGGCCGTACGGATAAAATTCTTTTAAACGGTTGAAACATAAATCTCCTTTAGACTGATTGGTTTTTTCGGTAAATTTCATGAAACAGGCTTTATTTTCACCAGGGTGAAATGTTATGGCTTGGTGAATTTGAAACATCATTTGACTTTCGGCAGTTCTCTCGCCATTAATAAAATACTCAAGATATTCTTTCGCTGATTTTGGTGACATTTGTTGTCCATGTATTGATGTATAATATAAGAACATTTTGACGACCTCACTGTTTTTATTCATCCAGAGGTTTTGGAAAGATATGGTCGCTTCTGCGAATTCGTTCCAGTCGTGTTCATTTATAGTGATATGGCGTGTTGGTGGAGATTCAAAAATGAACGAATCTATGTCGTATCTTCCCGACCTATCATTGGATTTCAAAGAAATAACGGCATTACGAACAATCTCGGAGAAGAACGACCATCGGATTCGTTTAACGAAATTATGTTTGTCCCTTTCAGTTAAATTGTTTTCATTTAAGGCCACTAATCCGTATATGGAGAATTGGTCATAACCTCCAATGACAAAATGGTAGAATGTGCTGCCATTTAGTTGGTTGGGATATTTATCCATTAGGGATTTTGTTAGTTTAATATTTTCTGACAAGTCAGCGTGAGAAGGGCTGTTAAAAATTTTGAAGCTTCCGCGGCAATTAAATGCCAAAAGGTCTCTTGACACGACCAACATGGAATCAATATCGATCGCGGGATTATCAAGTTCCCTTTCATCGGCAAGTCTCCAGGACATATCAGAATCCGAACAGTTAGCTGATGAGATTGACGGCTGCGCCGATGCCGAAGGCACACTCATACTTCTGTCTGTAAAAAAACACCAACGGTAAAATTTTTATCACACGATTCCGGTCCTTATCTTTAGATGGTAGCTAGCATACGGATTTTTAACCTCCCCAATCCACTTCACCACTTATAAAAAAAGGGAGGTTACTGCAATCACTAAAATTTTCGAATTTGAGATAGCACCAGATCTTCACGTTTCCAGGTCTCAGGAACCCAAAAAAGTGGTTTTAAAAATGTGTCTGTGTGTATATGCGTACGTAGTACTTATACCTACCTATTGCGAAGGAAACTGAAAAATTGTAAAAGGTAAACTGAATCCCAAATGCGTTCAATTTTATTACCGACGAAGAACGAAATTATGCGAATTTTGTAAAATGAGCACTTAGGGGGTTGAAAAATCGTAAAGGAGGATGAAAAATCAAGAGGTACGAGGATTAACCGTGGCTAAGTAAAATTACGGAAAATAACACCAAAATAACCCAATTATTTAAATTTAGCATTTGAAGAGTTGAAACATTGCGAAGGGGGATGAAAAAAGTGAAAAATTTAATCATCATCCAAATGGGTTCAATTTATTACATAAAAAAAAATGCAGCAGTGAAGCGGCTGGAACCTCTCCATCGCGTGGATCTTTGACTTGGGTTTCTAGTCGAATTAGCAAAGAAAATGTATGACTGGTTTCCATGATGGTTTTAGAACTTTTTTAGAACACACAAATTGAAACATTCATTAGAGAAAAGTAGGTATAAGTAAGTCTTTTTTAGGCAGTTCTAAAACCGTCGTTGAAACCAGTCTTATACAATTTCTGTGCTAATTCGGCTAGAAACACAAGTCAAAGGTCCACGCGATGGGGAGGTTCCAGCCGCTTCACTGCTGCATTTTTTTATCAGCATTTTTATCAACATATTAAATATTTTTTTTTAAATGAGCTGTCACTTTCAGAGAAACCTCGAGACCCTCTAACAGACGCTTAGCGAACAACGGAATGACAGTTTTTAACTTTTCTTTAATGAAACGTTATAATACTTGTTTAGCAAAGTAGCTGAAAAATATTATAAATGGCTTTATAGATTTTATCAAAATTATTTTAGGAAAATTAAACGCAATGGTAAGTATGTATGTCTATCTTACGGTTTTTTTCGGATATAACGTAGGATACTCAAATAAGTAAATGCATCTACAGGGAAACTGGCATGACGGTTTTCCTTATTTAAACATTACAAAAATCGTTTTGTGCATTAGTGCAAATATTTCAGCAACGAAGACTGAATTTTCTGAAAATTCATTAAATGTAAGAATACCCTTTCAAATTTCTCCGTTCAAATGTTTTAGAAACGATATTGATTTTCTCGAAATTAAAGTAGAAATATTTACACAAATTAAATTTTAATGCTTTTTTGAATGCTTGGTCCATTATTCAAAGAGGAACTCTGTTTATTTGCATTTAATAGTTATTTATCCATCAAATACGAAATGCGCAGGTTTTCAAACGAGCGTGTTGAAAACGTGTTTCGGTACGCGATGCATACAATATTTTTTCTAAATCACAAAAATTGAAAATCACGTTGGCCAACTTCTTGGTACTAGTACCAAAAAGTATTTCGATGTTGAGATGGATATTCTTCACTTTTTGGTATTAGTAAGTTACTTTTTGTTACTAGTACCGAGAAGTTCGACTTACGGTTCTTCTATTAGATACTAAAATTAATAGTTTTGTTCAGTAGCTCAAATATTTCAGAAATGACATTAATTATCTCGAAATGAACTTAGGAGTACCTATATACTCAAATCATTCTGTATCTGCTGAGAAACTGTCATGACAGCTTTTCCTTATTCAAACCTTGTTAAAATTCTTTATGAATCAGTAGTATTAAAATTTGCTTATGTAGTAGTTCGAATATTTTAGAAACGACTTCAGATTTATTTTCTCAATATTAATGTAGGAAAAAATTCACCCCAATTACTGTTTATCCACATGGAACCTGTCATGGCATTTCTTTATTTTATTTAAGCATTATAAATTCGTTTAGTATAATACCTCAAAAATTTCAGAAGCGATATTTATTTTACCAACATGTTATCGCAAAAAAATTAAACTAGCTTACTGTTTATAATCTTCGGCAAATGTTAGCTATCACACAATCATAACACTATTTTTTTTTAACACAAACACAAATTATAGTAACTATTATCGCTGCGTTAGACGGACAACTGAGATGTAATAAAAATTAATCTGGGTTTGTATCCAGTGTAGATGTTTTCAACCAATGCGCGATTTCCAAATACGTTACACTAATATACCGCGGCCGTCCTATCTCGCCCAATGTTAAAGAGTGTGGCCGAGTGAGTGAGATAGGTAGAAACACCTTCGCCGTCCTGCGCATGCCCACAGCAAGAAGGGGTAACAATTTGGCGCAAATATTAAAAACTGTCAAGTGTCATCTGATCTGAATATAACCTAAAAACATGAATTATTTTTTCATCAAATACGTAACACTTGTACGTTATTCATATTATTAACAAGAATTTGTTATACTAAATTTATATTTGAAAGTGAATAATATAGCCAGTTGGCTAGCAATATTGATGGCACATATGTATAAACCAAGTATAAACATCCAGCATTGTACATACATGGGCACGTAGGTACCTCTAATTAATTAGAAATCGGAATCAATATGCATTTACGAAAATTGAACCGGTAGTACACCGGTGCACAAAATAGGTCTCTGATGGACCGGTTAGTAACCGAACCAGTAACATTTTCGTAAGTACCCATTGTAATGTAACTATAAAATGTAAATCATTATTATAGGAGGCAAGTTATTAGTAAAACACTGAACGTGTACTTAATTACCTAATAAAACACCAAAGTACATTAACATAGGCAAAAGTTTATTTTAACAAGGTGTTACAAGGTAAAACGCTATAACTAGGCCGATAGAAACTTAGAGCTAGCAGAACATTGTTTTGTAGGATACAATTAAGTATGTCTATAATAATTTAAAAATATTTAAGTACTAACACTTTCGACTACCTACTGATTTAAATGTAAAACCAATTTACTATATTTATGGCGTATGTAGTCTGATCTTGTTGATAAAACATTTGCCTCGTGAAACAAGCGTACGTTTAAATATAAATCAATAATTAGCTTACACAACTGGGTCTTATGATTGTCAAAAATGTCTTGGCACAACAAATGCTCATTCATTTTTTGACAATCAAAAGGCAAATATAATGCTGCAAAAATTTTACTTGCTATGTTATTTTTAATATTTTTATCACCCAACTTATTTGAAAAAGATTTAATAAATCTTTCAGACAGTTTGCATATTTTTATAACATCATCAGATGGTGGGACAAGTGGTCCCCTATTTTTAATGTCTGTCAGCAAAGGCATGCGTGAGCCTTGGAGCTGTTCCTTGCAAATGGCACAATTAATTTTTTTCATAACTTTATTTGCTATGTAACCTGCAATATATTCCACAACATTATCGACATAGGGAGACAGTTCGAAAAATGTTGAAATGTAATCATGCGAAAAGTCCAAATGAACAGTAGATAAAGCATCATGATTTAATAAAGGATTTTTAAAATTTTTATGCTTGGAGGTAGCATGAAGTATCTCGACGCCATCAAATAAGCAGTTACCACTCTCAACTTCTTTAAGTTCATGCCGAACCAACAACCTCTTATAAGCAGTCTTAAACTGGAGGGCATTTGGGTTGTTATTGAAACCGCCACGACTTCGGATTACTCCAAAAAATGTTTCCAAATAGTCTTGCGACAACTTGTAAGTTAAGAGGTATATGTGCCCTAACATCTTCAGTTGATCAAATAGGCCAAACATGTTTCTTAAGCCAATAATGAACCCAAGAAATCCAGTCTTCCTATTTGACTTAAGAATTGGTTTCCCACTTTGATCAACTAAACCATTTATGTATTCCTCAAAACTTTTGGCATAGACTTTCATTTGGTCATAATTGTCCTCTGTCAGTGGGGTATCAAACTGCCTTTTGGAGAATTTGTTTTTACAATTTAACATATCTGCCATATTGTTAAATTGCAAACAGAAATTTGCTGTTGGTAAGCAGCCTGAAAAATCCCGTTGGGCTTGTTCGTCCTGAAGTTGATTTAAAAAAAGTAATGAATTCGAAACACTTTCACTCAGGACTTGCATGGCCAACTTTACATTCATTTTATTGTCTTGATAATTAATATGTTTTTTGGTTAATTTGTTTGCTGCCTTTAAACCTTCTCTAGTCTGCCAATCTTGTAATTTTACAATATATGCCCAATCAATGATTTCATGACTCTTGGTGCCAAGTATCTTTTTGTCACCCAAAGTATTTCTGATCAATTTGACCATGTGGCAAAGATCCAAGAAAACAAAACATTTTTCGCCAGTAACTGGGTTGTCAAACTCAGGCTTGAATGCAGGCGTGCCATAGTCAAAATTTGCGCCCAGATTGGTGCACATTGATAAATTTGTAGGAGCACCATCAAAAGTTATGGAATATGTTTTGACGTTGACTTCATGCAACAGCTGAAAGAGCATTGTTAACAAATTTGCTCTTTCAGAGCCAGTTAATGAGCGAACTAAAAAATATCCCAATGGTACCTTCCAACTTCCATTGAGGGATACTGCCATGAAGACAAGCGCATTTTTGGCTGTAATTATATTATCATTGTCCTGCTTATCTTCCTTGCTGCTATTTGGTAACTCTAAAGTCTGTGCTGAGGTTAAAGATGAAGTGTCGTTGATTATCAATGATTCCGTGGTGCATCCTGTCGCTGAGGCCAAGAATCTAGGGCTTCATTTTGCAACTGATTTAAGATTTAGGTCTCATGTTAATAGCTCCCTTGCGAGGGCATTTTCGGCACTTCGCCTTTTGTATAGTAACCGCCAGTTCCTCAGTTCCGGCTTAAGATTACTTCTATCAGATTCTATTGTACTCTCCCATTTCAATTTTGCGGATGTTGTGTACCACCCGTGTATTGACAGACGTGATTCTGACAGGATTCAAAGAGCTCAGAATGCTTGCGTGCGCTTCGCATTTGGTTTGAATCGTCGTCAGTCAGTTCATGCCCGGTTGAGAGAAATTAAGTGGCTAGATATGCGTCAAAGACGAATCCTCCATTCAGCATGTTTATTTAAGAAAATAATTTCCTCGGGAGTACCACCTTATCTGTTAGAGAAGGTTCGATTTAGAACTGACGTCCACAGCCTGAATGTTAGGCGTAAAGATTTAATTGAAATCACACGCTTTCATACACAGCTGTTCAAGCGCTCGTTCTCTTATAACATCAGTAAGATAATGAATGCTCTGCCTGTGGACTTGAAATCTTCTCGTTACTATTCTTTCAAACGTGGTGTTACTGAACTTCTTTCCGAGGGACGACTCTCGCTTTAATTTAATTTAATTTAATTTAATTCTCCTTGTTTAATTTATGACAGACTCATAATTAGAATTTCTTCATAGTGGCTCTTATGTTCATTAGTATCTATTATCTAGTGTATTTACTTTTTATTTACTTTTAACTGCATTTTGAATCAGTGATTGTGGCCTGGTGCTCTTTTGATCATTTGTTTATTAATTTCTCATTCTGTAAGTATCACTTTGTTTTGTTTTGTTTTGTTCACAGGGTCTTTGTGGAAGATCAGAGTCACCAGATGGGCGCTTGATGCACCAATCTGGTGAAAACTGAACATTGACCCTGAGATTCAGCTTAATTATGTATATATTAAGCATGAATAAATATTATATTATATTATCTAATGCAGTTCCCAAATCAATACCACCATGAAATGTTTCTTTATCAAAAATGAGCTGCTCCCTAATAGACATTTCATCAACCACAATATTGACAATATTTTCCTTGTTCTCAGATGACCGCAGGGCCATAGCTTGAAATGCTTCTTTGGTAAATCCTGGGGCACCATCAACAACTCGGTACCAGTTCTGGAGAATACCGTCCTTTCCCTTTTATCTTCCTGGACACCAGTTGTTTCATATTTTCTGGCAAAATGTTCTAAAAAAAATTTGGATTTTTATTTAAAATGAGCTAAACTTTTTCCCCAAGATCTATACTAATGAATATGTTACACTAATAAGAAATTAAAAACCGTGTTATATTAATAAAATTATTAAAAAAAATAAATAGTTAAAATTAAATTAAAAAATTATGAAAGTTTAAAATTGAAATAAAAACAAATTAAAAAATTTTTTAAAAAGTAATGGAAGTTAAAAATTAAATTGAAAACGAATTAAAATTAATTAAAAATCAGCTAAAATGTACCATTAAGGTATCTCCTGCATCTTCTGAAATAATACCACGTTCACGCATATGCCCAACTAGATCTTTTAATGACTGGATTCGCTTCTGTAGTTTTCTAGTTTTATTCTGTAAAGCCTTTATCTTCTTTGCTTGGAGCTTATGAGTTGTCTTCACCATTGAAATTACTCTGCGAGCTCTTCTAGGTGTACCCACATCAGGTGTTACAATTTCTGAAATGTAACGGGGCTCGTATGACGCTCTTTTTCGTTTTGGAGTACTAAATTCTTCATGAGCAATGCCTAGAATCACATTAATTTATTTGAATTTTAAAATATACAAAATCTTTAAAACTTACTGCTGCTTAGAGGTGAACCTGGTAATGTAGATGGGGTTTCATCTATATTACTTTCAACATTTCTGATGGTTTCACCTTGTATTGAATATTGTGCAGAAGCTGCCATTTCTTGTTCAGGAATGTTGCATTCTTCATCGGCAATGCCTAAAATCATTTTCATTTAAAATTCTAAAAATGACAGAATCTTTTAAACTTACTGGTTTCTGGAACTGAAGCTGTCGATGTAGATGGTATTTGCGTATCAACATTAATTTTATGACCCTTTTTGGTTTCAATTGGCAGTGAACTTTGTAGTGGAAACTTTATTGGAACTGCTCCTACTTTGAGTCTGTAATATTTTGTTTCACTGGAGCCTCCTCTCTGTACAATTTCTTTAAAATCACTAGCAACAAAATGTAACGAACAAAGTGCAATGTGTGTTACATCATCCTCCTCATCTAATCCGCAGACCTTTTTCCATGCATTGCATATCGGTATGTTTTTGGGAAACCTAATAATTAAAAAATTACTTGCAACACAGCCCAAACACAAGCAGACACAAGTCAAATGAACTTTGTTTATAATACTTACATGTACATGGAGCGTTTTTCAACTTTTGCTCCACGTTTGTTTGGGTTATGGCCACATAAAAAACAAACGCGAACCATAATTTGATATTGTTTCTGAGAATCTTTCAACCACGGGTTTCAACTAACCTCGTGCTAACCTCTAAACACAACACGTGCACAACACAATCCAAATACGTCTATAACACAAATTGACAATTGACAAAACACAGGAAGACGCGGACTTGCAACCAATTGCAGCTCAATTTAAACGCATGCTCATTAACTCGAAGGTGTTTCTAGAAAGAGTTAGGGATATATGTGTGGCTCGTTCTCATTTCTCCCCAACATCTCACTCTACCCGCGGTATATTAGTGTAACGTATTTGGGTGTGAAGAATCGTCACACACATCAATGCATTCATCGCTGCTGTCTGTTTCTGGCAATTTACATATATTTCTAGAAAAAAATTACTATATTAATATACTTAGCCTAGAATGTAGCAGATCAATAAATTCATTATTGTAGGAACTTGTTAATTTACTTGAACAGAAGCGCCTAGGGCCAAAAGTTCTTATTAATTCTGTGGACCATACTAACCTGTGTGCACGGAGTCTTGCTGCACCCGTATTCTTTATAGTCTTCTGACAAACGATACACTGCGCAGCATGTCTTCCCCCCGTGTCCTTAACTAATTTAAACTTTAAAAGTCCAAAATTGGAGTTTGGCTTTCTACCTCCACCCATATTTATTTTGCTTCCTTTATTTTGAAAAGATCACTGAAAACGCATGGTTTTATGATAACTCATAACATAACCTCAATAATTTTCGCTTTGACAGTTCAGTTCACTGGGTTCACTGCGTTCCAAATAGACGACACGTCGTCAATCACGTCGACGCGTCGACAATCATAGTCCACGCGTCGACGTCGACAATTCAAGTCGACGCGTCGACGCCCATCCCTGGCTGTAAACATAAGTCATGAGTCATGACGAATGACAAACCAAAGCTCAACTCCATATAATGCGCCGCGATATGCCGAGTTCCTCCGTGAATGGTTGCGTTGTCTCTGTTCTTTTATCAGAATTACCCGAATCTTAACTTGTTTACTGATTTTACATAACTTTTTGAGTGTTGCTACCCTTGTGCATCGCTGTAAAATGAAGAATTACTCCTACCATTAGTAAAAATAACATTCTTGGTTTGGCTAAAATAGAAAGAAAGTGGTGATGACGAACTGGCGATTAATGCTGCTGATGTGTTTGCTCCTGTTGGTGAGTGCCTCTTTACTATTAATATTCATTTGTCCGTTTATTTGTGTAGAAGGCCGTTTAATTACACAGGTTAACACGGTTTCTGATAGGCTAGAGAGAGTTGCATGCTGTTAACACTATCTAGTGTTGTAAAAAGGATGTTATCGGATTACTATCAAATTTGGGCCCCATTTAAGCAAATTGACCGCATTTGTGCCCATGCCCATGTTTCATTCGAATTTCAATGTCCGTATCATTTTCTTTATGGATGATCTCCAAAATAATCGTAAGGGGGGTGTGGACCTCGAGCTCCTCATGGTCACTTCCGACCATCATGCTTGGGCCCCCTTCAAATTACCCTTCTGTGGTGTGTGAAATTATTGAAATAGTGGTGGAAACAGTATTAATTATGATAAAATGACGTTCTGAGCGCAGAAAATACCATCAACACTCTTCTTCTTCTTCTTCTTGCATCAGGAGGTTTTCCCTGTAAATCACCTGCATTTTGGTTTAACGTAGTGCAATTTGCTGTGTACTGCATATTATTGAGACCCTTAGAACGACTTCCACGGCAATCCCAGGAGGTCCTCTTCTTGCACCAGCTGCTTTTCCTCCTGGAAATGACCTAGACATTGGATCCAAGTGGCGTAAGGTCTCCTGCTCAATACATAGGGACTCTTAGTCTAGAATCCATAACAATTCTAAGAGGTTCCCTTCTTGCACCAGGTGCTTTTCCTCCTGGGAATGGCCTACAAGTTGGATTCGAGTGCCTTGAGGTCTCGTGTTCAACAAATGAAGACCCTTGGTCTGAAATACGTAACAAACCTAAAAGGTCATCTTCCTGCACGAGGTGCTTTTCCTCCTGGGAATGGCATAGATGTTGGATCCAAGTGGCGTAAGGTCTCCTGTTCAAGAAACGAAGACCCTTGGTCTAAAATACATAACAATTCGAAGAGGTTCCCTTCTTTCACCAGGTGCTTTTCCTCCTGGGAATGGCATAGATGTTGGATCCACGAGGCGCAAGGTCTCCTGTTCAAGAAACGAAGACCCTTGGTCTAAAATACGTAACAATTCGAAGAGGTTCCCTTCTTTCACCAGGTGCTTTTCCTCCTGGGAATGGCCTACACGTTGGATTCGAGTGCCTTGAGGTCTCGTGTTCAACAAATGAAGACCCTTGGTCTGAAATACGTAACAAACCTAAAAGGTCATCTTCCTGCACGAGGTGCTTTTCCTCCTGGGAATGGCATAGATGTTGGATCCAAGTGGCGTAAGGTCTCCTGTTCAAGAAACGAAGACCCTTGGTCTAAAATACATAACAATTCGAAGAGGTTCCCTTCTTTCACCAGGTGCTTTTCCTCCTGGGAATGGCATAGATGTTGGATCCACGAGGCGCAAGGTCTCCTGTTCAAGAAACGAAGACCCTTGGTCTAAAATACGTAACAATTCGAAGAGGTTCCCTTCTTTCACCAGGTGCTTTTCCTCCTGGGAATGGCCTACACGTTGGATTCGAGTGCCTTGAGGTCTCGTGTTCAACAAATGAAGACCCTTGGTCTGAAATACGTAACAAACCTAAAAGGTCATCTTCCTGCACGAGGTGCTTTTCCTCCTGGGAATGGCATAGATGTTGGATCCAAGTGGCGTAAGGTCTCCTGTTCAAGAAACGAAGACCCTTGGTCTAAAATACGTAACAATTCGAAGAGGTTCCCTTCTTTCACCAGGTGCTTTTCCTCCTGGGAATGGCCTACACGTTGGATTCGAGTGCCTTGAGGTCTCGTGTTCAACAAATGAAGACCCTTGGTCTGAAATACGTAACAAACCTAAAAGGTCATCTTCCTGCACGAGGTGCTTTTCCTCCTGGGAATGGCATAGATGTTGGATCCAAGTGGCGTAAGGTCTCCTGTTCAAGAAACGAAGACCCTTGGTCTAAAATACATAACAATTCGAAGAGGTTCCCTTCTTTCACCAGGTGCTTTTCCTCCTGGGAATGGCATAGATGTTGGATCCACGAGGCGCAAGGTCTCCTGTTCAAGAAACGAAGACCCTTGGTCTAAAATACGTAACAATTCGAAGAGGTTCCCTTCTTTCACCAGGTGCTTTTCCTCCTGGGAATGGCCTACACGTTGGATTCGAGTGCCTTGAGGTCTCGTGTTCAACAAATGAAGACCCTTGGTCTGAAATACGTAACAAACCTAAAAGGTCATCTTCCTGCACGAGGTGCTTTTCCTCCTGGGAATGGCATAGATGTTGGATCCAAGTGGCGTAAGGTCTCCTGTTCAAGAAACGAAGACCCTTGGTCTAAAATACATAACAATTCGAAGAGGTTCCCTTCTTTCACCAGGTGCTTCTCCTCCTGGGAATGGCATAGATGTTGGATCCACGAGGCGCAAGGTCTCCTGTTCAAGAAACGAAGACCCTTGGTCTAAAATACGTAACAATTCAAAGAGGTTCCCTTCTTTCACCAGGTGCTTTTCCTCCTGGGAATGGCCTACACGTTGGATTCGAGTGCCTTGAGGTCTCGTGTTCAACAAATGAAGACCCTTGGTCTGAAATACGTAACAAACCTAAAAGGTCATCTTCCTGCACGAGGTGCTTTTCCTCCTGGGAATGGCATAGATGTTGGATCCAAGTGGCGTAAGGTCTCCTGTTCAAGAAACGAAGACCCTTGGTCTAAAATACGTAACGATTCGAAGAGGTTCCCTTCTTTCACCAGGTGCTTTTCCTCCTGGGAATGGCCTACAAGTTGGATTCGAGTGCCTTGAGGTCTCGTGTTCAACAAATGAAGACCCTTGGTCTGAAATACGTAACAAACCTAAAAGGTCATCTTCCTGCACGAGGTGCTTTTCCTCCTGGGAATGACATAGATGTTGGATCCAAGTGGCGTAAGGTCTCCTGTTCAAGAAACGAAGACCCTTGGTCTAAAATACGTAACAATTCGAAGAGGTTCCCTTCTTTCACCAGGTGCTTTTCCTCCTGGGAATGGCCTACAAGTTGGATTCGAGTGCCTTGAGGTCTCGTGTTCAACAAATGAAGACCCTTGGTCTGAAATACGTAACAAACCTAAAAGGTTCCCTTCTTGCACCAGACACTTTTCCTCCTGGGAATGGCATAGAGGTTGGATCCACGAGGCGCAAGGTCTCCTGTTCAAGAAACGAAGACCCTTTGTCTAAAATACGTAACAATTCTAGGAGGTTGCCTTCTTTCACCAGGTGCTTTTCCTCCTGGGAATGGCCTACAAGTTGGATTCGAGTGCCTTGAGGTCTCGTGTTCAACAAATGAAGACCCTTGGTCTGAAATACGTAACAAACCTAAAAGGTCATCTTCCTGCACGAGGTGCTTTTCCTCCTGGGAATGACATAGATGTTGGATCCAAGTGGCGTAAGGTCTCCTGTTCAAGAAACGAAGACCCTTGGTCTAAAATACGTAACAATTCGTAGAGGTTCCCTTCTTTCACCAGGTGCTTTTCCTCCTGGGAATGGCCTACAAGTTGGATTCGAGTGCCTTGAGGTCTCGTGTTCAACAAATGAAGACCCTTGGTCTGAAATACGTAACAAACCTAAAAGGTTCCCTTCTTGCACCAGACACTTTTCCTCCTGGGAATGGCATAGATGTTGGATCCACGAGGCGCAAGGTCTCCTGTTCAAGAAACGAAGACCCTTTGTCTAAAATACGTAACAATTCTAGGAGGTTGCCTTCTTTCACCCGGTGCTTTTCCTCCTGGGAATGGCCTACAAGTTGGATTCGAGTGCCTTGAGGTCTCGTGTTCAACAAATGAAGACCCTTGGTCTGAAATACGTAACAAACCTAAAAGGTCATCTTCCTGCACGAGGTGCTTTTCCTCCTGGGAATGACATAGATGTTGGATCCAAGTGGCGTAAGGTCTCCTGTTCAAGAAACGAAGACCCTTGGTCTAAAATACGTAACAATTCGAAGAGGTTCCCTTCTTTCACCAGGTGCTTTTCCTCCTGGGAATGGCCTACAAGTTGGATTCGAGTGCCTTGAGGTCTCGTGTTCAACAAATGAAGACCCTTGGTCTGAAATACGTAACAAACCTAAAAGGTCATCTTCCTGCACGATATGCTTTTCCTCCTGGGATTGGCATAGATGTTGGATCCAAGTGGCGTAAGGTCTCCTGTTCAAGAAACGAAGACCCTTGGTCTAAAATACGTAACAATTCTAGGAGGTTCCCTTCTTTCACCAGGTGCTTTTCCTCCTGGGAATGGCCTACAAGTTGGATTCGAGTGCCTTGAGGTCTCGTGTTCAACAAATGAAGACCCTTGGTCTGAAATACGTAACAAACCTAAAAGGTTCCCTTCTTGCACCAGACACTTTTCCTCCTGGGAATGGCATAGATGTTGGATCCACGAGGCGCAAGGTCTCCTGTTCAAGAAACGAAGACCCTTTGTCTAAAATACGTAACAATTCTAGGAGGTTGCCTTCTTTCACCCGGTGCTTTTCCTCCTGGGAATGGCCTACAAGTTGGATTCGAGTGCCTTGAGGTCTCGTGTTCAACAAATGAAGACCCTTGGTCTGAAATACGTAACAAACCTAAAAGGTCATCTTCCTGCACGAGGTGCTTTTCCTCCTGGGAATGACATAGATGTTGGATCCAAGTGGCGTAAGGTCTCCTGTTCAAGAAACGAAGACCCTTGGTCTAAAATACGTAACAATTCGAAGAGGTTCCCTTCTTTCACCAGGTGCTTTTCCTCCTGGGAATGGCCTGCAAGTTGGATTCGAGTGCCTTGAGGTCTCGTGTTCAACAAATGAAGACCCTTGGTCTGAAATACGTAACAAACCTAAAAGGTCATCTTCCTGCACGATATGCTTTTCCTCCTGGGATTGGCATAGATGTTGGATCCAAGTGGCGTAAGGTCTCCTGTTCAAGAAACGAAGACCCTTGGTCTAAAATACGTAACAATTCTAGGAGGTTCCCTTCTTTCACCAGGTGCTTTTCCTCCTGGGAATGGCCTACAAGTTGGATTCGAGTGCCTTGAGTTCTCCTGTTTAAGATACGAAGACCCTTGGTCTGAAATACGTAACAATTTTAAGAGGTTCCCTTCCTGCACTTCGAAGCAAGATGATGGGTGATAATCCTCCAAGGTGGAGAGGGAACCGACTATGGACACGAAACGAATTGATTGCTCACATTAATATAATAAAAATAATAAAAAGAACACATCAGTAGGAGTTGAGTGAATTTTGTTAAAAGGGCTTTCAATTCGTTCAAAATTCCTTATATTGTCAAAAAACAGTCCATATAATAATGAAGGCTGGAAGGGATTATGTACTGTTGTTAATTTTTGTCCGTTGCATGGTTATGATTTTTGGCGTTTCTTAAAAGACAACGGAATTGTAAATCCGAGTAACAAAACAACAGAAACCCCGTTGTTTTTTAGAAAGTTATTTATTAATAGCTACCAATATTGTGTTAAGAAATAGAGTGAGATTAAAACATAATTTATTATTAAGTAGGTAATAGGTAGTGAGCTACAGGAGTAAGTTTGTTATACAAAGTGCATTCATATTATAGCAGATACATGAGCAGTGTGTACACTTGTACAGGTTTCTTTCACGTTGTGGTGTAAAATTCGGTTTCAGCAGCTGTCAATGTTCTTTTCATGATTTTAATAAAAGAAGGAAATCTATGAGTAGGTATTTAATCGAATCAACGTGATTAAACCAAAAAGACTGACGTCGGTCTAAGGTTTGGCAATTTTGGTGCATAATGCAGTAGATAGGTGCTTTAGGGCGATTTCATCTCATGACTTTTGTGACAGATTAGTTATTTGTTTGTCGTTATTTCTCATTCTTGTGTCAGCAATCTCAAAACTGGCAGAGCCGATAATACAGCTGGACTGTTTTACCTACTGAAGAGACTGACTCCTTTTATGCACTGGAATTATTGAAATCATCAATAAATTCTCTGAACAGTCACATGATGTGTACCTAATGCAAGACTAACCGGGAACAAGAACGATTTTTTTTATTACGCACGAGTTTGCCATTTTTTTTCTACACTGTGTTGGAGATAACTGTATACTGGTGCTCTGATAACTGCACATTGCGCAGTTACCGGTCCCCAATAATTGCGCAGTGTGCAAAGCAGTTATTTTTTGGATGTTAGATGTTTTTAGTGCCGTAGCAGAATGCGGAGGGGTACTCTTGTCTTTGATTATTCGCTCGCTCGCTCGCTCTATCGCTCGCTCGTCTAGTCTGTCCGTCGGATAACTTGAGAACGGATTGAGATAACGAGCTGAAACTTGGTGTGCAGTTGTGTTTCCCTAAATACTCGGCGGTTATTGCTTTTCGGCCATATCGGACCAAGGGGGTGGTTAGGGGTGGAAAACCGAAAAACTATTAATTGCAATAACTCTAGAACTAGTGGACGTATCTTCCTGAAACTTGGTATGTACGTTCGACCCTCAAGTTTGTTGAAGGTGAAGGGGTGCTAATTTCGGAAAGGTTTTATAGTTCTGTATTCTATTGTGTAATTCCCAATTCCCAATTCCCAAGGTGTCTACAGCTATAAAGTATCGTGCAATGCGGTGTAAAATTATGGATGATGACTACTAGGTCCATTGTCAACTCAATATTGTTCCTACGACTGCTCTTCTTCTAATGTATCATTTTCTCCAGCGTCTAGAATTTGAAGATGTCGAAGCTGTCTAATATTGCTCTTGAAGCGGGTCTCAAATCGGTCCAAGGACATGTACCAAATAACCTACAATAAATGTTTAAAGAAATTGTTCACTATAGGTACCACCTAATTTAGGTTGCTTGTTTAAAGCATCATCCGCTGAGGCCAGCTATTTATTGACAAACATTGGATAAAAATATTGTAACGAACTCGTATGTTAACAAGCGATTAATAATCTCCGTCGATTATTAATCGATTTTATAATACGCTTGTTCGTTAAATTACTATTAAGGACCCCTTAAGGGTGACATGGATCAATTTATTATTTTCGTTTTCAAGAAGTTTGGATTCCTATCCAATTTTAGTATTACGGATACGTAACAATAGATTTACCGTAGTTATATGTGCACAGCACCCAACAACTCTTGCACCTTGCATGCACTTGCAATAGTATCCTTTGATTCCCATAATCGTATCGTTGCCAGGCTCGTAACTAATCCACACTGTCACAGTCAGTTCTCGCAGGGCGTAGGGTAGGTCCACTGGTCAAGAGGGCCCACCGCTGACAAGTGCATACACAAACAAAGGAGTACTGAAAATAAATCGCAAGCCCGATCCCAGGGCGGTGGATCTTCTCCCGTACGGGAGGTAGGTAGCGAATAGGCAGGCTACTAATTGAAGTTGGTACCTAAGGACGCCACTGGCTTTATTTACCCTGATGCGACGACGTCGAAAGCCAGAAATCACAATATAAATCTCCTATAATTTGAAGGGAGTGGCTAGCTTTAGCAATAACACACAAACAATAAAACTATGTACATTTATATGTATGTCGAAGGGGCCTTCTGGGGAGTATAAGTATGCCCAAAGAGTAGTTTGGGGAGCCAGTGGACACTTTGGGGAGCTCCCCAAACGGGTCTTTGTTCAAGGGTCCCTTTGGGGAGTCAAATCCAAGCGCCGCCTACAGGTGACACTTCCCAACTAAGTCGTACAGTTGGTATTACAGTTATCATAAATGTTGCGCCTTACGACGTAAAAATAGCAACCGCAAAAATTTACGTACTTTGAGGTTAAATGGATTGCATAAGCTACCGGCGTCGCTTTATTGACATTGTTGTATCAACGAAATGGTCCCTTTTGGGAGAGATTGGTGCTTTTAAGTTCCAAGTCAGCTGTTGAGTTTTTGAAGATTTTATTCGAGGGGTGAGCCGCAGGGGAAATCTGGTGTACAGGTGCTAGGAAATCTTGGGGAAATCGGGGGAAATGTTCGGGAAATCTGAGAAAATCTGGGAAATCTGGAAAAATTGAGAAAACCTGGAGAAATTTGAGGAAATCTTGAGAAATCTTGGGAAATCTTTCCAAAAGGAAATCTAGTGTACAGGTGCTTGGAAATCTTGGGGTATTCCGAGAAAATCTGAGGAAGTCTTGGGGAAATCTTAGGAAATCTGGGGAAATCTCGGGGAAATCTTTTGAAATCTGACTAAATCTGGGCAAATGTTTCCAAAAGGAAATCTAGTGTACAGGTACCAGAAAATCTTGGGGAATTCCGTGGAAATCTGGGGAAATCTGAGGAAATCTCGGGGAAATCTTAGGATTTCTGGGGAAATCTGAGTAAATCTTGGGAAATTAGAGGAAATCTGGGGAAACCTGAGGAAATCTCGGGGAAATCTCTCCAAAAGAAAATCTAGTGTACAAATGCTAGAAAATGTTGGGGAAATCTGGGGAACGTCACAGCACCACCTCAAATGGGGGTGTTACAGTTTCCAAACCGACTCCCCTTTCCGTATGGTGAACCGGCCCGAGTCAGGAGTCCTTCTATTGTAACCTAAGTTACCTAAGCATAAAAAATTTATTTTCTCTAATATTTGAATTCCCCAAAGGGACCAATACAGAAACAATAAGTGTCAAACGTGTATATGCAGCGGTCCCTATGGGGAAGTGTTCCCTAATATCAAAAAAAGCAAAATTTTCGAGGTTTCCTCACAGAAATCATTACAAAACCAGTTCAAATCACAGCATAGATGCCGCACGATGGTTTCTAAGCAAGTGACGTGCTCAAAAATAATCCGTTTCTACAAACAGGGTTGTTAGTCTCCAAATCGACTCCCCCTTCCATGTGGTGAACCTGGTCGAGCCAGGAGTCCTTCTAATGTAGAAAAAGTAGCCTAAGCCGAAAAAGGTTTTTTTCCAAAAATTTTAGTTCCCCAAAGAGATCAATGCATAGACGACAAGTGTCAATTGTGTATATGCAACGGTCCCTATGGGGAAGTGTTATCTGATAACGAGAGAACCAACCTTTTTGAGGTTTCTTAGCAGAAAACTTCACAGAACAATCTCAAATCACTGCATGCCTCACGAGGGTTCCTAAGTAAGTGACGCACTCAAAAGTAATCCCTTTTCATAAATAGGGGTGTTACAGTCTCCAAAGCGACTCCCCCTTCCGTGTGATGAACCTGGCCGAGTCAGGAGTCCTTCTATTGTAGAAAAAAGTAGCCTAAGCCCAAAAATATTTTTTTCTCCAAAAATTTTAGTTCCCCAAAGGGATCAATACATAGACAACAAATGTCATTAGTGTCTATGCAATGGTCCCTTTTGGGAAGCTTGCAAAACATTTCTTTTTTTGTTTTGCAAACAAATTTTCCCAAACTAGAGGTGGCGTGAAAATTTAATGGTACAGAGGAGCCTCCAGCAGCTTTCAATTGTAATGTCCCATTCAAAGTAGCTTATAATGTGCCCAAATTAGTAGAAAATCCGCAGTATGGAAGTAGAGGATACAATGCGAACATTTTTGAGATTCGTGTATTTACTTTTGACACTGACCACTCCCAGGGACCCTACTTTTATACCACAGGACAAATCAAAGCTGCTATGGTACAATAAAGCTATAAAAAGGTTAAACTAAGCTTTTTTAGAAAATTGAGTATCCCAAAGGGACCAATACATAGACCGTAGTGTATATACAATGGTCCCTTTGGGGAAGTGTTTTATATCGAGAAAGACAACCTTTTTGATATTTCTTTGAACAGAACCTTTCGGAACACTGCATAAATGCCTCACGGTGGTTCCTAAATAAGTGAGGTACTCGAAAGCAGTCCTTTTGCACAACTGGGGTGCTGCAGTCTCCAAATCGAGTTTTCCTTTCCGTGTGGTAAAGCGGGTCGTAAAAAACACCCTAAGCCCAAAAATGGTATTTTCTCAAAAATTTAAGTTCCCCAAAGGGACCAATGCCTAGACAACAAGTGTCAATTGTGTATATGCAATGGTCCCTTTGGGGAAGTGTTTCTTTTATATCGAGAAAGACAACCTTTTTGATTTTTCTTCGCATGAAACCTCACAGAACCACCTCTAATCACAAATATATAATATATTTAGTGATTGGAGGTGGCATATTATGCCTCGTGATGGTTCCTAAGCGAGTGACGTACTCAAAGCGAAAGTCATCCCACAAATGGGGGTGGTCCCATGCCAAGATCTAGTCCCTCATCCTTGCGGCGAACTGGGCCTCTTCAGGGGTCATTCTTATGTGAAGAAATGTAGCCTAACCTCAAAAATGTTATTATCGCAGAAATTTAGGTTCTCCAAAGGGACCAATACATATACAACAAATGTCAATAGTGTATATGCAACGGTCCCTATGAGGAAGTGTTCTCTGACAACGAGAAATCCAACATTTTTGAGGTTTCTTCGCAGAAAATTTCACAGAACTACCTCAAATCACTACATACATGCCTCACGAAGGCTCCTAAGTAGGTGACGCGCTCAAAAGTAATCCCTTTTCATAAACAGGGGTGTTACAGTCTCCAAAGCAACTCCCCCTTCCGTGTGATGTACCTGGCCGAGCCAGGAGTCCTTCTATTTTAGAGAAAAGTAGCCCAAGCCCAAAAATGTTTTTTACCACAAATTTTAGTTCCCCAAAGGGATCAATACATAGACAACAACTGTTATGAGTGTCTATGAAATGGTCCCTTTCGGGAAGCTTCAAAACTTTGCATTTTTGGTTTTGCAAACAAATTTTCCACAAACTAGAGGTGGAGTGAAAATTTAATGGTTCAGAGCAGCCTCCAGCAGCTGTCAATTGTAACATCCCATCCAAAGTAGCTTATAATGTGCCCAAATTAATAGAAAATCCGCAGCATGGAAGTAGAGGATACAATGCGAACATTTTTGAAATTCGTGTATTTACTTTTGATACTGACCACTCCCAGGGACCCTAGTTTTATACCACAGGACAAATCAAAGCTGCTATGGTACAATAAAGCTATAAAAAGGTTAAACTAAGCTTTTTTAGAAAATTGAGTATCCCAAAGGGACCAATACATAGACCGTAGTGTATATACAATGGTCCCTTTGGGGAAGTGTTTTATATCGAGAAAGACAACCCTTTTATATTTCTTTGAACAGAACCTTTCGGAACACTGCATAAATGCCTCACGGTGGTTCCTAAATAAGTGAGGTACTCAAAAGCAGTCCTTTTGCACAACTGGGGGTGCTGCAGTCTCCAAATCGAGTTCTCCTTTCCGTGTGGTAAAGCGGGTCGTAAAAAACACCCTAAGCCCAAAAATGGTATTTTCTCAAAAATTTAAGTTCCCCAAAGGGACCAATGCCTAGACAACAAGTGTCAATTGTGTATATGCAATGGTCCCTTTGGGGAAGTGTTTCTTTTATATCGAGAAAGACAATCTTTTTGATTTTTCTTCGCATGAAACCTCACAGAACCACCTCTAATCACAAATATAGGTATAATATATTTAGTGATTGGAGGTGGCATATTGTGCCTCGTGATGGTTCCTAAGCGAGTGACGTACTCAAAGCGAAAGTCATGCCACAAATGGGGGTGGTCCCATGCCAAGATCTAGTCCCTCATCCTTGCGGCGAACTGGGCCTCTTCAGGAGTCATTCTTATGTGAAGAAATGTAGCCTAACCTCAAAAATGTTATTATCTCAGAAATTTAGGTTCTCCAAAGGGACCAATACATATACAACAAATGTCAATAGTGTATATGCAACGGTCCCTATGGGGAAGTGTTCTCTGACAACGAGAAATCCAACATTTTTGAGGTTTCTTCGCAGAAAATTTCACAGAACTACCTCAAATCACTACATACATGCCTCACGAAGGCTCCTAAGTAGGTGACGCACTCAAAAGTAATCCCTTTTCATAAACAGGGGTGTTACAGTCTCCAAAGCAACTCCCCCTTCCGTGTGATGTACCTGGCCGAGCCAGGAGTCCTTCTATTTTAGAGAAAAGTAGCCCAAGCCCAAAAATGTTTTTTACCACAAATTTTAGTTCCCCAAAGGGATCAATACATAGACAACAACTGTCATTAGTGTCTATGAAATGGTCCCTTTCGGGAAGCTTCAAAACTTTGCATTTTTGGTTTTGCAAACAAATTTTCCACAAACTAGAGGTGGAGTGAAAATTTAATGGTTCAGAGCAGCCTCCAGCAGCTGTCAATTGTAACATCCCATCCAAAGTAGCTTATAATGTGCCCAAATTAATAGAAAATCCGCAGCATGGAAGTAGAGGATACAATGCGAACATTTTTGAAATTCGTGTATTTACTTTTGATACTGACCACTCCCAGGGACCTTAGTTTTATACCACAGGACAAATCAAAGCTGCTATGGTACAATAAAGCTATAAAAAGGTTAAACTAAGCTTTTTTAGAAAATTGAGTATCCCAAAGGGACCAATACATAGACCGTAGTGTATATACAATGGTCCCTTTGGGGAAGTGTTTTATATCGAGAAAGACAACCTTTTTGATATTTCTTTGAACAGAACCTTTCGGAACACTGCATAAATGCCTCACGGTGGTTCCTAAATAAGTGAGGTACTCAAAAGCAGTCCTTTTGCACAACTGGGGGTGCTGCAGTCTCCAAATCGAGTTCTCCTTTCCGTGTGGTAAAGCGGGTCGTAAAAAACACCCTAAGCCCAAAAATGGTATTTTCTCAAAAATTTAAGTTCCCCAAAGGGACCAATGCCTAGACAACAAGTGTCAATTGTGTATATGCAATGGTCCCTTTGGGGAAGTGTTTCTTTTATATCGAGAAAGACAATCTTTTTGATTTTTCTTCGCATGAAACCTCACAGAACCACCTCTAATCACAAATATATAATATATTTAGTGATTGGAGGTGGCATATTGTGCCTCGTGATGGTTCCTAAGCGAGTGACGTACTCAAAGCGAAAGTCATCCCACAAATGGGGGTGGTCCCATGCCAAGATCTAGTCCCTCATCCTTGCGGCGAACTGGGCCTCTTCAGGGGTCATTCTTATGTGAAGAAATGTAGCCTAACCTCAAAAATGTTATTATCTCAGAAATTTAGGTTCTCCAAAGGGACCAATACATATACAACAAATGTCAATAGTGTATATGCAACGGTCCCTATGGGGAAGTGTTCTCTGACAACGAGAAATCCAACATTTTTGAGGTTTCTTCGCAGAAAATTTCACAGAACTACCTCAAATCACTACATACATCCCTCACGAAGGCTCCTAAGTAGGTGACGCACTCAAAAGTAATCCCTTTTCATAAACAGGGGTGTTACAGTCTCCAAAGCAACTCCCCCTTCCGTGTGATGTACCTGGCCGAGCCAGGAGTCCTTCTATTTTAGAGAAAAGTAGCCCAAGCCCAAAAATGTTTTTTACCACAAATTTTAGTTCCCCAAAGGGATCAATACATAGACAACAACTGTCATTAGTGTCTATGAAATGGTCCCTTTCGGGAAGCTTCAAAACTTTGCATTTTTGGTTTTGCAAACAAATTTTCCACAAACTAGAGGTGGAGTGAAAATTTAATGGTTCAGAGCAGCCTCCAGCAGCTGTCAATTGTAACATCCCATCCAAAGTAGCTTATAATGTGCCCAAATTAATAGAAAATCCGCAGCATGGAAGTAGAGGATACAATGCGAACATTTTTGAGATTCGTGTATTTACTTTTGATACTGACCACTCCCAGGGACCCTAGTTTTATACCACAGGACAAATCAAAGCTGCTATGGTACAATAAAGCTATAAAAAGGTTAAACTAAGCTTTTTTAGAAAATTGAGTATCCCAAAGGGACCAATACATAGACCGTAGTGTATATACAATGGTCCCTTTGGGGAAGTGTTTTATATCGAGATAGACAACCTTTTTGATATTTCTTTGAACAGAACCTTTCGGAACACTGCATAAATGCCTCACGGTGGTTCCTAAATAAGTGAGGTACTCAAAAGCAGTCCTTTTGCACAACTGGGGGTGCTGCAGTCTCCAAATCGAGTTCTCCTTTCCGTGTGGTAAAGCGGGTCGTAAAAAACACCCTAAGCCCAAAAATGGTATTTTCTCAAAAATTTAAGTTCCCCAAAGGGACCAATGCCTAGACAACAAGTGTCAATTGTGTATATGCAATGGTCCCTTTGGGGAAGTGTTTCTTTTATATCGAGAAAGACAATCTTTTTGATTTTTCTTCGCATGAAACCTCACCGAACCACCTCTAATCACAAATATATAATATATTTAGTGATTGGAGGTGGCATATTGTGCCTCGTGATGGTTCCTAAGCGAGTGACGTACTCAAAGCGAAAGTCATCCCACAAATGGGGGTGGTCCTATGCCAAGATCTAGTCCCTCATCCTTGCGGCGAACTGGGCCTCTTCAGGAGTCATTCTTATGTGAAGAAATGTAGCCTAACCTCAAAAATGTTATTATCTCAGAAATTTAGGTTCTCCAAAGGGACCAATACATATACAACAAATGTCAATAGTGTATATGCAACGGTCCCTATGGGGAAGTGTTCTCTGACAACGAGAAATCCAACATTTTTGAGGTTTCTTCGCAGAAAATTTCACAGAACTACCTCAAATCACTACATACATGCCTCACGAAGGCTCCTAAGTAGGTGACGCCCTCAAAAGTAATCCCTTTTCATAAACAGGGGTGTTACAGTCTCCAAAGCAACTCCCCCTTCCGTGTGATGTACCTGGCCGAGCCAGGAGTCCTTCTATTTTAGAGAAAAGTAGCCCAAGCCCAAAAATGTTTTTTACCACAAATTTTAGTTCCCCAAAGGGATCAATACATAGACAACAACTGTCATTAGTGTCTATGAAATGGTCCCTTTCGGGAAGCTTCAAAACTTTGCATTTTTGGTTTTGCAAACAAATTTTCCACAAACTAGAGGTGGAGTGAAAATTTAATGGTTCAGAGCAGCCTCCAGCAGCTGTCAATTGTAACATCCCATCCAAAGTAGCTTATAATGTGCCCAAATTAATAGAAAATCCGCAGCATGGAAGTAGAGGATACAATGCGAACATTTTTGAAATTCGTGTATTTACTTTTGATACTGACCACTCCCAGGGACCTTAGTTTTATACCACAGGACAAATCAAAGCTGCTATGGTACAATAAAGCTATAAAAAGGTTAAACTAAGCTTTTTTAGAAAATTGAGTATCCCAAAGGGACCAATACATAGACCGTAGTGTATATACAATGGTCCATTTGGGGAAGTGTTTTATATCGAGAAAGACAACCTTTTTGATATTTCTTTGAACAGAACCTTTCGGAACACTGCATAAATGCCTCACGGTGGTTCCTAAATAAGTGAGGTACTCAAAAGCAGTCCTTTTGCACAACTGGGGGTGCTGCAGTCTCCAAATCGAGTTCTCCTTTCCGTGTGGTAAAGCGGGTCGTAAAAAACACCCTAAGCCCAAAAATGGTATTTTCTCAAAAATTTAAGTTCCCCAAAGGGACCAATGCCTAGACAACAAGTGTCAATTGTGTATACGCAATGGTCCCTTTGGGGAAGTGTTTCTTTTATATCGAGAAAGACAATCTTTTTAATTTTTCTTCGCATGAAACCTCACGGAACCACCTCTAATCACAAATATATAATATATTTAGTGATTGGAGGTGGCATATTGTGCCTCGTGATGGTTCCTAAGCGAGTGACTTACTCAAAGCGAAAGTCATCCCACAAATGGGGGTGGTCCCATGCCAAGATCTAGTCCCTCATCCTTGCGGCGAACTGGGACTCTTCAGGAGTCATTCTTATGTGAAGAAATGTAGCCTAACCTCAAAAATGTTATTATCTCAGAAATTTAGGTTCTCCAAAGGGACCAATACATATACAACAAATGTCAATAGTGTATATGCAACGGTCCCTATGGGGAAGTGTTCTCTGACAACGAGAAATCCAACATTTTTGAGGTTTCTTCGCAGAAAATTTCACAGAACTACCTCAAATCACTACATACATCCCTCACGAAGGCTCCTAAGTAGGTGACGCACTCAAAAGTAATCCCTTTTCATAAACAGGGGTGTTACAGTCTCCAAAGCAACTCCCCCTTCCGTGTGATGTACCTGATGGCCGAGCCAGGAGTCCTTCTATTTTAGAGAAAAGTAGCCCAAGCCCAAAAATGTTTTTTACCACAAATTTTAGTTCCCCAAAGGGATCAATACATAGACAACAACTGTCATTAGTGTCTATGAAATGGTCCCTTTCGGGAAGCTTCAAAACTTTGCATTTTTGGTTTTGCAAACAAATTTTCCACAAACTAGAGGTGGAGTGAAAATTTAATGGTTCAGAGCAGCCTCCAGCAGCTGTCAATTGTAACATCCCATCCAAAGTAGCTTATAATGTGCCCAAATTAATAGAAAATCCGCAGCATGGAAGTAGAGGATACAATGCGAACATTTTTGAGATTCGTGTATTTACTTTTGATACTGACCACTCCCAGGGACCCTAGTTTTATACCACAGGACAAATCAAAGCTGCTATGGTACAATAAAGCTATAAAAAGGTTAAACTAAGCTTTTTTAGAAAATTGAGTATCCCAAAGGGACCAATACATAGACCGTAGTGTATATACAATGGTCCCTTTGGGGAAGTGTTTTATATCGAGATAGACAACCTTTTTGATATTTCTTTGAACAGAACCTTTCGGAACACTGCATAAATGCCTCACGGTGGTTCCTAAATAAGTGAGGTACTCAAAAGCAGTCCTTTTGCACAACTGGGGGTGCTGCAGTCTCCAAATCGAGTTTTCCTTTCCGTGTGGTAAAGCGGGTCGTAAAAAACACCCTAAGCCCAAAAACGGTATTTTCTCAAAAATTTAAGTTCCCCAAAGGGACCAATGCCTAGACAACAAGTGTCAATTGTGTATATGCAATGGTCCCTTTGTGGAAGTGTTTCTTTTATATCGAGAAAGACAATCTTTTTGATTTTTCTTCGCATGAAACCTCACAGAACCACCTCTAATCACAAATATATAATATATTTAGTGATTGGAGGTGGCATATTATGCCTCGTGATGGTTCCTAAGCGAGTGACGTACTCAAAGCGAAAGTCATCCCACAAATGGGGGTGGTCCCATGCCAAGATCTAGTCCCTCATCCTTGCGGCGAACTGGGCCTCTTCAGGAGTCATTCTTATGTGAAGAAATGTAGCCTAACCTCAAAAATGTTATTATCTCAGAAATTTAGGTTCTCCAAAGGGACCAATACATATACAACAAATGTCAATAGTGTATATGCAACAGTCCCTATGGGGAAGTGTTCTCTGACAACGAGAAATCCAACATTTTTGAGGTTTCTTCGCAGAAAATTTCACAGAACTACCTCAAATCACTACATACATGCCTCACGAAGGCTCCTAAGTAGGTGACCCACTCAAAAGTAATCCCTTTTCATAAACAGGGGTGTTACAGTCTCCAAAGCAACTCCCCCTTCCGTGTGATGTACCTGGCCGAGCCAGGAGTCCTTCTATTTTAGAGAAAAGTAGCCCAAGCCCAAAAATGTTTTTTACCACAAATTTAATTCCCCAAAGGGATCAATACATAGACAACAACTGTCATTAGTGTCTATGAAATGGTCCTTTTCGGGAAGCTTCAAAACTTTGCATTTTTGGTTTTGCAAACAAATTTTCCACAAACTAGAGGTGGAGTGAAAATTTAATGGTTCAGAGCAGCCTCCAGCAGCTGTCAATTGTAACATCCCATTCAAAGTAGCTTATAATGTGTCCAAATTAATAGAAAATCCGCAGCATGGAAGTAGAGGATACAATGCGAACATTTTTGAGATTCGTGTATTTACTTTTGATACTGACCACTCCCAGGGACCCTAGTTTTATACCACAGGACAAATCAAAGCTGCTATGGTACAATAAAGCTATAAAAAGGTTAAACTAAGCTTTTTTAGAAAATTGAGTATCCCAAAGGGACCAATACATAGACCGTAGTGTATATACAATGGTCCCTTTGGGGAAGTGTTTTATATCGAGAAAGACAACCTTTTTGATATTTCTTTGAACAGAACCTTTCGGAACACTGCATAAATGCCTCACGGTGGTTCCTAAATAAGTGAGGTACTCAAAAGCAGTCCTTTTGCACAACTGGGGGTGCTGCAGTCAACAAATCGAGTTTTCCTTTCCGTGTGGTAAAGCGGGTCGTAAAAAACACCCTAAGCCCAAAAATGGTATTTTCTCAAAAATTTAAGTTCCCCAAAGGGACCAATGCCTAGACAACAAGTGTCAATTGTGTATATGCAATGGTCCCTTTGGGGAAGTGTTTCTTTTATATCGAGAAAGACAATCTTTTTGATTTTTCTTCGCATGAAACCTCACAGAACCACCTCTAATCACAAATATATAATATATTTAGTGATTGGAGGTGGCATATTATGCCTCGTGATGGTTCCTAAGCGAGTGACGTACTCAAAGCGAAAGTCATCCCACAAATGGGAGTGGTCCCATGCCAAGATCTAGTCCCTCATCCTTGCGGCGAACTGGGCCTCTTCAGGAGTCATTCTTATGTGAAGAAGTGTAGCCTAACCTCAAAAATGTTATTATCTCAGAAATTTAGGTTCTCCAAAGGGACCATTACATATACAGCAAATGTCAATAGTGTATATGCAACGGTCCCTATGGGGAAGTGTTCTCTGACAACGAGAAATCCAACATTTTTGAGGTTTCTTCGCAGAAAATTTCACAGAACTACCTCAAATCACTACATACATGCCTCACGAAGGCTCCTAAGTAGGTGACGCACTCAAAAGTAATCCCTTTTCATAAACAGGGGTGTTACAGTCTCCAAAGCAACTCCCCCTTCCGTGTGATGAGCCTGGCCGAGTCAGGAGTCCTGCTATTGTAGAAAAATGTAGCCTAAGACCAAAAACTTCTTTTCACAAAAATTTTAGTTCCCCAAGGGATCAATGGCGAAAGGGCCTTTGAATTTGAATTAATTCACTCAAAGTACACCTAATATGTACTTCAGTTACTGCTTGGTATTAATCGTAGTAATTCCACGTATTCGCATGTAATCCTGTTAATGCTAAAAGTGGTCCGCTTAATCCTCTGGTAATTTGGTACTCCAGTAGTAATTTTAAATGTAATCCAAGTAATTCTGTACGTAATCCTAGTAATTCCAACAGTAATTCAGCCAGTTCTATTTTATAAACTTAATTAAGAATGGTGAATCAGATGGAACAGCTGATCGCGTTTGTAATGGTAATTCATGTAATTCATGTACTTCACGAGCGTAATCTAAATAATTCTAGTAATTCTGAATGTAATTTTTGTAATTCCACGGTAATCCTGACTCTAATTAGTGTTTAGATTACTAAAACCTTTTACTAACTCTAATCTTGCTAATCTTAACTTGTACACCTAAGCCTGGTAGTGAATTGCCCCTCAGAAGGAACTGTCTTGGATAAGCTCAATAATAATCTTAGGCAACCAAATATACTAATTTATCGTTCACGCAAGGGGCCGTTTGGGGAGGCCGATTTGGACCAATCCGGTGGTTAGCCGAGATCAGAACCATGTTCCTCCCCAAAGTGACCTTTGCATGCTTTTTTTAAATATCTCTCAAACGCAATGTCCTAAAATCATAAAAATTTGATCTACGGGATCAGCGCATAATCTTCTTTAATATCAGGCTAAAAAATAGCACCCCCAAAAACAGCTCCTCAAAGGGCCCTCTTGATATACATATACAGGGTGGTCCAACAAAAAGTTTCCACCCCTAATATCTCGTGAACGGAACGAAATATAAAAATTTGCTCGGACAGGTCGATTTTTGTTTCGAGGGGGGCACTTTAATCCGCGGTTGGTAAAATTCCACAACGCAACCCCTAACCCCCACTGACCCCAACTTCAAAATCTCAAATGGTAACCCCCCACTTGTGATGCATCATTTTAAAGCAAATTTAATTGCCAACCCAACGATGTAAAAATTTCTGGGATTTGATCAACTCCAGCGCCCTCTACGGTCAAATCTTAAATTACATTAGGGCTCTCCGTGATACATTATTTGAAAGGGTTTGAAATTCTCTGTAAAACGATGCAAGAATTTTTGAAATCCATTCACTCGTTCAAAAGTTACATTGAAGAACATGAGCTGGTTTTGGGCCTAGAAATCCTTCAAGTTTACGCCTGTAACTTTTGAACGAGTGGATAGATTTCAAAATTTGTTACATCGGTTTAGAAAGAATGTCAAACCCTTTCAATTGATGTATTACGAATGGCCCTAATGTAGTTTAAAATTTGACCATAGAGGGCGCTGGAGTTAAATAAAGCACAAAAATTCTTGGAGCGTTGGATTGACAATGAAATTAGCTTTGAAATAATGCATCACAAGTGGGGGGTTGCCATTTGAATTTTTGAAGAGGGGGTTAGTAGGGGTCAGGGGGTGTGAGGAAAAATTTCACCAAGGGCGAATTTAGGTGTGCCCCTCAAAATAAAAATCCACCTGTTCGAACAAATTTTTATATTTCGCTCCGTTCACGAGATATTCGGGGTGGAAACTTTTCGTTGGACCACCCTGTATATGTATGCGTATTGATCCCTTTGGGGAGGCAAATTCAGGGGGTTCTTTTATCGACTGAAATCAAAGAATTGACCGCGATTGTTGATTTGCTCCGACTTTTACTGCCCTAGGGCAATCCGTTTCGAAACTGTGCTCATTAATCATATAATGGTCAGTTTGGGGAGGTGACCTGGTTCTGATCTCGGCTAGTGATTCTGCATTCCCAAACTGACCATTATATATTTTTCTCCAATGGATATATAACTGGTTGTCTAAATTGACAAATCCATAGACAACAGTATATGTACAACGATCCCTTTGAGGAAGTATTCCTTAACAATTACTGCAAATAGAGACGTTTTTTCTAGAGGAACATATCAGTAGTTCCCACTTTGTACAGATATGTTTCATGACGTTTGGGGTACTTGGTTTTAGTGGACAGTAGCCTTTGATACTACTTTTTACACTGAAAGAACCCTTAGGGTGATCCGACTTATTACTCGAAGTAAGGATTCGCCCTGGGGAATGTAACGCCCCTATTTGTGGAAAGAGTAACTCCCTACTCAATTAGGAAACTTCATGAGGCAATCGTGCGGTGATTACTGATTTTCTGAGAAAAACCTTAGGAACGGCGCTTTGGCGCTTTTGGTGACAGTCACATTTTTGGACATTTCTGCTTTGAAAGGGTTCTGTTCATCACAAGTAGGGGGACGGGAGGTAGTTCTGTGAGCTTTTCTGCGAACAAATAATTTTATTATGTTTGGGGTAGTGATTTGAGGTGGCTCTTGTGAGGTTTCTGCTAGGAAACCTCAAAGATGTTGTATTTATCGAAATTAGGGAAAGCTTCCCCAAAGGGATCAATGTACATACCCTATTGACATATATTGTCTATCTATTGGTCCCTTTGGGAAACTCTAATTTTAGAGAAAATCACATTTTTGGGCGTAAGCTATTTTTTTCTACATTGGGAGGACTCCTGAACAGGCCCGTTCACCACCCGGAAGGGAGAGTCTATTTGGGGAATGTAGCACCCCTATCTGCGGAAAGGGGTTAGCTTTGAGTACGACACTCCCTTAGAAACCATCATGAGGCTTCGGGCAACGGTTTGAGGTGGTTCTTGCAAGGTTTCTGCCTCAAAAATGTTGCATTTCTAGATATTAGAGAAAGCCTCCCCAAAGGGATCAATGTACATACCCTATTGACGTATATTGTCTATCTATTGGTCCCTTTGGGAAACTGTAATTTTAGAGAAACTGACATTTTTGGGCGTAAGCTATTTTTTTCTACATTGGGAGGACTCCTGAACAGGCCCGTTCACCACCCGGAAGGGAGAGTCTATTTGGGGAATGCAGCACCCCTATCTGCGAAAAGGGATTAGCTTTGGGTACGACACTCCCTTAGGAACCATCATGAGGCTTCGGGCAACGGTTTGAGGTGGTTCTTGCAAGGTTTCTGCCTCAAAAATGTTGCATTTCTAGATATTAGAGAAAGCCTCCCCAAAGGGATCAATGTACATACCCTATTGACGTATATTGTCTATCTATTGGTCCCTTTGGGAAACTGTAATTTTAGAGAAACTGACATTTTTGGGCGTAAGCTATTTTTTTCTACATTGGGAGGACTCCTGAACAGGCCCGTTCACCACCCGGAAGGGAGAGTCTATTTGGGGAATGCAGCACCCCTATCTGCGAAAAGGGATTAGCTTTGGGTACGACACTCCCTTAGGAACCATCATGAGGCTTCGGGCAACGGTTTGAGGTGGTTCTTGCAAGGTTTCTGCCTCAAAAATGTTGCATTTCTCGATATTAGAGAAAGCTTCCCCAAAGGGATCAATGTACATACCCTATTGACGGATATTGTCTATCTATTGGCCCCTTTGGGGAATTTAATTTTCTAACAAAAAATCTATTTCACCCTTTCTGGTGTTTTATTGTGCCCTAGTAGCTTTCAACTGTTTTGTAGTATAAAACTAGGGTTCCTAGTATTGGTCAGTACCAAAAGTAGGTACGCGAGTTCCAAAAATCTTCGGATTGTAAACTATACTAGCATCCTACGGATTATCTACTAGTTTGGGCAAATTTGAAGCTTTAATTCAGATATGACATTGCAAATGAGTACGTCAATCACTTAAAAGACATCATGAAACTTCAGGCCGTGATTCGAGGTGGTCTTGTGAGGTTTTCTAGCACAAAACCTCAAAAGTGTTGCTTTTCTCGATATTAGGAAAGGCTTCCCCAAAGGG
This sequence comes from Pycnomerus fuliginosus, assembly GCA_963924575.1. Taxonomy (NCBI): domain Eukaryota; kingdom Metazoa; phylum Arthropoda; class Insecta; order Coleoptera; family Zopheridae; genus Pycnomerus; species Pycnomerus fuliginosus. The sequence goes on along the minus strand of OZ004623.1, from coordinate 2,548,874 downwards.
ATCAATGTACATACCCTATTGACGTATATTGTCTATCTATTGGTCCCTTTGGGAAACTCTAATTTTAGAGAAAATCACATTTTTGGGCGTAAGCTATTTTTTTCTACATTGCGAGGACTCCTGAACAGGCCCGTTCACCACCCGGAAGGGAGAGTCTATTTGGGGAATGTAGCACCCCTATCTGCGGAAAGGGGTTAGCTTTGAGTACAACACTCCCTTAGAAACCATCATGCGGCTTCGGGCAATGGTTTGAGGTGGTTCTTACGAGGTTTCTGCTAGGAAACCTCAAAAATGTTGCATTTCTCGATATTAGAGAAAGCTTCCCCAAAGGGATCAATGTACATACCCTATTGACGTATATTGTCTATCTATTGGTCCCTTTGGGAAACTCTAATTTTAGAGAAACTCACATTTTTGGGCGTAAGCTATTTTTTTCTACATTGGGAGGACTCCTGAACAGGCCCGTTTACCACCCGGAAGGGAGAGTCTATTTGGGGAATGTAGCACCCCTATATGGGTTAAGGTATTAGCTTTAACTACGACACTCCCTTAGGAACCACCATGAGGCTTCGGGCAATGGTTTGAGGTGGTTCCTGCGAAGTTTCTGCTAAGAAACCTCAAAAATGTAGCATTTCTCGATATTAGAGAAAGCTTCCCCAAAGGGATCTATGTACATACCCTATTGACGTATATTGTCTATCTATTGGTCCCTTTGGGAAACTCTAATTTTAGAGAAAATCACATTTTTGGGCGTAAGCTATTTTTTTCTATATTGGGAGGACTCCTGAACAGGCCCGTTCACCACCCGGAAGGGAGAGTCTATTTGGGGAATGTAGCACCCCTATCTGCGAAAAGGGATTAGCTTTGGGTACGACACTCCCTTAGGAACCATCGTGAGGCTTCGGGCAACGGTTTGAGGTGGTTCTTGCAAGGTTTCTGCCTCAAAAATGTTGCATTTCTCGATATTAGAGAAAGCTTCCCCAAAGGGATCAATGTACATACCCTATTGACGTATATTGTCTATCTATTGGTCCCTTTGGGGAATTTCATTTTCTAATAAAAAATTATTTCACCCTCTCTGGTGCTTTATTGTGCCCTAGTAGCTTTCAACTGTTTTGTAGTATAAAACTAGGGTTCCTAGTATTGGTCAGTACCAAAAGTAGGTACACGAGTTCCAAAAATCTTCGGATTGTACCCTATACTAGCATCCTACGGATTATCTACTAGTTTGGGCAAATTTGAAGCTTTAATTCAGATATGACATTGCAATTGAGTACGTCAATCACTTAAAAGACATTATGAAACTTCAGGCCGTGATTCGAGGTGGTCTTGTGAGGTTTTCTAGCACAAAACCTCAAAAGTGTTGCTTTTCTCGATATTAGGGAAGGCTTCCCCAAAGGGATCAATGTACATACCCTATTGACGTATATTGTCTATCTATTGGTCCCTTTGGGAAACTCTAATTTTAGAGAAAATCACATTTTTGGGCGTAAGCTATTTTTTCTACATTGGGAGGACTCCTGAACAGGCCCGTTCACCACCCGGAAGGGAGAGTCTATTTGGGGAATGTAGCACCCCTATCTGCGGAAAGGGGTTAGCTTTGAGTACGACACTCCCTTAGAAACCATCATGCGGCTTCGGGCAATGGTTTGAGGTGGTTCTTACGAGGTTTCTGCTAGGAAACCTCAAAAATGTTGCATTTCTCGATATTAGAGAAAGCTTCCCCAAAGGGATCAATGTACATACCCTATTGACGTATATTGTCTATCTATTGGTCCCTTTGGGAAACTCTAATTTTAGAGAAAATCACATTTTTGGGCGTAAGCTATTTTTTTTCTACATTGGGAGGACTCCTAAACAGGCCCTTTCACCACCCGGAAGGGAGAGTCTATTTGGGGAATGTAGCACCCCTATCTGCGAAAAGGGATTAGCTTTGGGTACGACACTCCCTTAGGAACCATCATGAGGCTTCGGGCAACGGTTTGAGGTGGTTCTTGCAAGGTTTTTGCCTCAAAAATGTTGCATTTCTCGATATTAGAGAAAGCTTCCCCAAAGGGATCAATGTACATACCCTATTGACGTATATTGTCTATCTATTGGTCCCTTTGGGGAATTTAATTTTCTAATAAAAAATCTATTTCACCCTCTCTGGTGCTTTATTGTGCCCTAGTAGCTTTCAACTGTTTTGTAGTATAAAACTAGGGTTCCTAGTATTGGTCAGTACCAAAAGTAGGTACACGAGTTCCAAAAATCTTCGGATTGTACCCTATACTAGCATCCTACGGATTATCTACTAGTTTGGGCAAATTTGAAGCTTTAATTCAGATATGACATTGCAATTGAGTACGTCAATCACTTAAAAGACATCATGAAACTTCAGGCCGTGATTCGAGGTGGTCTTGTGAGGTTTTCTAGCACAAAACCTCAAAAGTGTTGCTTTTCTCGATATTAGGGAAGGCTTCCCCAAAGGGATCAATGTACATACCCTATTGACGTATATTGTCTATCTATTGGTCCCTTTGGGAAACTCTAATTTTAGAGAAAATCACATTTTTGGGCGTAAGCTATTTTTTTCTACATTGGGAGGACTCCTGAACAGGCCCGTTCACCACCCGGAAGGGAGAGTCTATTTGGGGAATGTAGCACCTCTATCTGCGGAAATGGGTTAGCTTTGAGTACGACACTCCCTTAGAAACCATCATGCGGCTTCGGGCAATGGTTTGAGGTGGTTCTTGCAAGGTTTCTGCCTCTAAAATGTTGCATTTCTCGATATTAGAGAAAGCTTCCCCAAAGGGATCAATGTACATACCCTATTGACGTATATTGTCTATCTATTGGTCCCTTTGGGGAATTTAATTTTCTAATAAAAAATCTATTTCACCCTTTCTGGTGCTTTATTGTGCCCTAGTAGCTTTCAACTGTTTTGTAGTATAAAACTAGGGTTCCTAGTATTGGTCAGTACCAAAGGTAGGTACACGAGTTCCAAAAATCTTCGGGTTGTACCCTATACTGGCATCCTACGGATTATCTACTAGTTTGGGCAAATTTGAAGCTTTAATTCAGATATGACATTGCAATTGAGTACGTCAATCACTTAAAAGACATCATGAAACTTCAGACCGTGATTCGAGGTGGTCTTGTGAGGTTTTCTAGCACAAAACCTCAAAAGTGTTGCTTTTGTCGATATTAGGGAAGGCTTCCCCAAAGGGATCAATGTACATACCCTATTGACGTATATTGTCTATCTATTGGTCCCTTTGGGAAACTCTAATTTTAGAGAAAATCACATTTTTGGGCGTAAGCTATTTTTTTCTACATTGCGAGGACTCCTGAACAGGCCCGTTCACCACCCGGAAGGGAGAGTCTATTTGGGGAATGTAGCACCCCTATCTGCGGAAAGGGGTTAGCTTTGAGTACGACACTCCCTTAGAAACCATCATGCGGCTTCGGGCAATGGTTTCAGGTGGTTCTTACGAGGTTTCTGCTAGGAAACCTCAAAAATGTTGCATTTCTCGATATTAGAGAAAGCTTCCCCAAAGGGATCAATGTACATACCCTATTGACGTATATTGTCTATCTATTGGTCCCTTTGGGGAATTTAATTTTCTAATAAAAAATCTATTTCACCCTTTCTGGTGCTTTATTGTGCCCTAGTAGCTTTCAACTGTTTTGTAGTATAAAACTAGGGTTCCTAGTATTGGTCAGTACCAAAAGTAGGTACACGAGTTCCAAAAATCTTCGGGTTGTACCCTATACTAGCATCCTACGGATTATCTACTAGTTTGGGCAAATTTGAAGCTTTAATTCAGATATGACATTGCAATTGAGTACGTCAATCACTTAAAAGACATCATGAAACTTCAGGCCGTCATTCGAGGTGGTCTTGTGAGGTTTTCTAGCACAAAACCTCAAAAGTGTTGCTTTTCTCGATATTAGGGAAGGCTTCCCCAAAGGGATCAATGTACATACCCTATTGACGTATATTGTCTATCTATTGGTCCTTTTGGGAAACTCTAATTTTAGAGAAAATCACATTTTTGGGCGTAAGCTATTTTTTTCTACATTGGGAGGACTCCTGAACAGGCCCGTTCACAACCCGGAAGGGAGAGTCTATTTGGGGAATATAGCACCCCTATCTGCGAAAAGGGATTAGCTTTGGGTGCGACACTCCCTTAGGAACCATCATGCGGCTTCGGGCAACGGTTTGAGGTGGTTCTTGCAAGGTTTCTGCGTCAAAAATGCTGCATTTCTCGATATTAGAGAAAGCTTCCCCAAAGGGATCAATGTACATACCCTATTGACGTATATTGTCTATCTATTGTCTATCTAACTAGGGTTCCTAGTATTGGTCAGTACCAAAAGTAGGTACACGAGTTCCAAAAATCTTCGGATTGTACCCTATACTAGCATCCTACGGATTATCTACTAGTTTGGGCAAATTTGAAGCTTTAATTCAGATATGACATTGCAATTGAGTACGTCAATCACTTAAAAGACATCATGAAACTTCAGGCCGTGATTCGAGGTGGTCTTGTGAGGTTTTCTAGCACAAAACCTCAAAAGTGTTGCTTTTCTCGATATTAGGGAAGGCTTCCCCAAAGGGATCAATGTACATACCCTATTGACGTATATTGTCTATCTATTGGTCCCTTTGGGAAACTCTAATTTTAGAGAAAATCACATTTTTGGGCGTAAGCAATTTTTTTCTACATTGCGAGGACTCCTGAACAGGCCCGTTCACCACCCGGAAGGGAGAGTCTATTTGGGGAATGTAACACCCCTATCTGCGAAAAGGGATTAGTTTTGGGTACGACACTCTCTTAGGAACCATCATGAGGCTTCGGGCAACGGTTTGAGGTGGTTCTTGCAAGGTTTCTGCCTCTAAAATGTTGCATTTCTCGATATTAGAGAAAGCTTCCCCAAAGGGATCAATGTACATACCCTATTGACGTATATTGTCTATCTATTGGTCCCTTTGGGGAATTTAATTTTCTAATAAAAAATCTATTTCACCCTTTCTGGTGCTTTATTGTGCCCTAGTAGCTTTCAACTGTTTTGTAGTATAAAACTAGGGTTCCTAGTATTGGTCAGTACCAAAGGTAGGTACACGAGTTCCAAAAATCTTCGGGTTGTATCCTATACTGGCATCCTACGGATTATCTACTAGTTTGGGCAAATTTGAAGCTTTAATTCAGATATGACATTGCAATTGAGTACGTCAATCACTTAAAAGACATCATGAAACTTCAGACCGTGATTCGAAGTGGTCTTGTGAGGTTTTCTAGCACAAAACCTCAAAAGTGTTGCTTTTGTCGATATTAGGGAAGGCTTCCCCAAAGGGATCAATGTACATACCCTATTGACGTATATTGTCTATCTATTGGTCCCTTTGGGAAACTCTAATTTTAGAGAAAATCACATTTTTGGGCGTAAGCTATTTTTTTCTACATTGCGAGGACTCCTGAACAGGCCCGTTCACCACCCGGAAGGGAGAGTCTATTTGGGGAATGTAGCACCCCTATCTGCGGAAAGGGGTTAGCTTTGAGTACGACACTCCCTTAGAAACCATCATGCGGCTTCGGGCAATGGTTTGAGGTGGTTCTTACGAGGTTTCTGCTAGGAAACCTCAAAAATGTTGCATTTCTCGATATTAGAGAAAGCTTCCCCAAAGGGATCAATGTACATACCCTATTGACGTATATTGTCTATCTATTGGTCCCTTTGGGGAATTTAATTTTCTAATAAAAAATCTATTTCACCCTTTCTGGTGCTTTATTGTGCCCTAGTAGCTTTCAACTGTTTTGTAGTATAAAACTAGGGTTCCTAGTATTGGTCAGTACCAAAAGTAGGTACACGAGTTCCAAAAATCTTCGGGTTGTACCCTATACTAGCATCCTACGGATTATCTACTAGTTTGGGCAAATTTGAAGCTTTAATTCAGATATGACATTGCAATTGAGTACGTCAATCACTTAAAAGACATCATGAAACTTCAGGCCGTCATTCGAGGTGGTCTTGTGAGGTTTTCTAGCACAAAACCTCAAAAGTGTTGCTTTTCTCGATATTAGGGAAGGCTTCCCCAAAGGGATCAATGTACATACCCTATTGACGTATATTGTCTATCTATTGGTCCTTTTGGGAAACTCTAATTTTAGAGAAAATCACATTTTTGGGCGTAAGCTATTTTTTTCTACATTGGGAGGACTCCTGAACAGGCCCGTTCACAACCCGGAAGGGAGAGTCTATTTGGGGAATATAGCACCCCTATCTGCGAAAAGGGATTAGCTTTGGGTGCGACACTCCCTTAGGAACCATCATGCGGCTTCGGGCAACGGTTTGAGGTGGTTCTTGCAAGGTTTCTGCCTCAAAAATGCTGCATTTCTCGATATTAGAGAAAGCTTCCCCAAAGGGATCAATGTACATACCCTATTGACGTATATTGTCTATCTATTGTCTATCTAACTAGGGTTCCTAGTATTGGTCAGTACCAAAAGTAGGTACACGAGTTCCAAAAATCTTCGGATTGTACCCTATACTAGCATCCTACGGATTATCTACTAGTTTGGGCAAATTTGAAGCTTTAATTCAGATATGACATTGCAATTGAGTACGTCAATCACTTAAAAGACATCATGAAACTTCAGGCCGTGATTCGAGGTGGTCTTGTGAGGTTTTCTAGCACAAAACCTCAAAAGTGTTGCTTTTCTCGATATTAGGGAAGGCTTCCCCAAAGGGATCAATGTACATACCCTATTGACGTATATTGTCTATCTATTGGTCCTTTTGGGAAACTCTAATTTTAGAGAAAATCACATTTTTGGGCGTAAGCTATTTTTTTCTACATTGGGAGGACTCCTGAACAGGCCCGTTCACAACCCGGAAGGGAGAGTCTATTTGGGGAATATAGCACCCCTATCTGCGAAAAGGGATTAGCTTTGGGTGCGACACTCCCTTAGGAACCATCATGCGGCTTCGGGCAACGGTTTGAGGTGGTTCTTGCAAGGTTTCTGCCTCAAAAATGCTGCATTTCTCGATATTAGAGAAAGCTTCCCCAAAGGGATCAATGTACATACCCTATTGACGTATATTGTCTATCTATTGTCTATCTAACTAGGGTTCCTAGTATTGGTCAGTACCAAAAGTAGGTACACGAGTTCCAAAAATCTTCGGATTGTACCCTATACTAGCATCCTACGGATTATCTACTAGTTTGGGCAAATTTGAAGCTTTAATTCAGATATGACATTGCAATTGAGTACGTCAATCACTTAAAAGACATCATGAAACTTCAGGCCGTGATTCGAGGTGGTCTTGTGAGGTTTTCTAGCACAAAACCTCAAAAGTGTTGCTTTTCTCGATATTAGGGAAGGCTTCCCCAAAGGGATCAATGTACATACCCTATTGACGTATATTGTCTATCTATTGGTCCTTTTGGGAAACTCTAATTTTAGAGAAAATCACATTTTTGGGCGTAAGCTATTTTTTTCTACATTGGGAGGACTCCTGAACAGGCCCGTTCACAACCCGGAAGGGAGAGTCTATTTGGGGAATATAGCACCCCTATCTGCGAAAAGGGATTAGCTTTGGGTGCGACACTCCCTTAGGAACCATCATGCGGCTTCGGGCAACGGTTTGAGGTGGTTCTTGCAAGGTTTCTGCCTCAAAAATGCTGCATTTCTCGATATTAGAGAAAGCTTCCCCAAAGGGATCAATGTACATACCCTATTGACGTATATTGTCTATCTATTGTCTATCTAACTAGGGTTCCTAGTATTGGTCAGTACCAAAAGTAGGTACACGAGTTCCAAAAATCTTCGGATTGTACCCTATACTAGCATCCTACGGATTATCTACTAGTTTGGGCAAATTTGAAGCTTTAATTCAGATATGACATTGCAATTGAGTACGTCAATCACTTAAAAGACATCATGAAACTTCAGGCCGTGATTCGAGGTGGTCTTGTGAGGTTTTCTAGCACAAAACCTCAAAAGTGTTGCTTTTCTCGATATTAGGGAAGGCTTCCCCAAAGGGATCAATGTACATACCCTATTGACGTATATTGTCTATCTATTGGTCCCTTTGGGAAACTCTAATTTTAGAGAAAATCACATTTTTGGGCGTAAGCAATTTTTTTCTACATTGCGAGGACTCCTGAACAGGCCCGTTCACCACCCGGAAGGGAGAGTCTATTTGGGGAATGTAACACCCCTATCTGCGAAAAGGGATTAGTTTTGGGTACGACACTCTCTTAGGAACCATCATGAGGCTTCGGGCAACGGTTTGAGGTGGTTCTTGCAAGGTTTCTGCCTCTAAAATGTTGCATTTCTCGATATTAGAGAAAGCTTCCCCAAAGGGATCAATGTACATACCCTATTGACGTATATTGTCTATCTATTGGTCCCTTTGGGGAACTTAATTTTCTAATAAAAAATCTATTTCACCCTTTCTGGTGCTTTATTGTGCCCTAGTAGCTTTCAACTGTTTTGTAGTATAAAACTAGGGTTCCTAGTATTGGTCAGTACCAAAGGTAGGTACACGAGTTCCAAAAATCTTCGGGTTGTATCCTATACTGGCATCCTACGGATTATCTACTAGTTTGGGCAAATTTGAAGCTTTAATTCAGATATGACATTGCAATTGAGTACGTCAATCACTTAAAAGACATCATGAAACTTCAGACCGTGATTCGAAGTGGTCTTGTGAGGTTTTCTAGCACAAAACCTCAAAAGTGTTGCTTTTGTCGATATTAGGGAAGGCTTTCCCAAAGGGATCAATGTACATACCCTATTGACGTATATTGTCTATCTATTGGTCCTTTTGGGAAACTCTAATTTTAGAGAAAATCACATTTTTGGGCGTAAGCTATTTTTTTCTACATTGCGAGGACTCCTGAACAGGCCCGTTCACCACCCGGAAGGGAGAGTCTATTTGGGGAATGTAGCACCCCTATCTGCGGAAAGGGGTTAGCTTTGAGTACGACACTCCCTTAGAAACCATCATGCGGCTTCGGGCAATGGTTTGAGGTGGTTCTTACGAGGTTTCTGCTAGGAAACCTCAAAAATGTTGCATTTCTCGATATTAGAGAAAGCTTCCCCAAAGGGATCAATGTACATACCCTATTGACGTATATTGTCTATCTATTGGTCCCTTTGGGGAATTTAATTTTCTAATAAAAAATCTATTTCACCCTTTCTGGTGCTTTATTGTGCCCTAGTAGCTTTCAACTGTTTTGTAGTATAAAACTAGGGTTCCTAGTATTGGTCAGTACCAAAAGTAGGTACACGAGTTCCAAAAATCTTCGGGTTGTACCCTATACTAGCATCCTACGGATTATCTACTAGTTTGGGCAAATTTGAAGCTTTAATTCAGATATGACATTGCAATTGAGTACGTCAATCACTTAAAAGACATCATGAAACTTCAGGCCGTCATTCGAGGTGGTCTTGTGAGGTTTTCTAGCAGAAAACCTCAAAAGTGTTGCTTTTCTCGATATTAGGGAAGGCTTTCCCAAAGGGATCAATGTACATACCCTATTGACGTATATTGTCCATCTATTGGTCCTTTTGGGAAACTCTAATTTTAGAGAAAATCACATTTTTGGGCGTAAGCTATTTTTTTCTACATTGGGAGGACTCCTGAACAGGCCCGTTCACAACCCGGAAGGGAGAGTCTATTTGGGGAATATAGCACCCCTATCTGCGAAAAGGGATTAGCTTTGGGTGCGACACTCCCTTAGGAACCATCATGCGGCTTCGGGCAACGGTTTGAGGTGGTTCTTGCAAGGTTTCTGCCTCAAAAATGCTGCATTTCTCGATATTAGAGAAAGCTTCCCCAAAGGGATCAATGTACATACCCTATTGACGTATATTGTCTATCTATTGGTCCCTTTGGGGAATTTAATTTTCTAATAAAAAATCTATTTCACCCTTTCTGGTGCTTTATTGTGCCCTAGTAGCTTTCAACTGTTTTGTAGTATAAAACTAGGGTTCCTAGTATTGGTCAGTACCGAAAGTAGGTACACGAGTTCCAAAAATCTTCGGATTGTACCCTATACTAGCATCCTACGGATTATCTACTAGTTTGGGCAAATTTGAAGCTTTAATTCAGATATGACATTGCAATTGGGTACGTCAATCACTTAAAAGACATCATGAAACTTCAGACCGTGATTCGAGGTGGTCTTGTGAGGTTTTCTAGCACAAAACCTCAAAAGTGTTGCTTTCCTCGATATTAGGGAAGGCTTCCCCAAAGGGATCAATGTACATACCCTATTGACGTATATTGTCTATCTATTGGTCCCTTTGGGAAACTCTAATTTTAGAGAAAATCATATTTTTGGGCGTAAGCTATTTTTTTCTACATTGCGAGGACTCCTGAACAGGCCCGTTCACCACCCGGAAGGGAGAGTCTATTTGGGGAGTGTAGCACCCCTATCTGCGGAAAGGGGTTAGCTTTGAGTACGACACTCCCTTAGAAACCATCATGCGGCTTCGGGCAATGGTTTGAGGTGGTTCTTACGACGTTTCTGCTAGGAAACCTCAAAAATGTTGCATTTCTCGATATTAGAGAAAGCTTCCCCAAAGGGATCAATGTACATACCCTATTGACGTATATTGTCTATCTATTGGTCCCTTTGGGAAACTCTAATTTTAGAGAAAATCACATTTTTGGGCGTAAGCTATTTTTTTCTACATTGCGAGGACTCCTGAGCAGGCCCGTTCACCACCCGGAAGGGAGAGTCTATTTGGGGAATGTAGCACCCCTATCTGCGGAAAGGGGTTAGCTTTGAGTACGACACTCCCTTAAAAGCCATCATGCGGCTTCGGGCAATGGTTTGAGGTGGTTCTTACGAGGTTTCTGCTAGGAAACCTCAAAAATGTTGCATTTCTCGATATTACAGAAAGATTCCCCAAAGGGATCAATGTACATACCCTATTGACGTATATTGTCTATCTATTGGTCCTTTTGGGAAACTCTAATTTTAGAGAAAATCACATTTTTGGGCGTAAGCTATTTTTTTCTACATTGGGAGGACTCCTGAACAGGCCCGTTCACAACCCGGAAGGGAGAGTCTATTTGGGGAATATAGCACCCCTATCTGCGAAAAGGGATTAGCTTTGGGTGCGACACTCCCTTAGGAACCATCATGCGGCTTCGGGCAACGGTTTGAGGTGGTTCTTGCAAGGTTTCTGCCTCAAAAATGTTGCATTTCTCGATATTAGAGAAAGCTTCCCCAAAGGGATCAATGTACATACCCTATTGACGTATATTGTCTATCTATTGGTCCCTTTGGGGAATTTAATTTTCTAATAAAAAATCTATTTCACCCTTTCTGGTGCTTTATTGTGCCCTAGTAGCTTTCAACTGTTTTGTAGTATAAAACTAGGGTTCCTAGTATTGGTCAGTACCAAAAGTAGGTACACGAGTTCCAAAAATCTTCGGATTGTACCCTATACTAGCATCCTACGGATTATCTACTAGTTTGGGCAAATTTGAAGCTTTAATTCAGATATGACATTGCAATTGAGTACGTCAATCACTTAAAAGACATCATGAAACTTCAGGCCGTGATTCGAGGTGGTCTTGTGAGGTTTTCTAGCACAAAACCTCAAAAGTGTTGCTTTTCTCGATATTAGGGAAGGCTTCCCCAAAGGGATCAATGTACATACCCTATTGACGTATATTGTCTATCTATTGGTCCCTTTGGGAAACTCTAATTTTAGAGAAAATCACATTTTTGGGCGTAAGCTATTTTTTTCTACATTGCGAGGACTCCTGAACAGGCCCGTTCACCACCCGGAAGGGAGAGTCTATTTGGGGAGTGTAGCACCCCTATCTGCGGAAAGGGGTTAGCTTTGAGTACGACACTCCCTTAGAAACCATCATGCGGCTTCGGGCAATGGTTTGAGGTGGTTCTTACGACGTTTCTGCTAGGAAACCTCAAAAATGTTGCATTTCTCGATATTAGAGAAAGCTTCCCCAAAGGGATCAATGTACATACCCTATTGACGTATATTGTCTATCTATTGGTCCCTTTGGGAAACTCTAATTTTAGAGAAAATCACATTTTTTGGCGTAAGCTATTTTTTTCTACATTGGGAGGACTCCTGAACAGGCCCGTTCACCACCCGGAAGGGAGAGTCTATTTGGGGAATGTAACACGACTATCTGAGGATAGGGATTAGCTAGGATATTGCAACTGAGTACGTCACTCACTTAGAAAACATCATGAGGCTTCAGGCAGTCATTTGAGGTGGTTCCGTGAGGTTTTCTCCGAGGAAACATCAAAAATGTTATTAATCTCGATATTAGGGAAAGCTTCCCCAAAGGGATCAATGCACATGCACTATTGACATTTATTGTCTATGAATTGATCCCTTTGGGGAACTCAAATTCAGGAGAAAATTTAATTTTCCGGCTTATGCTAAATTTTTCTACGTTAGAAGGGCTCCTGGATAGACCCCGTTCACGGCACGGAAGGGGGCCCGATTTGATTAATGTAACACCCCTATTTGTGGAATGTAACGCATCTATTTGTGGAAAAACGTTAAGCCTTGAGATCCCTACTGAGCGGGGAAGCATTTATTCAGTGTGCTGGACGGTAGCATCCCTATTTGTGGAAGATGGGTGGGGCTCTGAATTCGTCATTCGCTTAGGAGCCACCATGAAGCATTTATGCTATGATTTAAGGTGGTTTTATGGTTTTATGGTTTATGAATTTATGGTTTTATGGTACTTTTTTCCACATTGGAAGGGCTTCTGCACAGTCCAGGGTCACCACGTTGAAGAAGAGGTTCATTTTGGGAATGCAACACAACTATTCGTGGAAAGGGGTCAGCATTGAGCCTCCTACTCGAATAAGAACCATTATGAAGCGCTTATGTAATGATTTGTGGTGGTTTCCTGTGATTAATCCTGAAAGATGTTGCTTTTTTCGACATTAGGGAAAGCTTCCCCGAAGGAATCATTGCACATATACTTTTGTCTATGCATTGGTCAATTTGGGGAAGTCAGATTTTTGAAAAATTTATCTTTAATGGCCCGTTGTTCAAAATGAGGGGTTTTCGGTAGTGGACGATGATAAAACCCGTGTTTGCAATAATTCTAATAAGCGGTCGTTTAAAATGCATCTGTTCAGCAAAATTCAGGGGTAGTTTCCGGGGGGGGAGGGTGATAAGATCCGGCTTAGCTAATTGAAAGTGTGATCGAAGATGGAGCATTTATTTTTGTTTAAAATGTCTATTCAAGAAAATTTGGAAAAAAATCTAAGTGCCCAGGGACAGCCTCGGAAGGTTAGAAGCACCAATTTTTGAAAATACGTCAGTTTAGCGAAATTTAGTAGTATTCAGGAAATTATGAGGTTCCGATACTATCCCGTATATAACAATTACGAAAATACGTTCCGTGACAGAATTTTAATAGAGTGGGAGCGTTTTGGGATAACCTGTATGTTGTTATCGTTAAACAACCACATTTTCATAGCTGAAACCATTATGATTATTAATATTATTATTAGTATGTTTGGTTGCCATTTTATTTGCATCAGGCGTTTGAGGATTACGCTGTCTGTAATACCGACTGTCTTCCGGTAATTACATGCTATGCCGCTGAGGCGGTGCGGATGCACTCCCCAAAGGGATCAATATCTAACTACGGCAGTTCGAGGAGTTCCCCAAAGGGTCCATTGGCTCCCCAAACGGATCATAGTATAAACATACCCTCCCCAAAAGGATCAATACGCATACATATCGGTTTATCGATATATCGGTATATCGATTAAATTTTAAATATCGATATTCGATATTCAAATTCCGATATCGCACAGCCCTAGTTGGGATCTCCCAACTTCCTTGGATTTGAAAGTATTTGATCGGACAAATTTTGTGACGGAAAGTACTGATCAATAACAACTAAAATAAAATCTTTTTTAGCAGTGCATTTCCTATGAAAACCAATCGTGATTGGAATTACTCATTTCTCCCCTATCAAAAACAATTATGCGTGAAATTGATTGGAAATGATAGGAAATGAGGTGAACATGCATATTTTATTCCCCGTCTTGTCCGCCCTTTTTAAAAGCATTTCTAAAATTTAAACCGAACTTAAAACATTTGTTGCATGTTCCTAGGGGATGATTAAAGTTCGGTTTACATTCAGAAACAGCTTAAAAACCTCGAGAGTAGAACTGTAAGTTGGTATAATTAATTCATTTTAAAGACTGGAAAATTCAGTTTCGTGTAATTATCTATTAAAACTATTTATTAACAAATTACTAGCCCCCCCACGGGTCTCCAAAAGCTATTGGCAAAACAATTTTGAATTTTGCGCGTCTTTAGCAGTGAGGTGGGCGATTTCCTAATTTGACCAATCACTCGTTTGTGAAATGCCAAGTCGCGAATCGGAGGAGAGCGGTGGTCGGGCTAGTCCATTTTTTAGGGGTAGTCTGGTAGTCTGGTCTGGGCGTGGGGCGATGAGCGTTGACGCGACGCCATAACAACAACAACTCGATGAAGACTGGTGAGAACGAGCAGATTTTGGTCATTTTCCTTTGTTTGCTTATTTACGGTTTAGTGGTTCTGTGGTTTAGTGTTTGCAATTAGTGCGTGAAGTGAAGAGTATTCAGGTTTGGAAGTTGAAACTAACGTGGTAGGTGAGGCATTTTGTGGTGTTGGACGGTGTTGGTGTTGGTTATGCGATGGCTTAGGTTTACAGCAAAAATGCAGCCATTTTGCCTTTTAGTTTAAATTGGTTGAAGGGTTAATTTATTGTGCATAAATATCATTTAATTGTTGTACCAAAACCTAAAAAATGTTCGCTTTTGTGCAGTTCGTCGAAGATAACGAACAATTAGTCGTGAAAACAACAGACATTCTCAAATACGAGACGCCATTTCAACAAAACAAAACATATAAAGTCAAGTATACTGATGGAGTATTTTACAAGGCGTATATTATATGCACAGGGGGTAAGTCCACTATCACAGAAAATTATACTAAATTATAGCATGACTAGAAATATAAAAATTTGCACTTCGGGATGTTTCAGATTATTAAACGTGACCAATTTTTTTTTTGTTTTTTTTGCAGGCACTAAAGAGGAAGTACGAGTAAAAGCACAAGAAAGAAGAATTAGAATACCCAGCAAAAGGGTCACACTGGAAAGCACCGAAACAGAAGAAACTGATAAAGAAAACAATTCTGAGGAAAAGGTAATTTTGTTTGCAAGTTGTATGTATGTATAATTTGATTTGTAGGAACTTGGCATAAAAAAAAGAAAATCTAAGCAAAACAAAGCTGCACAGCTGAGCAATTTTAACAAAATTTTGGAGGATTTTCATGAAGGGGTCTCTAACGATGAAACTACCTCGGAAACTACGGTAATTATTATTAGTTTGAAGTTGGTCTGTAAATTTTGTCTGCAGGATAAAAGGGAGTTGGCAAAATTAAAGAAGAAAAACGAGGAATTACATCACCAAATAAGCCATCTAAATGAGGAAAATGTTATTCTACGAAAGTTAAATATTCAGCTACAAAAAGAAATCATCGACAAGTTTAAAAGTGAGTTACAGTCAAAGATGAACAGATTTATGAGTTCATTCATAACTAACCTCCTTAACCCAGGTGACACCAAATTATTGACTGAGAATTGCCTCTATAGAGCAGTTAAGAAGGTTTATAACCTTGGTAATGATAGTTTTGTGATTCAAACAAGTCCGCAGATGTTTGATGTTATTTTTTTGGGTCATGTACTAATCACTGCTAATTACTACTAATTAGGTACTGCGTTCATTACCAAGTTATATGATCTACCTAGGCAATTTAATTTAATTTTTCAATTTCAGATTCTCATGATTTATTTTCATTTTACCTAATGTGATTTCTAGAAATTGACTTAATGAACCCTCGAGTTAACACGGTAGAGGAGAGGACAGAGGTCACTCATGAGAGAAGTGAAAACCATCCAGTGGGCCATGTAAATCAAGGAGATGTAAATATTTGGTGCTGTAGCAAATAATTTTAATCATAATGAGTTTTTTTTTTAGATCCACCTGGGACGAAATGTGTGGTTACCAGTCCAAATATTTCATGTTGCGATGTCAAAGAATAGTGATTCAGTATTTATTAAAGAATTAGCCTGTGCTTTGTTTACACCACAAACGTTAATGGTTTCGTCCGTAAGTGGAATGGCTTGCAACAAAGCAAATGTGGAGCCCAAACCAGCACTGGATCCCACGAAACTTCTGGCATTAGGCGGTATTAATAGATATTTAACCTTCCAGTTAAAAATTTTTGGGTTTTTAGATATTTTGAAGTTTCGTAAACAAGAAAGAAAAGAAGCTGAGCTAAAAGAGGTGCAATTAAGAAAGTTTGTATCAAAATGTCTACGAGACAAAATTCAGGATTTGCTAAGGCCGTCACGAGGCAAAAAAACACAACATAAAAGATTAGAGGGTGGTCAAGGAAATCAACAAGATGGAGAAGAAAATATACAGAACAGAGATGAAAGTAATCAAGATGAGCAGGAACTTAATGGTTAGAGCTCCACAATGTTTAAAATGTCTTTTAATAATGCAAAATCTTCTAGAGGTTTTAAATGAAGACATTGAGTTGATACCAATCTTTGATGAAAATGGAGATCCTTTGTAACGATCACTGATGTCAGATCATTAGCACAAACTTTTTGGTAAGTTCAGGTTATTGAGAGAGGCCCTGTGATTTCGATTCTTGTGTGTAGGAGTTTTATCCTTGATTGATTCCGTCCGGTTCAACTTCTGGAGATCCGAAATAACTCCAACAGTTAGCATGAAAAGTCAGTATGTATATTTATTTGTTTTTTTTGTAAATTTTCAAACTCATTTAATGTTATTTGCTGTAAAAAAGAGTAAATATAAAAAAACTTTACTGATCGATAAATATTTATTTATGCCTCAGATAATTTAGATGAACCTACCTAACTTTAATCTTTACCTCACGAATCTCGTGGCAGTTTACAAACAGTATAGTCCAGTCGTCAGGTCGATGAAAATACCCGACGACTGGACTAGTAGTAATATTGTGAAATTTAAATTATTTTCTTCAAGTACATATGTTAATAATAATAATAAACTCACAGATGATATTGATTTTATCATAGGGACGCCAACAGACCATAACACACACAACAGGCACAGTAAGAAAGCTCATAGTCAAAATTTAGAATATGGTCAGGTCAGACCGTCTTGAGATTAAAAAAAAAGCACAATTTAAATGTTACATGAAAGCAATCCAACTTACAGATTTTTGAAAAAAGCTTGACAATATAATTACTGAATCTCCAATGTGTTTGGGAAGTCACAAACATATTTTCTTTCATCAGTTATGTCTAAAAATACATATTTAGAATAAATTTTCTCAATGGGTATAACAATTAATGATTTTTTGTTACTTTTCTTAACTTTTAGTATGTGATCTAAAACATTGTAATTATAAGTCAAGGGTTCAGTAGTAAACTTTTCTACACACATATATATTTTGCCTTTGTACAAAATAAATTCTAAAATTTGTACACAATCGCCGTCGACCGTCTTAATCATAGTATTATCCTTTTTTTTAATATTTTTGTAAAGTTTGCTATGAAACATCGTTTTGTTGTAAATACATCTTTTATAACTGAATCCACTCTCTACCTTATCGCCTTCATCATTTGATTCGCAGTTTAAAAATTGTAGGAACGTTTTCATCTCGCCTTTGTTTATTAAAGTAGCAACACCTATTAATTTGTAATTTGATAGCTTACTATCACACAGCTTATGACCAGTTATTAGTTGATTGCAAAACAACCTTGAATTTTCATTTAAATTGTTGTCATTGTTAATTTGTGTAAGCAAGCAATTTATATTGTACATTTTTCTAGCTATTTGTTTTGCTACACCAACTGGGCCATTTACTTGTTGTTTTATTTTAAATATATTCGATTCAAAGGGAAAGGTGCTGTTTGCCCATAAAGGCCCTGATTTTCTTACATTTTCCACAATGTGTAGTAGGCAGTGTACATTAAAAGTCATTGATTCAACACCGTAGAATTCCTGCACTTGCCTGACAAAAATCTGTAAATCGATTTGTGATTGGATAAGTTGTGCTTCTGTGATCTTTTCTCCTAATAAAACAAATATTGATTTTACAAGTAATGCAAAGTGTTCCAAATATTTTTTTTTTAAAATACCATCCAAGCATGGCAGCGAATAAAAGAGCAGCCATTGTCTCCATTCTGACGCTTTCCATTTCGCTCGCTCACTTATTATGGATCTTGGGGTTCGTTGAAACTCATTTGGAGGTCTTATTTTACACAAACGATTATTAATAGCATTAATTGTGTCGGGCCGTCCAATATAATATGAGTTTTTGCTTTGGTGACTGTAGGTAGTCCATATTTCCCACATTTGACGAACAACGCCTGTAAAGTGTAACATTATTGAATGAGTTAAATTTATTATTTTACCAAGAAGTGTTCCATGCATATAGTCATAAGGAAATGACCAAACAATGTCAAATCCAGGTAGGCATAATGTTGAGGCTGGACCCTTTATACCTCTTACATTTGCAACGTTGAAGTTTTGTTCAATTAATTCATTCAGGTCTTCCAAGTGTGCATTGGACGTTCGAAGAACTATCATGGAATTTTCAGTTTGGGCATATTTAACTTGCCTATTAACAGCACATCCTGAAAAGTAACACCAGCTGCAACCATGGTATCCGTTGAATTTCACTCGATTTTGTAAAAGTGGTCGAGCAACTGAATCAACAGGACACGTTAAAGGTAATAACTTATAGTTATAGGTAAAACCATTTTTTGTAATTGTCACACCTTCCTCATAAAGTTTTCTCGCTACTGTATTAAAATTTCCTATGAAGGAATTCATAAGATGGACATCAGGTTCCTTTTTTCCAACCCATATGCCTGCAAATACAATCTTATTGAACCTCGATTTTGGCGAAATTTCATTTATGTAAAACTGTATAGGCCACATGGATAAACGGGAAGAACTAAAAACTGGAGCGCCGTCTGTGCTGAAGTTATAAGTTAAGTCAAACTCCATATTTTCTTTCAAGTTCTTATAGAGTTCACCATCAAAAATGTCTCTGATAGCCGGATTTTCACTATCTACACTGGGCTCTAATATGATCGATTCCCTTAAAATTCCATTAATTCTCTCTGTTGGGTCTACCATAACAAACACGTTCTCACTTTTCCTTGACAAAATGTTAATATGTCGACAATTTTCATTTGGACATGTTATTGTATCATTTTTAAAACTATTTTTTGTTTCAGGTTCTTTCAGTTTGGCTTTACATTCTTGACAATAATAAATGTACTGTATCGCTTCGGCTGAATAATCGAACATTTGGGACATTTGGTAAGTTGATGTTTTGAAGCAATCTCCCTCAAAACGTTTACTCGCGCAGACTGCAAGTAGTTCGAACACAGCATTCTGAGCATTTTCGGTGAACCCGTACTTCAAGGACAGAGCATACACCATCGTCATCACATCCTTTTTGGTAAGTTTAGATTCTTGAAACATGTAGTCCTCAGATTTAGATTCTTGGTCCTTGGGAATATCTTCAGGAGTATCTGGTTTTTCTACTTCTTCCTCAGAATAATTGTGGACTGACTCCTCATCAGTGCTTGAATTTCCGCCATCCAGTTCTGGAAGTGGACTGTCACATAGTGCAGTGGTTGTATCAAAGTGATCAACGGTCATCGTAAAATTCAAGGGATGTTCAACTACATGTTCCGGAGACCCAGAAGAGTTTTCACTTTCTTGAGATTGACCACTACATGGTTCACTATCTGCAACAGATAGTATTAAAAGCCAGTATATACACATTATTTTTAATTTTTGTCTTTTGTAATTTTTCAAGTTCTATTTAAACGTTGTCAAGTAAAATAATCAAATATAATCAAATTTTACTTTATATTTTACTTTATATTCATAACAAAAGGCAAAACTTACCCTTTAAGAGGTTATGTTTCCAGCGTCGTAAAGTTCTTTTACTTACAGTGGGGTTTATCTCAGGAACTAGGTACTCCTTATTTATTCGCTTTCGTTTGTATACATTTTTTTCAGGATTTGCCATTATTTCGCAGAAGCTTCCTTTCTGGACCCCTGAATAACTGGCACTTTGAAACTCTTCTTTGGTTTAGACCGAAACCGTTACACCATTGACCACAAGCATGAACGTTTTCATTGGTCAACGAGTGATGAGGGCCCGTTATTTTATTGTGTCGTTTTGAACGTTTTCGATTGTTCTACAATGTGGAATACCTATCAGTATGATTGGTTTCGTCGGTAAAGCCCTCTACCAACGAACGTTTTTCGTTGCGGAATACCGATCGTCTTTTGGTTGGCGATTCCCAACGAAAATCATCTGGTATTTTTGATTATTTTTGGTTGTTCTTCATTGTGAAATGCCGATCAGTGTGGTTGGATTTGATTGGTTCCATCGGTAAATCCCTACCAACGATTTGTTTTGGTTGGGAAATTTTTGTCGTTTTTGACCGTGTATTCCATACCAATTTACAGCGGACAAAAGCACATATAGGAACCAATCAAATCCAATAAAAAAATTTTTGTTGTTTTTGATAGGGGATTTGTAACAGGGAACCTTAGGCGTCTAGTAGTTTTGGCTGTGGCGTGATTATAAACGAACGTAGATACACACACAGACACATTTTAAAAATCACAAATAATTCTGACCTGCCCAAGATAATGTTAGACCGGTAGCCTTGCTAAACTTTCCTGGTTATTGATGCCGTCGGCGTAGTCTCAAACCAGGTGGCGCGTTTTTCATTTAAGAGTCTCATAGCTAACATCTAGCTGACACACCCAAGGCTGAGCCCCCCACACACACAAACGAGTGTTACATTAGTGTAAATATTGCTGTTACACCACTTCTCCGTGTTACACAACCCCCGAAACACGCAGGCCAAATCCCATCACCAAAGAAATCACCGAGGACGACATCAACGCAGTAATCAGTAAATTAAAAACAAAAAAAGCCCCCGGAAACGATAACATCCCCAACATCGCCATTAAAAACCTACCCGAAATAATCATAACAAAACTTAAATGTATTTACAACAATTGCTTACTTTAAGGCGTAACAATCATGATAAAGAAACCCAATAAACTCGAAACCGACCCTGCATCATACCGGCCAATCACCCTAGTCCCATAAATTGCAAAAATTTTTGAAAAAATCTTGGCCAGTCGTTTAAAAACCTTTGTGGAAGACAACAACGTCCTCCCGCCCCACCAGTTCGGCTTCAGGGAACAGCGCGCCACCATAAACCCGCTCTTCATTATGCACACAGACACAACGAGAGCTCTCAAACTCGGGGAACTGCGCTGCAGGAGTGTTCCTAGACGTCAAGCGAGCCTTCGATAAAGTCTGGCACGAAGGCCTCCATTTAAAAAACTTGACAGGATTAAATTTAAATTACCATCAGCATTCATTAAACTAATAGGATCATACCTCGAGAACAGGCACACCAAAATCAAAGTACAGGGACGCAACTTCAAAAAAAAGTCCACTGCTGGCAGGGCTGCCCCAAGGGGCCGTCCTCTCACCTATCCTATACAACCTCTACGCCGCAGACATGCCGGCAGCACTCAACGACAGAACAAAAACCACACAATACGCCGACGACACGGCAATATGGACCTGCGCCGGCGATGCACACACAGCAGCTCACCAACTCCAACAAGAGATAGCACGAATAGAAGAATGGACACAGAGATGGAAAATCGCAATTAATCCCCATAAAACCCAGCTTATCTTATTTGTAAATGGTCCCCAGCAGAAAAACAAAAAATTCAACATCAAAAACTTCAACATCCAAATACCCAACACCCCCGTGACCCCAGTAGACACTATCAAGTACCTGGGAATTAAATTCCACAAATTCGGCACGCTAGAAAAAGACGTAAACGACACCCTGAATAAAATACGAAGCAGAGCGACACTCCTGTACCGCCTCATGGGTCGTGGAAAAATTATACTCGGCCGAAAGAAAAATCCTCCGTAAAATCAACAACCTCCCTTACGACTTCCCCTCAAATGAACTCCATCAAAAAATAAACTCCGTCCCCATAAACTCCCGAATTAAACAATTATCTGCGAAATTCCTAACAAGATCCCTCCAAAGCGAGATGGACCGACCCAATAAACCCCCGACCCCGTCTCCCACAAATCCCTAAAAACAAAAAACCCCACCCACCCCTCTCCTTGATACAAAATTCCGCCGAATATATGGAAATACCGCTTGAACTGGAACACGCCCAACTATCATTAAGCGCATAAAAGAACGGGAACGACAAGGAAAGGAAACGATAAGGAAATCCATCACCTGTACATATTCCACACAAACCTTCGACATAATAATAATGAAATGTAATCATAACTAGATATCCGACCCTGTAAATAGTAACACTACAAATAACCACAATGAAATGTAACCATACTTAGCTCACAAAACTGCGAATTTCGTTCCATATATACCCAGTTGACGGTACTTCAGCATCAAACAATTATTAAAGGTATCCAATTTCACGTTAATGTCTTTAACGGTTTTGAAGATATTTAGAAAAAACCACTGTCAAAGTGACCCTTTTAATGGGCCCTAACTCCCTCAAGGTGCTGGCACACTGAGGAGGCGCGGCACGACGCGGCGCGACACGACACGAAGCGGCATTTTCCTACGTGTACGCACACTTGAGCGTGGCGAAGCGACAAAATTTAAACAAAATTCTCGTTTGATACGTGATACCGCAAATTTCTAAACGCGTGACAACTGGTGACATGTCTAGCAGTTCCTCCGACGAAGATTTAGTCGTTCTTTGTGCCCTAAAAAGCATGGAGGAGGAAGAGGAGGCAAGAAAATCGAAGAAGAGTACTATGTAAGTCCACGATATCAATATGAAAAGGGACCAAAGCAACCTAGACCTGATTAGACGCAATCAGGCGCACCCGAAAGTAATTGAGAAGTCCCCAAGACAGGTTTTGACGCGCCGCGATGTCGCTTGGATGCTACTCGGAGAACCCGCGCGTTGCCGCTTCGCGCCGCGCCGCGCCGCATCGCTCCAGTTTGCGGCATCCCATTTGATAACATGCAATTTATTCTGGAGGCAAAAAGCCGCGCCGTGCCGCGCCTCCTCAGTGTGCCAGCACCTTTAGGAGGCATTTTCTGGCATATTTTTATAGGAACTTGTTGACATATTTTAACCTAAGGAATCTGTGGTTAGCCGTTGTCCCTACATTTCTGAGTCACCCTGTATTGTATAAACACACTCGAAGAATCAGCCAACTTTGTGCCTTTGTGGGCTAACCATTCGTTAATAAACATTTTTCTACGACCAATATTCTAAATAGCCAATTTTGTACAATGTGCAAACTAAGTAAGCTGTTCCTTACGCACGCAAATCTAAAACTGTGCGTAAAGAGAGAAAATCGCACAGTTTTCAATTGTCATTTGTCAAATGTCATTTTTCACTCAATCTTATTCTTAAATTAATTATTCTCCCCTTATTTATTATGACATTTTTTAAAAACCTATCAACTACTCCAGGATAAAAACAGTCCGCAAAGTAAAATCCGATATAAAATTAATAAAAATCTTCTGTGCAAAAGTTAGGTTATATCGCAGGACCTTTTTGTCCGAAAATGCCTTGAGACCGGTAAGTTGTATTTCTTCATATTATCTTGAACCTTTGAGCAGGTATTTTAAAGAAATTGTGATAATATACATTTGTATTGCGAAGTACCTGGTGTAAACAGTTTCCTTCTCTCTTTTACAGCCTTCGTCTCGTCATTTTCGACGACAGAATTTGCTCTTTCGGCTTTTTTTAACAATTCACGTTTCTTTGATCTTGTGAGAATTTGATAACTGGGGCAATTTAGTTTTTCAAAAGCTTCAATTTTTTTCTTGACCGGGGTGTGTAAGAAAGCAGTGAAGGTTTTGTTAAGGCTTTTCTTGACTACTCGTTGTAATTAGGCGGGTTGAGAGAAACACTGTTGCAGACTTAATAATATACATTTGTATTGCGAAGTACCTGGTGTAAACAGTTTCCTTCTCTCTTTTACAGCCTTCGTCTCGTCATTTTCGAAGACAGAATTTGCTCTTTCGGCTTTTTTTAACAATTCACGTTTCTTTGATCTTGTGAGAATTTGATAACTGGGGCAATTTAGTTTTTCAAAAGCTTCAATTTTTTTCTTGACCGGGGTGTGTAAGAAAGCAGTGAAGGTTTTGTTAAGGCTTTTCTTGACTACTCGTTGTAATTAGGCGGGTTGAGAGAAACACTGTTGCAGACTTAATAATATACATTTGTATTGCGAAGTACCTGGTGTAAACAGTTTCCTTCTCTCTTTTACAGCCTTCGTCTCGTCATTTTCGACGACAGAATTTGCTCTTTCGGCTTTTTTTAACAATTCACGTTTCTTTGATCTTGTGAGAATTTGATAACTGGGGCAATTTAGTTTTTCAAAAGCTTCAATTTTTTTCTTGACCGGGGTGTGTTCGAAAGCAGTGAAGGTTTTGTTAAGGCTTTTCTTGACTACTCGTTGTAATTAGGCGGGTTGAGAGAAACACTGTTGCAGACTTAATAATATACATTTGTATTGCGAAGTACCTGGTGTAAACAGTTTCCTTCTCTCTTTTACAGCCTTCGTCTCGTCATTTTCGACGACAGAATTTGCTCTTTCGGCTTTTTTTAACAATTTACGTTTCTTTGATCTTGTGAGAATTTGATAACTGGGGCAATTTAGTTTTTCAAAAGCTTCAATTTTTTTCTTGACCGGGGTGTGTAAGAAAGCAGTGAAGGTTTTGTTAAGGCTTTTCTTGACTACTCGTTGTAATTAGGCGGGTTGAGAGAAACACTGTTGCAGACTTAATAATATACATTTGTATTGCGAAGTACCTGGTGTAAACAGTTTCCTTCTCTCTTTTACAGCCTTCGTCTCGTCATTTTCGACGACAGAATTTGCTCTTTCGGCTTTTTTTAACAATTCACGTTTCTTTGATCTTGTGAGAATTTGATAACTGGGGCAATTTAGTTTTTCAAAAGCTTCAATTTTTTTCTTGACCGGGGTGTGTAAGAAAGCAGTGAAGGTTTTGTTAAGGCTTTTCTTGACTACTCGTTGTAATTAGGCGGGTTGAGAGAAACACTGTTGCAGACTTAATAATATACATTTGTATTGCGAAGTACCTGGTGTAAACAGTTTCCTTCTCTCTTTTACAGCCTTCGTCTCGTCATTTTCGACGACAGAATTTGCTCTTTCGGCTTTTTTTAACAATTCACGTTTCTTTGATCTTGTGAGAATTTGATAACTGGGGCAATTTAGTTTTTCAAAAGCTTCAATTTTTTTCTTGACCGGGGTGTGTTCGAAAGCAGTGAAGGTTTTGTTAAGGCTTTTCTTGACTACTCGTTGTAATTAGGCGGGTTGAGAGAAACACTGTTGCAGACTTAATAATATACATTTGTATTGCGAAGTACCTGGTGTAAACAGTTTCCTTCTCTCTTTTACAGCCTTCGTCTCGTCATTTTCGACGACAGAATTTGCTCTTTCGGCTTTTTTTAACAATTTACGTTTCTTTGATCTTGTGAGAATTTGATAACTGGGGCAATTTAGTTTTTCAAAAGCTTCAATTTTTTTCTTGACCGGGGTGTGTAAGAAAGCAGTGAAGGTTTTGTTAAGGCTTTTCTTGACTACTCGTTGTAATTAGGCGGGTTGAGAGAAACACTGTTGCAGACTTAATAATATACATTTGTATTGCGAAGTACCTGGTGTAAACAGTTTCCTTCTCTCTTTTACAGCCTTCGTCTCGTCATTTTCGACGACAGAATTTGCTCTTTCGGCTTTTTTTAACAATTCACGTTTCTTTGATCTTGTGAGAATTTGATAACTGGGGCAATTTAGTTTTTCAAAAGCTTCAATTTTTTTCTTGACCGGGGTGTGTAAGAAAGCAGTGAAGGTTTTGTTAAGGCTTTTCTTGACTACTCGTTGTAATTAGGCGGGTTGAGAGAAACACTGTTGCAGACTTAATAATATACATTTGTATTGCGAAGTACCTGGTGTAAACAGTTTCCTTCTCTCTTTTACAGCCTTCGTCTCGTCATTTTCGACGACAGAATTTGCTCTTTCGGCTTTTTTTAACAGTTCACGCTTTTTTGATCTTGTGAGAATTTCATAACTGGGGCAATTCAGTTTTTCAAAAGCTTCAATTTTTTTCTTGACCGGGGTGTGTAAGAAAGCAGTGAAGGTTTTGTTAAGGCTTTTCTTGACTACTCGTTGTAATTAGGCGGGTTGAGAGAAACACTGTTGCAGACTTAATAATATACATTTGTATTGCGAAGTACCTGGTGTAAACAGTTTCCTTCTCTCTTTTACAGCCTTCGTCTCGTCATTTTCGACGACAGAATTTGCTCTTTCGGCTTTTTTTAACAATTTACGTTTCTTTGATCTTGTGAGAATTTGATAACTGGGGCAATTTAGTTTTTCAAAAGCTTCAATTTTTTTCTTGACCGGGGTGTGTTCGAAAGCAGTGAAGGTTTTGTTAAGGCTTTTCTTGACTACTCGTTGTAATTAGGCGGGTTGAGAGAAACACTGTTGCAGACTTAATAATATACATTTGTATTGCGAAGTACCTGGTGTAAACAGTTTCCTTCTCTCTTTTACAGCCTTCGTCTCGTCATTTTCGACGACAGAATTTGCTCTTTCGGCTTTTTTTAACAATTTACGTTTCTTTGATCTTGTGAGAATTTGATAACTGGGGCAATTTAGTTT
Source organism: Pycnomerus fuliginosus (assembly GCA_963924575.1). Taxonomy (NCBI): domain Eukaryota; kingdom Metazoa; phylum Arthropoda; class Insecta; order Coleoptera; family Zopheridae; genus Pycnomerus; species Pycnomerus fuliginosus. Next base: position 2,522,055 of record OZ004623.1, on the reverse strand, counting down.
TTCAAAAGCTTCAATTTTTTTCTTGACCGGGGTGTGTAAGAAAGCAGTGAAGGTTTTGTTAAGGCTTTTCTTGACTACTCGTTGTAATTAGGCGGGTTGAGAGAAACACTGTTGCAGACTTAATAATATACATTTGTATTGCGAAGTACCTGGTGTAAACAGTTTCCTTCTCTCTTTTACAGCCTTCGTCTCGTCATTTTCGACGACAGAATTTGCTCTTTCGGCTTTTTTTAACAATTTACGTTTCTTTGATCTTGTGAGAATTTGATAACTGGGGCAATTTAGTTTTTCAAAAGCTTCAATTTTTTTCTTGACCGGGGTGTGTAAGAAAGCAGTGAAGGTTTTGTTAAGGCTTTTCTTGACTACTCGTTGTAATTAGGCGGGTTGAGAGAAACACTGTTGCAGACTTAATAATATACATTTGTATTGCGAAGTACCTGGTGTAAACAGTTTCCTTCTCTCTTTTACAGCCTTCGTCTCGTCATTTTCGACGACAGAATTTGCTCTTTCGGCTTTTTTTAACAATTTACGTTTCTTTGATCTTGTGAGAATTTGATAACTGGGGCAATTTAGTTTTTCAAAAGCTTCAATTTTTTTCTTGACCGGGGTGTGTAAGAAAGCAGTGAAGGTTTTGTTAAGGCTTTTCTTGACTACTCGTTGTAATTAGGCGGGTTGAGAGAAACACTGTTGCAGACTTAATAATATACATTTGTATTGCGAAGTACCTGGTGTAAACAGTTTCCTTCTCTCTTTTACAGCCTTCGTCTCGTCATTTTCGACGACAGAATTTGCTCTTTCGGCTTTTTTTAACAATTTACGTTTCTTTGATCTTGTGAGAATTTGATAACTGGGGCAATTTAGTTTTTCAAAAGCTTCAATTTTTTTCTTGACCGGGGTGTGTTCGAAAGCAGTGAAGGTTTTGTTAAGGCTTTTCTTGACTACTCGTTGTAATTAGGCGGGTTGAGAGAAACACTGTTGCAGACTTAATAATATACATTTGTATTGCGAAGTACCTGGTGTAAACAGTTTCCTTCTCTCTTTTACAGCCTTCGTCTCGTCATTTTCGACGACAGAATTTGCTCTTTCGGCTTTTTTTAACAATTCACGTTTCTTTGATCTTGTGAGAATTTGATAACTGGGGCAATTTAGTTTTTCAAAAGCTTCAATTTTTTTCTTGACCGGGGTGTGTAAGAAAGCAGTGAAGGTTTTGTTAAGGCTTTTCTTGACTACTCGTTGTAATTAGGCGGGTTGAGAGAAACACTGTTGCAGACTTAATAATATACATTTGTATTGCAAGTACCTGGTGTAAACAGTTTCCTTCTCTCTTTTACAGCCTTCGTCTCGTCATTTTCGACGACAGAATTTGCTCTTTCGGCTTTTTTTAACAATTTACGTTTCTTTGATCTTGTGAGAATTTGATAACTGGGGCAATTTAGTTTTTCAAAAGCTTCAATTTTTTTCTTGACCGGGGTGTGTAAGAAAGCAGTGAAGGTTTTGTTAAGGCTTTTCTTGACTACTCGTTGTAATTAGGCGGGTTGAGAGAAACACTGTTGCAGACTTAATAATATACATTTGTATTGCGAAGTACCTGGTGTAAACAGTTTCCTTCTCTCTTTTACAGCCTTCGTCTCGTCATTTTCGACGACAGAATTTGCTCTTTCGGCTTTTTTTAACAATTCACGTTTCTTTGATCTTGTGAGAATTTGATAACTGGGGCAATTTAGTTTTTCAAAAGCTTCAATTTTTTTCTTGACCGGGGTGTGTTCGAAAGCAGTGAAGGTTTTGTTAAGGCTTTTCTTGACTACTCGTTGTAATTAGGCGGGTTGAGAGAAACACTGTTGCAGACTTAATAATATACATTTGTATTGCGAAGTACCTGGTGTAAACAGTTTCCTTCTCTCTTTTACAGCCTTCGTCTCGTCATTTTCGACGACAGAATTTGCTCTTTCGGCTTTTTTTAACAATTTACGTTTCTTTGATCTTGTGAGAATTTGATAACTGGGGCAATTTAGTTTTTCAAAAGCTTCAATTTTTTTCTTGACCGGGGTGTGTTCGAAAGCAGTGAAGGTTTTGTTAAGGCTTTTCTTGACTACTCGTTGTAATTAGGCGGGTTGAGAGAAACACTGTTGCAGACTTAATAATATACATTTGTATTGCGAAGTACCTGGTGTAAACAGTTTCCTTCTCTCTTTTACAGCCTTCGTCTCGTCATTTTCGACGACAGAATTTGCTCTTTCGGCTTTTTTTAACAATTTACGTTTCTTTGATCTTGTGAGAATTTGATAACTGGGGCAATTTAGTTTTTCAAAAGCTTCAATTTTTTTCTTGACCGGGGTGTGTTCGAAAGCAGTGAAGGTTTTGTTAAGGCTTTTCTTGACTACTCGTTGTAATTAGGCGGGTTGAGAGAAACACTGTTGCAGACTTAATAATATACATTTGTATTGCGAAGTACCTGGTGTAAACAGTTTCCTTCTCTCTTTTACAGCCTTCGTCTCGTCATTTTCGACGACAGAATTTGCTCTTTCGGCTTTTTTTAACAATTTACGTTTCTTTGATCTTGTGAGAATTTGATAACTGGGGCAATTTAGTTTTTCAAAAGCTTCAATTTTTTTCTTGACCGGGGTGTGTTCGAAAGCAGTGAAGGTTTTGTTAAGGCTTTTCTTGACTACTCGTTGTAATTAGGCGGGTTGAGAGAAACACTGTTGCAGACTTAATAATATACATTTGTATTGCGAAGTACCTGGTGTAAACAGTTTCCTTCTCTCTTTTACAGCCTTCGTCTCGTCATTTTCGACGACAGAATTTGCTCTTTCGGCTTTTTTTAACAATTTACGTTTCTTTGATCTTGTGAGAATTTGATAACTGGGGCAATTTAGTTTTTCAAAAGCTTCAATTTTTTTCTTGACCGGGGTGTGTAAGAAAGCAGTGAAGGTTTTGTTAAGGCTTTTCTTGACTACTCGTTGTAATTAGGCGGGTTGAGAGAAACACTGTTGCAGACTTAATAATATACATTTGTATTGCGAAGTACCTGGTGTAAACAGTTTCCTTCTCTCTTTTACAGCCTTCGTCTCGTCATTTTCGACGACAGAATTTGCTCTTTCGGCTTTTTTTAACAATTTACGTTTCTTTGATCTTGTGAGAATTTGATAACTGGGGCAATTTAGTTTTTCAAAAGCTTCAATTTTTTTCTTGACCGGGGTGTGTAAGAAAGCAGTGAAGGTTTTGTTAAGGCTTTTCTTGACTACTCGTTGTAATTAGGCGGGTTGAGAGAAACACTGTTGCAGACTTAATAATATACATTTGTATTGCGAAGTACCTGGTGTAAACAGTTTCCTTCTCTCTTTTACAGCCTTCGTCTCGTCATTTTCGACGACAGAATTTGCTCTTTCGGCTTTTTTTAACAATTTACGTTTCTTTGATCTTGTGAGAATTTGATAACTGGGGCAATTTAGTTTTTCAAAAGCTTCAATTTTTTTCTTGACCGGGGTGTGTAAGAAAGCAGTGAAGGTTTTGTTAAGGCTTTTCTTGACTACTCGTTGTAATTAGGCGGGTTGAGAGAAACACTGTTGCAGACTTAATAATATACATTTGTATTGCGAAGTACCTGGTGTAAACAGTTTCCTTCTTTCTTTTACAGCCTTCGTCTCGTCATTTTCGACGACAGAATTTGCTCTTTCGGCTTTTTTTAACAATTTACGTTTCTTTGATCTTGTGAGAATTTGATAACTGGGGCAATTTAGTTTTTCAAAAGCTTCAATTTTTTTCTTGACCGGGGTGTGTAAGAAAGCAGTGAAGGTTTTGTTAAGGCTTTTCTTGACTACTCGTTGTAATTAGGCGGGTTGAGAGAAACACTGTTGCAGACTTAATAATATACATTTGTATTGCGAAGTACCTGGTGTAAACAGTTTCCTTCTCTCTTTTACAGCCTTCGTCTCGTCATTTTCGACGACAGAATTTGCTCTTTCGGCTTTTTTTAACAATTTACGTTTCTTTGATCTTGTGAGAATTTGATAACTGGGGCAATTTAGTTTTTCAAAAGCTTCAATTTTTTTCTTGACCGGGGTGTGTTCGAAAGCAGTGAAGGTTTTGTTAAGGCTTTTCTTGACTACTCGTTGTAATTAGGCGGGTTGAGAGAAACACTGTTGCAGACTTAATAATATACATTTGTATTGCGAAGTACCTGGTGTAAACAGTTTCCTTCTCTCTTTTACAGCCTTCGTCTCGTCATTTTCGACGACAGAATTTGCTCTTTCGGCTTTTTTTAACAATTTACGTTTCTTTGATCTTGTGAGAATTTGATAACTGGGGCAATTTAGTTTTTCAAAAGCTTCAATTTTTTTCTTGACCGGGGTGTGTTCGAAAGCAGTGAAGGTTTTGTTAAGGCTTTTCTTGACTACTCGTTGTAATTAGGCGGGTTGAGAGAAACACTGTTGCAGACTTAATAATATACATTTGTATTGCGAAGTACCTGGTGTAAACAGTTTCCTTCTCTCTTTTACAGCCTTCGTCTCGTCATTTTCGACGACAGAATTTGCTCTTTCGGCTTTTTTTAACAATTTACGTTTCTTTGATCTTGTGAGAATTTGATAACTGGGGCAATTTAGTTTTTCAAAAGCTTCAATTTTTTTCTTGACCGGGGTGTGTAAGAAAGCAGTGAAGGTTTTGTTAAGGCTTTTCTTGACTACTCGTTGTAATTAGGCGGGTTGAGAGAAACACTGTTGCAGACTTAATAATATACATTTGTATTGCGAAGTACCTGGTGTAAACAGTTTCCTTCTCTCTTTTACAGCCTTCGTCTCGTCATTTTCGACGACAGAATTTGCTCTTTCGGCTTTCTTTAACAATTTACGTTTCTTTGATCTTGTGAGAATTTGATAACTGGGGCAATTTAGTTTTTCAAAAGCTTCAATTTTTTTCTTGACCGGGGTGTGTTCGAAAGCAGTGAAGGTTTTGTTAAGGCTTTTCTTGACTACTCGTTGTAATTAGGCGGGTTGAGAGAAACACTGTTGCAGACTTAATAATATACATTTGTATTGCGAAGTACCTGGTGTAAACAGTTTCCTTCTCTCTTTTACAGCCTTCGTCTCGTCATTTTCGACGACAGAATTTGCTCTTTCGGCTTTTTTTAACAATTTACGTTTCTTTGATCTTGTGAGAATTTGATAACTGGGGCAATTTAGTTTTTCAAAAGCTTCAATTTTTTTCTTGACCGGGGTGTGTAAGAAAGCAGTGAAGGTTTTGTTAAGGCTTTTCTTGACTACTCGTTGTAATTAGGCGGGTTGAGAGAAACACTGTTGCAGACTTAATAATATACATTTGTATTGCGAAGTACCTGGTGTAAACAGTTTCCTTCTCTCTTTTACAGCCTTCGTCTCGTCATTTTCGACGACAGAATTTGCTCTTTCGGCTTTTTTTAACAATTTACGTTTCTTTGATCTTGTGAGAATTTGATAACTGGGGCAATTTAGTTTTTCAAAAGCTTCAATTTTTTTCTTGACCGGGGTGTGTTCGAAAGCAGTGAAGGTTTTGTTAAGGCTTTTCTTGACTACTCGTTGTAATTAGGCGGGTTGAGAGAAACACTGTTGCAGACTTAATAATATACATTTGTATTGCGAAGTACCTGGTGTAAACAGTTTCCTTCTCTCTTTTACAGCCTTCGTCTCGTCATTTTCGATGACAGAATTTGCTCTTTCGGCTTTTTTTAACAATTTACGTTTCTTTGATCTTGTGAGAATTTGATAACTGGGGCAATTTAGTTTTTCAAAAGCTTCAATTTTTTTTTTGACCGGGGTGTGTAAGAAAGCAGTGAAGGTTTTGTTAAGGCTTTTCTTGACTACTCGTTGTAATTAGGCGGGTTGAGAGAAACACTGTTGCAGACTTAATAATATACATTTGTATTGCAAGTACCTGGTGTAAACAGTTTCCTTCTCTCTTTTACAGCCTTCGTCTCGTCATTTTCGACGACAGAATTTGCTCTTTCGGCTTTTTTTAACAATTTACGTTTCTTTGATCTTGTGAGAATTTGATAACTGGGGCAATTTAGTTTTTCAAAAGCTTCAATTTTTTTCTTGACCGGGGTGTGTTCGAAAGCAGTGAAGGTTTTGTTAAGGCTTTTCTTGACTACTCGTTGTAATTAGGCGGGTTGAGAGAAACACTGTTGCAGACTTAATAATATACATTTGTATTGCGAAGTACCTGGTGTAAACAGTTTCCTTCTCTCTTTTACAGCCTTCGTCTCGTCATTTTCGATGACAGAATTTGCTCTTTCGGCTTTTTTTAACAATTTACGTTTCTTTGATCTTGTGAGAATTTGATAACTGGGGCAATTTAGTTTTTCAAAAGCTTCAATTTTTTTCTTGACCGGGGTGTGTAAGAAAGCAGTGAAGGTTTTGTTAAGGCTTTTCTTGACTACTCGTTGTAATTAGGCGGGTTGAGAGAAACACTGTTGCAGACTTAATAATATACATTTGTATTGCAAGTACCTGGTGTAAACAGTTTCCTTCTCTCTTTTACAGCCTTCGTCTCGTCATTTTCGACGACAGAATTTGCTCTTTCGGCTTTTTTTAACAATTTACGTTTCTTTGATCTTGTGAGAATTTGATAACTGGGGCAATTTAGTTTTTCAAAAGCTTCAATTTTTTTCTTGACCGGGGTGTGTAAGAAAGCAGTGAAGGTTTTGTTAAGGCTTTTCTTGACTACTCGTTGTAATTAGGCGGGTTGAGAGAAACACTGTTGCAGACTTAATAATATACATTTGTATTGCGAAGTACCTGGTGTAAACAGTTTCCTTCTCTCTTTTACAGCCTTCGTCTCGTCATTTTCGACGACAGAATTTGCTCTTTCGGCTTTTTTTAACAATTTACGTTTCTTTGATCTTGTGAGAATTTGATAACTGGGGCAATTTAGTTTTTCAAAAGCTTCAATTTTTTTCTTGACCGGGGTGTGTTCGAAAGCAGTGAAGGTTTTGTTAAGGCTTTTCTTGACTACTCGTTGTAATTAGGCGGGTTGAGAGAAACACTGTTGCAGACTTAATAATATACATTTGTATTGCGAAGTACCTGGTGTAAACAGTTTCCTTCTCTCTTTTACAGCCTTCGTCTCGTCATTTTCGACGACAGAATTTGCTCTTTCGGCTTTTTTTAACAATTTACGTTTCTTTGATCTTGTGAGAATTTGATAACTGGGGCAATTTAGTTTTTCAAAAGCTTCAATTTTTTTCTTGACCGGGGTGTGTTCGAAAGCAGTGAAGGTTTTGTTAAGGCTTTTCTTGACTACTCGTTGTAATTAGGCGGGTTGAGAGAAACACTGTTGCAGACTTAATAATATACATTTGTATTGCGAAGTACCTGGTGTAAACAGTTTCCTTCTCTCTTTTACAGCCTTCGTCTCGTCATTTTCGACGACAGAATTTGCTCTTTCGGCTTTTTTTAACAATTTACGTTTCTTTGATCTTGTGAGAATTTGATAACTGGGGCAATTTAGTTTTTCAAAAGCTTCAATTTTTTTCTTGACCGGGGTGTGTTCGAAAGCAGTGAAGGTTTTGTTAAGGCTTTTCTTGACTACTCGTTGTAATTAGGCGGGTTGAGAGAAACACTGTTGCAGACTTAATAATATACATTTGTATTGCGAAGTACCTGGTGTAAACAGTTTCCTTCTCTCTTTTACAGCCTTCGTCTCGTCATTTTCGACGACAGAATTTGCTCTTTCGGCTTTTTTTAACAATTTACGTTTCTTTGATCTTGTGAGAATTTGATAACTGGGGCAATTTAGTTTTTCAAAAGCTTCAATTTTTTTCTTGACCGGGGTGTGTTCGAAAGCAGTGAAGGTTTTGTTAAGGCTTTTCTTGACTACTCGTTGTAATTAGGCGGGTTGAGAGAAACACTGTTGCAGACTTAATAATATACATTTGTATTGCGAAGTACCTGGTGTAAACAGTTTCCTTCTCTCTTTTACAGCCTTCGTCTCGTCATTTTCGACGACAGAATTTGCTCTTTCGGCTTTTTTTAACAATTCACGTTTCTTTGATCTTGTGAGAATTTGATAACTGGGGCAATTTAGTTTTTCAAAAGCTTCAATTTTTTTCTTGACCGGGGTGTGTTCGAAAGCAGTGAAGGTTTTGTTAAGGCTTTTCTTGACTACTCGTTGTAATTAGGCGGGTTGAGAGAAACACTGTTGCAGACTTAATAATATACATTTGTATTGCGAAGTACCTGGTGTAAACAGTTTCCTTCTCTCTTTTACAGCCTTCGTCTCGTCATTTTCGATGACAGAATTTGCTCTTTCGGCTTTTTTTAACAATTTACGTTTCTTTGATCTTGTGAGAATTTGATAACTGGGGCAATTTAGTTTTTCAAAAGCTTCAATTTTTTTCTTGACCGGGGTGTGTAAGAAAGCAGTGAAGGTTTTGTTAAGGCTTTTCTTGACTACTCGTTGTAATTAGGCGGGTTGAGAGAAACACTGTTGCAGACTTAATAATATACATTTGTATTGCAAGTACCTGGTGTAAACAGTTTCCTTCTCTCTTTTACAGCCTTCGTCTCGTCATTTTCGACGACAGAATTTGCTCTTTCGGCTTTTTTTAACAATTTACGTTTCTTTGATCTTGTGAGAATTTGATAACTGGGGCAATTTAGTTTTTCAAAAGCTTCAATTTTTTTCTTGACCGGGGTGTGTAAGAAAGCAGTGAAGGTTTTGTTAAGGCTTTTCTTGACTACTCGTTGTAATTAGGCGGGTTGAGAGAAACACTGTTGCAGACTTAATAATATACATTTGTATTGCAAGTACCTGGTGTAAACAGTTTCCTTCTCTCTTTTACAGCCTTCGTCTCGTCATTTTCGACGACAGAATTTGCTCTTTCGGCTTTTTTTAACAATTTACGTTTCTTTGATCTTGTGAGAATTTGATAACTGGGGCAATTTAGTTTTTCAAAAGCTTCAATTTTTTTCTTGACCGGGGTGTGTTCGAAAGCAGTGAAGGTTTTGTTAAGGCTTTTCTTGACTACTCGTTGTAATTAGGCGGGTTGAGAGAAACACTGTTGCAGACTTAATAATATACATTTGTATTGCGAAGTACCTGGTGTAAACAGTTTCCTTCTCTCTTTTACAGCCTTCGTCTCGTCATTTTCGACGACAGAATTTGCTCTTTCGGCTTTTTTTAACAATTTACGTTTCTTTGATCTTGTGAGAATTTGATAACTGGGGCAATTTAGTTTTTCAAAAGCTTCAATTTTTTTCTTGACCGGGGTGTGTTCGAAAGCAGTGAAGGTTTTGTTAAGGCTTTTCTTGACTACTCGTTGTAATTAGGCGGGTTGAGAGAAACACTGTTGCAGACTTAATAATATACATTTGTATTGCGAAGTACCTGGTGTAAACAGTTTCCTTCTCTCTTTTACAGCCTTCGTCTCGTCATTTTCGACGACAGAATTTGCTCTTTCGGCTTTTTTTAACAATTCACGTTTCTTTGATCTTGTGAGAATTTGATAACTGGGGCAATTTAGTTTTTCAAAAGCTTCAATTTTTTTCTTGACCGGGGTGTGTTCGAAAGCAGTGAAGGTTTTGTTAAGGCTTTTCTTGACTACTCGTTGTAATTAGGCGGGTTGAGAGAAACACTGTTGCAGACTTAATAATATACATTTGTATTGCGAAGTACCTGGTGTAAACAGTTTCCTTCTCTCTTTTACAGCCTTCGTCTCGTCATTTTCGACGACAGAATTTGCTCTTTCGGCTTTTTTTAACAATTTACGTTTCTTTGATCTTGTGAGAATTTGATAACTGGGGCAATTTAGTTTTTCAAAAGCTTCAATTTTTTTCTTGACCGGGGTGTGTTCGAAAGCAGTGAAGGTTTTGTTAAGGCTTTTCTTGACTACTCGTTGTAATTAGGCGGGTTGAGAGAAACACTGTTGCAGACTTAATAATATACATTTGTATTGCGAAGTACCTGGTGTAAACAGTTTCCTTCTCTCTTTTACAGCCTTCGTCTCGTCATTTTCGACGACAGAATTTGCTCTTTCGGCTTTTTTTAACAATTCACGTTTCTTTGATCTTGTGAGAATTTGATAACTGGGGCAATTTAGTTTTTCAAAAGCTTCAATTTTTTTCTTGACCGGGGTGTGTTCGAAAGCAGTGAAGGTTTTGTTAAGGCTTTTCTTGACTACTCGTTGTAATTAGGCGGGTTGAGAGAAACACTGTTGCAGACTTAATAATATACATTTGTATTGCGAAGTACCTGGTGTAAACAGTTTCCTTCTCTCTTTTACAGCCTTCGTCTCGTCATTTTCGACGACAGAATTTGCTCTTTCGGCTTTTTTTAACAATTTACGTTTCTTTGATCTTGTGAGAATTTGATAACTGGGGCAATTTAGTTTTTCAAAAGCTTCAATTTTTTTCTTGACCGGGGTGTGTAAGAAAGCAGTGAAGGTTTTGTTAAGGCTTTTCTTGACTACTCGTTGTAATTAGGCGGGTTGAGAGAAACACTGTTGCAGACTTAATAATACCCCCTAGCATGACGTCTGCCTTAGCTCCTCTCCATCCTAAGTCCTCTGTAATTTTTGAAATAATGGAAATTTCAAGCGGAGCTAAGATGAACGACAGAGAATACCAACAGATGGCCCTGCAAACCTGTTTACCGCACTAAAACAAGAAATATGTCCTAAGTCCTCTGAATATTTCCAAGGGAGCTAGGACGAATACCATCGGCAAATATTCACAGACTTCGTGCGATACTTGCAGTTAAGTTGCCCAAGCAAGTTTTAAACGAGGATGTGCCATTTGAAAAACAATGCTTGAGGTTGAAAGTGCCGTTAACATCTCACTAATACTAGTTGAAGTGAGTATCAGTAAGTATCAGTGAGTATCAGTAAAGTATCGACGAACCATTAAACATTCATGGCTCTCTTGATCGCAAGTTTTGTTGTTCATATGTTATAACACGCCATGAACGTTGTCTATACGTCAGCAGCAATCATGGAATAATTGCAAAATCATATTCGGCCGTTACCACTGTTTCCAATACTCATTCGTTGTTTTGCTAATTAATGTTTATTGATCTTGAGGCTAAAATATGTATGTAAACATTTGAAATAAAAAATGTTTTATTTAATCTCTAAACTCTTTTTCTAAAATGCAGAACAATAAAATCAATACGAAGGGAATTTTCAGTAAAGTTTATTTCACGCATTCTCCATTTCCTTAACGAAAACAACACGCAATAAAAGCAGTTAAAGTTTATCGCATACCTTCCAGGAGTCGTATCAGCCAAACTGGGGATCAATATAGTCTTTTCCAGCCCTAAGACAAGCACTAGGTAAGTATTTGTCATAGATTTTGGACGAGAGGGAAACATGTCGTAATAAGAGGTCTGAAAATCATGTCAAATCTTTACTAAACTTTGTCATCTCGAAAATGTTTCCCCAAAGATATTACTTTAATTTCCCGGCCTGTTTTTGTGCAAACGCACTACGGAACATCTTCATCTCGAACGGAAAGAAATCTGTTCGCTTTATAAGCACTTTGGAAAGAAACGCATCAAAGCTTCAAAAGTAACTCCAACATGGTTCGTGGGGTGAGAATATGATGGCTTCTGGGCGAAATTGAGATGTCCACGAATGCTAATTTTCTGATAAAACGGTCCACGATATCTAAAGCACACGTGAAGCGGCTTTTTTTGTCTGAGAAATTGTAAAATTCATGTAAATGTCACTCTGAAGAGTTCGTATCGAGAGAATGTGAAGTATATGTCCCATCTCGTTCAGAATCAGTCCTGAGGGTTTATGGAACCGTTTGAACAAGATACTGTCCCGTTTACGGCGATTAAGTAGTTTAGCCATGCCTGCAAAATACCACTACCGGATATAAGACTGAATAATTATTACGTCACATGTCCGAGAGAGGAGTTAGGACGAATTTTTTCCAAAACATTATATTATTTTTCCGGCCTGTTCCTGTGCAAATGCATCCCGGAACGTCGGCTTATCGAAAGGAGAGCTATTTGGTCGCCTTATGAGCAATTTAAAAAAAAAATGCATCAAAATTTTCAAAATATATCGCATCATGGCTCGTGGAGTGACAATACGGCTTGTGGGCCAAATCGAGGTGCCCACGAAAGCGAATTTTCTTCTAAAAGGGTCCACGATGTCTAGAACAAACGTGAAGTGGCTTTTTGAGTCTGGGAAGTCATAAAATTAATGTAAATGTCACTTTGAAGAGTTCGTATCGAGATAATGTCAAGTGCATGTCCCATCTCGATCAGAAACAGTCCTGAGGGTATATGGGACCGTTTGAACAAAATACTGTCCCGTTTACGGCGATTAAGACGTTTGGCCATGCCTGCGAAATTCCATGAGCGGATCTAAGACTGAATAATTATTACGTCACATGTCCGAGAGAGGAGTTAGGACGAATTTTTTCCAAAACATATTATATAAATTTTTCGGCCTGTTCCTGTGCAAATGCATCCCGGAACGTCGGCTTATCGAAAGGAGAGCTATTTGGTCGATTTATGAGCAATTTAAAAAAAAAATGCATCAAAATTTTCAAAATATATCGCATCATGGCTCGTGGAGTGACAATACGGCTTGTGGTCCACGATGTCTAGAACAAATGTGAGGTGGCTTTTTGAGTCTGGGAAGTTTTAAAATTCATGTAAATATCACTTTGAAGAGTTCGTATCAAGATAATGTGAAGTACATATCCCATCTCGTTCAGAATCAGTCCTGAGGGTTTATGGGACCGTTTGAACAAAATACTGTCCCGTTTACGGCTATTAAGACGTTTGGCCAAGCCTGCAAAATACCACGAGCGGATCTAAGACTGAATAATTATTACGTCACATGTCCGAGAGAGGAGTTAAGACAATTTTTTTCCAAAGATATTATATTAATTTTTCGGCCTGTTCCTGTGCAAATGCATCCCGGAACGTCGACTTATCGAAAGAAAAGCTATTTGGTCGCCTTATAAGCAATTTAAAAAAAAATGAATCAAAATTTTCAAAATATATCGCATCATGGCTCGTGGAGTGACAATACGGCTTGTGGGCCAAATCGAGGTATCCACGAAAGCGAATTTTCTTCTAAAGGGGTCCACGATGTCTAGAACAAATGTGAGGTGGCGTTTTGAGTCTGGGAAGTTTTAAAATTCATGTAAATAACAGTTTGAAGAGTTCGTATCAAGATAATGTGAAGTACATATCCCATCTCGATCAGAAACAGTCCTGAGGGTTTATGGGACCGTTTGAACAAAATACTGTCCCGTTTACGGCGATTAGGACGTTTGGCCATGCCTGCGAAATACCACGAGCGGATCTAAGACGGAATAATTATCACGTCACATGTCCGAGAGAGGAGTAAGGACGAATATTTTTTCCAAAACATATAATAATTTTCCGGCCTGTTCCTGTGCAAATGCATCCCGGAACGTCGGCTTATCGAAAGGAGAGCTATTTGGTCGCCTTATGAGCAATTTAAAAAAAAATGCATCAAAATTTTCAAAATATATCGCATCATGGCTCGTGGAGTGACAATACGGCTTGTGGGCCAAATCGAGGTGTCCACGAAAGCGAATTTTCTTCTAAAAGGGTCCACGATGTCTAGAACGAATGTGATGTGGCTTTTTGAGTCTGGGAAGTTTTAAAATTCATGTAAATAACAGTTTGAAGAGTTCGTATCAAGATAATATGAAGTACATATCCCATCTCGATCAGAAACAGTCCTGAGGGTTTATGGGACCGTTTGAACAAAATACTGTCCCGTTTACGGCGATTAAGACGTTTGGCCATGCCTGCGAAATACCACGAGCGGATCTAAGACGGAATAATTATTACGTCACATGTCCGAGAGAGGAGTAAGGACGAATATTTTTTCCAAAACATATAATAATTTTCCGGCCTGTTCCTGTGCAAATGCATCCCGGAACGTCGGCTTATCGACAGGAGAGCTATTTGGTCGCCTTATGAGCAATTTAAAAAAAAAATGCATCAAAATTTTCAAAATATATCGCATCATGGCTCGTGGAGTGACAATACGGCTTGTGGGCCAAATCGAGGTGTCCACGAAAGCGAATTTTCTTCTAAAAGGGTCCACGATGTCTAGAACAAACGTGAGGTGGCTTTTTGAGTCTGGGAAGTTATAAAATTCATGTAAATATCACTTTGAAGAGTTCGTATCGAGATAATGTGAAGTACATGTCCCTTCTCATTCAGAATCAGTCCTGAAGTTTTATGGGATAGTTTCAACAAAATACTGTCCCGTTTACGGCGATTAAGACGTTTGGCCAAGCCTGCAAAATACCACGAGCGGATCTAAGACTGAATAATTATTACGTCAGATGTCCGAGAGAGGAGTTAAGACGATTTTTTTCCAAAGATATTATATTAATTTTTCGGCCTGTTCCTGTGCAAATGCATCCCGGAACGTCGACTTATCGAAAGAAAAGCTATTTGGTCGCCTTATAAGCAATTTTAAAAAAAATGCATCAAAATTTTCAAAATATATCGCATCATGGCTCGTGGAGTGACAATACGGCTTGTGGGCCAAATCGAGGTGTCCACGAAAGCGAATTTTCTTCTAAAAGGGTCCACGATGTCTAGAACAAACGTGAGGTGGCTTTTTGAGTCTGGGAAGTTATAAAATTCATGTAAATATCACTTTGAAGAGTTCGTATCGAGATAATGTGAAGTACATGTCCCTTCTCATTCAGAATCAGTCCTGAAGTTTTATGGGATAGTTTCAACAAAATACTGTCCCGTTTACGGCGATTAAGACGTTTGGCCAAGCCTGCAAAATACCACGAGCGGATCTAAAACTGAATAATTATTACGTCACATGTCCGAGAGAGGAGTTAAGACGAATTTTTTCCAAAGATATTATATTAATTTTTCGGCCTGTTCCTGTGCAAATGCATCCCGGAACGTCGGCTTATCGAAAGAAAAGCTATTTGGTCGCCTTATGAGCAATTTAAAAAAAAAATGCATCAAAATTTTCAAAATATATTGCATAATGGCTCGTGGAGTGACAATACGGCTTGTGGACCAAATCGAGGTGTCCACGAAAGCGAATTTTCTTCTAAAAGGGTCCACGATGTCTAGAACAAACGGGAAGCGGCTTTTTTGGTCTGGGAAGTTATAAAATTCATGTAAATGTCACTTTGAAAAGTTCGTATCGAGATAATGTGAAGTGCATGTCCCATCTCGATCAGAAACAGTCCTGAGGGTTTATGGGACCGTTTGAACAAAATACTGTCCCGTTTACGGCGATTAAGACGTTTGGCAATGCCTGCGAAATACCACGAGCGGATCTAAGACTGAATAATTATTACGTCACATGTCCGAGAGAGGAGTTAGGACGAATTTTTTCCAAAACATATTATATTAATTTTCCGGCCTGCTCCTGTGCAAATGCATCCCGGAACGTCAGCTTATCGAAAGGAGAGCTATTTGGTCGCCTTATGAGCAATTTAAAAAAAAATGCATCAACATTTTCAAAATATATCGCATCATGGCTCGTGGAGTGACAATACGGCTTGTGGGCCAAATCGAGGCGTCCACCAAAGCGAATTTTCTTCTAAAAGGGTCCACGATTTCGAGAACAAACGTGAAGTGGCTTTTTGGGTCTGGGAAGTTATAAATTTCATGTAAATGTCACTTTGAAGAGTTCGTATCGAGATAATGTGAAGTGCATGTCCCATCTCGTTCAGAATCAGTCCTGAGGGTTTATGGGACCGTTTGAACAAAATACTCTCCCGTTGACGACGATTAAGACGTTTGGCCATGCCTGCGAAATACCACGAGCGGATCTAAGACTGAATAATTATTACGTCACATGTCCGAGAGAGAAGTTAAGACGAATTTTTCCCAAAGATATTATATTAATTTTTCGGCCTGATCCTGTGCAAATGCATCCCGGAACGTCAGCTTATCGAAAGGAGAGCTATTTGGTCTCCTTATGAGCAATTTAAAAAAAAAATGCATCAAAATTTTCAAAATATATCGCATCATGGCTCGTGGAGTGACAATACGGCTTGTGGGCCAAATCGAGGCGTCCACCAAAGCGAATTTTCTTCTAAAAGGGTCCACGATGTCTAGAACAAACGTGAAGTGGCTTTTTGAGTCTGGGAAGTTATAAAATTCATGTAAATGTCACTTTGAAGAGTTCGTATCGAGATAATGTCAAATGCATGTCCCATCTCGATCAGAAACAGTCCTGAGGGTATAAGGGACCGTTTGAACAAAATACTGTCCCCTTTAAGGCGATTAAGACGTTTGGCCAAGCCTGCAAAATACCACGAGCGGATCTAAGACTGAATAATTATTACGTCACATGTCCGAGAGAGAAGTTAAGACGAATTTTTCCCAAAGATATTATATTAATTTTTCGGCCTGTTCCTGTGCAAATGCATCCCGGAACGTCGGCTTATCGAAAGAAAAGCTATTTGGTCGCCTTATGAGCAATTTAAAAAAAAATGCATCAAAATTTTCAAAATATATCGCATCATGGCTCGTGGAGTGACAATACGGCTTGTGGGCCAAATCGAGGTGTCCACGAAAGCGAATTTTCTTCTAAAAGGGTCCACAATGTCGGAGAACAAACGTGAAGCGGCTTTTTTGGTCTGGGAAGTTATAAAATTCATGTAAATGTCACTTTGAAGAGTTCGTATCGAGATAATGTCAATTGCATGTCCCATCTCGATCAGAAACAGTCCTGAGGGTATATGGGACCGTTTGAACAAAATACTGTCCCGTTTACGGCGATTAAGACGTTTGGCCATGCCTGCGAAATACCACGAGCGGATCTAAGACTGAATAATTATTACGTCACATGTCCGAGAGAGGAGTTAGGACGAATTTTTTCCAAAACATATTATATAAATTTTTCGGCCTGTTCCTGTGCAAATGCATCCCGGAACGTCGGCTTATCGAAAGGAGAGCTATTTGGTCGATTTATGAGCAATTTAAAAAAAAAATGCATCAAAATTTTCAAAATATATCGCATCATGGCTCGTGGAGTGACAATACGGCTTGTGGTCCAAATCGAGGTGTCCACGAAAGCGAATTTTCTTCTAAAAGGGTCCACGATGTCTAGAACAAATGTGAGGTGGCTTTTTGAGTCTGGGAAGTTTTAAAATTCATGTAAATATCACTTTGAAGAGTTCGTATCAAGATAATGTGAAGTACATATCCCATCTCGTTCAGAATCAGTCCTGAGGGCTTATGGGACCGTTTGAACAAAATACTGTCCCGTTTACGGCTATTAAGACGTTTGGCCAAGCCTGCAAAATACCACGAGCGGATCTAAGACTGAATAATTATTACGTCACATGTCCGAGAGAGGAGTTAAGACGATTTTTTTCCAAAGATATTATATTAATTTTTCGGCCTGTTCCTGTGCAAATGCATCCCGGAACGTCGACTTATCGAAAGAAAAGCTATTTGGTCGCCTTATAAGCAATTTAAAAAAAAATGCATCAAAATTTTCAAAATATATCGCATCATGGCTCGTGGAGTGACAATACGGCTTGTGGGCCAAATCGAGGTATCCACGAAAGCGAATTTTCTTCTAAAGGGGTCCACGATGTCTAGAACAAATGTGAGGTGGCTTTTTGAGTCTGGGAAGTTTTAAAATTCATGTAAATAACAGTTTGAAGAGTTCGTATCAAGATAATGTGAAGTACATATCCCATCTCGATCAGAAACAGTCCTGAGGGTTTATGGGACCGTTTGAACAAAATACTGTCCCGTTTACGGCGATTAGGACGTTTGGCCATGCCTGCGAAATACCTCGAGCGGATCTAAGACGGAATAATTATCACGTCACATGTCCGAGAGAGGAGTAAGGACGAATATTTTTTCCAAAACATATAATAATTTTCCGGCCTGTTCCTGTGCAAATGCATCCCGGAACGTCGGCTTATCGAAAGGAGAGCTATTTGGTCGCCTTATGAGCAATTTAAAAAAAAAATGCATCAAAATTTTCAAAATATATCGCATCATGGCTCGTGGAGTGACAATACGGCTTGTGGGCCAAATCGAGGTGTCCACGAAAGCGAATTTTCTTCTAAAAGGGTCCACGATTTCGAGAACAAACGTGAAGTGGCTTTTTGGGTCTGGGAAGTTACAAATTTCATGTAAATGTCACTTTGAAGAGTTCGTATCGAGATAATGTGAAGTGCATGTCCCATCTCGATCAGAAACAGTCCTGAGGGTTTATGGGACCGTTTGAACAAAATACTGGCCCGTTTACGGCGATTAAGACGTTTGGCCATGCCTGCAAAATACCACGATCGGATCTAAGACTGAATAATTATTACGTCACATGTCCGAGAGAGGAGTTAAGACGAATTTTTTCCAAAGATATTATATTAATTTTTCGGCCTGTTCCTGTGCAAATGCATCCCGGAACGTCGGCTTATCGAAAGAAAAGCTATTTGGTCGCCTTATGAGCAATTTAAAAAAAAATGAATCAAAATTTTCAAAATATATCGCATCATGGCTCGTGGAGTGACAATACGGCTTGTGGACCAAATCGAGGCGTCCACCAAAGCGAATTTTCTTCTAAAAGGGTCCACGATGTCTAGAACAAACGTGAAGTGGCTTTTTGAGTCTGGGAAGTTATAAAATTCATGTAAATGTCACTTTGAAGAGTTTGTATCGAGATAATGTCAAGTGCATGTCCCATCTCGATCACAAACAGTCCTGAGGGTATATGGGACCGTTTGAACAAAATACTGTCCCGTTTACGGCGATTAAGACGTTTGGCCAAGCCTGCAAAATACCACGAGCGGATCTAAGACGGAATAATTATCACGTCACATGTCCGAGAGAGGAGTAAGGACGAATATTTTTTCCAAAACATATAATAATTTTCCGGCCTGTTCCTGTGCAAATGCATCCCGGAACGTCGGCTTATCGAAAGGAGAGCTATTTGGTCGCCTTATGAGCAATTTAAAAAAAAATGCATCAAAATTTTCAAAATATATCGCATCATGGCTCGTGGAGTGACAATACGGCTTGTGGGCCAAATCGAGGTGTCCACGAAAGCGAATTTTCTTCTAAAAGGGTCCACGATGTCTGGAACAAACGTGAGGTGGCTTTTTGACTCTGGGAAGTTATAAAATTCATGTAAATATCACTTTGAAGAGTTCGTATCGAGATAATGTGAAGTACATGTCCCTTCTCATTCAGAATCAGTCCTGAAGTTTTATGGGATGGTTTCAACAAAATACTGTCCCGTTTACGACGATTAAGACGTTTGGCCATGCCTGCGAATTACCACGAGCGGATCTAAGACGGAATAATTATTACGTCACATGTCCGAGAGAGGAGTTAGGACGAATATTTTTTCCAAAACATATAATAATTTTCCGGCCTGTTCCTGTGCAAATGCATCCCGGAACGTCGGCTTATCGAAAGAAAAGCTATTTGGTCGCCTTATGAGCAATTTAAAAAAAAAATGCATCAAAATTTTCAAAATATATCGCATCATGGCTCGTGGAGTGACAATACGGCTTGTGGGCCAAATCGAGGCGTCCACCAAAGCGAATTTTCTTCTAAAAGGGTCCACGATTTCGAGAACAAACGTGAAGTGGCTTTTTGGGTCTGGGAAGTTACAAATTTCATGTAAATGTCACTTTGAAGAGTTCGTATCGAGATAATGTGAAGTGCATGTCCCATCTCGATCAGAAACAGTCCTGAGGGTTTATGGGACCGTTTGAACAAAATACTGGCCCGTTTACGGCGATTAAGACGTTTGGCCATGCCTGCAAAATACCACGATCGGATCTAAGACTGAATAATTATTACGTCACATGTCCGAGAGAGGAGTTAAGACGAATTTTTTCCAAAGATATTATATTAATTTTTCGGCCTGTTCCTGTGCAAATGCATCCCGGAACGTCGGCTTATCGAAAGAAAAGCTATTTGGTCGCCTTATGAGCAATTTAAAAAAAAATGAATCAAAATTTTCAAAATATATCGCATCATGGCTCGTGGAGTGACAATACGGCTTGTGGACCAAATCGAGGCGTCCACCAAAGCGAATTTTCTTCTAAAAGGGTCCACGATGTCTAGAACAAACGTGAAGTGGCTTTTTGAGTCTGGGAAGTTATAAAATTCATGTAAATGTCACTTTGAAGAGTTTGTATCGAGATAATGTCAAGTGCATGTCCCATCTCGATCACAAACAGTCCTGAGGGTATATGGGACCGTTTGAACAAAATACTGTCCCGTTTACGGCGATTAAGACGTTTGGCCAAGCCTGCAAAATACCACGAGCGGATCTAAGACGGAATAATTATCACGTCACATGTCCGAGAGAGGAGTAAGGACGAATATTTTTTCCAAAACATATAATAATTTTCCGGCCTGTTCCTGTGCAAATGCATCCCGGAACGTCGGCTTATCGAAAGGAGAGCTATTTGGTCGCCTTATGAGCAATTTAAAAAAAAATGCATCAAAATTTTCAAAATATATCGCATCATGGCTCGTGGAGTGACAATACGGCTTGTGGGCCAAATCGAGGTGTCCACGAAAGCGAATTTTCTTCTAAAAGGGTCCACGATGTCTGGAACAAACGTGAGGTGGCTTTTTGACTCTGGGAAGTTATAAAATTCATGTAAATATCACTTTGAAGAGTTCGTATCGAGATAATGTGAAGTACATGTCCCTTCTCATTCAGAATCAGTCCTGAAGTTTTATGGGATGGTTTCAACAAAATACTGTCCCGTTTACGACGATTAAGACGTTTGGCCATGCCTGCGAATTACCACGAGCGGATCTAAGACGGAATAATTATTACGTCACATGTCCGAGAGAGGAGTTAGGACGAATATTTTTTCCAAAACATATAATAATTTTCCGGCCTGTTCCTGTGCAAATGCATCCCGGAACGTCGGCTTATCGAAAGAAAAGCTATTTGGTCGCCTTATGAGCAATTTAAAAAAAAAATGCATCAAAATTTTCAAAATATATCGCATCATGGCTCGTGGAGTGACAATACGGCTTGTGGGCCAAATCGAGGCGTCCACCAAAGCGAATTTTCTTCTAAAAGGGTCCACGATTTCGAGAACAAACGTGAAGTGGCTTTTTGGGTCTGGGAAGTTACAAATTTCATGTAAATGTCACTTTGAAGAGTTCGTATCGAGATAATGTGAAGTGCATGTCCCATCTCGATCAGAAACAGTCCTGAGGGTTTATGGGACCGTTTGAACAAAATACTGGCCCGTTTACGGCGATTAAGACGTTTGGCCATGCCTGCAAAATACCACGATCGGATCTAAGACTGAATAATTATTACGTCACATGTCCGAGAGAGGAGTTAGGACGAATTTTTTCCAAAACATTATATTATTTTTCCGGCCTGTTCCTGTGCAAATGCATCCCGGAACGTCGGCTTATCGAAAGGAGAGCTATTTGGTCGCCTTATGAGCAATTTTAAAAAAAATGCATCAAAATTTTCAAAATATATCGCATCATGGCTCGTGAAGTGACAATAAGGCTTGTGGGCCAAATCGAGGTGCCCACGAAAGCGAATTTTCTTCTAAAAGGGTCCACGATGTCTAGAACAAACGTGAAGTGGCTTTTTGAGTCTGGGAAGTCATAAAATTAATGTAAATGTCACTTTGAAGAGTTCGTATCGAGATAATGTCAAGTGCATGTCCCATCTCGATCAGAAACAGTCCTCAGGGTATATGGGACCGTTTGAACAAAATACTGTCCCGTTTACGGCGATTAAGACGTTTGGCCACGCCTGCGAAATTCCATGAGCGGATCTAAGACTGAATAATTATTACGTCACATGCCCGAGAGAGGAGTTAGGACGAATTTTTTCCAAAACATATTATATAAATTTTTCGGCCTGTTCCTGTGCAAATGCATCCCGGAACGTCGGCTTATCGAAAGGAGAGCTATTTGGTCGATTTATGAGCAATTTAAAAAAAAAATGCATCAAAATTTTCAAAATATATCGCATCATGGCTCGTGGAGTGACAATACGGCTTGTGGTCCAAATCGAGGTGTCCACGAAAGCGAATTTTCTTCTAAAAGGGTCCACGATGTCTAGAACAAATGTGAGGTGGCTTTTTGAGTCTGGGAAGTTATAAAATTCATGTAAATATCACTTTGAAGAGTTCGTATCGAGATAATGTGAAGTACATGTCCCTTCTCATTCAGAATCAGTCCTGAAGTTTTATGGGATAGTTTCAACAAAATACTGTCCCGTTTACGGCGATTAAGACGTTTGGCCAAGCCTGCAAAATACCACGAGCGGATCTAAAACTGAATAATTATTACGTCACATGTCCGAGAGAGGAGTTAAGACGATTTTTTTCCAAAGATATTATATTAATTTTTCGGCCTGTTCCTGTGCAAATGCATCCCGGAACGTCGACTTATCGAAAGAAAAGCTATTTGGTCGCCTTATAAGCAATTTAAAAAAAAATGCATCAAAATTTTCAAAATATATCGCATCATGGTTCGTGGAGTGACAATACGGCTTGTGGGCCAAATCGAGGTATCCACGAAAGCGAATTTTCTTCTAAAGGGGTCCACGATGTCTAGAACAAATGTGAGGTGGCGTTTTGAGTCTGGGAAGTTTTAAAATTCATGTAAATAACAGTTTGAAGAGTTCGTATCAAGATAATGTGAAGTACATATCCCATCTCGATCAGAAACAGTCCTGAGGGTTTATGGGACCGTTTTAACAAAATACTGTCCCGTTTACGGCGATTAGGACGTTTGGCCATGCCTGCGAAATACCACGAGCGGATCTAAGACGGAATAATTATCACGTCACATGTCCGAGAGAGGAGTAAGGACGAATATTTTTTCCAAAACATATAATAATTTTCCGGCCTGTTCCTGTGCAAATGCATCCCGGAACGTCGGCTTATCGAAAGGAGAGCTATTTGGTCGCCTTAGGAGCAATTTAAAAAAAAATGCATCAAAATTTTCAAAATATATCGCATCATGGCTCGTGGAGTGACAATACGGCTTGTGGGCCAAATCGAGGTGTCCACGAAAGCGAATTTTCTTCTAAAAGGGTCCACGATGTCTAGAACGAATGTGAGGTGGCTTTTTGAGTCTGGGAAGTTTTAAAATTCATGTAAATAACAGTTTGAAGAGTTCGTATCAAGATAATGTGAAGTACATATCCCATCTCGATCAGGAACAGTCCTGAGGGTTTATGGGACCGTTTGAACAAAATACTGTCCCGTTTACGGCGATTAGGACGTTTGGCCATGCCTGCGAAATACCACGAGCGGATCTAAGACGGAATAATTATCACGTCACATGTCCGAGAGAGGAGTAAGGACGAATATTTTTTCCAAAACATATAATAATTTTCCGGCCTGTTCCTGTGCAAATGCATCCCGGAACGTCGGCTTATCGAAAGGAAAGCTATTTGGTCGCCTTATGAGCAATTTAAAAAAAAATGCATCAAAATTTTCAAAATATATCGCATCATGGCTCGTGGAGTGACAATACGGCTTGTGGGCCAAATCGAGGTATCCACGAAAGCGAATTTTCTTCTAAAGGGGTCCACGATGTCTAGAACAAATGTGAGGTGGCGTTTTGAGTCTGGGAAGTTTTAAAATTCATGTAAATAACAGTTTGAAGAGTTCGTATCAAGATAATGTGAAGTACATATCCCATCTCGATCAGAAACAGTCCTGAGGGTTTATGGGACCGTTTTAACAAAATACTGTCCCGTTTACGGCGATTAGGACGTTTGGCCATGCCTGCGAAATACCACGAGCGGATCTAAGACGGAATAATTATCACGTCACATGTCCGAGAGAGGAGTAAGGACGAATATTTTTTCCAAAACATATAATAATTTTCCGGCCTGTTCCTGTGCAAATGCATCCCGGAACGTCGGCTTATCGAAAGGAAAGCTATTTGGTCGCCTTATGAGCAATTTAAAAAAAAATGCATCAAAATTTTCAAAATATATCGCATCATGGCTCGTGGAGTGACAATACGGCTTGTGGGCCAAATCGAGGTATCCACGAAAGCGAATTTTCTTCTAAAGGGGTCCACGATGTCTAGAACAAATGTGAGGTGGCGTTTTGAGTCTGGGAAGTTTTAAAATTCATGTAAATAACAGTTTGAAGAGTTCGTATCAAGATAATGTGAAGTACATATCCCATCTCGATCAGAAACAGTCCTGAGGGTTTATGGGACCGTTTTAACAAAATACTGTCCCGTTTACGGCGATTAGGACGTTTGGCCATGCCTGCGAAATACCACGAGCGGATCTAAGACGGAATAATTATCACGTCACATGTCCGAGAGAGGAGTAAGAACGAATATTTTTCCAAAACATATAATAATTTTCCGGCCTGTTCCTGTGCAAATGCATCCCGGAACGTCGGCTTATCGAAAGGAGAGCTATTTGGTCGCCTTATGAGCAATTTAAAAAAAAATGCATCAAAATTTTCAAAATATATCGCATCATGGCTCGTGGAGTGACAATACGGCTTGTGGGCCAAATCGAGGTGTCCACGAAAGCGAATTTTCTTCTAAAAGGGTCCACGATGTCTAGAACGAATGTGAGGTGGCTTTTTGAGTCTGGGAAGTTTTAAAATTCATGTAAATAACAGTTTGAAGAGTTCGTATCAAGATAATGTGAAGTACATATCCCATCTCGATCAGGAACAGTCCTGAGGGTTTATGGGACCGTTTGAACAAAATACTGTCCCGTTTACGGCGATTAGGACGTTTGGCCATGCCTGCGAAATACCACGAGCGGATCTAAGACGGAATAATTATCACGTCACATGTCCGAGAGAGGAGTAAGGACGAATATTTTTTCCAAAACATATAATAATTTTCCGGCCTGTTCCTGTGCAAATGCATCCCGGAACGTCGGCTTATCGAAAGGAGAGCTATTTGGTCGCCTTGTGAGCAATTTAAAAAAAAATGCATCAAAATTTTCAAAATATATCGCATCATGGCTCGTGGAGTGACAATACGGCTTGTGGGCCAAATCGAGGTGTCCACGAAAGCGAATTTTCTTCTAAAAGGGTCCACGATGTCTAGAACAAACGTGAGGTGGCTTTTTGAGTCTGGGAAGTTATAAAATTCATGTAAATATCACTTTGAAGAGTTCGTATCGAGATAATGTGAAGTACATGTCCCTTCTCATTCAGAATCAGTCCTGAAGTTTTATGGGATAGTTTCAACAAAATACTGTCCCGTTTACGGCGATTAAGACGTTTGGCAAAGCCTGCAAAATACCACGAGCGGATCTAAAACTGAATAATTATTACGTCACATGTCCGAGAGAGGAGTTAAGACGAATTTTTTCCAAAGATATTATATTAATTTTTCGGCCTGTTCCTGTGCAAATGCATCCCGGAACGTCGGCTTATCGAAAGAAAAGCTATTTGGTCGCCTTATGAGCAATTTAAAAAAAAAATGCATCAAAATTTTCAAAATATATCGCATCATGGCTCGTGGAGTGACAATACGGCTTGTGGACCAAATCGAGGTGTCCACGAAAGCGAATTTTCTTCTAAAAGGGTCCACGATGTCTAGAACAAACGTGAAGCGGCTTTTTTGGTCTGGGAAGTTATAAAATTCATGTAAATGTCACTTTGAAAAGTTCGTATCGAGATAATGTGAAGTGCATGTCCCATCTCGATCAGAAACAGTCCTGAGGGTTTATGGGACCGTTTGAACAAAATACTGTCCCGTTTACGGCGATTAAGACGTTTGGCAATGCCTGCGAAATACCACGAGCGGATCTAAGACTGAATAATTATTACGTCACATGTCCGAGAGAGGAGTTAGGACGAATTTTTTCCAAAACATATTATATTAATTTTCCGGTCTGCTCCTGTGCAAATGCATCCCGGAACGTCAGCTTATCGAAAGGAGAGCTATTTGGTCGCCTTATGAGCAATTTAAAAAAAAAATGCATCAAAATTTTCAAAATATATCGCATCATGGCTCGTGGAGTGACAATACGGCTTGTGGGCCAAATCGAGGCGTCCACCAAAGCGAATTTTCTTCTAAAAGGGTCCACGATTTCGAGAACAAACGTGAAGTGGCTTTTTGGGTCTGGGAAGTTATAAATTTCATGTAAATGTCACTTTGAAGAGTTCGTATCGAGATAATGTGAAGTGCATGTCCCATCTCGTTCAGAATCAGTCCTGAGGGTTTATGGGACCGTTTGAACAAAATACTCTCCCGTTGACGACGATTAAGACGTTTGGCCATGCCTGCGAAATACCACGAGCGGATCTAAGACGGAATAATTATTACGTCACATGTCCGAGAGAGGAGTAAGGACGAATATTTTTTCCAAAACATATAATAATTTTCCGGCCTGTTCCTGTGCAAATGCATCCCGGAACGTCGGCCTATAGACAGGAGAGCTATTTGGTCGCCTTATGAGCAATTTAAAAAAAAAATGCATCAAAATTTTCAAAATATATCGCATCATGGCTCGTGGAGTGACAATACGGCTTGTGGGCCAAATCGAGGTGTCCACGAAAGCGAATTTTCTTCTAAAAGGGTCCACGATGTCTAGAACAAACGTGAGGTGGCTTTTTGAGTCTGGGAAGTTATAAAATTCATGTAAATATCACTTTGAAGAGTTCGTATCGAGATAATGTGAAGTACATGTCCCTTCTCATTCAGAATCAGTCCTGAAGTTTTATGGGATAGTTTCAACAAAATACTGTCCCGTTTACGGCGACTAAGACGTTTGGCCAAGCCTGCAAAATACCACGAGCGGATCTAAAACTGAATAATTATTACGTCACACGTCCGAGAGAGGAGTTAAGACGAATTTTTTCCAAAGATATTATATTAATTTTTCGGCCTGTTCCTGTGCAAATGCATCCCGGAACGTCGGCTTATCGAAGGAAAAGCTATTTGGTCGCCTTATGAGCAATTTAAAAAAAAAATGCATCAAATTTTTCAAAATATATCGCATCATGGCTCGTGGAGTGACAATACGGCTTGTGGACCAAATCGAGGTGTCCACGAAAGCGAATTTTCTTCTAAAAGGGTCCACGATGTCTAGAACAAACGTGAAGCGGCTTTTTTGGTCTGGGAAGTTATAAAATTCATGTAAATGTCACTTTGAAAAGTTCGTATCGAGATAATGTGAAGTGCATGTCCCATCTCGATCAGAAACAGTCCTGAGGGTTTATGGGACCGTTTGAACAAAATACTGTCCCGTTTACGGCGATTAAGACGTTTGGCAATGCCTGCGAAATACCACGAGCGGATCTAAGACTGAATAATTATTACGTCACATGTCCGAGAGAGGAGTTAGGACGAATTTTTTCCAAAACATATTATATTAATTTTCCGGCCTGTTCCTGTGCAAATGCATCCCGGAACGTCGGCTTATCGAAAGAAAAGCTATTTGGTCGCCTTATGAGCAATTTAAAAAAAAATGCATCAAAATTTTCAAAATATATCGGATCATGGCTCGTGGAGTGACAATACGGCTTGTGGGCCAAATTGAGGCGTCCACCAAAGCGAATTTTGTTCTAAAAGGGTCCACGATGTCGAGAACATACGTGAAGCGGCTTTTTTGGCCTGGGAAGTTATAAAATTCATGTAAATGTCACTTTGAAGAGTTCGTATCGAGATAATGTCAAGTGCATGTCCCACCTCGATCAGAAACAGTCCTGAGGGTATATGGGACCGTTTGAACAAAATACTGTCCCGTTTACGGCGATTAAGACGTTTGGCCATGCCTGCGAATTACCACGAGCGGATCTAAGACGGAATAATTATTACGTCACATGTCCGAGAGAGGAGTTAGGACAAATATTTTTTCCAAAACATATAATAATTTTCCGGCCTGTTCCTGTGCAAATGCATCCCGGAACTTCGGCTTATCGAAAGAAAAGCTATTTGGTCGCCTTATGAGCAATTTAAAAAAAAAATGCATCAAAATTTTCAAAATATATCGCATCATGGCTCGTGGAGTGACAATACGGCTTGTGGGCCAAATCGAGGCGTCCACCAAAGCGAATTTTCTTCTAAAAGGGTCCACGATTTCGAGAACAAACGTGAAGTGGCTTTTTGGGTCTGGGAAGTTACAAATTTCATGTAAATGTCACTTTGAAGAGTTCGTATCGAGATAATGTGAAGTGCATGTCCCATCTCGATCAGAAACAGTCCTGAGGGTTTATGGGACCGTTTGAACAAAATACTGGCCCGTTTACGGCGATTAAGACGTTTGGCCATGCCTGCAAAATACCACGATCGGATCTAAGACTGAATAATTATTACGTCACATGTCCGAGAGAGGAGTTAGGACGAATTTTTTCCAAAACATTATATTATTTTTCCGGCCTGTTCCTGTGCAAATGCATCCCGGAACGTCGGCTTATCGAAAGGAGAGCTATTTGGTCGCCTTATGAGCAATTTAAAAAAAAATGCATCAAAATTTTCAAAATATATCGCATCATGGCTCGTGGAGTGACAATACGGCTTGTGGGCCAAATCGAGGTGCCCACGAAAGCGAATTTTTTTCTAAAAGGGTCCACGATGTCTAGAACAAACGTGAAGTGGCTTTTTGAGTCTGGGAAGTCATAAAATTAATGTAAATGTCACTTTGAAGAGTTCGTATCGAGATAATGTCAAGTGCATGTCCCATCTCGATCAGAAACAGTCCTGAGGGTATATGGGACCGTTTGAACAAAATACTGTCCCGTTTACGGCGATTAAGACGTTTGGCCATGCCTGCGAAATTCCATGAGCGGATCTAAGACTGAATAATTATTACGTCACATGTCCGAGAGAGGAGTTAGGACGAATTTTTTCCAAAACATATTATATAAATTTTTCGGCCTGTTCCTGTGCAAATGCATCCCGGAACGTCGGCTTATCGAAAGGAGAGCTATTTGGTCGATTTATGAGCAATTTAAGAAAAAAATGCATCAAAATTTTCAAAATATATCGCATCATGGCTCGTGGAGTGACAATACGGCTTGTGGTCCAAATCGAGGTGTCCACGAAAGCGAATTTTCTTCTAAAAGGGTCCACGATGTCTAGAACAAATGTGAGGTGGCTTTTTGAGTCTGGGAAGTTTTAAAATTCATGTAAATATCACTTTGAAGAGTTCGTATCAAGATAATGTGAAGTACATATCCCATCTCGTTCAGAATCAGTCCTGAGGGTTTATGGGACCGTTTGAACAAAATACTGTCCCGTTTACGGCTATTAAGACGTTTGGCCAAGCCTGCAAAATACCACGAGCGGATCTAAGACTGAATAATTATTGCGTCACATGTCCGAGAGAGGAGTTAAGACGATTTTTTTCCAAAGGTATTATATTAATTTTTCGGCCTGTTCCTGTGCAAATGCATCCCGGAACGTCGACTTATCGAAAGAAAAGCTATTTGGTCGCCTTATAAGCAATTTAAAAAAAAATGCATCAAAATTTTCAAAATATATCGCATCATGGCTCGTGGAGTGACAATACGGCTTGTGGGCCAAATCGAGGTATCCACGAAAGCGAATTTTCTTCTAAAGGGGTCCACGATGTCTAGAAGAAATGTGAGGTGGCGTTTTGAGTCTGGGAAGTTTTAAAATTCATGTAAATAACAGTTTGAAGAGTTCGTATCAAGATAATGTGAAGTACATATCCCATCTCGATCAGAAACAGTCCTGAGGGTTTATGGGACCGTTTGAACAAAATACTGTCCCGTTTACGGCGATTAGGACGTTTGGCCATGCCTGCGAAATACCACGAGCGGATCTAAGACGGAATAATTATCACGTCACATGTCCGAGAGAGGAGTAAGGACGAATATTTTTTCCAAAACATATAATAATTTTCCGGCCTGTTCCTGTGCAAATGCATCCCGGAACGTCGGCTTATCGAAAGGAGAGCTATTTGGTCGCCTTATGAGCAATTTAAAAAAAAATGCATCAAAATTTTCAAAATATATCGCATCATGGCTCGTGGAGTGACAATACGGCTTGTGGGCCAAATCGAGGTGTCCACGAAAGCGAATTTTCTTCTAAAAGGGTCCACGATGTCTAGAACGAATGTGAGGTGGCTTTTTGAGTCTGGGAAGTTTTAAAATTCATGTAAATAACAGTTTGAAGAGTTCGTATCAAGATAATGTGAAGTACATATCTCATCTCGATCAGAAACAGTCCTGAGGGTTTAAGGGACCGTTTGAACAAAATACTGTCCCGTTTACGGCGATTAAGACGTTTGGCCATGCCTGCGAAATACCACGAGCGGATCTAAGACGGAATAATTATTACGTCACATGTCCGAGAGAGGAGTCAGGACGAATATTTTTTCCAAAACATATAATAATTTTCCGGCCTGTTCCTGTGCTAATGCATCCCGGAACGTCGGCTTATCGACAGGAGAGCTATTTGGTCGCCTTATGAGCAATTTAAAAAAAAAATGCATCAAAATTTTCAAAATATATCGCATCATGGCTCGTGGAGTGACAATACGGCTTGTGGGCCAAATCGAGGTGTCCACGAAAGCGAATTTTCTTCTAAAAGGGTCCACGATGTCTAGAACAAACGTGAGGTGGCTTTTTGAGTCTGGGAAGTTATAAAATTCATGTAAATATCACTTTGAAGAGTTCGTATCGAGATAATGTGAAGTACATGTCCCTTCTCATTCAGAATCAGTCCTGAAGTTTTATGGGATAGTTTCAACAAAATACTGCCCCGTTTACGGCGATTAAGACGTTTGGCCAAGCCTGCAAAATACCACGAGCGGATCTAAAACTGAATAATTATTACGTCACATGTCCGAGAGAGGAGTTAAGACGAATTTTTTCCAAAGATATTATATTAATTTTTCGGCCTGTTCCTGTGCAAATGCATCCCGGAACGTCGGCTTATCGAAAGAAAAGCTATTTGGTCGCCTTATGAGCAATTTAAAAAAAAAATGCATCAAAGACCCTATACAATAAGGCAACCGCTTGGGCCAATCTTTACCAAATTTTAGATTGTGGTAAGCGAGGGACAAATGAATGTTTTATCGAGAAATGAAAGTTCAGTATCTTTTAGTTTCTGAGAAAAAAATTCATGAAAATTGCATTTTCGGGGCCTAAACATGTTTAGACCCACATTAAAAATATGACCGCCTGGAAGAATTTCTATATTTTTCTATTCAATGATGTAAGTACACTCTATTATACCTCCACACCAGAAATAAAAGTTCAGTATCGTCTAGATCAATTTTTTTCCTGGGCCACTATCGTATAGGGTCCTTTTTCAAAATATATCGCATCATGGCTCGTGGAGTGACAATACGGCTTGTGGACCAAATCGAGGTGTCCACGAAAGCGAATTTTCTTCTAAAAGGGTCCACGATGTCTAGAACAAACGTGAAGCGGCTATTTTGGTCTGGGAAGTTATAAAATTCATGTAAATGTCACTTTGAAAAGTTCGTATCGAGATAATGTGAAGTGCATGTCCCATCTCGATCAGAAACAGTCCTGAGGGTTTATGGGACCGTTTGAACAAAATACTGTCCCGTTTACGGCGATTAAGACGTTTGGCAATGCCTGCGAAATACCACGAGCGGATCTAAGACTGAATAATTATTACGTCACATGTCCGAGAGAGGAGTTAGGACGAATTTTTTCCAAAACATATTATATTAATTTTCCGGCCTGCTCCTGTGCAAATGCATCCCGGAACGTCAGCTTATCGAAAGGAGAGCTATTTGGTCGCCTTATGAGCAATTTAAAAAAAAAATGCATCAAAATTTTCAAAATATATCGCATCATGGCTCGTGGAGTGACAATACGGCTTGTGGGCCAAATCGAGGCGTCCACCAAAGCGAATTTTCTTCTAAAAGGGTCCACGATTTCGAGAACAAACGTGAAGTGGCTTTTTGGGTCTGGGAAGTTATAAATTTCATGTAAATGTCACTTTGAAGAGTTCGTATCGAGATAATGTGAAGTGCATGTCCCATCTCGTTCAGAATCAGTCCTGAGGGTTTATGGGACCGTTTGAACAAAATACTCTCCCGTTGACGACGATTAAGACGTTTGGCCATGCCTGCAAAATACCACGATCGGATCTAAGACTGAATAATTATTACGTCACATGTCCGAGAGAGGAGTTAAGACGAATTTTTTCCAAAGATATTATATTAATTTTTCGGCCTGTTCTTGTGCAAATGCATCCCGGAACGTCGGCTTATCGAAAGAAAAGCTATTTGGTCGCCTTATGAGCAATTTAAAAAAAATGCATCAAAATTTTCAAAATATATCGCATCATGGCTCGTGGAGTGACAATACGGCTTGTGGGCCAAATCGAGGCGTCCACCAAAGCGAATTTTCTTCTAAAAGGGTCCACGATGTCTAGAACAAATGTGAAGTGGCTTTTTGAGTCTGGGAAGTTATAAAATTCATGTAAATGTCACTTTGAAGAGTTCGTATCGAGATAATGTCAAGTGCATGTCCCACCTCGATCAGAAACAGTCCTGAGGGTATATGGGACCGTTTGAACAAAATACTGTCCCGTTTACGGCGATTAAGACGTTTGGCCATGCCTGCGAATTACCACGAGCGGATCTAAGACGGAATAATTATTACGTCACATGTCCGAGAGAGGAGTTAGGACGAATATTTTTTCCAAAACATATAATAATTTTCCGGCCTGTTCCTGTGCAAATGCATCCCGGAACGTCGGCTTATCGAAAGAAAAGCTATTTGGTCGCCTTATGAGCAATTTAAAAAAAAAATGCATCAACATTTTCAAAATATATCGCATCATGGCTCGTGGAGTGACAATACGGCTTGTGGGCCAAATCGAGGCGTCCACCAAAGCGAATTTTCTTCTAAAAGGGTCCACGATTTCGAGAACAAACGTGAAGTGGCTTTTTGGGTCTGGGAAGTTACAAATTTCATGTAAATGTCACTTTGAAGAGTTCGTATCGAGATAATGTGAAGTGCATGTCCCATCTCGATCAGAAACAGTCCTGAGGGTTTATGGGAATGTTTGAACAAAATACTGGCCCGTTTACGGCGATTAAGACGTTTGGCCATGCCTGCGAAATACCACGATCGGATCTAAGACTGAATAATTATTACGTCACATGTCCGAGAGAGGAGTTAATACGAATTTTTTCCAAAAAATATTATATTAATTTTCTGGCCTGTTCCTGTGCAAATGCATCCCGGAACGTCGGCTTATCGAAAGAAAAGCTATTTGGTCGCCTTATGAGCAATTTAAAAAAAAATGCATCAAGATTTTCAAAACATATCGCATTATGGCTCGTGGAGTGACAATACGGCTTGTGGGCCAAATCGAGGCGTCCACGAAAGCGAATTTTTTTCTAAAAGGGCCCGCGATGTCCAGAACAAACGTGAAGTGGCTTTTTGGGTCTGGGAAGTTATAAAATTCATGTAAATGTCACTTTGAAGATTTTGTATCAAGATAATGTGAAGTACATGTCCCATCTCGTTCAGAATCAGTCCTGAGGATTTATCGGACCGTTTGAAGAAAATACTGTCCTGTTTACGGCGATTAAGACGTTTGGCCATGCCTGCGAATTACCACGAGCGGATCTAAGACGGAATAATTATTACGTCACATGTCCGAGAGAGGAGTTAGGACGAATATTTTTTCCAAAACATAATAATTTTCCGGCCTGTTCCTGTGCAAGTGCATCCCGGAACGTCGGCTTATCGAAAGGAGAGCTATTTGGTCGCCTTATGAGCAATTTGAAAAAAAAATGCATCAAAATTTTCAAAATATATCGCATCATGGCTCGTGGAGTGACAATACGGCTTGTGGGCCAAATCGAGGTGTCCACGAAAGCGAATTTTCTTCTAAAAGAGTCCACGATGTCTAGAACAAATGTGAGGTGGCTTTTTGAAACTGGGAAATTTTAAAATTCATGTAAATGTCACTTTGAAGAGTTCGTATCGAGATAATGTGAAGTGCATGTCCCATCTCGATCAGAAACAGTCCTGAGGGTTTATGGGACCGTTTGAACAAAATACTGTCCCGTTTACGGCGATTAAGACGTTTGGCCATGCCTGCGAAATACCACGAGCGGATCTAAGACTGAATAATTATTACGTCACATGTCCGAGAGAGGAGTTAGGACGAATTTTTTCCAAAAGATTTTATATTAATTTTCCGACCTATTCCTGTGCAAATGCATCCCGGAACGTCGGCTTATCGAAAGAAAAGCTATTTGGTCGCCTTATGAGCAATTTAAAAAAAAATGCATCAAAATTTTCAAAATATATCGCATCATGGCTCGTGGAGTGACAATACGGCTTGTGGGCCAAATCGAGGTGTCCACGAAAGCGAATTTTCTTCTAAAAGGGTCCACGATGTCTAGAACGAATGTGAGGTGGCTTTTTGAGTCTGGGAAGTTTTAAAATTCATGTAAATAACAGTTTGAAGAGTTCGTATCAAGATAATGTGAAGTGCATGTCCCATCTCGATCAGAAACAGTCCTGAGGGTTTATGGGACCGTTTGAACAAAATACTGTCCCGTTTACGGCGATTAAGACGTTTGGCCATGCCTGCGAAATACCACGAGCGGATCTAAGACTGAATAATTATTACGTCACATGTCCGAGAGAGGAGTTAGGACGAATTTTTTCCAAAAGATTTTATATTAATTTTCCGACCTATTCCTGTGCAAATGCATCCCGGAACGTCGGCTTATCGAAAGAAAAGCTATTTGGTCGCCTTATGAGCAATTTAAAAAAAAATGCATCAAAATTTTCAAAATATATCGCATCATGGCTCGTGGAACGACAATACGGCTTGTGGGCCAAATCGATTCGTCCACGAAAGCGAATTTTCTTCTAAAAGGGCCCACGATGTCTAGAACAAACGTGAAGTGGCTTTTTGGGTCTGGGAAGTTATAAAATTCATGTAAATGTGACTTTGAAGAGTTCGTATCGAGATAATGTGAAGTACATGTCCCATCTCGTTCAGAATCAGTCCTGAGGATTTATCGGAACGTTTGAACAAAATACTGTCCCGTTTACGGCGATTAAAAGACGTTTGACCATGCCTGCGAAATACCGCGAGCGGATCTAAGACTGAATAATTATTCACATGTCCGAGAGAGGATTTTTTTCCAAAAGATATTATATTAATTTTCCGGCCTGTTCCTGTCCAAATGCATCCCGGAACGTCGGCTTATCGAAAGGAAAGCTATTTGGTCGCCATATGAGCCATTAAAAAAAAATGCATCAAAATTTTCAAAATATATCCATCGTGGTTCGTGGAGTGACAATACGGCTTGTGGGCCAAATAGACATGTTCGTGAATGCGAGTTTTCTTCTAAAAGGGTCCACATTGTCTAGAACAAACCTGAAGTGGCTTTTTGGGTCTGGGAAGTTGTAAAATTCATTTAAATGTCACTTTGGCCAGTTCGTATCGAGATAATGTGAAGTACATGTCCACGAGCGCGAATTTTCTTCTAAAAGGGTCCACGCTGTCTAAAGCACACGTGAAGTGGCTTTTTGAGTCTGGGAAGTTATAAAATTCATGTAAATGTCACTTTGTAGAGTTCGTATCGAGATAATGTGAAGTACATGTCCCATCTCGTTCAGAATCAGTCCTGAGGGTTTATGGGTCCGTTTGAAC
Organism: Pycnomerus fuliginosus; assembly: GCA_963924575.1. Taxonomy (NCBI): domain Eukaryota; kingdom Metazoa; phylum Arthropoda; class Insecta; order Coleoptera; family Zopheridae; genus Pycnomerus; species Pycnomerus fuliginosus. Next base: position 2,486,490 of record OZ004623.1, on the reverse strand, counting down.
AAAATACTGTCCCGTTTACGGCGATTAAGCTGCTTGGCCAAGCCTGCAAAATACCACGAGCGGATCTAAGACTGAATAATTATTACCTTACATATCCGAGAGAGGAGTTAGGACGAATTTTTTTCAAAAGACATATTAATTTTTCGGCCTGTTCCTGTGCAAATGCATAGCGGAACGTCGGCTTATCGAAAGGAATGCTATCTGGTAGCTTTATGAGCACTTAAAAAAATACAGATCAAAATTTTCAAAATATATTCCATCCTGGCTCGTGGAGTGACAATACGGCTTGTGGGCCAAATCGAGATGTTCGCGAACCCCAATTTTCTTCTAAAAGGGTCCACGAGGTCTAGAGCAAACGTGAAGTTGTAAAACTCATATGAAAATGTCGCTTTGAAAAGTTTGTATCGAGAGAATATGAAGTACATATCCCATCTCGTTCAGAGTCAGTCCTGAGGGTTTATGGGATCGTTTGAACAAGAAACTGTCCCGTTTGCAGAGTTAGGATGTTAGGCTATTTCCGCAAAATGTAACCAACGGGCTTAAGATGAACAATTATTACGTCACATGTCCGAAAGAGGATTTAGAACGATTTTTCAGGAAAGATATTATTTTTAATTTCCGGCCTATTGTACAGTATTTTACCACTGTTGCTCCGGCGCTGTTTTTTTGCTTATGCCAAGGGTAACGAGAGAAGGGATCATAAAAAACTGGATTTTGACATTCGCGCACATAGGGTGTTGGTAATGACAGTAGTGACAGGTGACAGGTGTCATTCTCAAAACTAGTGAGGTTAGGACTTAGGAGAAGATAAACAAATTGAGAATGGGAAAATTAAATCAATTAATCGGTTATTTTTAAATGGTTGAAGGCCTGAAGGAAAAGCGTATCTCAAGAGAACGTTGGCAGTAAACTTCAGAGGAAAGGGGCCAAATTTTTCACCCCAAGGTCTGTTTTAAAAGGAGGTCTAAGTGCCTTCTCCGACCTCGAAACGAAAAACGACACAAGTAAGTGTATACTAATTCATTGGGTAATCAGTTGAGTTAATTCGAGTCTTTGCAGATACTCCAGGTATTCGAGGATATCAAAGAAAATCCGTCATCAAGGAGTATTCCAGGTGCTCAAGGATATCAAAGAAAATCCCGTCATCAAGGGGAAATCTGGTGTATAAAATTCCGTCTGCTGTTTACACCCTAATCCAGTTGATCTTTACAAAAATTTGATGTTGCAACAAATTGGTAAGGTTTTTTGCATGTTTTATTAACAAATGTAACTGCATTCTTTATAAAGTAGTGATTGCATGTCACGAAGTTGCCAGGTATTCGTTTACAGCCTTGCTTGATTGTTACTGCAAAAGTTATTGAAGTTTCAAAAAATCGCATGTTAAATTTCCATAAAGCCAAGTCGCAAACAATGCAAGGTAGATAGCTATAGTAGAGGGCTGCCTCTAGGCGGAATTTCCAATGAACTACATCGGACTTAAGATGATTTCGTTATTATATGATTATTATTTTCAGAGGAGTTGAGCGGAGACTAGGCAGAAGTCTTAGATGCCAATTTTCGTCTTAAGTCCGGCGGCGAGCAGCGGACCTAGAGCTGATATTATAGTATTTCAGGATGAGCTACGGCAGCCTGGATATTAATATACATTTGTATTGCAAGTACCTGGTGTAAACAGTTTCCTTCTCTCTTTTACAGCCTTCGTCTCGTCATTTTCGACGACAGAATTTGCTCTTTCGGCTTTTTTTAACAATTCACGTTTCTTTGATCTTGTGAGAATTTGATAACTGGGGCAATTTAGTTTTTCAAAAGCTTCAATTTTTTTCTTGACCGGGGTGTGTAAGAAAGCAGTGAAGGTTTTGTTAAGGCTTTTCTTGACTACTCGTTGTAATTAGGCGGGTTGAGAGAAACACTGTTGCAGACTTAATAATATACATTTGTATTGCAAGTACCTGGTGTAAACAGTTTCCTTCTCTCTTTTACAGCCTTCGTCTCGTCATTTTCGACGACAGAATTTGCTCTTTCGGCTTTTTTTAACAATTTACGTTTCTTTGATCTTGTGAGAATTTGATAACTGGGGCAATTTAGTTTTTCAAAAGCTTCAATTTTTTTCTTGACCGGGGTGTGTAAGAAAGCAGTGAAGGTTTTGTTAAGGCTTTTCTTGACTACTCGTTGTAATTAGGCGGGTTGAGAGAAACACTGTTGCAGACTTAATAATATACATTTGTATTGCGAAGTACCTGGTGTAAACAGTTTCCTTCTCTCTTTTACAGCCTTCGTCTCGTCATTTTCGACGACAGAATTTGCTCTTTCGGCTTTTTTTAACAGTTCACGCTTTTTTGATCTTGTGAGAATTTCATAACTGGGGCAATTCAGTTTTTCAAAAGCTTCAATTTTTTTCTTGACCGGGGTGTGTAAGAAAGCAGTGAAGGTTTTGTTAAGGCTTTTCTTGACTACTCGTTGTAATTAGGCGGGTTGAGAGAAACACTGTTGCAGACTTAATAATATACATTTGTATTGCGAAGTACCTGGTGTAAACAGTTTCCTTCTCTCTTTTACAGCCTTCGTCTCGTCATTTTCGACGACAGAATTTGCTCTTTCGGCTTTTTTTAACAATTCACGTTTCTTTGATCTTGTGAGAATTTGATAACTGGGGCAATTTAGTTTTTCAAAAGCTTCAATTTTTTTCTTGACCGGGGTGTGTTCGAAAGCAGTGAAGGTTTTGTTAAGGCTTTTCTTGACTACTCGTTGTAATTAGGCGGGTTGAGAGAAACACTGTTGCAGACTTAATAATATACATTTGTATTGCGAAGTACCTGGTGTAAACAGTTTCCTTCTCTCTTTTACAGCCTTCGTCTCGTCATTTTCGACGACAGAATTTGCTCTTTCGGCTTTTTTTAACAATTCACGTTTCTTTGATCTTGTGAGAATTTGATAACTGGGGCAATTTAGTTTTTCAAAAGCTTCAATTTTTTTCTTGACCGGGGTGTGTTCGAAAGCAGTGAAGGTTTTGTTAAGGCTTTTCTTGACTACTCGTTGTAATTAGGCGGGTTGAGAGAAACACTGTTGCAGACTTAATAATATACATTTGTATTGCGAAGTACCTGGTGTAAACAGTTTCCTTCTCTCTTTTACAGCCTTCGTCTCGTCATTTTCGACGACAGAATTTGCTCTTTCGGCTTTTTTTAACAATTCACGTTTCTTTGATCTTGTGAGAATTTGATAACTGGGGCTTTCTTACACACCCCGGTCAAGGACAAAATAGAAGCATTTGAGAAACTAAATTGCCCCCCCACATATCAAATTCTCGCAAGATCGAAAAAGCGTGAAATGTTAAAAAAAGGCAAAAGAACAAATTCTGTCGAAAGCATCTAGCTTTAAACCGGTAAGTAATAGGTAGAGGCGTAAAAGTATACATTGTTTTAAAAACTAGAACATGAAGCGCGCTACGCGCGCCGTCCCTGGAATAATTCCCCCAAAAATCTTGTATATTTTCAAATCTTTTATATTATAATTTTTTTCCCATATCATAGGCTCAGTATATCTATGAGTAAAAAGAAAGTACCATCTGAACAAACGTTCACTGCTTTCTTACACACCCCGGTCAAGGACAAAATAGAAGCATTTGAGAAACTAAATTGCCCCCCCACATATCAAATTCTCACAAGATCGAAAAAGCGTGAAATGTTAAAAAAAGGCAAAAGAACAAATTCTGTCGAAAGCATCTAGCTTTAAACCGGTAAGTAATAGGTAGAGGCGTAAAAGTATACATTGTTTTAAAAACTAGAACATGAAGCGCGCTACGCGCGCCGTCCCTGGAATAATTCCCCCAAAAATCTTGTATATTTTCAAATCTTTTATATTATAATTTTTTTCCCATATCATAGGCTCAATATATCTATGAGTAAAAAGAAAGTACCATCTGAACAAACGTTCACTGCTTTCTTACACACCCCGGTCAAGGACAAAATAGAAGCATTTGAGAAACTAAATTGCCCCCCCACATATCAAATTCTCACAAGATCGAAAAAGCGTGAAATGTTAAAAAAAGGCAAAAGAACAAATTCTGTCGAAAGCATCTAGCTTTAAACCGGTAAGTAATAGGTAGAGGCGTAAAAGTATACATTGTTTTAAAAACTAGAACATGAAGCGCGCTACGCGCGCCGTCCCTGGAATAATTCCCCCAAAAATCTTGTATATTTTCAAATCTTTTATATTATAATTTTTTTCCCATATCATAGGCTCAGTATATCTATGAGTAAAAAGAAAGTACCATCTGAACAAACGTTCACTGCTTTCTTACACACCCCGGTCAAGGACAAAATAGAAGCATTTGAGAAACTAAATTGCCCCCCCACATATCAAATTCTCACAAGATCGAAAAAGCGTGAAATGTTAAAAAAAGGCAAAAGAACAAATTCTGTCGAAAGCATCTAGCTTTAAACCGGTAAGTAATAGGTAGAGGCGTAAAAGTATACATTGTTTTAAAAACTAGAACATGAAGCGCGCTACGCGCGCCGTCCCTGGAATAATTCCCCCAAAAATCTTGTATATTTTCAAATCTTTTATATTATAATTTTTTTCCCATATCATAGGCTCAGTATATCTATGAGTAAAAAGAAAGTACCATCTGAACAAACGTTCACTGCTTTCTTACACACCCCGGTCAAGGACAAAATAGAAGCATTTGAGAAACTAAATTGCCCCCCCACATATCAAATTCTCACAAGATCGAAAAAGCGTGAAATGTTAAAAAAAGGCAAAAGAACAAATTCTGTCGAAAGCATCTAGCTTTAAACCGGTAAGTAATAGGTAGAGGCGTAAAAGTATACATTGTTTTAAAAACTAGAACATGAAGCGCGCTACGCGCGCCGTCCCTGGAATAATTCCCCCAAAAATCTTGTATATTTTCAAATCTTTTATATTATAATTTTTTTCCCATATCATAGGCTCAGTATATCTATGAGTAAAAAGAAAGTACCATCTGAACAAACGTTCACTGCTTTCTTACACACCCCGGTCAAGGACAAAATAGAAGCATTTGAGAAACTAAATTGCCCCCCCACATATCAAATTCTCACAAGATCGAAAAAGCGTGAAATGTTAAAAAAAGGCAAAAGAACAAATTCTGTCGAAAGCATCTAGCTTTAAACCGGTAAGTAATAGGTAGAGGCGTAAAAGTATACATTGTTTTAAAAACTAGAACATGAAGCGCGCTACGCGCGCCGTCCCTGGAATAATTCCCCCAAAAATCTTGTATATTTTCAAATCTTTTATATTATAATTTTTTTCCCATATCATAGGCTCAGTATATCTATGAGTAAAAAGAAAGTACCATCTGAACAAACGTTCACTGCTTTCTTACACACCCCGGTCAAGGACAAAATAGAAGCATTTGAGAAACTAAATTGCCCCCCCACATATCAAATTCTCACAAGATCGAAAAAGCGTGAAATGTTAAAAAAAGGCAAAAGAACAAATTCTGTCGAAAGCATCTAGCTTTAAACCGGTAAGTAATAGGTAGAGGCGTAAAAGTATACATTGTTTCAAAAACTAGAACATGAAGCGCGCTACGCGCGCCGTCCCTGGAATAATTCCCCCAAAAATCTTGTATATTTTCAAATCTTTTATATTATAATTTTTTTCCCATATCATAGGCTCAGTATATCTATGAGTAAAAAGAAAGTACCATCTGAACAAACGTTCACTGCTTTCTTACACACCCCGGTCAAGGACAAAATAGAAGCATTTGAGAAACTAAATTGCCCCCCCACATATCAAATTCTCACAAGATCGAAAAAGCGTGAAATGTTAAAAAAAGGCAAAAGAACAAATTCTGTCGAAAGCATCTAGCTTTAAACCGGTAAGTAATAGGTAGAGGCGTAAAAGTATACATTGTTTTAAAAACTAGAACATGAAGCGCGCTACGCGCGCCGTCCCTGGAATAATTCCCCCAAAAATCTTGTATATTTTCAAATCTTTTATATTATAATTTTTTTCCCATATCATAGGCTCAGTATATCTATGAGTAAAAAGAAAGTACCATCTGAACAAACGTTCACTGCTTTCTTACACACCCCGGTCAAGGACAAAATAGAAGCATTTGAGAAACTAAATTGCCCCCCCACATATCAAATTCTCACAAGATCGAAAAAGCGTGAAATGTTAAAAAAAAGGCAAAAGAACAAATTCTGTCGAAAGCATCTAGCTTTAAACCGGTAAGTAATAGGTAGAGGCGTAAAAGTATACATTGTTTTAAAAACTAGAACATGAAGCGCGCTACGCGCGCCGTCCCTGGAATAATTCCCCCAAAAATCTTGTATATTTTCAAATCTTTTATATTATAATTTTTTTCCCATATCATAGGCTCAGTATATCTATGAGTAAAAAGAAAGTACCATCTGAACAAACGTTCACTGCTTTCTTACACACCCCGGTCAAGGACAAAATAGAAGCATTTGAGAAACTAAATTGCCCCCCCACATATCAAATTCTCACAAGATCGAAAAAGCGTGAAATGTTAAAAAAAAGGCAAAAGAACAAATTCTGTCGAAAGCATCTAGCTTTAAACCGGTAAGTAATAGGTAGAGGCGTAAAAGTATACATTGTTTTAAAAACTAGAACATGAAGCGCGCTACGCGCGCCGTCCCTGGAATAATTCCCCCAAAAATCTTGTATATTTTCAAATCTTTTATATTATAATTTTTTTCCCATATCATAGGCTCAGTATATCTATGAGTAAAAAGAAAGTACCATCTGAACAAACGTTCACTGCTTTCTTACACACCCCGGTCAAGGACAAAATAGAAGCATTTGAGAAACTAAATTGCCCCCCCACATATCAAATTCTCACAAGATCGAAAAAGCGTGAAATGTTAAAAAAAGGCAAAAGAACAAATTCTGTCGAAAGCATCTAGCTTTAAACCGGTAAGTAATAGGTAGAGGCGTAAAAGTATACATTGTTTTAAAAACTAGAACATGAAGCGCGCTACGCGCGCCGTCCCTGGAATAATTCCCCCAAAAATCTTGTATATTTTCAAATCTTTTATATTATAATTTTTTTCCCATATCATAGGCTCAGTATATCTATGAGTAAAAAGAAAGTACCATCTGAACAAACGTTCACTGCTTTCTTACACACCCCGGTCAAGGACAAAATAGAAGCATTTGAGAAACTAAATTGCCCCCCCACATATCAAATTCTCACAAGATCGAAAAAGCGTGAAATGTTAAAAAAAGGCAAAAGAACAAATTCTGTCGAAAGCATCTAGCTTTAAACCGGTAAGTAATAGGTAGAGGCGTAAAAGTATACATTGTTTTAAAAACTAGAACATGAAGCGCGCTACGCGCGCCGTCCCTGGAATAATTCCCCCAAAAATCTTGTATATTTTCAAATCTTTTATATTATAATTTTTTTCCCTGCTTAAAGAAAATTTCCCAATGAAATGAAAATTTTCTCCCGAATAAGCAGCTGTACAAAAAAAAGATAGGAATTCAAAATGTGTCAGGTTGCAAACACAATAAATCCCAGACCGAACCGGAAAGTACTCCCTCACCGAGAAGAAGACCAAAAAAGACATCGTCAGAAGAAAATCCAGGTAACTGTTACATACTCCTGAACAACGGCGTGTTTATCCCCTGACACAAAAAAAAAAACCTAGCGGGAGACATGGAGAAGAAAAAAAAGAAAAATGAAGTGCTTTAAAAGCACGACCTGCTGAAATGGTAAAATGGTAAAATGGTAAAATGGTAAACGGTTAAGGAGTCCAAAGGTGAAGGCGAAAAACAGTCAAGATGGCGCCTCCGAGAGGCAACAATAACTACTACGGAGAAGGTGAGAGTCCATGAGCGGTGTGCGTCGCGTAGGGATCTCAAAAACGCGCCGTTGCAGCACCGCGCATTGAGGACTCGCCTTCGCCGAAGTCAGTCACTGCGCACGGATAACCCTTCGGGCCCCTAGAACGGCGACACCCTTGGGGTTGAACCCTATCCCGGAGAAGCCCCCAGACAGCCGCCAACACCTCCGGATCTTCCTTACCCCGAAAACCCTGGAAGTGATGAAAAAAAAACGCTTGTGCCTGAGACACGGCCTGAGACCGGCCGGCTGACACCAAATGCTACCACGCCGGTCGAAACTGGGGTAGCTGCCCCTAGAGACAGCCACCGAACCGTAGCCCAGTTTCGACCTTGTACCAGACATACATCGCACAAACATTCGACCAAGCACACTTTCCTTGCGGCCATTCATTCCGGCCTCCACAAGCCCCCAACTCAGGCACACCACGACCACCCTCAATGCAAAAGGATGGGTTTGCGCGCTCTTGGTGCAGCCAAGTGCCACCGTCGTCGCTCAAACTCGGGAATAAAAAAACAATAAAAAAAAAAAAAGGTCAAGCCGGGGTTGCGAGAATGTCGTTTCGGAATGTAGTGACAAAAACCACATGCACAAAACCTTGGTAAAGCCGACCCACTGGGAAACAGACGCTTTGCCGAAGGCGAATAGGACAGAACCTGTCGGCCGCTCCACTGGAAACAGACGCCGAACAGGCCGAAGAGATAGGCCACTCCTCTGGAAACAGACGCCTAGGTCTTCACCATGGAGTCGCTGGCAGTAGGATCCACTCCATTACCTAGCGATACCGAAGTATCGGCCAGACACGACAGATAAGGGGCTTAATGTTATTATCACAGTTAAAGTCAAAGTCGATAGGTTATAGTATTGATCAGAAAGGTCTTGTATACGTGGAAAAATCCCTAAAAACTTCTTTAAGGTTCACAAAACTTAGGCAAATCAACATGGTCGCTCCCAACCAGAGCAGCGAACAACAAACAAACTGTTAAAACCATACTAACAGAATTCAAAACTTCGCCCTAAGTTTGCGATTAACTAAACTTGAAAGACCTAAAAATCCAACCAAGGTTGCAGAAAAATAAATCCATTATCCCAAAATTGAAAATGGACAAAACTGCTAATGGTCATAACAAGTTACCACGGAGGCCTAACTAATCAAAGACATAATGAGGAAAGTTAGACGTCGGAGTCAGTGTTAATAACGTCAAAAGCCTGTGCTATGCGTTCTTTAACTTCACGATATAGATTTTCAAAAACTTGACTGCGGTCATACCCAATATTTGGCCCACCCTCCTCTGTAGGAATCGCAATCTCAATAGATTTTCCTAGGAGGTTGATTTCGCTTCCGAAATATACCAAACATGGAATAAAACCCGCCGAAACGTATAATTGGCAACGCATGGCATATGCAATGTGAGGTTTTAACGTAATACGACGTAAACAAGGAGCGACTTTACACCTGAAAGGTTTTTTACCGTGACTCGACATAACATCATGAAAAACTAATTGCTTATCTATAAAAACTTTAAGCTCCGTAAGTTTTCCAGAAACAGCTGTACTATCTTCATGAAAAGTAAATGGGTGTGCACCAGAAGGACTCACAAAGGAACCATCAGCCTCTAAGAGCAAAGCTGCTCGTAAAGCTGATTGTAAATCTTTCAATTTGTCCTGTTCAGTAAAAGCACAACCTCTTACTTTTAATTCGTACTCCACTTCATCCTTGCTCAAGTTAGAACTCTGAATTTTATAAGTCGGCATTATGAAATAATAATCTCGTTAAACCACGTATTAAAAAAAAAACCTCCTCACAGCTGAATAAAATTGACACGTTGGGCGCCAATTGTAATGGGTACGGATGTTCCAGACTCAGGTGTTGTCCCGGCTAGCTTATGTGATCTGAAATTAGCCCTTAAAAGATGGTAAGGGGCGCCACCTACTTAAGAACTTACACCCTGCAGTAGGTGCATTGAGTCTGGGACCTCTCAAAAAGGATTTGGATCAGCTGTGAGGGTTGCTAAATAAACACTCCGGATTAAAACCTTATTTACAATATTTATTGAGTATTGAAACTGCGTGCAAGCGCAACCCCAACCCTGAAAATCTCCTTCTAAGAGCACAACTGCTCGAGTGATCCCTAGTTAACCGCTTGAGTAAGATAGCTATCTCATTCCTTCGTCGATTAACGCATTTACTCTTAACGAGACTTCACGAAGGGTATTGATCCGACACTAGACAATAACATTCATAGTATAATAATGACGTCACTAAAATTAATCCGAAATAGTCTTACTTATAACACGTGGTATAACAAAGGGGTAGCTAGCGTAGTTACCCACTCGCTGACTTGATCCCGAAGGATAAAATGAATTATCGTGCAAATCAGACTTGATCTTAAAATTATGAATAATAAATCTGGCCTGGCTAGATGGTTCCTCCTTATCCGATGGTCAACGTCAGGTCCTCCTAACCGAGTCCTTTTCAGGAACCCGAGAGCCCTGAAGATATCGAGGAACACTACCCTGGGGGTACTTCGTGGACTGGAGTTATGACGTGGTGATGATAGTGGAATCGAGGGGTTGAATCACGTTCTCTCAATTAGCTAGATAACGATCCTAGACAATGATCCTAGACAACGATCCTAGACAACGACCCTTGAAAATATAGCTGAAGCATGCTTTTCGATATAACCTCAAAATTTACCTTAATCATCGTAAGGGTAACGATTCCAACAATCCCTGACCATGCAGCCAACTTATTATCTTCGCCGATTACTTCGATGAACATGGATTACTTCGATGAATGTGGATTTAACAAATTTAGCCCCACATTTAATTAAATCGGACGCACGCCATTCAACGAACGAAAATGGAAGAGGCTGTCAACAATGTCAACGCCCACCGCGCAGAAGCTAGCGGGGTGTAAATAATGTAATAATGTGTGTAATAATGTGTTGCCTACGTCGCTTCCCATGAAGAAGTGTTTAGCGTCAAAAGTGACCATTACACCATATCATAGGCTCAGTATATCTATGAGTAAAAAGAAAGTACCATCTGAACAAACGTTCACTGCTTTCTTACACACCCCGGTCAAGGACAAAATAGAAGCATTTGAGAAACTAAATTGCCCCCCCACATATCAAATTCTCACAAGATCGAAAAAGCGTGAAATGTTAAAAAAAGGCAAAAGAACAAATTCTGTCGAAAGCATCTAGCTTTAAACCGGTAAGTAATAGGTAGAGGCGTAAAAGTATACATTGTTTTAAAAACTAGAACATGAAGCGCGCTACGCGCGCCGTCCCTGGAATAATTCCCCCAAAAATCTTGTATATTTTCAAATCTTTTATATTATAATTTTTTTCCCATATCATAGGCTCAGTATATCTATGAGTAAAAAGAAAGTACCATCTGAACAAACGTTCACTGCTTTCTTACACACCCCGGTCAAGGACAAAATAGAAGCATTTGAGAAACTAAATTGCCCCCCCACATATCAAATTCTCACAAGATCGAAAAAGCGTGAAATGTTAAAAAAAGGCAAAAGAACAAATTCTGTCGAAAGCATCTAGCTTTAAACCGGTAAGTAATAGGTAGAGGCGTAAAAGTATACATTGTTTTAAAAACTAGAACATGAAGCGCGCTACGCGCGCCGTCCCTGGAATAATTCCCCCAAAAATCTTGTATATTTTCAAATCTTTTATATTATAATTTTTTTCCCATATCATAGGCTCAGTATATCTATGAGTAAAAAGAAAGTACCATCTGAACAAACGTTCACTGCTTTCTTACACACCCCGGTCAAGGACAAAATAGAAGCATTTGAGAAACTAAATTGCCCCCCCACATATCAAATTCTCACAAGATCGAAAAAGCGTGAAATGTTAAAAAAAGGCAAAAGAACAAATTCTGTCGAAAGCATCTAGCTTTAAACCGGTAAGTAATAGGTAGAGGCGTAAAAGTATACATTGTTTTAAAAACTAGAACATGAAGCGCGCTACGCGCGCCGTCCCTGGAATAATTCCCCCAAAAATCTTGTATATTTTCAAATCTTTTATATTATAATTTTTTTCCCATATCATAGGCTCAGTATATCTATGAGTAAAAAGAAAGTACCATCTGAACAAACGTTCACTGCTTTCTTACACACCCCGGTCAAGGACAAAATAGAAGCATTTGAGAAACTAAATTGCCCCCCCACATATCAAATTCTCACAAGATCGAAAAAGCGTGAAATGTTAAAAAAAGGCAAAAGAACAAATTCTGTCGAAAGCATCTAGCTTTAAACCGGTAAGTAATAGGTAGAGGCGTAAAAGTATACATTGTTTTAAAAACTAGAACATGAAGCGCGCTACGCGCGCCGTCCCTGGAATAATTCCCCCAAAAATCTTGTATATTTTCAAATCTTTTATATTATAATTTTTTTCCCATATCATAGGCTCAGTATATCTATGAGTAAAAAGAAAGTACCATCTGAACAAACGTTCACTGCTTTCTTACACACCCCGGTCAAGGACAAAATAGAAGCATTTGAGAAACTAAATTGCCCCCCCACATATCAAATTCTCACAAGATCGAAAAAGCGTGAAATGTTAAAAAAAGGCAAAAGAACAAATTCTGTCGAAAGCATCTAGCTTTAAACCGGTAAGTAATAGGTAGAGGCGTAAAAGTATACATTGTTTTAAAAACTAGAACATGAAGCGCGCTACGCGCGCCGTCCCTGGAATAATTCCCCCAAAAATCTTGTATATTTTCAAATCTTTTATATTATAATTTTTTTCCCATATCATAGGCTCAGTATATCTATGAGTAAAAAGAAAGTACCATCTGAACAAACGTTCACTGCTTTCTTACACACCCCGGTCAAGGACAAAATAGAAGCATTTGAGAAACTAAATTGCCCCCCCACATATCAAATTCTCACAAGATCGAAAAAGCGTGAAATGTTAAAAAAAGGCAAAAGAACAAATTCTGTCGAAAGCATCTAGCTTTAAACCGGTAAGTAATAGGTAGAGGCGTAAAAGTATACATTGTTTTAAAAACTAGAACATGAAGCGCGCTACGCGCGCCGTCCCTGGAATAATTCCCCCAAAAATCTTGTATATTTTCAAATCTTTTATATTATAATTTTTTTCCCATATCATAGGCTCAGTATATCTATGAGTAAAAAGAAAGTACCATCTGAACAAACGTTCACTGCTTTCTTACACACCCCGGTCAAGGACAAAATAGAAGCATTTGAGAAACTAAATTGCCCCCCCACATATCAAATTCTCACAAGATCGAAAAAGCGTGAAATGTTAAAAAAAGGCAAAAGAACAAATTCTGTCGAAAGCATCTAGCTTTAAACCGGTAAGTAATAGGTAGAGGTGTAAAAGTATACATTGTTTTAAAAACTAGAACATGAAGCGCGCTACGCGCGCCGTCCCTGGAATAATTCCCCCAAAAATCTTGTATATTTTCAAATCTTTTATATTATAATTTTTTTCCCATATCATAGGCTCAGTATATCTATGAGTAAAAAGAAAGTACCATCTGAACAAACGTTCACTGCTTTCTTACACACCCCGGTCAAGGACAAAATAGAAGCATTTGAGAAACTAAATTGCCCCCCCACATATCAAATTCTCACAAGATCGAAAAAGCGTGAAATGTTAAAAAAAGGCAAAAGAACAAATTCTGTCGAAAGCATCTAGCTTTAAACCGGTAAGTAATAGGTAGAGGCGTAAAAGTATACATTGTTTTAAAAACTAGAACATGAAGCGCGCTACGCGCGCCGTCCCTGGAATAATTCCCCCAAAAATCTTGTATATTTTCAAATCTTTTATATTATAATTTTTTTCCCATATCATAGGCTCAGTATATCTATGAGTAAAAAGAAAGTACCATCTGAACAAACGTTCACTGCTTTCTTACACACCCCGGTCAAGGACAAAATAGAAGCATTTGAGAAACTAAATTGCCCCCCCACATATCAAATTCTCACAAGATCGAAAAAGCGTGAAATGTTAAAAAAAGGCAAAAGAACAAATTCTGTCGAAAGCATCTAGCTTTAAACCGGTAAGTAATAGGTAGAGGCGTAAAAGTATACATTGTTTTAAAAACTAGAACATGAAGCGCGCTACGCGCGCCGTCCCTGGAATAATTCCCCCAAAAATCTTGTATATTTTCAAATCTTTTATATTATAATTTTTTTCCCATATCATAGGCTCAGTATATCTATGAGTAAAAAGAAAGTACCATCTGAACAAACGTTCACTGCTTTCTTACACACCCCGGTCAAGGACAAAATAGAAGCATTTGAGAAACTAAATTGCCCCCCCACATATCAAATTCTCACAAGATCGAAAAAGCGTGAAATGTTAAAAAAAGGCAAAAGAACAAATTCTGTCGAAAGCATCTAGCTTTAAACCGGTAAGTAATAGGTAGAGGCGTAAAAGTATACATTGTTTTAAAAACTAGAACATGAAGCGCGCTACGCGCGCCGTCCCTGGAATAATTCCCCCAAAAATCTTGTATATTTTCAAATCTTTTATATTATAATTTTTTTCCCATATCATAGGCTCAGTATATCTATGAGTAAAAAGAAAGTACCATCTGAACAAACGTTCACTGCTTTCTTACACACCCCGGTCAAGGACAAAATAGAAGCATTTGAGAAACTAAATTGCCCCCCCACATATCAAATTCTCACAAGATCGAAAAAGCGTGAAATGTTAAAAAAAGGCAAAAGAACAAATTCTGTCGAAAGCATCTAGCTTTAAACCGGTAAGTAATAGGTAGAGGCGTAAAAGTATACATTGTTTTAAAAACTAGAACATGAAGCGCGCTACGCGCGCCGTCCCTGGAATAATTCCCCCAAAAATCTTGTATATTTTCAAATCTTTTATATTATAATTTTTTTCCCATATCATAGGCTCAGTATATCTATGAGTAAAAAGAAAGTACCATCTGAACAAACGTTCACTGCTTTCTTACACACCCCGGTCAAGGACAAAATAGAAGCATTTGAGAAACTAAATTGCCCCCCCACATATCAAATTCTCACAAGATCGAAAAAGCGTGAAATGTTAAAAAAAGGCAAAAGAACAAATTCTGTCGAAAGCATCTAGCTTTAAACCGGTAAGTAATAGGTAGAGGCGTAAAAGTATACATTGTTTTAAAAACTAGAACATGAAGCGCGCTACGCGCGCCGTCCCTGGAATAATTCCCCCAAAAATCTTGTATATTTTCAAATCTTTTATATTATAATTTTTTTCCCATATCATAGGCTCAGTATATCTATGAGTAAAAAGAAAGTACCATCTGAACAAACGTTCACTGCTTTCTTACACACCCCGGTCAAGGACAAAATAGAAGCATTTGAGAAACTAAATTGCCCCCCCACATATCAAATTCTCACAAGATCGAAAAAGCGTGAAATGTTAAAAAAAGGCAAAAGAACAAATTCTGTCGAAAGCATCTAGCTTTAAACCGGTAAGTAATAGGTAGAGGCGTAAAAGTATACATTGTTTTAAAAACTAGAACATGAAGCGCGCTACGCGCGCCGTCCCTGGAATAATTCCCCCAAAAATCTTGTATATTTTCAAATCTTTTATATTATAATTTTTTTCCCATATCATAGGCTCAGTATATCTATGAGTAAAAAGAAAGTACCATCTGAACAAACGTTCACTGCTTTCTTACACACCCCGGTCAAGGACAAAATAGAAGCATTTGAGAAACTAAATTGCCCCCCCACATATCAAATTCTCACAAGATCGAAAAAGCGTGAAATGTTAAAAAAAGGCAAAAGAACAAATTCTGTCGAAAGCATCTAGCTTTAAACCGGTAAGTAATAGGTAGAGGCGTAAAAGTATACATTGTTTTAAAAACTAGAACATGAAGCGCGCTACGCGCGCCGTCCCTGGAATAATTCCCCCAAAAATCTTGTATATTTTCAAATCTTTTATATTATAATTTTTTTCCCATATCATAGGCTCAGTATATCTATGAGTAAAAAGAAAGTACCATCTGAACAAACGTTCACTGCTTTCTTACACACCCCGGTCAAGGACAAAATAGAAGCATTTGAGAAACTAAATTGCCCCCCCACATATCAAATTCTCACAAGATCGAAAAAGCGTGAAATGTTAAAAAAAGGCAAAAGAACAAATTCTGTCGAAAGCATCTAGCTTTAAACCGGTAAGTAATAGGTAGAGGCGTAAAAGTATACATTGTTTTAAAAACTAGAACATGAAGCGCGCTACGCGCGCCGTCCCTGGAATAATTCCCCCAAAAATCTTGTATATTTTCAAATCTTTTATATTATAATTTTTTTCCCATATCATAGGCTCAGTATATCTATGAGTAAAAAGAAAGTACCATCTGAACAAACGTTCACTGCTTTCTTACACACCCCGGTCAAGGACAAAATAGAAGCATTTGAGAAACTAAATTGCCCCCCCACATATCAAATTCTCACAAGATCGAAAAAGCGTGAAATGTTAAAAAAAAGGCAAAAGAACAAATTCTGTCGAAAGCATCTAGCTTTAAACCGGTAAGTAATAGGTAGAGGCGTAAAAGTATACATTGTTTTAAAAACTAGAACATGAAGCGCGCTACGCGCGCCGTCCCTGGAATAATTCCCCCAAAAATCTTGTATATTTTCAAATCTTTTATATTATAATTTTTTTCCCATATCATAGGCTCAGTATATCTATGAGTAAAAAGAAAGTACCATCTGAACAAACGTTCACTGCTTTCTTACACACCCCGGTCAAGGACAAAATAGAAGCATTTGAGAAACTAAATTGCCCCCCCACATATCAAATTCTCACAAGATCGAAAAAGCGTGAAATGTTAAAAAAAGGCAAAAGAACAAATTCTGTCGAAAGCATCTAGCTTTAAACCGGTAAGTAATAGGTAGAGGCGTAAAAGTATACATTGTTTTAAAAACTAGAACATGAAGCGCGCTACGCGCGCCGTCCCTGGAATAATTCCCCCAAAAATCTTGTATATTTTCAAATCTTTTATATTATAATTTTTTTCCCATATCATAGGCTCAGTATATCTATGAGTAAAAAGAAAGTACCATCTGAACAAACGTTCACTGCTTTCTTACACACCCCGGTCAAGGACAAAATAGAAGCATTTGAGAAACTAAATTGCCCCCCCACATATCAAATTCTCACAAGATCGAAAAAGCGTGAAATGTTAAAAAAAGGCAAAAGAACAAATTCTGTCGAAAGCATCTAGCTTTAAACCGGTAAGTAATAGGTAGAGGCGTAAAAGTATACATTGTTTTAAAAACTAGAACATGAAGCGCGCTACGCGCGCCGTCCCTGGAATAATTCCCCCAAAAATCTTGTATATTTTCAAATCTTTTATATTATAATTTTTTTCCCTGCTTAAAGAAAATTTCCCAATGAAATGAAAATTTTCTCCCGAATAAGCAGCTGTACAAAAAAAAGATAGGAATTCAAAATGTGTCAGGTTGCAAACACAATAAATCCCAGACCGAACCGGAAAGTACTCCCTCACCGAGAAGAAGACCAAAAAAGACATCGTCAGAAGAAAATCCAGGTAACTGTTACATACTCCTGAACAACGGCGTGTTTATCCCCTGACACAAAAAAAAAAACCTAGCGGGAGACATGGAGAAGAAAAAAAAGAAAAATGAAGTGCTTTAAAAGCACGACCTGCTGAAATGGTAAAATGGTAAAATGGTAAAATGGTAAACGGTTAAGGAGTCCAAAGGTGAAGGCGAAAAACAGTCAAGATGGCGCCTCCGAGAGGCAACAATAACTACTACGGAGAAGGTGAGAGTCCATGAGCGGTGTGCGTCGCGTAGGGATCTCAAAAACGCGCCGTTGCAGCACCGCGCATTGAGGACTCGCCTTCGCCGAAGTCAGTCACTGCGCACGGATAACCCTTCGGGCCCCTAGAACGGCGACACCCTTGGGGTTGAACCCTATCCCGGAGAAGCCCCCAGACAGCCGCCAACACCTCCGGATCTTCCTTACCCCGAAAACCCTGGAAGTGATGAAAAAAAAACGCTTGTGCCTGAGACACGGCCTGAGACCGGCCGGCTGACACCAAATGCTACCACGCCGGTCGAAACTGGGGTAGCTGCCCCTAGAGACAGCCACCGAACCGTAGCCCAGTTTCGACCTTGTACCAGACATACATCGCACAAACATTCGACCAAGCACACTTTCCTTGCGGCCATTCATTCCGGCCTCCACAAGCCCCCAACTCAGGCACACCACGACCACCCTCAATGCAAAAGGATGGGTTTGCGCGCTCTTGGTGCAGCCAAGTGCCACCGTCGTCGCTCAAACTCGGGAATAAAAAAACAATAAAAAAAAAAAAAGGTCAAGCCGGGGTTGCGAGAATGTCGTTTCGGAATGTAGTGACAAAAACCACATGCACAAAACCTTGGTAAAGCCGACCCACTGGGAAACAGACGCTTTGCCGAAGGCGAATAGGACAGAACCTGTCGGCCGCTCCACTGGAAACAGACGCCGAACAGGCCGAAGAGATAGGCCACTCCTCTGGAAACAGACGCCTAGGTCTTCACCATGGAGTCGCTGGCAGTAGGATCCACTCCATTACCTAGCGATACCGAAGTATCGGCCAGACACGACAGATAAGGGGCTTAATGTTATTATCACAGTTAAAGTCAAAGTCGATAGGTTATAGTATTGATCAGAAAGGTCTTGTATACGTGGAAAAATCCCTAAAAACTTCTTTAAGGTTCACAAAACTTAGGCAAATCAACATGGTCGCTCCCAACCAGAGCAGCGAACAACAAACAAACTGTTAAAACCATACTAACAGAATTCAAAACTTCGCCCTAAGTTTGCGATTAACTAAACTTGAAAGACCTAAAAATCCAACCAAGGTTGCAGAAAAATAAATCCATTATCCCAAAATTGAAAATGGACAAAACTGCTAATGGTCATAACAAGTTACCACGGAGGCCTAACTAATCAAAGACATAATGAGGAAAGTTAGACGTCGGAGTCAGTGTTAATAACGTCAAAAGCCTGTGCTATGCGTTCTTTAACTTCACGATATAGATTTTCAAAAACTTGACTGCGGTCATACCCAATATTTGGCCCACCCTCCTCTGTAGGAATCGCAATCTCAATAGATTTTCCTAGGAGGTTGATTTCGCTTCCGAAATATACCAAACATGGAATAAAACCCGCCGAAACGTATAATTGGCAACGCATGGCATATGCAATGTGAGGTTTTAACGTAATACGACGTAAACAAGGAGCGACTTTACACCTGAAAGGTTTTTTACCGTGACTCGACATAACATCATGAAAAACTAATTGCTTATCTATAAAAACTTTAAGCTCCGTAAGTTTTCCAGAAACAGCTGTACTATCTTCATGAAAAGTAAATGGGTGTGCACCAGAAGGACTCACAAAGGAACCATCAGCCTCTAAGAGCAAAGCTGCTCGTAAAGCTGATTGTAAATCTTTCAATTTGTCCTGTTCAGTAAAAGCACAACCTCTTACTTTTAATTCGTACTCCACTTCATCCTTGCTCAAGTTAGAACTCTGAATTTTATAAGTCGGCATTATGAAATAATAATCTCGTTAAACCACGTATTAAAAAAAAAACCTCCTCACAGCTGAATAAAATTGACACGTTGGGCGCCAATTGTAATGGGTACGGATGTTCCAGACTCAGGTGTTGTCCCGGCTAGCTTATGTGATCTGAAATTAGCCCTTAAAAGATGGTAAGGGGCGCCACCTACTTAAGAACTTACACCCTGCAGTAGGTGCATTGAGTCTGGGACCTCTCAAAAAGGATTTGGATCAGCTGTGAGGGTTGCTAAATAAACACTCCGGATTAAAACCTTATTTACAATATTTATTGAGTATTGAAACTGCGTGCAAGCGCAACCCCAACCCTGAAAATCTCCTTCTAAGAGCACAACTGCTCGAGTGATCCCTAGTTAACCGCTTGAGTAAGATAGCTATCTCATTCCTTCGTCGATTAACGCATTTACTCTTAACGAGACTTCACGAAGGGTATTGATCCGACACTAGACAATAACATTCATAGTATAATAATGACGTCACTAAAATTAATCCGAAATAGTCTTACTTATAACACGTGGTATAACAAAGGGGTAGCTAGCGTAGTTACCCACTCGCTGACTTGATCCCGAAGGATAAAATGAATTATCGTGCAAATCAGACTTGATCTTAAAATTATGAATAATAAATCTGGCCTGGCTAGATGGTTCCTCCTTATCCGATGGTCAACGTCAGGTCCTCCTAACCGAGTCCTTTTCAGGAACCCGAGAGCCCTGAAGATATCGAGGAACACTACCCTGGGGGTACTTCGTGGACTGGAGTTATGACGTGGTGATGATAGTGGAATCGAGGGGTTGAATCACGTTCTCTCAATTAGCTAGATAACGATCCTAGACAATGATCCTAGACAACGATCCTAGACAACGACCCTTGAAAATATAGCTGAAGCATGCTTTTCGATATAACCTCAAAATTTACCTTAATCATCGTAAGGGTAACGATTCCAACAATCCCTGACCATGCAGCCAACTTATTATCTTCGCCGATTACTTCGATGAACATGGATTACTTCGATGAATGTGGATTTAACAAATTTAGCCCCACATTTAATTAAATCGGACGCACGCCATTCAACGAACGAAAATGGAAGAGGCTGTCAACAATGTCAACGCCCACCGCGCAGAAGCTAGCGGGGTGTAAATAATGTAATAATGTGTGTAATAATGTGTTGCCTACGTCGCTTCCCATGAAGAAGTGTTTAGCGTCAAAAGTGACCATTACACCATATCATAGGCTCAGTATATCTATGAGTAAAAAGAAAGTACCATCTGAACAAACGTTCACTGCTTTCTTACACACCCCGGTCAAGGACAAAATAGAAGCATTTGAGAAACTAAATTGCCCCCCCACATATCAAATTCTCACAAGATCGAAAAAGCGTGAAATGTTAAAAAAAGGCAAAAGAACAAATTCTGTCGAAAGCATCTAGCTTTAAACCGGTAAGTAATAGGTAGAGGCGTAAAAGTATACATTGTTTTAAAAACTAGAACATGAAGCGCGCTACGCGCGCCGTCCCTGGAATAATTCCCCCAAAAATCTTGTATATTTTCAAATCTTTTATATTATAATTTTTTTCCCATATCATAGGCTCAGTATATCTATGAGTAAAAAGAAAGTACCATCTGAACAAACGTTCACTGCTTTCTTACACACCCCGGTCAAGGACAAAATAGAAGCATTTGAGAAACTAAATTGCCCCCCCACATATCAAATTCTCACAAGATCGAAAAAGCGTGAAATGTTAAAAAAAGGCAAAAGAACAAATTCTGTCGAAAGCATCTAGCTTTAAACCGGTAAGTAATAGGTAGAGGCGTAAAAGTATACATTGTTTTAAAAACTAGAACATGAAGCGCGCTACGCGCGCCGTCCCTGGAATAATTCCCCCAAAAATCTTGTATATTTTCAAATCTTTTATATTATAATTTTTTTCCCATATCATAGGCTCAGTATATCTATGAGTAAAAAGAAAGTACCATCTGAACAAACGTTCACTGCTTTCTTACACACCCCGGTCAAGGACAAAATAGAAGCATTTGAGAAACTAAATTGCCCCCCCACATATCAAATTCTCACAAGATCGAAAAAGCGTGAAAT
Source organism: Pycnomerus fuliginosus (assembly GCA_963924575.1). Taxonomy (NCBI): domain Eukaryota; kingdom Metazoa; phylum Arthropoda; class Insecta; order Coleoptera; family Zopheridae; genus Pycnomerus; species Pycnomerus fuliginosus. Next base: position 2,464,954 of record OZ004623.1, on the reverse strand, counting down.
GTTAAAAAAAGGCAAAAGAACAAATTCTGTCGAAAGCATCTAGCTTTAAACCGGTAAGTAATAGGTAGAGGCGTAAAAGTATACATTGTTTTAAAAACTAGAACATGAAGCGCGCTACGCGCGCCGTCCCTGGAATAATTCCCCCAAAAATCTTGTATATTTTCAAATCTTTTATATTATAATTTTTTTCCCATATCATAGGCTCAGTATATCTATGAGTAAAAAGAAAGTACCATCTGAACAAACGTTCACTGCTTTCTTACACACCCCGGTCACACGCTTTCTTACACACCCCGTGAAGAAGGGAATTGGTGAACCTAAAACAGAGCTGAGATGACCGGGGTAATAAAGCCAATTTGATCGTTAAGGAGAGAAGATTGTGGCACATTTTTAATTTCCAGAATTTCTAGATTATTAAGAAGACAAACATGTAGCAGATCTACGTTGGAATTTGGGTCAAAGGAGTGTCCAGCTTTTAGGATGTGGTCAGCGAAGGCAGATTGGGTGTCAACCTCTGAACGATCAATGTTGGAAGTGATTTGTTTGTGGTGTTCCTTCACTCTCTGTTGAAGACATCTCCCCGTTTGACCAATGTAAACTTTGGGGCAGTTCTGACAAGAAAGTTTGTAAACACCAGATTTAAGAGTAGGAGCTACAGAATCTTTGAGACGGACAATGTGTTGTGAAACTTTGTTGGTGGATTTGAAGGCAATGTTGATATTGTGTTTTTTGAAGATGTTTGAAATGGTTGTTGTGGGTGCACCAATGAAGGAAAGAGTGAAGAACTTTTCTGATTCCTTAGGGGGTTTTAGGAAATGGAAACATAATCTAAATCTGTGGAAAAATTTGGAATAAAGTTTACTAATAAGATCACGAGGAAAACCATTTAATTGGGCTATCTGGAAAATAATGTCCTTCTCTTGGTAGAAACCTTCCTTGGAAAGTGGAACTGTGAAAAGTCTATGGAATAAGGAATTGAAGGAGGCTAGTTTGTGACTGAGGGGGTGGCAGGAGTTGAAAGGAATGATAGTGTGTGTGGTTGTAGGTTTGCGATAAATTTCAAAGGAAATGTTGGGACTTCTGGTAATTAGGAGGTCTAGGAATGGTAGTTTGCCATTTTTCTCTAGTTCACATGTGAAATTAATGTTTGTGTGTAGGGAATTGAGGAAATACGAAATGGTTGGTTTAAACGCCAAATGCCAAGACATTTTGTTCACTGCCACCACAAACCGTGGGAACCCGGACCCTTCGGTTTCAACAGAAAAAAGAACAGAGTTGATAGACCAATTGCCACTGATCTCAGTAGAAGGCGTTCAGACGCTGGAAGATAAACTTAACAATGATGAGCAAATTCGACAAGAGATGGTAATTTTTTGTCTTGATTTGAGTTTCTCAATAAATAACATCGTTTATTCTCAGGTTTCCGTATTGTACTTTTTGGGCGGTGACACCTGCCACAAGGCAATATATCACCAAATGAAGAAACTCCTTTCGCCAGAACTAAGCATGCAATACTCCGGGCAAGGCAGGAAAAAACAAATTGACGTTTTGTTCGTTGTCGTTGTACAAGACTTTAATTGGTGGAATAGAAATTTGGTACTCGGCCATTGTCACATGTCACATGCAAGAGTTGCTTTAAAAAATCACAACTCCTAAGCGCTTTGCAATAATGAAACGAGCAAATTTAGCCTTTGCCATCTGCGCTAAATCTGGATACTTTGCGTTAAATGCCCGGCAAGTTCTATGTCTACAATTCGGCCATTTTGACTATAAGACACAAATAAATCAAAAACAACTTCATTCGTGTAGCCCAGAATTGTTGTAAGACCAACATTAAGCCAAAAATTATTAATTCTAACAATGAAAATGTCACCTCTTGACATATGGTATGTAACAAATTTTCCAAAGCCTACTCAATTTCCGATAGCGATAACTATAACTTTTTCAGAATATCTTTTTTTCGTAAATAACTCAGAATTGATAAGTAGAGATTGATGACCACTTAAAAGATTCTCTGATTCCTTCGCTATCGATTGTAAAAAAACTTGTTTCATTATTGCAAAGCCTTTAGGAGCTGTGATTTTTTAAAGCAACTCTTGCATGTGACATTTTGAAAGAAAAAATTGACATAAGTCAAAAACTACGACAGGTAACTCTAATGAGCATCTTCTTGTAGATAATCATAGACAATAGTAGACAAAAGATGACAACAGTAGACACCAGACGATTATCTGCACATCTGCAGTCTTCTTTCTTCATTCTTGAGGAACAGACAGGATAGACAGCCGCCTCTCACCCAAAAATATTAAATTCCCTACTCAAATCTTAATCTAATTCTAGAACACCCTTAGAATTACCCTTAGACTTACCCTTGCCACCAGATCTAAAATTCGTGATCTTGAACCATCTTTAGAAGCAAAAATATCAAAGTCATTTCGGGTTTCTGAGGATTGCGTTGTCAGAATTCGATAAAATTCACAGCTCAACCGATTTAAGGGGTTCTGATTGCACGGCGTACTAACTTACAATGTACGGTTCCAAAGAGGAAGCAAAGCAGAACAAGTAGCAAGTGAGACGTAGGTATAAACATTAAATGGCTCGAGCCAAACCGATATTTTCAACTTTTTTTTTGTATCAAAGTAAAACCAATTACAAGTATTCGGACTTTATTATTTACCAACTTGATCACTAAGCCGACGTTTCGTTGTCCCCGAAACGTCGGCTTAGTGATCAAGTTGGTAAATAATAAAGTCCGAATACTTGTAATTGGTTTTACTTTGATAAATTGAATATGGATGTTAATGGTGAACAGAATTTTTTTTTGTAGTTAATATATTAATAGTAAATGTACTATCTTATCTAACTTATCTAACTATAAGGTGGCCCAAAAAAAACGGTCAACATATTTTAGGGAATAAGCCAGTGATTTCTTAACCGACTTGGATGAATGTGACCTTGAATTAAGGCTTTCGATCTGAGTTTCAGACTTCCATGTGGTCTAAGCATTACTTTCCTGTGATTTTTAAAAAAATGTATGTTTTTACGCCTTTACCTATGACTTATGAGTTAAGCTAGTACTACACAAACATCTTAATTCTCACTTATGAATTATGCGTAAATTCGAGAATTATTGCTGAAAATTAAGGTCTATGTGCATCGCTGATACTTCAGCCGTCATTAAACCGTGAAAAGTTAATGATTAAATCAAATTGACGTCTGAGAAGGATTTTAAAGAAAAAAGAACGATCTTGAAGGCTATACAGGGTGTCCGGAAATTACCGCAACAAAATTTGGTCACAAATTCTTAAGACAAAATTAGGGGACGGTATTTTTTATTTTTGATTCATTCTCTAAACAAATCGATTCGTAAAATCAATAAATACAATACATACGTCAAATATTGTAAATTTAATAACTAATGAAATATTTTATCATTATCATGTAGGTCAGTAGTAGCACAATGAACGACTTAATTGATACCACAATATTAAATTCACTGCTTCAATGACGATTATGTTTAACTAGAAGAATCGTAAAATAATCACAGGTTCAACGTTGAACTGATTAATCTGTTCGTTGGACGAATTTTAATAAATCATGTGATTGGGATAATTCCCATTTTTATAAAATACACGCACTGATTTAGTTCAGTGTACGGAAGAGATAATTTTGTCTCGGCTTTCGCGACCAGGGACCCGAAACCAGCAGTCGGGGGGATGTTTGTTTTGGAGGTGGGCCCTGGCGGGGCGCCGAGGACGGTGGCAAATTTGTTAACGAAACAAAAATACTGGGAAAAACCATAGATTTAAAAAGTTTAGAGGCATCGCTGAAGGCCTTGAACACTTTTATGGATGAGCAAAAACTTGCCGAGGTCGCAATGCCTCGGATAGGTTACGGCCTCGACTTGAAGCGGTGGCCTGACGTCAAAAAAATTTTAGAGGAAACTCCAATAGGAAAGACAGTGAAGATCTATTTAAGACAATTTAAGTAAGTTAGATAAGTAAAGGTTAGAAATATGAAAATTCCGAGGGGCAAATCTATGAGCAAAATCTTGTACACTGATTTCACCTTCCTGCGTTATTTCACCATGATTATACCTCATTTCCCTTTAACTCACCACCATGATTTCACCTAGCTTGTACACTGATTTCACCCATAGATTTGTCCCTCGGAAAATGCTCACCTAGTATCTGAATATTTATCTGGTAAGGTGGACTAGGCGAGAACAGCGAGAACGAGAAGAAGTTTGATTAAAAATTACCCCTACCTATCGGTGTAGGTACCTACCTGCTGTACGATCGCTAGAGCGCCTGCAAAATATTTATAGCTCTGGGTGGGCACTTTCATATATCTAAACTGTACTATTACAATATGTCGTTATAAATAATAATGTCTCTATTCTCAGAAATCAGAAAAACGCAGCAGCTAAAAAAAAAAGAAGTGATCCGAGTAACAAAAATTATAATTCTATAGATCCCGACAACCAGCAGTCGATGATAAAAAAAAACAGAAAATCGAAAAAATTGTATATTTTAAATAGGTACCTACCTAGTAGGTAGTAATAGGTAGAAGAAGTAATTTTAGTAGGTAGCATAGGTAGTTGGTAAATATTGTTTTTAAAAAAATAAATGTGTGTTATTTCCTGAACATTTTTTAAAAATTAATACCTGGATTAAAATTCAGATCAGGATTGGTAGGTAGGGGAGAACGGGCCACATTTGACACCGTTTTCTTTCAGAATTTTTTAAAAATAATTAGGTAAGTATTGCTTTTTTATTATCATATTTATATAGGTGTGATGATAGGAATACATACAGGGTGTCCGGAATTGTTCAGGAGTGCCCTCCAAAAAATCAAGGTGGCTTGTAGTCAACTGAAAAATCAGCAAATAGCGAGTTGCTATGCAGGAAAACATTCTAAAAATCATTGACTAATGGTGTGGCCATTAATTAGTGCCATTTTCATTTTTTGAGTGTTCTCCTACACAACTATTATAGCGTAGCACTATTAAATAAAATTTCGTTTTTCTCGAAAACGGCGCATTCTATCACTTTTGACAAAAATTACCTTTTCTAGGCAGAACAGTCTGAGAAATCATATTCTGTAATCTAAGTTGGTAGAAACTTAAAAATAAAGCATAATAAGGGCATGTTTACACCAGCCCCATCATGTTTCGGACGCCCCTGCTTTTTGCGAATAAAATTTGATACCACCAGTAGATTTCGTATGTATCGTTTAGCCGGTCCACCAAATTTAAATTCATTTGCTTCAGTAGTTTTAAAGATAACTGGAAAAATACTGCACTTTGGACGATATCTTCAAAGGGCCTTAGCTCCGTTAGGATTTTAGGACCCTCGGCCTTTGGAACATTTTTTCACAATTATAGCTGCAGAGTCACGTGGCGGAGTTTCGGAACCCAATTTCCGGACACCTTGCATACAGGGTGGGTAATTTTTCGATGCTCACCATTGATTGGGATCTCCTAAACGGTAAAAGATACGGGGTTGGTTAAATTATACAAAAGTTGCACGACTTCTTGGTGATTACGAATCTGAAGAGAATTTCCCGATATTGTGATTCGTTCCTGAGTTATCACCAAAAATCTGAAAATTGTCAATTTAAAGAAAAATTAATATCTTCCTTACGATTGATGTTATTTAAATGAAACTTGGAACTTTTATATTTTTGCCAGCTATCAATTGAATGGCATTGACAGAAATTTTTTAGGCCCTCTAGATTTTGAATAAAGACAGTCAATTTTTCTTTTTCTTATGGGCGCTTAGCTTCTCAACCGTTGAAAAAACGCCTTATGAGTCTTCAACCTAAAACCAACCCCTAGACTACTAACAACCCCTAACCAATAGCAAGCGCAGTAAATAAATTTTATTTGTTTTCTCGGACTTTTTTGTGATTCTTTCGATAACTCGAAGTCATTTTTATTAATTTTAACCCATCCTCAATTTTTCAACCCTTTTCATGATATACAGGGTTAGTACAAAGTTCCGGGACGGTCAGTTATCTCCGTTATTTCTTAAGATTTTACTTTGAAACTTTGTACTTAGGCACAATTAAATACGGGGAATTCGAAACTGTTTTTAGAAATTTTCTTGGACTTCCGGTTAAACCGGAAGTGACGCTGGAAATCGTTTTTTTAAATGGAATTATACTTTTTTCTCAACGGATTCGGAATCTGCGAATTTTTTTAAATGCTAATTTGGCAAAATTCGCGTTATTTAGTTTTCCCTCGGTAATAAATTGAACTCATTTTGAATTTTTCACTTTTTTCATCCCCTTTCGCAATATTTCAACTCTTCAAACGCAAAATTTGCATAATTGGGTTATTTTGGTGTTAAGTATTTTCCGTAATTTTACTTAACCACGGTTAATCCTCATACCCTTTGACTCTTCATCCACCTTTACGATTTTTCAACACCCTAAGTGCCAATTTTGCAAAATGCGCATAATTTCGTTTTTCGTCAGTAATAAAATTGAACTCATTTGGGATCCAGTTTACCTTTTACAATTTTACAGTTTCGTTCGCAATAGGTAGGTATGGTATAAGTATGTAGTTCAACCCCAACAAAAGTTTTAATTGCATAATTTGTTTATTTTCGCGTTAATTTTTCATCCACTTTCGCAATTTTTCAGCCCCGAGTGTAAATTTTTCTAAGTTCGCTAATTTTGTTTTAATTCCGGCAATTCTTTTCATTTGCTCATTCCTGTTCATTTTCTACTTCTCAATTCTGTAACAATTTTTTGACATTTCGCCTTTTTGACACATCTGTGCGTTTGCGGAGGCACTACACTGTTTATTGCTAAAAAAAGTCAAGTGTTTTGAAATTATTTAGATAACAATCCTGGATTTGCTGGGAGGCAGTACTTCTAAAGAGCTAATCAGAAGAGGGTTGAAAAGAATTTTTACTAACAAAATGCAGTTGGACGGGACGAGGTGGAAATTACCCCCCTAGAAATCTCCAGATAATGAATACACTGAAAGGTTAAATCTTTAAAGGTGGTCATGAACGAAGCACAGCAAACCCATGAAGATGCTTCTGCCAATTCATTTTTGATACAATAGAGGAATATCTAGGAAATGAGAAAAAATTCAAGACTGTTGTAAGTGTCTAATGGAAACCTAAATATTCAATAGGAAATAAAATAATGTGTCATTATGTAATTAAGTTTTAGGTAACGGAATTAAAAAAAAATAGGGGGTGACAATCCCTACAATTTTGTTAAAAGAATTATGACCTTAAAGATGGACGAGGAGGAATTCAGCTGGCTGGGCCAAAGGACTAAGCAACCGTTTAAAGCTTTAAAATTATGCAAAGCAATAACATATAGTGCGTATTTAATACATGTACAAATTACGTATGTAGTAATTTTCGAAAGCTAATCATACAGTCATCATTTCTACATAACCTTCGAAATAGAGGAAGCAATTGCTGAAATTAACACTCTATTTGGAAGCGGGTGCCCAAAATCAAACCTGTTAGATATTTTGGATAAACCATGGCAGGAAAACAGGAAGAATTCATCAGAATCTTTATTGAAATGTATAAATCTCTTTCGTGTCTATGGAAAGTCAAAAGCACAGATTATTCAAATAAGATTTTAAAAAGAATGCTTATGATAAGCTGGTGGAAATTTCACTCAATTGCTATCCGGACGCAGACAGGCATTTTGTAAAAAAAAAATAAAATCTCTCAGAAACTCGTTTAGAAAGGAACTTAAAAAAGTGGTAGACCCCAAAAAATCTAGTGCTGGATCTGAAGACATCTACGAACCATCTTGGTGGTATTAAATAACTATTAATTACTCGCCTACAGACAGACCTAATATTTCAGATTTACCTGTGCATTTTCCTGAGAATAGATTTTTTTGTATTTCTGCTTTATAAAGCCCTGACGAGGAAGATTATGAGCACTGGTTCGTGAATGGAGCACTTTTGATAAAGGTCCGTATACAATCGAGTCGCTTCCTCGTAAGGAATTTAGTCGAAGTATTGATATCGTAGATTTCGTTTCTCCATCAGAATGGTGGGGAGTCATTTGAGCAAAATTGTAGGAATATTTTTTTATACTTATTCTATAACTTTGAGTTTTACAAGTTCCTATTGCTGTCAAAGTTTACTTATGTTGTCGTTTATAGTTTCTATCGGTTTCTCTGTTCTCAATAATAAAATTAGATATCTAGGTAAGATTAAATTATTATCACCTTCTGTATATCAAGTTACCTAACTATAGCTAAAATGCCTGCAATTTTATTTTCGTTCTACATATAGGAAGGGCACTACCTACCAAAATACCGTTTTACCCTTAAAGAGCAACAGGACTAACAAATAATTTGCTTTGCTTTGTGAGAAACAAGACCAAAGTAAAAAATCATAAGAATAAATTGTTCGCAATCTTGTTTTGACGACATTTGCCAAGTTACAATTATAACCCAGAATTTCATTGGGAATATTTTTGATTTGAATAATGTTCGCCGAAAAATGCTGGAAACTAATGTCATGTCACGTTTTGGGGTGGTCTTTGGCAAATAAGGGATGACGCTTATACTTTAGGGGTGGGAACTTTTCGGCACTTTATTTCAGGCCCTTTCGGGAGTCCGTAGCCGAAATTTTAAAAATATATAAATTATTTCTCCTAAAAAATCTAACTTGACTGGACTATCCATACAGATTACAACTTAGTTTTTTGGTATGAATTCAATGGAATTAGGTTTGACAATAACAGTGTTTTAGTCGGGGAGGCAGCGACAGAAATATTCGGCTAATTTCATTAGCATTCTTTTCCACATTATTCGTTAATTTACGTGTCATAAATACAGAAATTGGCGGTCTGCCAGGGTACCTGCGGGACAGGGCCCCACAATGGGACTTCAAGTATGGTAAAAAAGAGTGAAATCATTAACGCTGTTGCTATAAGATGCTAAATGCAATGCATCCAGTCCTTAAGAAGAACCAGCAACCTTGCATTACGTAGTAAACTGAAAAAATACAATTATCGTAATCCCATCTTGTAAATCTTAAGATTTTATCAGCTTCCGCTTAATTTTCAAAGCAACTTTCTGGTGGTTATGAAAGGCAAAAAGTAAAAACCACCGGAAGATCTTGTGGTACCTAAATAACAGGAAGTAAAGTATATTCACCTGCATGAAAATTCCAGAATAAGTTCAATAAAATTATGTTGTAATTGCTTAGATATACATTTTGTTATAAAACGCTTATTGTTGATAGGGGACAGCGACCGCTGTTCGATTTAGTTCTGAATAAACTCTCACCGAAAAAGGATCTGCTTTTCCTTCCGAAACCCTTCACCCTTTTCAGGGCCCTAGTACGGGCATTGCATGCCAAGGCAATGTGTAGTGTTTTAAACCGCGAATTAAAGTGATGTGACCTAAGTTTAAGCCACATTATGAGTAGATATTCTATGCCGATTCTAGCCCACCTAAGCGGTATTTGACCCGAGAAATACCTCGTCGTTATGAAGTCATGGCGGCGGTTTGGGGGCTCCGGTACGTTTTTGAACTGGAAAAAGTAAACGTAGGTTTCTTCAAGAAACTTTATTATCTAAGGCAAAATACCGCAGGATATATTATTAGAACAGAGCTAAATATTAATACCCCTACTTGCTTATATTATTATGTAGGTATGCTCAATGAAAGTAAAACTGTTAAGTTATTTTATGTGGTTAGTCAATTCAGTCGATGAAAAAATACCTGCTATACTTAAAAAAACCTTCCATAACGTTTACAATTATTTTGTCACCTCGTAAATAAAATCAGGAGCTTGAGGCACCACTTTTAATAAAAAAATCTACCTATGTTATTATCTAGACTAATTTTAGATGATCGAGATGTGTTCACAGTTCAGTTAACACTACTAGCGTACTTATTTCCACCAAAGGGTCACAAAATAGTAGATAAAAAATACTGGAAATTTTCCACTATTGAGTCTCTGGAATCAATTATTTGTCATGCTATAGTATGTTAAATTATTTTGTATCTGTTTTACTAAATGAACTCTCCTCAGATTCCTGGAGACATAGCCGGTTTGGTGTCAGAACAACAAGACAAGGCTGTTGCCAAGAAAATACCTGTTCAGCCGTATTTAATAGTTGATGGACCTACATTAAGTGAAATACACAATGTTTATGTAGTTATAGATCGAGTGAGATATAAGTGTGATGTAAAAGAAGCATTTGATCTTCTATTTAAATCATTCCATGCTTTACACGTAAGATATCCGCCGCAATCAGAACACAGCAAGGTATTTATATCATCGTCTCTGAAATGGATAAAGCGTTTCCAAATTTAGCAAAGGTTCTTCATTTATTGAAAAATTAATTTCTGTTTAATTTCATACTTTGCTTTTGTTTTTTTATCTTGTCTCACTTATGTTATTAGATTTTGTCATATATTTTCTATGCTCATGTACCTAAGTAAAGATTGAAGAATTTCTAGTAAAAACGGGTACTTAATTATGAGACTGTTTTTGATTATTTAAAAAATTGTTCGTCATGAAATGCGATAAATGTGGAAAGGACTTCTTGACAGTTTCCAAGTTAATTTTTCACCTTGAATGTTTCCACAATTACCGCAACATATTCGTTTGTCCAGAAAGTGGGTGCAGAAGATCTTTCCATAGAAAATTTGTTTTCAAACAGCACCTGAGAAGGTACATTGTTCACAGTTTAATTTTTCTAGCGTAAATTCAGAGGTAAATTCATTACAAATTACATTACAATCTTCTGATTGAGCAAGGTTTGGAACAAATTTTGTGCCCTAATATTAATATAAATGATAAAAACTCTGCTTTTGACGAGACCAATGTAACACTAACTGATTCTACTGAAAGTAATGACGATAACTCGAACCCTTCCGACAGCTTAAAATTAATTTCTCAAAATTTTGAAATAAATTTAGGTACCGCAATAGCATTGTTTGTTTCCAAACTTTATGATACACTAGAAATTACAAGGGAATTTATTCAGTCTATCATAGAACATGTTATATGCTTTTTAAATTCAGTGGCATTTAAAAATTTAAAACAATTTGCCTCTTTAATATTAAGGCATGTGTCAAACTTGGATCCCTCAGTGTCATCTTTGCTTAATACAATGCTTTCAATGCTCCTGAATTGTTTATCTCAGGTCAATACCGAATACAAAAGATTTTGTTTCTTTAAAAATTGTAATTCGTTAATTTTACCGGAGAAAATCAAGGTGGGAGAGTCTGCAGATACACATCACACAAGTAGTTAGTTGGTTATTAAAGATAGATATGCATATTACATTCATATGTACAAAACATTAAGCGCATTTTTGAATTTGCCAAATGTTTTAAATGAAATTAAGGATTATCAAAATAAAGTTTTTCATTCCGGCGAACACTGTTTACATAACGTTCTAAACGGTACAATTTGGTCTTCTCTAAAAGAAAATTGTAAAGGCAGATTTGTTTTACCATTAATATTATTTTTCGACGATTTTGAGACTTGCAAACCACTTGGCAGTCATTCTGGGATTTATAAGTTAGGTGCAGTTTATTTTAGTATTCCAACAATTCCTCCCCAGTATGCCAGTCGATTGGAACATATCTTTTTAGCGGAATTGTTTTATAGTGCAGATAGGGTTGCTTTTGGAAACAAAGCCGTTTTCGGGATTTTAGTTGATCAGCTTAATAAGCTTGAAACAGAAGGAATTACCATAAATTTAAATGAAACTGAAAGTCAACGAGTATTCTTCAAGTTGCTTCTTATTATGCCATTTTTGGCTTACATGAAAGTTTCTCATCATTACATTACTGTAGATTTTGTACTAGTCCTAAGCTTGAGATGGCAAGATGTTTTCAAATTAAGAAGAATTGAAGATTACCGAACTCACGTGGAAAATAAAAGTTTTGCAGTTAAAGAGGAATGTGTCTTTCATGGAATAAACGATTTTCATATTTATAATAACTTCACTTGCGATATAATGCATGATTTATTTGAAGGGGTGCACCGGTACGTTATGCCAAAAATAATTAATAGCTTCATAACGAAAAAAATTTTTCATTGGAAGTATTGAATTCCCGAATAAGATATTTTAAGTATGATTTAAATGAAAAAAACATACCTCCTCCCGTAACTAAGGAATCTTTAAAGTCCGGATGCCTTATTTTTTCGGCCTGTGAAATGCTTGTATTGGTCAGTAAGTTTAGATTTATAATAGGTGACCTCATTTGCATTTTTATAAATAAAATTAGGCAAAATCCAGTTGTATGTAGAATCTGAATAATTGATATGGGGTGATTTTGATAGTAACTTCAATAGCATTGGTATCAATTTCACCCCAAATTGAGGTTACTTTGATACCTTAAACCGCCTAACCGAATCTCGTTTTGGGGTTACTTTGATAGCTGATATCTATGTACTAGGCAGTTTATGCAAAAATCTAGGTAGGGGGTATCAAAGTCGCCCCAATCTGAGTCTAACTTTGACACACCTATTTTTATTTTTTATTAATTGCCTGGTAAATTAAACAAATTATTTGCATACAACAATATGTAGCTTCCTATAGTTCCTATAAGACTTCACTATCAGTTCTACGCTTAGATTTACCAATAATACAAAATTGGCGAATTACGCGAAAAACCTATCAAAGTAACTCCACATTACGGCACCTAAAATATATTTTAGTATTAAACAATTCAGTATAAACATTTGCATAGATAAACTACCGAATAATTATTGAACATTAGACAAAGTACTCACCCACCGCAGCAGCTGGCAATTCACAACTATCAATTATCATCAGTTCCTTATAATTTAGATAAAATATTTCATTTCCACCACGCGCCGACATAATTCTTTATTCCACGGCACAACAAATGTCTAATAAGTCTAAAAAACAATACAAAACTAAGGAACTAATTAATTTAAAGGCCAATAATGCTGTAAACCTGGAAGAAAGCGAAAGCGGACGGAAAGCAACACTCCACACAAAAGCGAAGTGTGCGCACTTTACGGACCTTGATGTCATCATGCCATGACATCATCACACATCATGTTCCCGTAGCGTTCAGTGTAAAGTAAACGGAATTAGATTTTCTGGTGAAATAGGCGATTTCCATTTTTGACAGGCCTCGTAGGATTAACAAACGGATTTCTGCATAGTTGCTGTATAGTTTCGGAGGTAATTTTATCGACTTTTTGGTGAAGGAAAATCATTTCTTAGGGGTTTGGCTAATGCTAAGATTCTTCTTTTGTGATTGAACATTCGTTTTGTAGGTTTTGTGCGGTAGGTACTAACTATTAATTGAACAACTTTGCATATTTTATACCTGTTTATAACGTAAAGAATCAGCACTTGGATGCAACAAAAAGGGTTTTAAATGATTAGATGATGTTTTTCTTTCATTTTTACGAATACTTGGGTCCGTAAATAAAATTCTATTATTTTTAGGTTATCAGTGGTTTGGTTTTTGGAATAGAAATCTGAAGATACTTGATGATGTGTTCTACTTCATGAATCCAATTTAACACAGGTGTTCACTAGGTACTAGGCTGTCAGACCCCTCCCCTTCAGATTATACTGTGCAAGATTTAAAAAATTGTATTATAAACGCTACCCCTACTTGCTTATATTATTATGTAGGTATGCTCAATGAAAGTAAAACTGTTAAGTTATTTTATGTGGTTAGTCAATTCCGTCGATGAAAAAATATCTACCTGCTATACTTAATAAACCCTTCCATAACGTTTACAATTATTTTGTCACCCTGGTAAATAAAATCAGGAGCTTATACAGGGTGTTTTGCAACCGCGTGTAAGTTTTTTAACCGCAGATTGCCCATCGAAAATGATGACGATTGGCACAAAAATTTTTAGGTCGAAGTCGTCTCCTAAGGGAGTTACAGGACTTTAAAGGTGAGCCATCGGGAGCAGTTTTTCTTAATTATCTCAGGAACGTATCAACGGATTTGAATGAAATTTGGATGAAGCTAGTATCCAATGAATATACATCTTCACTGTGAATTTCGTTGGATTATGACCAGGGGATCCCCAGGAAACGGAGACACTTTTGACACTTTTCTTCCGGAAAATGTTTCAAGGTCACACGTTTTAAAAATGGTAGCGTCTGTTCGAAAGGGCAATTCAAACTTCAACTTTTATTACTCCTGGATATTTTTTATTTAATGAGTTGTTTTAGAGATATTCGAGTTTTTTTGTAATGTGATTATCTCCCATTTTTTCTTATTTTATTATTAATTTAGAAATCTAGTGTGTTATTGTCAAATAAGTGTCAATTTTGAAAGGTTGCGGGCGTGTTAATAAATTCCTGTATGAAAATAAGTAATGGCTCAGTATTTTAGTAACATAGAACTATGCGACATGGTTTTAATCTACGGGGAATTCCGTGGTAGAGCTGCAAGAGCGCGAACTGTTTATGGACAAAGATATCCTAATCGACGTCTACCTAATGCCCAAACATTTTCTGCTACAGTACGCCGACTGAGAGAAACTGGAAAACTCCAGCCGCCAACCAATCTTGAGCGTCCGCGGCGCATCATAAATCCGGATCTGGAAGAAAATATACTAGATATTTTTGACGACCGTCCTTCTGCAAGCGTGCGAAGGGTAGGTACGTCAATGTCCGCGGTGTGGAAGGTGATGCACGAGAATGAGTTGTACCCATTTCATGTACAAAAGGTACAAACCCTCCTGCCCATTGACTTTCCTAGGCGCCTGGCGTTTTGTCAATGGATTCGACAGGAATGGAATAGGGACCTCAACTTTGTTCCTAAGATCTTATTTACCGACGAGGCAATTTTTACTCGCGACGGCATCACAAACACGCGCAACTTACATTCCTGGGCACCAGTGGAAGAAAACCCTCATGTTACTAAAGAAAGCTATAGCCAACATCGCTTCTCCCTGAATGTATGGGCAGGAATCGTAGGAAATGTGATAATAGGGCCACACATCCTTCCACATCGAATGAATGGTATCCAGTACCTTAATTTTTTACGCGAAGAACTCGATGCGCTCTTGGAAGACGTGCCACTGGACATACGCAGGAATATGTGGTTCATGCACGATGGGGCACCTCCCCATCGACTTATCCGGGTCAGGGAATATTTAAATGAAACATTCCCCCAGCGCTGGATCGGTACAGGAGGTACTATATCTTGGCCCACCCGCTCACCGGAATTAAATCCCTTCGATTTCTTTCTTTGGGGTGCATTGAAAGATATTGTATATGCAACTCCTGTGACGAGCGCCGTGGAGCTACAGAATCGTGTAGAAAATGCTGTAGATGTGGTTCGTCAAATTACAAATGTTTTTCCAAGCACTCGGGCGAATTTTTTGAAACGCTGCACTTTGTGTATTCAACAAAACGGTGGCCTATTTGAACACTTAATAAAAACTGCGCGTTAGTAGTTCTTGTGTGCTGGAGTTATTTTGTTTTAATTTTGCTTTTTGTTATTTTGCATTTGTTGTTTATTGAACACAAAATAGTCAATATCTGGTTCTTAAGCATTTTATCGCTAATCCTTTTAAAAACCTTCCTGCTTAGCCAAGAAAGTCTGCTGAAGTATTGAGGCGATTCTTGGCCGGTCTAAATTATTTAGTGCACTAACTTCCCTGACAACCACCAGTAACCCCCAATAACATTATTCAAAAATTGCTCTAAAAGCACTAAATCAATTAGATCGATAGCACCCGTCTACGAATCCCTACCCCGAACTAACCCGCGTTGGCTAACTAGATATACTTAAACAATGGTTAGACCATTATCCGAGACTTATTACAGAAAAACTCGAATATCTCTAAAACAACTCATTAAATAAAAAATGCCCAGGAGTAATATAAGTTGCAGTTTGAATTGCCCTTTCGAACAGACGCCACCATTTTTAAAACGTGTGACCTTGAAACATTTTCCGGAAGAAAAGTGTCAAAAGTGTCTCCGTTTCCTGGGGATCCCCTGGTCATAATCCAACGAAATTCACAGTGAAAATGTATATTCATTGGATACTAGCTTCATCCAAATTTCATTCAAATCCGTTGATCCGTTCCTGAGATAATTAAGAAAAACTGCTCCCGATGGCTCACCTTTAAAGTCCTGTAACTCCCTTAGAAGACGACTTCGACCTAAAAATTTTTGTGCCAATCGTCATCATTTTCGATGGGCAATCTGCGGTTAAAAAACTTACACGCGGTTGCAAAACACCCTGTATGGCAAGATATATATCCTGCTATACAGGCTGGTCCAACACTAGTGTCCAGCGGCAAAACGACCTTTTACTTTGAGGCTAGAGTTTTGAATTTTTTACAGGGTGTATGGGTACTAAAAACCCTTCAGATGACGTTAACATTTTTTTCATTGGACCAAAAATGTGACGTCACGAGATTTCAAATTGAGCTATTTTCATGGAATAAATAATTTTTGTCCATAGGTTGACTATTTTTGGCCTTAAGATTATGTTGACCAGATTTTTAATTTTTTTGAACGTCAGGTTAGCAAACTGCAGAAGGCAAAATAATCGTCATTTTATTTCATAAGGAGGCCGTGAAACAATATCGAAACGATGCGCCGTGTGTCCAACTCGAGTTCATCGGAGATTTAGAACTGTCAGTTGCTTGTCATGTTTGACAGCGGCCATTGAGCCCCAGAATTATTAATTGATTGATTTATTCGAATAATCTAATATTTTTACAAAAAAATTATGTGAAAATCATAGAGTCTGCCCCGCGAAGTTTTAAACACGCGCGCAGACGCAAAGCGTGTTGTTTACATCCTCGACTCTCGGCAGTTGATGCCTGGAAGATGTGAAGATTAATGAACCTTTTAGCAGTTTATTTTCTTGCAAACGCTCTCCAGAGGTTTACCTCATTTAATTATCAGTGAATAGAGTAAGTTTTTCAATTTTCTTTGTATTATTATAAGCAATACTGGTTAATTTAAGGTGTGAAGATTTGGACGACAGGATCATCACAATCTACAAGAAGCAGTTGTTTACTACAATTACAAGATAAAGGAATAACGAAAGGCAAGACTAGCAGAATTATTCGTCAGTGTTAGTAATGAGAACGAGAAACTGAAACCCTGTCTGTCGAAGTGCCCGAACTTTGGTGAAATGCAATGCGAATGAATCTGGGACAGGTTTCAAAATCATACGTATTGTCTTTGTAAAACAATCAGCAAAACAGTAACAATTTCTGTTGGATTAAATTATGAATAAAGCACCACTAAACTTATTTATTTTAAGTAAGGTACACACGCATCTTTATGAAATGGTCTGAATATTCACTTGGAACAAAATGCCCCAAATTCCTAGCTAGTAATTTATTTCACATTACTAATTCAACAATGTAGTTTATTTAGTTAAACGTAGTAAGGTTTCACTGCAATCTTGACACTAATCATCGCAGTCACTACACGGGTTCCTCAAACCGACACTGGTGCACAATATCCACACTTTTCCCTTGTAAAATGTAAACAGTCTTGGATCAGAACGTGATAATCATCAACAATTATTTGTAGTAGATGCCATAATCTTGTCGTTTAAATCCGAGTCCAAATCTTCAACATCACCTTCAATTAAACAGGAAACAGGGTTGTTTTTACAGATACAATGAAAGTTGAAAAACTTACCCAATTCACAGATAATTAAATAGGGTAAACCTTTGTACGAGTTTGCAAGGAAATAAACTGCTAGAAAGGTTATTAATCGTGTCGGACTGCCGGCATCAGCTGTCGATCGCATTGCGATTGCGCCTGCGCGTTCAAACACTTCGCCGTGAATATTCATGACTTTCGCATAAGTTTTTTGTAAAAATATCAGATTATTTCAATAAATCAATCAATTAATAATTCTGGAGTTCAATCACCCGTGTCAAAACATGACAAGCAACTGACAGTTCTAAATCTCCGATGAACTCAAGTTGGACACACGGCGCATCGTTTCGATATTGTTTCACGGCCTCCTTATGAAATAAAATGACGATTATTTTGCCTTCTGCAGTTTGCTAACCTGACTTTCAAAAAAATTTAAAATCTGGTCAACATAATCTTGAGGCCCAAAATAATCAACCTATGGACAAAAATTATTTATTCCATGAAAATAGCTCAATTTGAAATCTCGTGACGTCTCATTTTTGGTCCAATCAAAAAAAAATTAAGGCCATCTGGAGGGTTTTTAGTACCCATACACCCTGTAAAAAATTCAAAACTCTAGCTTCAAAGGAAAAGGTCGTTTTGCCGCTGGACACTAGTGTTGGACCAGCCTGTATATCAGCGGGAAATTGTTAAAAATTTTTTAGATATAACCATCATTAACGACACTTTTGTCACTGTCCAAGCAATTTGATACCAAATACGTCAATATTAATTCAATATTTTTTGTTTAAGTTTTTTAGTCATTTTCACTCTATTTTACAACTTTTCGGTAGAAGCGGCTGGAAGACAACATCAAAAAGTGTTCTAAATTATTTTCGACTGCTTTTGCATTCCGTTAAATTATATTTTTCCATTTGCTTTGGATTACCCAAGTGAAAGATTTCTTGTACGTTTCTTATGTTTTCTGAAATGCTTAAGTCCGAAATCTTTTTTGCAACCCAAAAGGTGTTAATTTTAAAGGCATTTCTCATGATACTAATCAAAATTTATAACTTTCTCTTCACTTGTTTTATTAGGTTATGTTACTCCAACTAATAGTGAAATGCTAAATATCTGCTATAAGTGATAAATATATAGCAGATAAATATCAAAATGGGATATATATCATTTTGCTAAGTATAATCATTCACAACACTATATTTGAGTATTAAACAATTCAGTATAAACATTTGCCTAGATAAACTACCGAATAATTATTGAACATTAGACAAAGTACTCACCCACCGAGAGAAAGCAGACCCACAGCAGCTGTCAATTCACAACTATCACTTATCATCAGTTCCTTATCATTTAGATCAAAAATGTCATTTCCACCACGCGCTGACATAATTCTTTATTCCACGGCACAACACATGTCTAATAACGCTAAAAAACAGTACAAAACTAAGGAACTAACTAATTTAAAGGCCAATAATGCTGTAAACCAGGAAGAATGCGAAAGCGGACGGAAAGCAGCACTCCACACATAAACGAAGTGTGCACACTTTACGGACCCTGATGTCATCATGCCATGACATCATGTTCCTGTAGCGTTCAGTGTAAAGTAAACGGAATTGACCAAATTAAAAACAGAGGCGGCCTCTGGTGGGCATTCCGTAGTAAGGACAGCCATCTTGGAAGTGGCGTTTATTTTGGCGCGAATGAGGGTTTACATGTTATTCTTACGGGTGATGGCGGATTTTTATTTTGAAATTTCACTGTTAATAGTTGATTTATAAAGTGCAGTTCGTGTTTGATGATATTAGCTTTGTCATTAGTTTACTTTTTTGAACTGGCTGCTATAGCCCAGGCGTTTTAGATTTTGACCTCGGAAAAACTAATGTAAATCTGAAACTTGGCAGATCAGCTCTATTTGAAGTGCTTAACAACATACTAAAACTCCCAAAACCTCCGGTGCCGGCTTCATGGAATTCCAGCCGGTGGAACTTCTGGAACACTGAAGAAGTGCAGGTTTGCGCTGGGAAAAATAATGTAAATCTGAAACTTGGTAGTTCAGCTCTATTTGAACTGCTTAACAACATATTAAAACTCCCAAAATCTCCGGTGCCGGCTTCATGGAATTCCAGCTGCTGGAACATCTGGAACACTGAAGAAGTGCAGGTTTGCGCTGGAAGTGCTGGAACTGACGCTACGGCCAAACTGTTAGTCCTATCCGCTTCCAATCGATCTTAAACGATTGCATGAGAAACGGGCTATCTTTCTTAGTGCTTTTCAATGATTTTAAACTGTATCCGGGGCTTCCGAAGGTGGCAAAAGCCCGCGAAATAAAGAAAAAAATCATTTTTTTTCAATTTGAAATTAGACGGTTTTCTGTGAGAGATATCGCAAAAATGCACGAAATAAACATTGTAGAGGATAAAAAAAGCTTTCAAACGACACGTTCAAAATATTTCTATGACCAATACGAACGGAGGTTCACGACCTTGAACACTGCCACGCTGGTTGCCGCTAGCCGAAATGCGCGCGCCGTTTGAGCCGGCCGCTCCGTTCCTATTGGTCGTAGAAATATTTTGAAGGTGTCGTTTGAAAGCTTCTTTTATCCTCTACAATGTTTATTTCGTGCATTTTTGCGATATCTCTCACAGAAAACCGTCTAATTTCAAATTGAAAAAAAAAGATTTTCTTCTTTATTTCGCGGGCTTTTGCCACCTTCGGAAGGCCCGGATACAGTTTAAAATCATTGAAAAGTACTAAGAAAGATAGCCCGTTTCTCATACAATCGTTTAAGATCGATTGGAAGCCGATAGGACTAACCGTTTGGCCGTAGCGTCAGTTCCAGCGCAAACCTGCACTTCTTCAGTGTTCCAGATGTTCCAGCGGCTGGAATTCCATGAAGCCGGCACCGGAGGTTTTGGGAGTTTTAATATGTTGTTAAGCAGTTCAAATAGAGCTGAACTGCCAAGTTTCAGATTTACATTATTTTTTTCCAGCGCAAATCTGCACTTCTTCAGTTTTCCAGAAGTTCCATATGCTAGAATTTCATGAAGCCGGCACCTGAGGTTTTGGGAGTTTTAGTATGTTGTTAAGCACTTCAAATAGAGCTGAACTGCCAAGTTTCAGATTTACATTATTTTTTCCGAGGTTTTACCTATTTCGATACTAAAATGCCTGGGCTACTATGGTTTGGTGTTTTTGTTATTTATTCAAATTGACATCGGGTACCTATCAGTTATGCAACCAGTAGCACGATTTTATTTAGGTGTGTTTAGTGTAGAGACACAATGGCAAACGTCGATTATTCTCACAAATATCGACGTGGATAAGGAGAACGACGTAAGCGCCAAAAAATGCGAAATTGAGTTATGCACATCGTCGTAAGCGCCTTTCCAAGCTGCATCTTTTGGTACCACTGATAAGCGCATAAAAAAATCATTGTTTGAGAAATTCTGGCTTAAAGCGTGCGCAAGCGCCAAAACATTTGACACATGGTGTGTTCTTTGACGCAAGCGCCATTGCTCCCATAAGAACAACACAGTGCACTTCGGGCTGCTGGTTTGAAGGTATTTTTGCAAGTGAAGTAAGTACTACTGCATTTTCACGGTCTCTAGTATTATCTTCGTTTATAATGTCCCAGATTTTGCACTAAAAGACGGTCTAGTAAGAGATAATTCACGTTAAATTCTGTGGCGCTTGCGCCATGCCGACTTCAGCCGAGTCCGGTTTGTCGTAAGCGGCAAAGTCCCATGTTGTTCAAATGGGACATCTTCTGTTAATTTTCTGTTATTGTTTCTGACTAGACCATTGTTAATAAAACTGAAAATTGAGGCGGATTTAATAATAAAACGAATTACAGCATTCAATCTCGAAAATCATGAATAGATTTCCGGAAATTTGCGTTTTGAGAATGTCGCTTACGACAAAATTTTACTTTGCAGATAATGAAACGAAACTGCAATGTTAGCTCAAGAACGCAAAAAATTCTTAAACTTGCACAAAACAATGATGACGAGTTGACTACAGCATTAAGAAAGGACATCATAATTCTTCAAGATGTCCAAATATTCGGTTCAAAATTTGAAAATATAAATGAATTTCGAGACAGCAACACCATTTTTGAAACCACAAGCATTGACTTGCATAACACAGACGATTTGCCACACATCGTTTTTGAAAACGCAAATAGCATCATAGATACGACTTACACTAGCCTAGAAAAGTGCGAGTTAACACAGGATGTTTTTATTAACCAAGAAAACTTTCTAGAATTAGGAAAGTACGACTTATTGCAAGATCTGGAGGTTAATCAAGAAACTCCGAAACAAAACATTTTAGAAATATCCGAAAATAATGACTCGGAAGTCATCGTTGAGCATAACTCCCAAGAGCATCAGTCAGATAACGAAAACGATGAAAATTATTATCCAGAATCTGAAGATAGCATACGCGACGATGGCGATAAGGAGTTAGCGGAAGCTATTCACGGGAATGAATCTGCAGGTTCGGAACCAGGTGGAAGGATTAAACGCAGAAAAGTTCTAAGCAAGCGGCAGACACGGAAGACTTTGAAAGACTCAGGACAAGAGTATATGAATACAAGAGGAAATTTAGTACCCACGAAAGAAATGCGATCCAATCCGTGTTTGAATAATAAGACTTGTCAGAACAAATGCAAAACCTTTTCAGAACTAAAAAGACAGGAGGTATTTGATTACTTTTGGGAACTCAAAGATAGCAATAAGCAAAAGTCTTTCATCAATAATCACATTTTGGTACAGAATGTAAAGAGACGAAGAAAGTCCAAGCAGGAAGTCAACAACTGAACAATTGAATACTTTCTTCCGGAAGATGGTGTTCGAGTTAAAGTTTGCCAACAATTTTTACTGAACACTTTGAATATTAGTCAGAGATTAATTCGGACTGTAGTGGCATCTAAAGACTTAGCTAAATTTCCAAAACAAGATCAACGTGGAGAACACGCCCCTGCTAATAAAGTTTCTGAGGACCAAATTGATTTTTTACATGCATTTGTTATGGCGCTTCCCGCTGTGCCAAGTCATTATTGTCGAAGTTCTTCGACCAGAACTTATCTTCCTGCTGAAGTGAAAACTCTGAGTAACCTATATAGTAATTACTTAAAAGAACACGAAAGCGCAAAGATTACGCACCCAGCATTGAAAAAATGCATGTTTCTTCGTCTGTTTAGAGAGAAATATAATATCAGTATTCATGTGCCGCGGAAGGACAAATGTGTCAACTGTGAAAAGTATAAAAGCTGAGGGGAAAACAATACTGAAGAAAGTACCAAAGATTAGGAAAGACATATAAAAGAAAAGGACGAAGTAAAGAACATTTTTTTAGAAGACCAGGCGAGAAGTTGTGAAAATGAAGCGCTTGTGGCCAGTTTTGATTTACAGAAAATCTTGGCCACTCCACATGGAGATACTTTAACTCTCGGTTTTAGCAGAAAATATGCTGAATATAACTTCTCCGTTTATGAAACTAAAAGCCACAGAGGTTTTTGCTTTTTATGGGGTGAGAAAGATGGAAAGAAGGGTTCAAACGAGATTTGCACTCACCTTTATTCGTACTTGCAAAAAGTTGATAGTGAGCGAAAAATTAAGAAGCTATCTCTATACTGCGACAACTGCGGTGGGCAGAACAAGAATAAGGCCATGCTGGCAATGATTCGTTATTTTTTAGATCATTCCGATTATGTAGAAAATATTCATTTTTGATAACTGGTCACACATACATGCCTGTTGATTCAATGCATGCTATTATAGAGAAATCTATTAATAAACACACAGTAGTTCAAGCTCCATCAGAATGGGCAACAATTTTCAGAAATGCAAGAAAGAACCCTGAACCATTTGTTGTAAATGAGAGTACTTTCAAGGATTTTCTTGGCTTCAAATCTTTGAAATTGTCAGTTCCATTAAAAGTCAGAGTGGGCGACATCAAAATTGCTAAATTTTGTAAAACTAACAATGACGTGAACTATATCACTTCATTTGTTGAACCTTTTGAAAGAAAATTTACACTAAAAATTAAAAATAATTCTGTTCCTTCAAAAGCTTACAATTCAGAATTGCCCATTAATAAGATGAAATATGAAAATTTGAAAAATTTATGTCTAAAGTTTATTATTCAGCAGCCTTATCATGAACAATACAAAAAATATCCAACAATGTACCTGATGTGTTAGATGACTCAGATGGTATGCATACCTAGATAATTTTTGTTCCTTTAAAAATGTTAAATAAAAAATGCACTAGTAAAATTTCGTGTTTCTAGCAATTAAATGTCGCCTTTCATTATGCTGTTTGTGGAAAAATCATTCCATATTTTTTTGGCTTAAGCGACGCCTCAAATAAGCACCGCATCGACGTAAGCGACCAAAAATGACGCGGTCAGCGCAACTATGACATGCAATAAATGGCATAAACACCATCAACAAAGTACGAATTGGCGTAAACGCCAAAATTCTGCATTTAATTAATTTGCCGAATTGTACATTGATAAAATGCATTCGTTTTTACAGAGTATGTCATATAAGTGACTAAGATGCCCATAAATATAATTCCATCCTCCAATTTATTGCCAGAAATTTTTTATCAGTTTTTGTGCTCTCCTGCAAAATTAACCAAATGGCGTTTACGTCGTTCTGCCTTATCCACGTCGATATAATCAGCGCATCGCTAAATAAGGCCGGTTCGGGTATGTTCAGCATTTATTTCTATTGTTACACTGAAATATTCTCAAATGTCATAAAAGAAGGAACCTGTAAAAGATTAATATGGTCAATTAGTTATATTGTGCTCATTCTTATTTCCCACGCCAGTTGGCCATGAAACTTCGGAATATTTGGCGAATCCTGACGTTCCGGAAAGGACCTATTCATATAAACTAATGAAAACTCGAAGAGGATCGTGCCGATTTTCTGATGAAATAGGTGATTTCCATTTTTGACAGGCCTCAGTTGACAGCCAGCTGTCAGTCTGCTCGTAGGATAAAAAACCGGATTTCTGCATAGTTGCTGTGTTAGACTAGGCTAGAATTTCAAAAAAAGCTTCCTATATTATGCTAGAAGCAAATCGGGTAACATTTTGACGACAAGTGTTTCCAGACTAATTCGACCCTGCTGAATCCGAAAATCACTGTCGGCACTTCGAAATCTCAACCGTAAGTCCGTAATTCTAGATGGCGCTTAAGGCTGAACGTTATATCCAAAATAGCATGAACATCACGGACTTTTCGACCAAAGACGTAGTGCACAAAATTAAAGATCGCTTCATTCTCTACAAGAAAGGTCCTAATGATTTTTTTCGTACAGACGACGGTTTACCCTTAGCGCTGGCGAGAAATTGAGCGTGCCGCGCGGTTTCACGCGCTCAGTTATTATTAATACAAAAAACTAGCTTCTTAATTTTTATGGAATTTTTCGATATATTTCATCAATATACACCTAACTACTAGTGTTGTAAAGCTGAAATATTTCAAATAAATTTCATTTCATTGAAATATTTCATGAAATTTATTTTTAAAAATCCGCGCAAAACGAGTCGACATGACATGCGAATGACATTCCACCCACCACCGAGGTTCGTGTAACTTCAAAAATGGGTAAGTTTTCTAGAAAATTTAATAATACTCTGCTCCGTAGATGAGCACATACCTTTGGATTTTATTTCTTTTGTTAAAATATGCCTAATATTGTTCTAAATTTTGACGAATTTCTTATATACAGGGTGAGTCTAGTTGGACAAATCAGTCGCCTAGCGTTTAAGATATTGAAATTGGAAATTCAATTTTTGTATATGTTGTAGCTGATATGGTCCCCTACACATGGGACCCATAAAGAAAGCTCCAGTTTTATTCAAACCGAAATTATTAAATAAAAACGAAGGCTTCAAAATTTTTTTTTCGATATTGTTGAATTTTTTAAGGTTATTTAGTTAGAGAATCATTTTCTCTTTATGGAAACATAATTTTTTGTAGAAATAAGTTAATAATCTCCGAGAGACAAATTATTTAAATAATAAAGATTTTTAATTATTTCCTAAAGAAAGCCACGCATGCCGTGATTTGAACAACTGAAAGGCAGTCTAGCTTATACTGCAGACTGTACCCAGAACGACAAGTGTCAGTTGGAAATGTCATTTGAGGTCGTTTGTGAAAAAATAATGCAAAACTACGGGTTTTTGCCCTTTTCTTTACAGATAATTAGGTAATTTTTATTGCTTGATGGATGTTTTGCTAAATTCGTCGAATACAAGTGTCTCGGGTTCTCACACTGGAGGGGCCCGATTAGGACAAGTTAAAGTTTACACCCTTCGAGTTGAATTTTCTTGGTTTCGCTTGGCTCACCGCTTCTTTGTCTTTGTTCATTATATCAACACGTTGAGTGTCTTCAACATTTGCTGGGCCCCTCAACATCCGATGATAAATCTTCATTTCGTAAGTGTGAAAAAATTGTCAGCAGAAATATTAAATTTTTAATAAAACAACAAAATCACCATATTTGACAGCATGACAGCAATGTAAACTGTTAGCAACTATTGCCAATTGCTTTCTGGCTGACGAGAATAGCTTTTCTTGGTCGAACCATTCGACTCCAAAAAACATCAATCGGGTGACAACCCGAGACACTTGTATTCGGCGAATTTAGCAAAACATCCATCAAGCAATAAAAATTACCTAATTATCTGTAAAGTAAAGGGCAAAAACTCGTAGTTTTGCATTATTTTTCCTTTGATTTTTCCACAAACGAAAGCAAATGACATTTCCAACTGACGCACTTGTCATTCCGGGTACAGTCTGCAGTATAAGCTAGACTGCCTTTCAGTTGTTCAAATCACGGCATGCGTGGCTTTCTTTAGGAAATAATTAAAAATCTTTATTATTTAAATAATTTATCTCTCGGTTATTATTAACTTTTCTCTGCAAAAAATTATGTTTCCATAAAGAGAAAATGATTCTCTAACGAAATAACCTTAAAAAATTCAACAATATCGAAAAAGAATTTTTTAGGCCTTCGTTTTTATTTAATAATTTCGGTTTGAATAAAACTGGAGCTTTCTTTATGGGTCCCATGCGTAGGGGACCATCTCAGCTACAACATATCCAAAAATTGAATTTCCAATTTGAATATCTTAAGCGCTAGAGCGACTGATTTGTCCAACTAGACTCACCCTGTATAATTAAATAGTAGTGTTGGAACTTGCGGGTTGCACCTACTTAAATTTGTAACTAAAAAATATTAATTCTTATAAATTTGTAAATTGGACCAAAGTTAGAACATCTTTCATATTTAATGAAATATTTCGTGAAACATTTCATGAAATATTTCAAAAAAATAAGTTTCATGAAATTTTTACAACACTACTAACTACACAAGATTAGTAGGATATTCACATTTTATTTCGTCTTTTCAATGTACAAACGACGTTTTCTGCCTTTGACTGTCGGTTGCTTTTGAGGTGCGCCAGAAGCAAAGATCAAATCGGATAACATTTTGGCATCAAGCATTTTTTGGCTAATTGAACCCTGCTGAATCCGAGAATCACTGCTCCGATTTCGAAATATTGACCGGAAGTGCGCTATTCAAGATGGCGATCGAGTTCTCACGCGCTCAGCGATTATTCAAACAATCTAGATTCATTAAAAGGTTTTGTATCAGTTGACAAATTCTTGTATCCGGTAGAGTCATCGTTGAAGAGCGTAGATACTTGTTTCAAAATTTTTCATAGTCTATATGCTAATTACCCCGTTGAGTGTGCACGTTTGGCAATTTGTACAACTATACTTCTATGACTTGACAACTCAGTGGGACAAAAACTTCACTTCAATTTATTCTTTGCTGTCGGATTTGGCCCAAAATAACGCAAATGAATAATTATCCCCAGTGTTGTAAAGCATTTGCTCAATCAAGAAAAAACTTGTTGTTTCATTTAAAGTTCGTGCATAAATATGATGGTGAATCATCGATTCGATGTATTGTAACACCTTGGGTCATATTAATAAAAATAAGGTGGTGCTTATTTTCACAATCTTCTAAGCAAATCCGTAAACACATATTAATAAAAATTCATCAAATGCTTATTGGACAAGCTTTTGCTAAACCTGGTTCAGTATAAGCATTCCCTTGTCTTCGTATTAATAAAGTTAGCCATTTACTGATTTGTTTCAGTAAATCCTTGTGAAAATATAAGTCTGCTATTTTAGATACTGATTGTACGTCCACTTAATATTCTTACCATATTTAATGGGGTTCGTATAGCGAAAAGCTATAAAGAGTGACATCCTGAACCAAACGAGTTCAAAATTATTCAGATTTTCTCCAGAAAGTGTTGAGTGACTTTCTTTCTTTTTTTTTTCGTACCGAAGAAACACGGGGAGGAGCATTAGATACCAAAGCGAAAATAATTTTTTCTCATAAATATAAAAGCAGTAGGTAAAGAAGTAGTAGTTTATGTACCTCTACCTAAGCATGAAAGTGAATCTTTTCCGGGTCGAAAGAAAATATGGCCGGAAAACTAGGTTCACGCTCTACGACATTTTTCTTCATTCACCAGAAAAAAAATATATTCGAGCTAAAAAACCAATTATTAAGTGTTTTCACAACACAAGTGAGACGCCATGGCAACTGCCGACTAATTTTCTTAGCTATTTACGAAAATAAAGTAAAATTTTCGCGGCTAGCCGAAAAAAAATGTATCCACCGCTTACTCATTTCAGCGGCTAGCCGTGCAAAATTATTTTACCCGGCTAGCCGTGAGAGATTGTACTTTCATAGCCCTCGTGAGGCCCGAAAATCTGATTTTTAGTTAATGTACGAAGAAGAAGCTTTTTCTGAAGTGAAGTAGGTTACACGACAATTCTACGAAGGCGAGCATATTGATTGTTCTTACGAAAATAATCCGAAACGTACCTAGTCGAGGATTTTTTTCCAAAACAGACATAGTAGGCAATATGGTAACAATTCCTTATTTCATGAAAAAGATTTTTTTCGAGTGCTTTTCGCAAGATAATTTTTTTGACAAAAATATTATTGGACCTTTTTTTCTTGCATTAACAGTAGCTATGTACCATTGGTCGATGGACTAATATTAAACGTTTAATGGAAAAAGCCAACGAAAGATGTATATCAATGCGATGTGTGTCCCTGTAGATGTTTACCTTGTTAATGTGTATGTAGGGGCGAGCTGAATTTACTGGTGGAGTCGGGTGCAGATTTTATAAATCTGCACCTAGTAGTAGTGCCTCCGCAGACGCACAGTGGTGTTAAAAAGACGAAATTATGAAAATTGGCCGTACATAATTAAACAGTAGAGAGTTAACAAAAAAACATCATATTTGCGAAGTAGGTATGTAGAATTAGCACTAAGGGGGTTGAAAAAGGGAATGAGAAGTCCAAGGTAATGAAAAAAGGTGATGAAAAGTCAAGAGGAATGAAAATGAAGTGTGGATTAAGTAGAATTACGAAATAAAACACTAAAATAACAAAATTATGCAATTAAAACTTTTGTGGGGGTTGAAATAAGCACTTATACCTACCTATTGCGAAGGAAACTGAAAAATTGTAAAAGGTAAACTGAATCCCAAATGCGTTCAATTTTATAACCGTCGAAAAACGAAATTATGCGAATTTTGCAAAATTAGCACTTAGGGGGTTGAAAAATCGTAAAGGTGGATGAAAAATCAAAAGGTATCAGGATTAACCGTGGCTAAGTAAAATTACGGAAAATAACACCAAATTAACCCAATTATGTAAATTTAGCATTTGAAGACTTGGAACATTGCGAAGGGGGATGAAAAAAGTGAAAAATTTAATCATCATCCAAATGGGTTCAATTTATTACAGAAGAAAAACGAAAATATCCGAATTTGGCAAAACTAACACCTAGGGGGTTGAAAAATTGTAAAGGGGGATGAAACGTCAAAGTGGATGAGAATTAATCGTAATTAAGCAGAATTACAGAAAATAACACGAAAGTAAACCAATTATGCAAATTTAGATTTTGGGGGTTGAAATGTTGCGAAGGGGGTTGGAAAAGTGAAAAAGATAAACGTAATCCAATTGAGTTCAATTTATTACCGAAGGAAAACTAAATTATGTGAATTTTGCAAAATAAACACTTAGGGGGTTGAAAAATTGTAAAGGGGGATGAAAAGTTAAAAGGGATGAGAATTAATCGTAATTAAGTAGAATTACAGAAAATAACACGAAAATAAGCCAATTATGCTAATTTGACTTTTGGGGGTTGAAACATTGCGAAGGGGTCGAAAAAGTGAAAAAGGCAAGAACAATTCATAAGGCAAAACTGCGCGAATTTTACAAAATTAACCAGCGGAAATCACCCGAAAAAGAAGCGGTCTGGGTAAATTTTGCTCTTTGAGGGTTCACATATCATGAAAGGGGTTGAAAAATTGTGGATGGGTCAAAAATTAATGAAAATCGCTTTAAATTAATAACAAATTAGAAGAAAGCAAAAAAAAAATAAATGAAATATATTTACTCCGCTTGCTAGGGCTTAGGGGTTGTTAGTAGCGTAGGGGTTGGTTTTAGGATGAAGACTCATAAGACTTTTTTCAATGGTTGACCGAAATCTATTGAACCCCATAATTTTATTCCACCACTTACATGAAAAAATTTCCAGTTTCAACCCTTAAATTTCATCCCCCTTGTTAGATATTAATGAAAATTTGCCCATCCGCCTACAGTGGCGCTGTAAATTACCACATCAAATTTAGCCCTGATACGTTGAGCAGTTTTTGAGTTCTCGCATTTTTTTGTTTCGGCATGTTAGGGGGGGGTTGTACCGCCTTTAAGGGTCGTTTTTCGCGAATGATGAATAAGACCTTTTTTGTACCATCAATAGAAAGCTATCGAATGGTAATATTTTCAACTATACATTCTTCATTGAAAATTCGAGTTTCCACCCCTAACTTTCATCCCCTTCGATATTTTTCTCCTAAAATTCGATCTTCCCTTCTCGAATATGCAGTGTGTAAGATGTCACAGTTTCGCAGAAGATATTGCTTCTCTGTGTCAAATTACAGGGCTTTATGGACGTTTCAACCCCTAAACTCCAACCCCCTATTTCACCACCCCCACATGCCCTAAAGGAAGTTGTGTTTTCAATTTCACCACCCTAACCCAATTCGTTTAAAAATTAAGGTAATTTGTAGATTCATGTTTTCAACACCTCATGATTTCACCCCTTTATGATTTACAGGGGTGAGTTTATTTTTCCGGTGTGACATAACTCCTTGCGTATTTACTGACTTCAGTTGTTCATAAATAAACCAATAGGGTTTCAGAAAAAATAAATAAAATATAATTATCGACTTAGCACCTTTTTGGCATAAAATCGAAAAATTCGAAGTTTCGAGGAAACAATAAATAACACGCTACAATCCAAATTGCTGGCTCGATTTGGCTGAAATTTGGTAGGTAGAGATATCGTTACCCGCCGAAGAGCTGATTTAATTTTGGTGGCAATCGGCGAACGGCAAGTGCCATTTTGGCATATCAGCTTTGAAATTTTAATAGTGAACTCATATTTTCTTTATCAGCACATGAAAAATCTTCAAATTTTGTTTTCAAAATTGTATTCAATCTTAGTGCCCTTTTGGCAAAAGATCGTAAAATTTAGAAAAATCACAGAAAACACCTTAGGCTTGGTGGAGTAAAACTTAGGTATAGTAAATAGTAAAAATTTACTTGATATTGGTGATAAGATTGGATCATTTACCAAGTGGGGAGGTTCCAGCCGCTTCCGTAGCTGCCCATTTTTTTAAAATTGTATGAGGAGATTAAACCGTGATTTCAATATGCTGTAAAGTAATGACTGATTTTTATCACCCGTTATACTGTAGCGTTGTATGTAAACAGTCTAATAGTGTCTAATAGTAGTTGTAATAATAGTATCAAGTTGTTTTTCAAATTGCGTTTTGCCTAGAATGCCTTATTATACAAAATGCCTCTTATTATAATACGAAGCGCCCCAATGAAAATCGGTCTCAAATCTGCTACGTACCTATACTTAAAATAAATAAATGTAAGTAAGTACTTATTAATTGTTTCTTGCCAAATTGTGTAATTTGTCATTTGCTCAATTTTGCCGCAAAAGTCATAGGTATTTGCATATGTATTATTTGGACCACACTGTATGCAAAATAGGAAAGATATTCAAGCTTCGCATTATAAGGAGGCAGAATATAAACAAGGATCCGAGGGTTACACTGCGTTGATGGTACCTAATTACCTTCCCACCTATAATCGACAATTGGATCATGTATTGGTCCTGTTAAAGAGTCCATAATTTTCCACGGTTCCTTCACCCATGTCGTTCGACATCCTTCAGTTTTAGTAAAGGTGCACTTAAATTGAGCATCAGGTTGATATGGACGTATTTCTGATATGTCTGAAAAGAAAGAGATATAAGGCTTCTTTACGATTCATTTTTAGGGTTTTTCAAAAATGTATTCCTAGTCTAAAATTGATGGATAAAACAGTTTTAGCCGAGGGGCGGTTCACTACTCGAAGTAGGTGTACACTTCAGTTCGAAGTACTCGAAGTACCTGTCGAAGTACTCGAAGTACATCTCGAAGTACTCGAAGTACATGTCGAAGTACTCGAAGTACATGCCGAAGTACTCGAAGTACATGTCGAAGTACTCGAAGTACTTTAGGGTGGAGCTAAGAAGTTTGCAACTGCGCATGCGTTAGAATATGTGCGCCTGCGTACAACCGTTTGTGTAACTGAGACAGCTGATCATGCTCCATTATCATGTTGTAGGAGCACATGGCACATGTTTATTTATTGTACCAGTCGCACGGTGCTGTGATGTGAATTAGTATAGGTAGGTAAGTACTCAATTATAAGTTAGAACAAACACAGGAATGAACATTTATGACTTCCACTCTTGTTAAACTTGATTAAAGAATGCCAATGTTTTAACTTTAAAGTTAGGTGGTAGATGTTATGTTTTTCGAGGTTGTTTTACATTCGAGTGGAAAAGATTGTGCGAGTTTCGCATTTTTCGTATGTTCGATTGTCCCTCGGACTGACTGAGTTTTTGTATATTTCCTTTCGGTTTTTTTCATCACAAGGGCGTAATCGAAGGCGTAATGTGGAATAATCTCGGGAATAATAAAGCACATAAATATAATAATTAAATCTGAAGCGAGATCTGAAGTTACCTACCCCTTTTTTCTTTACAGTCATGGCCGAGGTCATGGCCCCCCAATCTTTTCTCGGAGAAATTGAAGAATTGACTGGGATAATTCTTCCACAATATTTGAAGAACTTATTGGAATTATCTGGTCATGACACGAAATTGTCATTCGAATATATGAGTGTCGATATTATTAAAGAGCTGGAAGATTTTGCCAAAAATACTTTACCTGATTTAGGCGTTGAAAAAACGAAGGCAAATTATGGAATTTTTTATAATAATTTAGAGAAGTTCTGCATCGTAAGTGGTGACAGATTGAAATTATTTCACATTTCTAAATTAATTCAAAAGAAAGATCTCCAAGTTTGTGCAAAATCGAATAAACCATTACAAAAGAACGCCAATGAAGATGATAATACCGAGAATACTGCCGGCGAAACGCCAAAAAAGAATTCAAAAGGAATTTCTAAAGACTGTTTTGACATTAATCTTACTGAAGAAAGAATCATCCTCTTAAGAAAGGTTAAAGAGGTTTTTAAAAACTTCATAGAAGCTAATAATGCTATCAATATGAAACATTTTATGAATAATTTTGAAGTAAAGGTGCATTTGGTAGAACGGTCTGATGTGAGGCGATGGGCTGCAGGTGATATTAAATGCGCGTTATGCACTGAAAAAAAAAAAATTAGTGCCCAGTTAGTCATGGACCATAACAAACTCAAGTGGGTTTTATCGAATTTAAGAAAACATTTGAACAACATTCATTTGAAATCGATACATGACGATGCATCATCATCTTGTTCTACTGGCTCTACACATCCTATCAAAGCTATTCAGAATGAAAATAAGGCTGTAATGGTCATAGGACCAAATTCCAAATCTGCTAAGATTAAAGTTTCACAAAATGTTTCGATCAGCAAGTATTTCAAGCCCATTTCTCAGGAAGCAAGTTGTTCCAATACTACTAGCCAACTGAAGCCTCGACCGAAGCTTTTGCCAATTAAGAATGTACCATTAAAAGTTAGTGAAGTGACTGATGAGAACAACACAACTCCCCAGAGTAAAACGTTACATTCTCAGAATGTTTCTGCTGGAAAGATTTGTTAGAGAATAAAACAGTTCAATAGTATTACAACGCCTTGTTTATTAATATTTCACATTTAAACTCCCGAAGCACACCTGTTGCATCACCTCTTTTTCTCCCTATTACCGACCGAGTTCTCGCCACTACGCCATCTGTCGGTCACTCCTGCAACCCCATTACAGATTCCGTAACAGTCGGCCGTCCTGACTTCAATTAGCGCCCTCGCTAATCCGCCTTTTCTCTTATCCTTCCTTGATTTGCCACTGCCGCCTCTCTTTTAGGACACCATCCTCTTACTTTCACAGACTGGAAAAGTGACTGCAACCGCCTACTGCGCCCTTCGCCTGGTCGCCTTCCCTCAGCCACATTTAGTTCTGTAACATAAGAATTGAATAAATGTAGGTCAGTCCTCGAGTAGATCAATCAGATCTTGCCGATTGTCTACTTCATCGCCTGCTGTTTCATTAGCAACCTCTGCCAGAGGTGCTAACTCCCGCATTGCACTTTTGTATCGCCTCAGTGCATCCACCGCCACGACCGCCTTGAAGTTTTTGTAACCTCGGACGCCTTTTACTGCAGTAATTTGATACCTATCGCCTCCCAACACCTTGGATACTCTGTACGGACCTGAAAATTTGCTTGCAAGCTTGCTATTTACGCCTTTTATTGCCGTGCTCGTCGCCGCCCGCCGCCATAATACTAGGTCTCCAACCTTGTACTGAGTTGCAACTCGTCGCCTTTTATTATAACGCTCCTTCATTCGCCTTGCCACTCTATCCAAATTAGCCTTTGCTTTTGCTCGCCTCTCCTTGACACCACCTTGCCTCAACGCCTTAGGCCCCCGTTTGCTTTGATCGCCTTGGCCCGTACTCGCCAGATCACTAATCACCGTCCCACCTGGATAAGCAAACAGCAAGTCCGCCGGGACAAATCGAGTACTAGAATTTATGGTATTGTTGATTCCCCAAATAACAGCAGGAAGATTTTCATCCCAATGCGCCTCATTCTCCGTGCTCGCCGCAAGTGCCTCGACTATTGTCCTATTTGACCTTTCCACCTGGCCATTCGCCCTGGGAGTGGCTATAGAGTTTTTAACATGCTTAATCGCCTGACCTGCTACATATCCAGCGAATTCTTTGCTGGTAAACGCCTTACCGCTGTCACTAACGACACGACGTGGACTCCCGAACATACCAAACACATCTTTTAAGTGGTCTACTACCTCTTTGGTTGTTAAAGTACGACACGCCTTCGCCACCACGTACTTTGTGAACGCATCTATAATCACCAAAATGTAACTATTTCCCTTTACACTTTTAGTGAAGGGACCCACATGGTCAATGTGCACCGTATCAAAAGGTTTTGCCACCTTTTCAATGGGGTGTAACTCTCCTTCGCCTCGCCCGTAATTGCCTTTGGCAAACGCACATTGAAAACATGCCGCCACATATTTTCGTACAAACCGCCCCATCTTAGGAAACCAATAATCGCGTTTCACTAGCTCTAAACACCGTTCATACCCGGGGTGTCCGATTGTCACAATCAGATCGCGCAGGGCGTAGGGTAGGTCCACTGGTCAAGAGGACCCACAGCTGACTAGTGCATACACAAAAAAAAAAGGAGTTCCGAAAATAAATCGCAAGCCCGATCCCAGGGCGGTGGATCTTCTCCCGTACGGGAGGTAGGTAGCGAATAGGCAGGCTACTACTTGAAGTTGGTACTTAAGGACGCCACTGGCTTTATTTACCCTGATGCGACGACGTCGAAAGCCAGAAATCACAATATAAATCTCCTATAAATTGAAGGGAGTGGCTAGCTTTAGCAATAACACACAAACAATAAAACTATGTACATGTATATATATCAGTTTGATACAATAAATCGTTTACAGGTTATAAACAATATAATTTCATAACTTAAAATGATGACAGCAAAACGTACCGCAATCCGGACGAAACAGAGCCTTCACGGAGCTCCAACTTAATTGACCGGTAATATCTCGAGCGCAAATTGGCGGTCGCAGGTACCTACTAAGCCGCAAGATGACGCAAATGTTCGCGCAAGTTGGTGAAGGGTCGAATTAAGCGGAGGCCAAAACCGGCCACACGTTAAGTACCGCCACGAACGGATATTTTTGGTACTAAGTGGCTGAAGGCCGAATTAATAACAATTAGAGACTATGAAGTTACAATTAAATGGCAAAACTCAAATAATGTAGCAGAAAAAGACAGATTCGTACTGAATAACACAAACTAGAGGGGGTGAAGCCCAAATACACAATTCAAAATAAGTCGAAGGGTCAGTTCCGAATGTGGCGAAGCCTTTTGGTGATAAAAGGAACGAACTCACCAAATACAGCGCTGAAGGAAGTCAGGGGCTGCAGCGAACAGCGGTGCTGAGCCAAGATCGTCGCCCCCCTTGCCTGGGAGGTGGCTTCGAGCAAATGTGGCTGACTCGGCCTCGATCCCTCGATGCCTTCGGCTAGGTGTTTTAAGCTGAGGATTACTTTCGCCACAGTGGAGGTACTGAACTGGTGGTTCAACAATCGACAAGATTCTAACCGGAATCACACGAAGATGGGGGGAGAATTTCCAACCCTATAAATAACCAACACAGGGTGGTCTTCAACCCCTCGAAACACGTAACGGAGGGTACTCCAAACCCAACCGAAATTACTAAGGCACTTAAGCCCTACCCAAAAACAGAGGGTACTCAAGCCCTACCAGAAAACCCTAAAATAAATATTAGAACAAGAAATACTTAATCAAAGCATTACCTCGTGGGACGAGGGTGTACTGTCAAACAACCGACGATGGAATTCTGCTTCGAGGTCGCCAAAACCCGATAAACAACATGTTGGGATGCCGATCAAGGGCTCTTCACCAACCTGGGGCGGAATCCTGCAATCTCCCGAGGGAATTCGCACAAATATCAGGAGCACGGCTCAAGGCTCCACTTGCCGTCACACCCAGGAACCGAAAGAAATGTCAAACACACCGGAAGCCTGGTCGAGAGACCAAGCGCCCTCTCTCGAATCTTCCGGAACTAAAAATTCCCCCAGACAGATGGTCAGTGACAGCCCAATTTCCCCAAGCTCGTAGATGTAAACAACTCTTAACCTCGAAATCTGACAGTTGCCGATAGTCCGCAAATTAATGATAATTCTGCCAAATTGGCCGTGAAACCCAAACTTAATTACCGAAACGGAGTTACGAATCTCCCATAAATCACCAGGTAAGAAATTCTTTACCATGTGACTTATTTATCGACACTGAACTTTGAGGCAAATTCGCCACCTGATGCCGCCCCCAACAGACGCCTCGCGAGCTCGAAAATGGACGTGACAGGGTGCTTAGGGGGTTGAAAAATTGTAAAGGGGGATGAAAAGTCAAAGAGGGTGAAAATTAACCCAAGTTAAGTAGAATTACAGAAGGAAACTGAAAAATTGTAAAAGGTAAACTGAATCCCAAATGCGTTCAATTTTATGACCGACGAAAAACGAAATTATGCGAATTTTGCAAAATTAGCACTTAGGGGGTTGAAAAATCGTAAAGGTGGATGAAAAAATCAAAAGGTATGAGGATTAACCGTGGCTAAGTAAAATTACGGAAAATAACACCAAATTAACCCAATTATGTAAATTTTGCATTTGAAGACTTGAAACATTGCGAAGGGGGATGAAAAAAGTGAAAAGTTTAATCATCATCCAAATGGGTTCAATTTATTACCGAGGAAAAACAAAAATATCCGAATTTGGCAAAATTAACACCTAGGGGGTTGAAAAATTGTAAAGGGGGATGAAACGTCAAAGTGGATGAGAATTAATCGTAATTAAGCAGAATTACAGAAAATAACACGAAAGTAAACCAATTATGCAAATTTAGCTTTTGGGGGTTGAAATGTTGCGAAGGGGGTTGGAAAAGTGAAAAAGATAAACATAATCCAAATGAGTTTAATTTATTACCGAAGGAAAACTAAATTGCGTGAATTTTGCAAAATAAACACTTAGGGGGTTGAAAAATTGTACAGGGGAATGAAAAGTTAAAAGGGATGAAAATTAATCGTAATTAAGTAGAATTACAGAAAATAACACGAAAATAAGCCAATTATGCAAATTTGACTTTTGGGGGTTGAAACATTGCGAAGGGGTCGAAAAAGTGAAAAACTCAGTAACAATTCATACGAGTAAAATTCGGTAAAATTTATTACCGAAAAAAGGCAAAACTGCGCGAATTTTACAAAATTAACGCTCGGGGGGGAGAAAAATCGTTAAGGGGGATGAAAACTCAAAAGAGATGAAAATGTACTGTAGTTAAGTAGAACTAGCGAAAATCACACGAAAAAGATGCGGTGTGGGTAAATTTTGCTCTTTGAGGGTTCACATATCATGAAAGGTGTTGAAAAATTGTGGATGGGTTAAAAATTAATGAAAATGACGTTGAATTATTAACAAATCAGAAGAAAGCAAAAAAAAAAATAAAATGTGTTTACTCCGCTTGCTAGGGCTTAAGGGTTGTTAGTAGCGTAGGGGTTGGTTTTAGGTTGAAGACTCATAAGACTTTTTTCAATGGTTGACCGAAGTCTATCGAACCCCATAATTTTATTCCACCACTTACATGAAAAAATTTCCAGTTTCAACCCTTAAATTTCATCCCCCTTGTTAGATATTAATGAAAATTTGCCCATCCGCCTACAGTGGCGCTGTAAATTACCACATCAAATTTAACCCTGATACGTTGAGCAGTTTTTGAGTTCTCGCATTTTTGTGTTTCGGCATGTTAGGGGGTTGTATCGCCTTTAAGGGTCGTTTTTCGCGAATGATGAATAATACCTTTTTTGTACCATCAATAGAAAGCTATCGAATGGTATTATTTTCAACTATACATTCTTCATTGAAAATTCGAGTTTCCACCCCTAACTTTCATCCCCTTCGATAATTTTCTCCTAAAATTCGATCTTCCCTTCTCGAAGATGCAGTGTGTAAGATGTCACAGTTTCGCAGAAGATATTGCTTCTCTGTGTCAAATTACAGGGCTTTATGGACGTTTCAACCCCTAAACTCCAACCCCCTATTTCACCACCCCCACATGCCCTAAAGGAAGTTATGTTTTCAATTTCACCTCCCTAACCCAATTCGTTTATAAATTAAGGTAATTTGTAGATTCATGTTTTCAACACCTCATGATTTCACCCCTTTATGATTTACAGGGGTGAGTTTATTTTTCCGGTGTGACATAACTCCTTGCGTATTTACTGACTTCAGTTGTTCATAAATAAACCAATAGGGTTTCAGAAAAAATAAATAAAATATAATTATCGACTTGCAAAGAGTTAGGGGTGGTTAATGGGCCCAGGGGTTGGTTTTAGATTGAAAACTCATAAGATCTTTTTTCAATAGTTCACCGAAATCTATCGAACCCCGTAATTTTAGGCTACCATTTACTTGAAGAAATTTCAAGTTTCAACCCTTAAATTTCATCCCCTTTGTTAGATATTTTTGAAAATTTGTCCATCCACCTATAATGTCACTGGAAATTCACAAACCAAATTCTGCCTTGATACGTTGAGTAGTTTTTGAGTTCTCGTATTTTTGTGTTTCTGCATGTTAGGGGTTGTAGCGCCTATAAGGGCGGTTCTTCGCAAAATATGAATGACACCTTTTTTGAATAATTAATGGAAAGCTATCGAATGACGCCAATTTCGACTAGTACTTATTAAGCGGAATTTCGAGTTGCTACCCCTAACTTCCACCCCATTTGTTCGATTTTACGAAAAAACGCATCCCCCACAAGATTTCACCGATATATGTGTGTACGTTGAGTTTCCGACAGCTGCGTGCAACCCTTGCGGAGTTATCATATTTTTTGTGGTTTTCATCCCCTAAATTTCATCCCCCGAAATTGGCACCCCCTCACTTTCAACAGACTTGAAGGTCGAACGTGCATACTAATTTTCAGCAAGATATCTCCACTAGTTCTCGAGTTATTGCAATTAGTAGTTTTTCGGTTTTTCACCCCTAGCTCCCACCCCCTTGGTCCGATATGGCCCAAAAGCAATCCCCGCCTTACTTTTCGGGAGACGAAGCTGCCTACCAAGTTTCAGCTCGATATCTCAATCCGTTCTCAAGTTATCCGACGGACAGACTGAGGAGCGATCGAGCGAGCGATCGAGCGAGCGAGCGAGCGAATAAGCTAAGACAAGAGTACCTCCGCATTCTGCTACGGCACTAAAAGAGTACCTCCGCATTCTGCTACGGCACTAAAAATATTCTGCAGTGAAATGTACCTAATCAGACTAGCAAACCCTGACGCATATCAGCATATCCTATTAAAGGTGTCGTGAACTCGTTGGGCAACTTTTTATCAAAAAATTCTGTAAAAAATTACGATTCTTACGCTGCAAGTAGAATTTAAATACGATTAGTAATAAATGAGTTATAAGCCTCTGAATGTGGAAAACTACCATCTGTGACGTCATTGGTGCAAGCGCTGCGTAAGAATTGCACTGTCTTGATCATAATAAATCGATGGAAATGCCCCAGTGCTGTGATTACGGTGGCAGTAATAACGAAAAATCCAGGTAATATAGTTTTTTTGCTTTTCCCGATAAGAACAAGCATCGGAAAGTTTCCAAACAGTGGTTGGATAAAATTAAAAGATCAAATTTCGTTCCCGCGCAAAGAACACTAGAAAATGCTCGGCTCACTGCAGAGTGCAGAGACAACGATTTCGAGAAAACTTCATTGTCGAAACAAGAATTAGGTACTTGGTGATGAAATGTAACTATTACAAGAACGAGAATATAATAATTACGCGAGAAGGCAGAGCAAGGACTGAAGGAGTTATGTCACGGGACAAAAACGTAGGGTGGCGCGAAGCGGTGGGCCGACAGTGCCTCAGGGGGAAATTGAACAAAGTCGCAAAATTTACCCGGACCCAGGGCAGTGGGTCTTCTCCTATACAGGAGGTGGCACAGGAAAGGCAGGTGCAATTTAATTAAGATGGAGTAGGACGCCACTAGCTTTAAATTAGCCCAAGCGACCGATAAGTATAAAGCTAGAAATTTATCGCAAAAACCCTGAGCGCAACTGCCGGGGTGTACTTGAGGAATAAAACACACACAACTAAAAACTATTAAGTATATTTACAATAAATGAATAATTGAAATTGTGGAAACAGAATGAAAAATATGAGTACCTGAAATTGCAATGATGTGAATAAAACACACGTCGCAGCAGTACCAGCGAGGTACACCGCCACCACTACCAATATCCGACGGTGGCAGCACCGCTGCCGACGAAATTTACCGGTTGACGGGCGCAATGACGAAAGGGGGCGCAACGCACGGTTATAGGTACCTACAGGCCGCGTTCACGTCACTAAGGCGTTACTCACGCGCTGAAAACTCAAAACCACACGGCAAACCGGCAACAGCAGTACTACAGCTGATAAGGTAACAATGAAATAGGCAATGGTGACTTTGCCAGAACCACTGCAAAACGTTTGCTGAAAGTGATTGCCCCCTAGCTGTGAAGCAACTGGGAGACTGAAAATGACTGAGGGTCACAATTAATAATTTTAACAAATTCACAGAAAACCTGAATATGACTGAAGGTCACGAAGAATATTTCATAAACCAAAGGGTGAAAATTTACAATATGGCAGAAATAACGCTGACGACACTTCCAGGTCGGTGGGGCATTGTTACTGATACAGCTCACCGATTCTCCGGAGCAGCCGGGCACGTTGAAGAGGGAATGAGTAAACGGATGAATTTTTCCCCTGGTCCAGGGCAGTAAGATGGCATGGCATCCTGAAATAAATGTGATCACTGTTTATTTATTATGAGGGAGGTACCTATCCCTATCACAAAAAATATCCATTGTACCTACCTAATCAATTTAACTTGTTGGCAATCCACAATATCACAGTAAGGGTCATCCAAAGGGTTGTTGGCCTGGGACAAGGGTTTTCTCTGGAATAAGCCGTTGTTGTTTCGCCGATGTTAATTTCATAATCATAACAATCCAACCAAAAGCTGTGTCAAAACTCTTGTTGTCACCTGTCAATCCTGTCAATCAAATTTCCATTCTGTCGACATATGTTTTTTCGCGCTAACGTTACCAGTCAGCCTGGTCGCCTACTTGGTCATGTTTTTGTCTTTTGTTTGTAGCATACATAAGAAAGAGCGCGACAACATTAGTGTTCACGTTACCTGGTCAACGTGGTCTGCGCAGTGACGCGTTGACGTTAGGCGCTTTCTTTTTACACATTTACCTGAGGAGCCTCAGTTAATCTCAGCAATTTGATTGGTTCATTTGTAAGTGACCAATCAAATAGCTGAGTTAAATGAACCAATCAAATTGCTGAGTTCAGTGAGTTTTCTCAGACAAATGTGTAAATGGAAAGCAGCTATTGTTGACACTGTGTAAGTACTACAACGCCAATTTACCCACCCAGCAGCACTACTTAACTGAACGCACCCCGCACGGTGTCAACAACCAGGCTGACTGGTAACCTTAGCGCGAAAAAACATACGTCGACAAAATGGAAATTAGATTGACAGGTGACAACAAGACTTTTGACACAGCTTTTGGTTGGATTGTTATGATTATGAAATTAACATCGACGAAACAACAACGGCTTATTCCAGAGAAAACCCTTGTCCCAGGCCAACAACCCTTTGGATGAGCCTTACTGTGATATTGTGGATTGCCAACAAGTTAAATTGATTAGGTAGGTACAATGGATATTTTTTGTGATAGGGATAGGTACCTAATAAATAAACAGTGATCACATTTATTTCAGGATGCCATGCCATCTTACTGCCCTGGACCAGGGGAAAAATTCATCCGTTTATTCATTCCCATTGAAAAATTGAGCAAGAAGAATTATACTGGAAAGTTACTAATTGTTATTTGATTCTTTATGCACTGCATGACGGAGTGTTATTAAAAGTGGTGGTGGTTTGTGATATTGCTACAATTTAGTCAGGATTGATGTAAAGATACAAAAATGGCATTGTGCCAGCTGGCGATGATGGCGTCCTTTGTAAAGTTGAATGTATGGCTGGTGGCCAACAAAATTTCAAAAGTGGTGGCGAACAGGATTTGTTGCTGGCTCGACGGCCAGAACTGGCAGGTGGTGTCGCGCCTCCTGGAGGCCACTTGTCCAGGAGTCACCTTTTATATATGTATATGCATACAAGGGGTAAGTTACGACTTCTGCTATATTCTATTTCTGTGCTAATTCGACTAGAAACACAAGTCAAAGATCCACGCAATGGGGAGGTTCCAGCCGTTTCACTGCTGCATTTTTTTAAAACAAAATCCGGTAGTTTCGTTGAGAAGATTCCAAAACTTGCCCAAAAACTGAACAAGTTCATTGTACAGGACCATTTCACGAAATTGGAAGATTTACTGGAGCAGAATGATTCGTTTGAAAAACCTGAACGCCTGTTCAACATGGATAAAAAGAGATGCAAGCGAAACTTGCATAAGGAGCCCAAAATACTGGCCAAGAAGGGGGCCAGAAGGGTTCATATCATTGGTAACGAACATGGTGAAAATGTTGCCGTGGTTTCTGGTGCAAACGTTTTGGGTTTCGCAATTCCGCCCATGATTCTCTATAAAGGTAAACGGGTGAAACCAGAATTTGCAGATCAACGAAAACTTAACAAAAATTACAAAAAGCTACCTAGATAACAGGAGATACTTTGTGGAAATAGAAGGCGATAAGTCAACCTTAAAAACCATAAAGGGTGGGTTGCCGCA
The DNA here is from genome assembly GCA_963924575.1 of Pycnomerus fuliginosus. Lineage (NCBI taxonomy): Eukaryota > Metazoa > Arthropoda > Insecta > Coleoptera > Zopheridae > Pycnomerus > Pycnomerus fuliginosus. The sequence continues at coordinate 2,421,310 of OZ004623.1, read as the reverse complement.
GGGCTCTGCTTTAGGCCCAGTCCTATTTTCACTGTACGTAAACGACATACCATAGGGTAAAGTATGGACTATACGCGGACGATACCAACATAATAACCACCTCCAAGAACATGGACATCCTGGAACAGAAAACCGATCAGGCCTTTAGGAAAGTGAAAAACCACCTTGAGACAATTGGAATGATCATAAACCATGATAAAACAAAAATACTCATTATAACAAACAGAACATACCTACAGGAATGACAATAGACCACGCAAGAATAAACATAGAGCATGATATCAGATATTTAGGACTGAGAATTGACAAGAACATAACATTTAAACCCCATGTCAAAGAATATTGACCACTTGCACAACATCACAGCAATGCAAAAAATTAAAAATCATCTGCAAAACATCGCATCAGCATTTAAACAAAAAATACTCAACCATGAAAACCCAATTGTGTACAACATTCAACAACCTCATCAGAGAAAAATAAAAAGATATTCATTTCAAGACAGAGATACCGATATAAACACCAAAAACAAGATACCATAATGAACAGCCAAGGAAAGTAGAAAAACACAAATAACACACCAGTAAGAGGCGAAAGCCTGAAAATGGAAAATCAACACAACTAAAAAAAAAAAAAAAATTTGCAGACGATTTACCTCCTGGCTCGGTATGCTGCATGACAGACCGAGGCTCGATGACGTCAAAAACTTTTGTTCATTGGATCCATCATTTTGGAAACCATAAACCACCTTGTAAATAATAATAATATTGGTTTATTAATAGCAAAAAGCTAAAACAAACAACAATATTAATATAACGTTTAGGTAATACAAGCTTATACATTAAACAAAAGAACAATAAGTACATAAATTTTAAAATATTTCTGTAATAAACCTTTTTTCAGACATAAAATGGTTTCTTAAAGTATTTTTAAATTGATTTATAGACTCAGCATTTTTCACAATTACAGGTAGTGAGTTATAGATGATCAGACCTTTACAAAATGTACTATTCTGGCCTCACATTTTCCTGCATTAATTTTTATAAAAGTTTTCTTTAGAACAGATTGCCTTGCATTAACAAGGACCCTTTCATTCGTGATTTTCAACCACAAATAATACAAACCTATGATTACAATAAGCAAACAGTCCCAGCAGCAACAAAGCTCAAAATCTTTCACACAAACATCCGTAGGATAGCAAAAAACCTTGATGAACTGAAAATCTTTCTCCGTCAATTCAACACCGATTTTGAGATAATTGTCTTAACAGAAACGTGGAAGATCGGAGATTTGTCGCTTGTGCAAATGGCAGATTTTAAGATCATTTACAATGGGGGTGATTTAAATCAGAATGATGGCATTTTAATCTAACCTAAATTTTGACTTTTCCATTGTTGACTTTACCTCGAGCCGGGTCATTCGCTTAACTTTACAACACAATAAAAAGAAACTACAAATTACGGCAATATACAGACTGGTCCAACGGAAACGAAACAGGCCGGTTTTCTCACATTTTAAGCTGTTTTTCCGTGAAATGCTCGGACAGGTCGATTTTTGTTTCGAGGGGTACACATTAATCCGTGATGGGTGCGATTTCACAACGCACCCCCTAACCCCCAGCAACCCCAACTTTAAAATTTCCATTTCGCAGTGCACTCTCCGAAGAAAATAGTCTCGCGATTTCAACATTAAGGCTGGCGTTTCGCCAGAATACATACGGTTTTTTGCTTCTAATTTAAATTTTAGAGGGACTATCAGCTTACAACTGCTTTAATACTTGACCGTTTACTAATGTAACACGTTGGTTAACAAATTATTGTTAGAACTACCCTGATTTTTCAAATTTGTACAATAATGTTGTTTTTTGGCACGAAATAGGAAAAACGTACAAATTTTAAAAACCAGTATAGTTTTAACAATAATTTGTCAACCAACGTGTTACATTAATAAACGCACAGGTATTAAAGCAATTGTAAGCTGATAGCCGTCCTCAAATTTAAATTAGGAGCAAAAAACCCTATTCTGGCGGGAACCGGCGAAACGCCAGCCTTAAAGAAGGGGAAAGCCTTGCTAGAAAAACTATGGAAGATAAACCACAAAACGGGAAAACTGACGCGACCACCTTGCTTCGACGGTTTAGTAATGGCTATCGAATGGTCTATTTACTAAAAAATAAATTTAACCAGGATGTTCTGGAAAATTTATTTGCCGTTTATAGGCAGAGGGGTGGAAATAATTGCAATCCATCAGCCAACTCTTTTAGACTAACATTTAGAAGTAATGCCATTAATTATTGATGAAACCGTCAACAGCAAGTAATTGCGAAACCTGATGAAGACAGAATCGTCTGTGAATTGTGAAGTTTCACCTCATGAAAGTGATAAAAAAGTGCGAAACTTTCATGGACGCTGAGGAAGCTATGCATTACAGTTTTGACTCGAGTTTTGATTTTACTGACAATAATTTTAGTTTAAATTCATGTGCTGTGACTTATTTTGCGGGGCTAAGAAATGCATTGAACGCTTCAATTGCAGATGCTGTGACAACAAATTCAGACTTAGTTTCAAATCCCCATGATCGCCTATTTTTCCAAAAAACTTTTCCAAATATTTCTAAAGTGGAGACAGAAGCAGGTTTGTAATGTCCCAGTAGTGAATTTTCAAATATTAACGTATGTTTAACAATATTGGAACATTTCTCCATACTTTGTTATTATGAAAATATATTTCGTTGAATCCTTTTTCAGAATTTTTCAAACTCCCAGTCATTAATGGATCAGTCCTGTATATTCCACAAAAAATAGCAGACAGCCATAATATTTCAAGCCCGGTCGTACTAGAAAACGTGTTGGACCTACCCCAGCTCGACCATAATGATATTATATTGAGAGAATATTTAATTCAATACCTGCAGGTGACAGTGAAAGTAAAAATCATGATGACTATAAAAGTTTTGATGAATTTAATGAGAGTCCAATTGCTGTTGACGTACAACCAAGGGATGGAGTCAATCGAAATTTTATCATCAAATGTCGATAAACATCAATTCTCTGAACAGAAGAACATCACGCATAAAAATTCTTATGTAGAATTACCCCTAATGAGGTGCCTGAATGTGGCAGTATGACCGAAGGCCGAAAATTTCACTACAGAACCGAGACGAAAGAGAACGTCAATTTGAAACGGACGATGATAGACAGTTTCTCCTGTCCTTGCTTCCCTTCATGAAGAAAGTCCCAGATTCCCAGAAATTGAATATCCGAATGGATATCATTAGTGTGATCAGAAGTAGCATAATATTTTGATACCAGATCTAATCGGCCCCAGTCACAAATCTCTACAACAGCTTCAGCCCCATTTCCACCACCTGCACAAAGAATCGTACCACATCAAGATGGAAGAATTTTTGAGGTTGATCAAGAATCCATAGAAGATAGAATGTACTTGTAGATTATGGGAGACACAAAGCTACCCCTGAGAAGTCGACGATTAGTAAAGCAAAATCGACCTCGTTTGGCCTCGAGGTGCCATCAAGCATAGCTACAAGAATGGAGTCACGATTGCTCACAACTTATTGGAAGAATTAGGAAATGGTCCCTATCATGTTTTTGGCGACCATAGGAACTGCAAGGAGTATTACAAGTGTGACAGAGAGGACGAATGTTCAGTCGAAATGCTAAAATCTGACCGAATTTTCAGTCGCATAGAAGAAGGGCTCAATAAAATCAAAAATAAAGCTGAGCGAATCATCCCCATGAAACCAACAATCTTGCAGAGCATTTCATGAGCCTATAGGCAAAATTCAATTGTATGAAGAGGAAAAACCTGACACAAAGAGGGTCATTCCAAAGGCGGTCTATAATATTTACATGAACATAAGCGGCTTCTCGATATTTACTTTCACTTTATGATTTTTGCAAAGGACGGATATATTGAAATAACCCGATTTTTAGGTGACAAGTGAAGAAATTCTAGAAATTTCCGAAGACACAGTGGGCCAGTTTGAAACTTTTCAGAGAAATACGGCGTGATCGTCTGACGGCTTCGGCTTTTGGACAAGTTTGTCATAAATTCCCCAAACCTCATGTAACAACATCGTCAAAAATATTTTATATCAATGCCCTGACGTCAAGATTTCTCGAATATGGAAAGCGCCACGAATCCACGGCAATATCCCTATTCGAGGAAAATCGCGGTTTGAAGGTGTTGCCAGTGGTATTTTCATCGATAACCAATATAATTTCCTAGCAGCTTTCCTGATGGTACGTAGGGGAGAAGTGGGTACAGTGAGACAAAGGGAACAGTGAGACACGTTCGAGTTTGGGGGAAAATGAGGCGTAAGGTTGGCGGCAATGGCCACATATTGAAGTTTGAATTCAGAATATGACACTACCGCCATTTAACGTTTCTCGTCCTACTGTGTTCGAAGAAAATATAATTTCGTTGGTTTTTTTGGTGCTAAGTTTTTCTAATAGCGCTCGTTTGTTGCTCGCCCTTCAGAAACGGAAGTAGATAGGTGGATTGTGCTTTCGGTGTTCACATAATACATCTTTAAGGTAAATAAAAACATTTAAAATGCATTATGTTATTTGTAGGTTATGGTAGATTTCACAATTTTCTGAAAAAATAGCAAAGTGGGTACAATGAGACAAGGAATGGGTGGGTACAGTGAGTCAGCGTCTCACTGTTCCCCCTTGTGTCTCACTGTTCCCTTTTATGTATCCACTTATTCTTATATCTTATATATCATTTGCTAAACTTACATTAAGACCTAAAGAACTTAATGCCAGTTCAGTTATGATCTAAAAAACTTAGGCATGTTAGATATGGTGGTGGTTTTTCTTACAGATGGTGCGGCAGAAGAAATCTGATAAGACTGTTGGCAAATTCAACGAAAATGATATGCGGGAAGCAGTCAATCTGGTGATTAATGGGATGAAAATTCGTCAAGCCGCTCGAATTAAAAGCCTCAGCTTTCAAACTTTGAGCAGATATGTGAAGAAATATAGAGATAATCCATTATGTCGTATGTCCCCAAATTATAAGATTAAGCAAATACTTTCTTTGGAATTGGAAGAATCTTTAATTGAATATGTTAAAGTTTGCTCAAAAATGTTTTACGGTTTAACGATTGCTGACTGTCGCCAACTTGCTTATGATTTGGCTGTGGCGAATAACCTGGTTGTTCCAGAAAACTGGAAAAAATCAAAGAAAGCTTCAATTGACTGGTACAAAGGGTTTCGAAAGAGGCATCCTAGGTTATCCTTAAGAACTGCAGAAGGGTGTAGTTTAGCGAGGGCAGCAGGATTCAATAAAGTAAATGTAGCAGCATTCTTTACAAAGTTGGAGACTGTTTTGCAACGCCACCCAAATTTTTCCAGTGGACTTAGGGTTTATAATTTAGATGAGACCGGAACTTTAACAGTTCCAAACAGTTCGGCAAAGGTGTTAGCCGAGAAAGGCACTAGACAAGTATCCAAAATACAAAGCAGCGAGAGAGGCACGCTTGTTACGACATGCTGCATTGTAAATGCAACTGGAATTGCCATTCCTCCAGTAATGATTTTTCCTCGTGTCCATTTTAAGAGTTATATGCTAACAGGAGCTCCATGTGGCACATTAGGTTTGGCTACAAAAGGCGGATGGATGAACACGGAGTGCTTTGTTCAAGTTTTACATCATTTCATAAAACAAACTTCCAGCTCAAAAGATAACCCATCACTTTTAATTATGGATAACCATGAAAGCCATATATCCGTTGAAGGAGTAAACCTGTGTAAAAACAATGGTGTCACTATTTTGACTGTGCCTCCCCATTGCACTCATAAATTACAACCATTAGATGTAGGAATCCTAAAGCCGTTCCACACATTCTATACCGATGCTCTGCGTTCTTGGGAAAAAGCTCATCCGGCTACACCAGTAACAATCTACCAGATAGCATCATTTGTGGGAATCGCATACCCTCGAGCAATGACGCCCGTTAATATTACTGCCGCTTTCAAAAGACTGGAATATTTCCTTATGACCCCCATGTGTTCAACGAGGAAGATTTTTTGGCAAGTCAAGTTACGGAACGACCCCTATTGCTGGATACACAACCAAGAGCATCCACCTCAAAGGATATAGATCCAATGGCTTCTACCTCAGCCTCAACCCTAGATGATCAGATGGACGCAAACTTTCCTCCAATGAATGAAGAATTAATAGCTCATGGTTCTCCTCCCAGAAATCAAAAAATACCAGCGGCATTTATAAGTCCGTCCGATATAAGGGGCTATCCAAAGAGAACGCAGGATGTTTCAAATAAAAGTAGAAGAAGAAAAGGCAAGACCATGATTGCTACCGATACTCCTGAGAAACTTGAAATTCAAAGGAATAAAGGGAAAAAGGTGGATACGGCCAAAAAAAAAATTGTTCAAGAACATACTGAGGAAAACGATGTTATTGAGGAGGAAGTTGCTGATGAGGATACTTTCTCCCTCCATGATTCTGACACGTCAATGGGAACTGAAATATTTTCGGAAAGTGACGAAGAAGATTTGTCTACTGTGACACTGGATAGTACCAAAGTTGAACAAATTAAGCCAAATGATTTCTTATTAGTGAGGCTTCAGTATGATGCTAATTCTAACAAAAAAGTTCAAAAATACTTCATTGGGCAGGTCATAACAATCAACAAATATGAAACAATGGAAGTTAGTTTTTTGCGGAAAAGTTCAAAAAATAATACTTGCTTTGTTTTCCCAAATGTAGTAGACATTTGTAAAATATTGAACAATCAGATTGTTAAAGTTTTGGCTCTTCCGAATATAACCAGGGGTCGCCATTTTTTTCCAGGGCTGAAAACTGATGTTATCTCCTAAAAAAATTGTAAACTACTAAGGTTTTTTGTCTTTCTTTATTTTTTTTTTTTATTATTTATTATACGTTATAACAAGGCACTGTCTCACTGTTCCCTCCTAGGGGGGAACACTGAGACAAATGCATTTTTTTCTATTTTTAGTTGCACTTTTTTTTTTCTTTAGTTTATTACAATGTGATGGCTTATAATACTTTGGTAACATTATAAGTTATCTAAATTTAATTTACAAAGAAAATACATTTCTGTTTTGTGTTGAATCTAATCGTTTGAATTTTTCCGTCTCACTGTACCCGCCTCTCCCCTACTCCTTGTGGAACGAAACTAAATCTCCAACTATTATTTATCTATTTTACGATTAATCGGTGATGACGTAATCATTGAGGTAAAAACTAAAAAGCTTTCCGTGTTTGAAGCTAGAGGGTGACATACTTTGTCTAAAACAACATCATAACTATTATTTCCAAGTTCAGGGCCAACTGCACATCGCGAACAGAAATAAGTGTTTCTTTTGATTTTTGGAAAAAGCAAATGGAACACAAGCTTGTCCAGTTTTTTAAAGATTGCGTTTTACTGGAAATGATCCTCAGAAGAGTTCCGAAAGGAAAAATGTGCCGTGACTCTCCGAGCATTCTATCTGCCAAAGAAAAAAAAAGTCAAATCGTAAATAAATGATTACCTATTATCCGAATAAAGCGACCAAAAAACCTACTGGCTTTTAATATTATTAACTATTTGCTAGATCAATAAAAAGAATATTGGCTAAGTTTCGAAAATAAATATCAGATCAAAGATCAATAAGCGAACAAACCAATTGGCCAAAAGAGATCAAGACCTTATTTAATCTAATGAACATGACGAACACTTTTATTACTTGAAGCGACACGTGGTGGATTTCTTTAAAACTAATTTTAACATTGGTCTTATGGGCCATAATTTTTGGAACTGATTTAAACATAAGCGGATTAATATTTTCAATTTTCTTTTTACGAATCATCATTAGTCAGCAACGTTTAAACATTAAAGCAGTTTTGAAGTTTAAAATTTGTTCGTAACAGCTTTTTTCAAAGTTATTTTTTCGACTTTTTACAAAAAAGTTAAAAATTTTACTTTTAACCACATCTTTGATTTATTAAATTGTAGAAGCAAACTTGGCCAAAAAATGCCTACAATGTACCACCCTCAAAAGAAACCTATGATATGCTTCATAATGCTGCAATTGCAGGTCTAAAAGATAATTGTGTGTGTGTGTGTGTGTGTGTGTACATTCACAGCGCAAAACAGGTTTTTAACCTCCCCACTCCACTTCACCATTTAAAAAAAAAGGGAGGTTACTGCAATCACTAAAATTTTCGAATTCGAGATAAGACCGGATCTGTACGTTTTGAGGTACGTACGTACGTTCGTTCGTTCGTAAACACGCCACAGCCCAAACTACTCGACCGATTTGGCTGAAATTTGGTACGTGTGCATGTGATAACCCAACTTAGATCTGAAAAGCTTTTGGAGCCAATCGTGCAACCAAAAATGCCGTTTTGGCACATCAACTTTTAAATTTTAAATGTAAACCCCCATTTTTCACGTCACAATAAGAAAGGCCTTCAGATTCTGCTTCCAAAGATGTATTCACTGTGAGTGCCCTTTTGACCAAAAACTAAAAATATCGAGATTTTTATCGGACTTTAAAATCGCGGTACAGCCCAAGCCCCTGAACCGATTTGGCTAAAATTTTGCACATGGGGATTGTATTGCACGTCGAAGAGCTGAACAAATGTTGGATTCAATCGACCTACGGAAAGTGCCGTTTTGGCACACCAATTTCCAAATTTAAAGTATTCTCTCATTTACCCATCCAAAACAAATTTTTGAAAGATTTATTGCCACCATCAGAAGGGTCTTCGAATTCTGGTTTTAAATGAGATAAAATTTATTCGCATTTATTACCCTTTGGGTAGAAAAATCGAAATTTTGAAATAACACTGAAACCACGTTATAGCCCAAACTACTGGAAGGATTTGTCTGAAATTTGGTACATGGAGGTCAGGTGACCCGTTGAAGAGCTGAAAGGCTTTTGGGAGCAATTGGTTAACGGGAAGTGCCATTTAGGCATATTAACTTTAAAATCTTAAACACAAGTCACGGAAATCAAAGACCCACGCGTTGGGGAGGTTCCAGCCGCTTCTCTGCTGCCTTTTTATTTTATCTTTATTATATCTTTAAGAAACATATTTCCCTTATTTTTAATTATGCAGGCTGCGAAATTAGAATATTTGTTAACACACAAATTGTCCTAACCCAGGTGGCACATTATGTTGGTTGTAAAGAGGTGCCATCTATGACCTATATGTGCATAAAGTTTCTATATGGACCATGTCTACTCGGCATTGGCACGACATCGAATACAAAATTATAAAACTATATATATTGCGCATTATAACCCCGATATAGGTGCTAAATAGGAAAAAATACATCGATTCTTTGTTATTGACCCAATAAAGGTTACACATTTGTAAATCCATGTTGATTGTATCAATATGAGACCCATATTTATAAACTAGATGCAACAGATTGATCCTATATAGAATCGACACGAACAGTTTTATATTGATTTAGCCTGTATCGTGCCTATAAGTACAATCTATATCGACGGTAATATATAAGATCAATATCGAAATTTTCAAGGTATTTTATATAGGCTAGACCGATGGCTATGTTATGGAAAATGCAATATTGCACCATTGTATTTCAAATCGACATGGAATTTCTGAGATGGGTGTTACATATGTTACATAGGGTCAAAAAATATGTTCATGCCATATGCCAAAAGTCAATTGTTTCCGAGTTATTGGGGCTTAGAATGCGACCATTGAGTATGGTTTTTTGTTAATATTTCAGAAACCATGTACTTTATCTACGATTTTCATATTTTGCACACTTTATTAGCTCTTGAGTACTTGTGTTTCGGTACATTCTGTTTATTGATCAGTAAACGACAAGGGCCGGTTTAGGAGGGTACCCCACAGAAATTTTCGTAAAAAAATTAATTCGACAGAAATAGCTGTTAGATATTCACTTTTTATGATAAAGGTACCGTGAAAATGACATTTTTCCGTGTACTATTCTGAAATATATTAAATTTGCAAGTATTTTTTCATTTACAAAAGTTAAACTTTTCTACATAGGTATAGCAACACTTTTCCACCTAGCAACGCTTTTCTAAACAATTCTTTTCATCGGCAGCAAACATTTTCAATAACATTATTTGTTAATTTTTATTTTGTTGTCTTCCGTTACCTTGTAAATGAAGTTTCAGAAAGTATTTGACCCTGCACAAATAATTTTTGATTTTAAATGTTAAAGCCATTTCAGGATAGTACACGGAAAAATTATGTGTACAACTCGTGGAAAAGATTCTTTTCCATGCTCGTTTCAATTAATACACTCGGCTTCACCTCGTGCATTAAACACTCACTCGCATGGAAAAGTAATACTTTTCCTCACTTGTTGTACAAATAACTATATTCCAACTGTACCACTTTAATTAATATAAATAACGAAAACTAAATTTATTAAAAAACTACGAAGTAAAGAAGTATCGGAAAAAATTATGCATTTTGAGGATATAGGATCAAACTCGCAATGATTTTCAAGCAAAAAAGTTCGGTACTACTTTTCGGCGAAGGAACATCCACCATTGTCATTCCTACGCCTACGCACTTCATTTCCGCCCTTGTCTCGCTCACTTGATGTTCTTTGATTTTCATGCACTGCATTCAACAGGTAAGGTAATATCTGAAGAAGGAAATAATATGCATTTTGCGGATATAGGATGCCATAATTTCCAAAGTGTTGAGCAAAAAAGTTGGGTACTACTTTTCCTACGCACTTCATTTCCGCAAGATCCCCACCCCCAACCCCAGTGCCCCATCCGTTCATCTTCAATTCTTCAAATCTTCATTAGTGTGTACCCCTCCTGACTACAATCCCTTTCACGCGTTATGTTGTGCGTGCTGTGCCTTGTCGGTTGTTAATAAAATCAAAATCATTGGATTTTGGAAGTGGTTGTGTGATCGTACGAACTCCAAACGTGTGACAAAAATGTAAGTATAGTGTAAACTAACCTAGGTAGATACCTACCTGCGTATAACCCTTGACCTCAACATAAAACCTCGTCAAATTCTGTTTGTCTTTACCGATCATACTTAATTAATTTTCTAATTTATTATTATTGTTCTGCCAACTAATGTTTTATAATTAATATATTGGAAGATATAAATTAGTTAATTTTATGAGATCTCTTTATGCAGATATTTGATAATATTAAAAAACACCCTATCTACAGGCTGTTCCCTAAATACACCGCCCAGGAGGTGATTATTCACAATATTCTAAGACGAAAACTTACTCGATGAGACATAGTCCAGTGCGAACATTGGCTGTGGAATATTCCAAATAAAAAATTCTTGGGTCACCTGTTGCTGTTCGGCCAGAAAACTCAAATCTTGACGACCAGTCGCTTCAATAGTAAATGAATGACGTGTAATCCACACTTCTCGTCACACATGCTACAAATATAAATTTCAGCTCGGTCAATTTATTCGTACGCCTTCCAAATTTTAACCATAGATTTGATACAGGATGTTTTTTTAACTGTCCACCATGAATATCTTTAGAAGTAAAGAAACATTGAAATGTGATAAACGCATGTATTCAGGTAGTTTTTTTTCACTTCTGGATGTAAATAAAAAAAACTCACTTATTAACTTTTTGACGATTGTTAATATGCATTAATATAGGGCAACTTCTTCTAATTTGACGAACTTGGGTTTGACAATTTCTGAAATCCCAGCTGAATTTTCTGCCAGTAGCCTGTCGTTATATCAAAGAAGGAGTTGCAGCGAGGGGTTGACAACTTGGAAATTTTGGTGTACAAGCATGAGAAATTTGCACAATTTTTTTCAGGAATTTTGGAATTTTTTTTGGAAATTTTGGATATTTTTACATGATTTTGCACATTTTCTGGAAATTTTTTAGAAATTATGGAAATTTTGGTATACAGATTTTTACCCAGTTGTCAACCCCTCGAGTTGCAGTCTCATTAGATAAATTCCTGCCTCGTTTATAATTATAATACGTATAGTTTTACTTAAGTTACAATTTTTTGCGTGTTATTATTCTGGTGTCATTGTTATAGAAACGAATTTTTGACCCCATAGATGTGTATTTAGTAATTAACATCTTTTTTCCAACAGTTTTGCTAAAGCAAAGCAATTTGTATACTTACCTACTTTAAGAAAACATGTGACTATAGTCAGTAAAACTATTGCAGATAAGGTCGGGGACCATTCCAAATAATGGCCTATAGAGCACGAAAATCTATGTATATAAATAGGCACTTGAAGAAGTTATGCATAGACTTGGAAGAGTCTACAGAAAAAACCGCGCGATTAAGTGAAGTCCCCATGGAGACACATTATTTACGGGATGAAACAGAAAATACATCGCAACAAAATGACCAAGACGCCTTTTTATTGGAAAATGAAATAGAAAGAAACTTCGAGGAAAACTTCGAAGTCTACGATTATGAAATGGATGATGCTTCTTATTTTGATGTACAATTTGAAACTTTAAAAGCAGCTGACGATAGTGAAAATTCCAATGACAACTTCGGCGAACAATCAACCGCGTCGGTCAATATTATTGAGGAGTCTAACTTCAATGGCGAAGATGATGGTGATTTAGAAAGTAACTTGAAAAGATGGAGTATAGCTCACGACGTCAACCACTCGCAATTAGACTCTCTCTTGAAAATCTTGCACAAGTATCACCCATCTCTACATAGAAGTAGTAGAACACTTTTACAAACTATTCGAACTTTAAACATAACACCAATGATAGCACATAATGACACGTCCGGAGAATATTTTTACTTTGGGATTGAGTCAGGACTTAGATCGCAATTTAATATGGGACTTGTGACAGATGTTCTGAATGAATTGCATGTGACAGAAATCAAACTAATTTGTAACATAGATGGATTGCCTGTATTTAACAGCACGAATATGCAATTTTGGCCAATTTTAGGAAGAGCTCATGTGAAAAACTTCAAAACCACTCCATTTGTGATTGCTCTGTTTGGTGGAAAAAGCAAACCTAAAAATGTGGATCACTTTCTAAATGACTTTGTAAAGGAATGTAATAGCCTGAGACAAAGCGGATTGCATTACGAAAAGATGCGTTACAGTTTTAATTTAGCATTTTTGATTTGCGACGCTCCGGCAAGATCGTATATTAAGTGTACAAAGCCTCATAATGCCTATTTTAGTTGTGAAAAGTGCCATATTAAAGGCGAACGCGTCAATAATAGAATTTTATTCAAAAGTCAGGGTAATGAAATTCTTCGTACTCATGAAAGATTTGCTTTGCAAACAGATTCGGAACATCATACGGGTACATCTCCTCTGATTGATATCAATGGTTTTGATATTATTACAGGAGTCCCTCTTGATAGTATGCATCTTGCGTATTTGGGCGTAATGAGGCGTTTGTTGCATTACTGGGTGAAACCAGAATCCGCATTTAGAATACAGCCTTCTTTCAGAAAGGAATTATCTAGAAGACTGCTTGTAATTGCCGAAAATTTTCCCGTCGAGTTTAATCGAAAACCGGCATCTATTGATACGTTGGATCGCTGGAAAGCAACTCAGTTTCGAACGTTTCTTAATTATATTGGCCCTTTTGTTTTAGAAAATTTGCTTCCTCGATCTATTTATAATCATTTTATGCTTCTACACTGCGGTTTTAAAATTGCTTGTATTAAAAACCCAGCGAACAATTTGAAAGAAACTGCAATATCGATGATCAAGAAGAGCTGTGACTTATTTGCAAATTTGTATGAAGGTTTTGAGCCTGTCTTTAATACTCACTCTCTGTCTCATATCCTAGAAACTTTGTTTGCAGAAGATCTATATTTAGATGAGGTGTCTTGTTTCCCATTTGAAAATTATTTGGGATACATAAAAAAATTGGTACGGACTCCAAACAAACCATTTTCTCAAGTATGCAAACGCCTTTACGAAGTTGATAATTGTACTCGGTTCAAATACAAATTGGTTGATCAAAATACGGCAACAATTGTAAAAAAGGACAAGAACAACGGGAATATCTTATCCTTGAAGTTTCAAATTCAAATGATATCTCTTAATAGTGCGGATCAATATATTCTATTAAAAAACTCCCAGAAAGGTCATAATAAAATCATGAAAGTTCATAAAATAATAGAAAATGAGGGCAAAATAAACTTAACAGGTCCAATTTTTCAGACTGTAAGCAGTGCGTTCATGTCACCTATAGAATCAACGAAGCTCAATGTTTTTGCTGTCACAAGTCTCAGTACTTATCAATTCACAGTTGAACTGCAAAGTTTTCTTAGTAAATGTATTTTTTTTAGTCTGAATGATCGTAATATTGCAATTGCATTTTCTAATGAATAAATGACCATCACAAGCCTATACCCACAAATAGCGAGGTGTTGACAATTGGGTAAAAATCTGTACACCAAAATTTCCATAATTACTAAAAAATTTCCAGAAAATGTGCAAAATCATGTAAAAATATCATAATTTCCAAAATTCCTGAAAAAAATTCTACAAATTTCTCATGCTTGTACACCAAAATTTCCAAGTTGTCAACCCCTCGACAAATAGTAAGGGATTTCATACATACTGCATTAAACATCAGTTTAATGCCACAAAAAGATATCGATGAATTATTTAGATTGACATACAGCCACACTTATTATATTATGTACATAAGTATTAATAGAAATTGGGATTCAGAAATTGAAGAGAACCTGCAAGCATGTCAAGAAAAAGTTGGGACGTTGTCCTTTTTACCCAAGGTAAGACATTAATATTGCTTCACATGAGGCTAATGTAAATAATTTTTCAGACAACTCTTGTGAATTTGTCCCATCAAGCTGGGCAGTAAATGAAGAAAAAACGCTATACTTATGGCCAAAAATTAAAAGTGAGGCTCGTGTGCGTACGCTAATTGAAGATTGTTCATCACCGGCTCATGATGTTGAGCACTATGAATGTGAAGGAGTATGTAAGACTTCCACCCAAGATCTTGTAGAGGCCCAGAAGTTAGTTCAACAATGCATCGACAACCCTTCAACTGATGATGGACAAAGTGATGGTAGTTTTCAAATCAATTCATTAAACATCGTCTTTAGATATAATTTTCATTTTAGATCTGCCATTAATAAATCCGTCAGTAATAGATAGCAGGTCCTCCAGCAGCACCATTCAGAAACTGCCCCCTAAATTTGCTACAACGCCGTCAGTAATCAGCAGGCCATCCACCAGCGCTCGTGAGAAACTGCCCGTTCCATCAAAACTCAAGACTTCCGAACTTCTCGATAACTCAAACGGTACTTAATGTACTTTTGTCCTTTAATAACAAATTTACATGATGGTCTTACAGAATCCCTAAAAGACACATTGAAGCAAGTTTTGAAAGCTATGGCTAATAATTTAGCCGAAATGTCTTTCGAAATAAAAGAAGTCAGAAAAGAAATCGGCGAAATAAAAACTGCGATTTACCAGCACAATCGTCAAGGCGAAGTCGTCGTTCCAAAAGCAAAGTTTGGGTTTCCCTTCGACTCGGAACAACAACTGGAAAATCTTGAAGCTGAACTTGCCCTAAGTGACGAATTGTGCGACAATTTGGTTAGTATCTTTACTTCTAAAGGAAATACACTACCATTATTATTATACATTGCTTAAATTTTGATTTTTTTTTTCAAGGTATACACTTTAGCAGAAGTTGGCGGCGGAGACATGAAGAAGTTGTGTTTAAGAGTAATTAGAAAGATTTGGAACCAAGAACTAGCCATGCAGTTTTCAGCCCTAGGGAGGAAGGGGAAGAAAAGTTTTTCCAAGTATCAACTGATTTGTAAAGCCATTGCTGGTAAATATGTGAAAATACTTACTTGCTGGTAAAACACTGTTTTCAGACACTATCAGGCGAAAATTCGAAGTAACAGATCTTGAAATAACAAGATTAATGAGCTTTGTTTTTGCTAATGCTAAAGATTGGAATGGTGGTAGGAAGAAGAGAGAAAACAGAACAAATGAATGAAGTTTCTTTTCTTTATCAGAATTAATCTTTTTTTCCTATAATTGAAGACCTAACTGGATTAAGGTACTATTGCCAAAATAATAGTTTCGAGATATTGTCAGAACATAACATTTTCATTTTTCAAATTTATCCACTTAGGTCTTGAATTGTTTTATTGCTAGATATAAGAAACGTATATATACTCAAATGTTGTTTAACAAACCCTAAATATTGGACGTCGGATTCGCACGGTACTTAACAAATATGGTGTTCGTTGACGCAAATGTTAAGATGCAGTACTAAATGACATGGTTTCCTTATCAAAATGAATCCTTTTTTTTTAATAAATTATTTTATTGCTAGATAATATTTTTCCACAATGTACTTATTTTCGTTTACTTATTTTCATTAAAAGTTACATTTAAATTTTTAGTGATTTTTCCTTATACTATGTATAAATGACCCTTAACTAGTCTTCGTAAATTAATTTGGTTATAACTGATAAAGTATACAGTTTTAATAGGGAAATGGTTGCTATGCTTATACATTATAGGTATAGTCTCGAATGTAATCTCGCGATTGTACAATGTACACTCGAGTGCAAGTGAAAATTAACGATTTGTCGAAATTAGGCAATGCCAATGTATTTCTATACGTCACTGCCTACTAGTTTTGACAAATCATTAACATTCACTTGCACTCTAGTGTACATACAGGTGTTCCAGAACGTTGGCGCCATATTTTAACGGAGTTCGAGTCTTCAAAATTTGGAACGACACATCTTTTCCAAAATTTCCAAGGTCCTACAGTTCTCGAGTTATGCGATTTAACTGGATCTATCAATTCTGTTCTGAATTATTTGGTAAATTTAAGTTAGATGAACTATTTCCTAACAATAAGACAGATCGACAGAAATTTTATATTGACATTAGCTACATTTCAAGTTTAGTTCAGAACTGAAATCTAATTGGTCAACTTGCGGACTATTGGGAGCCTGGAAATTTTGGAAAAGACATGTTGTCTCAGATTTTAAAGACGAATACTCACTCCATATAATATGGTGCAAGTGATATGACCTGTATGGTTCTAATGCAGAATTCCATGTTGATGCCGACTCAATTTCAATATGCGTACAATATTGGTTTCTATATTGAACCTACAGAGAGATTTAGTATAACCCCAATATATTTTGGCCTATATCGGTCCTCTCTAGTTTAAAATATAAATCATATATAGTTCGCAATATACTGCGCATATTGATTTTCATATTGTAACGAGATAGGTCCCACATCTATTCCATATGGAAGCCTATATGCATTCCATATCTCAAAGCGTTAACATTTTGTCTCGATTCTATATCGAATAAATATCTGGAATCTACATTTAATCAATTTATAGCCTACATCGGCTCTACATTGGGTGCTACCTGGGAAGATTTCTTAGAGACATTTTTTTGTTGTATTCGTGCAAAAGGAGGATTTAACAACAACCCTAATGCCAAGCAGTTCAATGCATTTTGGCCAGGCAGATAAATAATAATTGGCAATGCATTTTGACCAATCAGATGAACAATTGGGTAATTAATTAAATATGAACAAAACTGCTAATAATTGTGTTATTTTCAGAGTCATGGATTACGTGATATGATTCTTGGAGGCGGTTAGCATGTAGGTAGTTTTATGTTGATTTTTATTTATTTACATCTCTTGCCTGCGTTTAACCATTGTTTAACTTTAACTTTTTTGTGAGTTTCATTATTTAATTTAAGGAGAAATTTCTTTATTTTTGTTTTGCTTTGTTAAAACGTGAGAATTTAATACATAATAATTATTGTATTCACTCGTTTCTTTTTAAATGTCTACTAACCCTAAAGTTTTTGTTTCATTGCGGTTCGATGTTGCATTCGTCGTATAAAAAGGCAACCCCTATGTTGGATTTCTATCATAATATAATAAAATTATTACATAGTTTTAACTTAGGTATGCTTTCTTTTTGCAATTTTAGCCTAAATTCTTAAATTATCAGAATAGTTTTATTGTTAAATCAATTACATGATTTGACAATAAATTTAGGAATTCAAATTATTTAAGAATTTTAGTTAAAATTGTACGTACTGCGTCCAAGATTGATGAACAAGCTGGGATGATAGTGAAATCACATGCACATTGGTTTCAGCACACAATGCCCCACTTCAAATTAAAAGAAGAGCAATACCAGCCGGACCCCGGATTGATATTGCTGTAGATTTTATGGGCCCTTTACCGAGTGGAAATAACCTTTTTGTCCTAGTCGATTATTTCAGCCGATCCGGAGATGTGAAGATCGAGAACTATAACTTCTGCAGCAAATATTAATAGCCTAAAGGTGACCTTCTCAAGATTGGGATTTCCTATGTCAATCACGGCTGACAATGGCAAACAGTTCGTTTAGCCAAGAGACACGAGCATTCTGTAACGAAAACGGCATAAAACTATATCATGTCATACCTTATTGGCCTCAAATGAACGGTGAAGTTGAAAGACAGAACAGAGATATCCTAAAAAGACTGAAAATTAGTCAGGCGTTGAAGAACAACTGGCGGCAGAAGTTGATAGATTTTCAAATGATGTACAACAGTGCCCCACATACAACAACATGAAAGACGCCATGTGAGCTATTTTTTCGACGCCAGTTTCGAGACCAAATTCCTAGCGTGATCGACCTGGAAAATATCTTTGACGAAGAAGTCAAGGAAAGATACAGAACTGAAGCATAAAGAAAAAACCTAAGCAGACCGAAGAGAAAAGCTACGGCAGATGTCCACTTAGAAATTGGAGATAAGGTTTACCAAAAGAACATTGTAAGGGATAATAAAACTACTCCGAATTTCGACCCAACACTACACTCAGTAATACGTTATTAAAGGGAGTGACGTTGTAATAAGGGATGATAATTCTGGACGAGAATATAGGCGGAACACGCTCCAAAAAATCGATGGGGAATGGAAGGTATGCAAGATAATGTTGAAAGTTCACTGTCTCAGGATTAGCTGCACGTATCTTAGTTCCAAGTAGTTTCTCACAACTCACATGTGATTTATATGATATTTCCAAGCAATACTTTGTATTGTTATTATCCTTTAAATAGTAAGTACAGGTTATAAGGGAATTTACGAAGTACTAGATACTTTTACTGTATTAAATTGCGATAAATTATTTGGTCAAAATGGCGGATAATGGAGATAGCGATAATGAGACTCCAGAAGGAAGTCCGGATATGTTAGAATGTTGGATTAATGGGTTTAGGAAAACCGAATTGCAAGAAAAATTACGTAGTTTCCACCTGAATGACCAGGGATTGAAGGAAGATCTCCGCAAAAGGTTGCTGGACTTTCTTCGAAACGGAAATCAAGAGGTGTTAACCCCTAGGAGGATCGCCTCCAGGGAGTCGAATCGAACGATGAGCGACCAGACGTTTATTTTAGAAAAAGTACGTAGCTGGAGCATCCGTTTCGACGGACAAGGAGATGCCGCCACGTTTATGGAACGATTACGCGAATTACAAGCTAGTTATGAAATTACCGACACACAGATGTACCGAGCAATGCCCGAATTATTAACGAAGCAAGCTTTACTTTGGTATCGGAATAACAGTCGAGATTGGGAAGACTGGGACGATTTTATGAAAGGTTTTACGGAGTACTATTTTCCGACTAATTACCGTGATAAATTAATGGACCAAATAATGCGGCGAAAACAGCACGCGCAAGAGAAAGGACGAGATTTTATCATCGAAATGCAAACAATGATCCGGAGGCATGAGAATATTAGCCGGAGGTTGGAAGTCCGGTTAATTTATCAAGGATTACGAGCCGAGTACAGACAGTACATCAAGCCCAGCGAAGCTACGACGATGGGAGACCTGGTACAGGCCATCGATGCCTATGAGGCTTTGAAAATAGAATTAACGAGGGAAAATCGAGTGGATACGACTCGAAATCAGGATGCTGCGACTCCAGCACGACGAGGTCCTCCAATTTGCTTCAATTGCCGTCAACCAGGTCATATTCGTCCGGCTTGTCCCTTATTGCAGCAGCAGGGAAACTCTCAGAGGGTAGTCGCCGCCCAGGAGGCCAGGGGCGCCGCCCAGGAATAAATACCGGCTCTCCACCAGGTGAAGTTACCACCGAAGATAACTCTGTTTCGGAAAACACCAACCGAATAGACCATCGCCCGTTTACGATAATCACCATCGAGAAAAGAAATTTCCGGACTTTGTTTGATACCGGGGCCAACTTGTCATATATAGGGGAAGATGTAGCAAATTGGTTGCAAGAGCAACGTTGCGGTGTACGAGAAAAGGTACACAAGGAAGTTCGTGTCGCAAATGGAGTTTGGACGACGATACGAGAGGGCTACACTTTCCAGTATGAATTGGACCGGCAACCTTACGAAGGGACGTTTTTCCTCGTACCGGGGAGAAAAACTGGAATTCTATTTGGAATGGATTTAATTATGCGTCACGCGGACGTCATGATAAAAATCGTTCAGGAGAAAAGCCAGAAGGAAATAGTAAACGAGATAAACGACGAAGAACCAGAGTATCAACGGTTGGAACACTTTATTAACACCGAAGTAGTACCCTTGAGCCAGCTCTCGGGCAAGACTCACCTGGTACAGCATCAAATCACGCTGAAAGAAAATGTCGTGCCGGTAAAACAAAGGTACAGACCGCAGAATCCCAAGATGCAGGAAATTATCGATAAAGAGGTTGACAGGATGCTAGAGGAAGGTAAAATATAATCGAACCGTCCCAGAGTAGCTGGAGTTCACCAGTGGTACTAGCCAGGAAAGGCGATGGCGGCCATCGATTCTGCATTGATTTCAGAAAAGTCAACGAGTTAACGGTGAAGGACGCTTATCCTTTACCCTATATTTCCGCCATTTTGGATCGTCTGCGCGAGTCCAAGTATTTTACGACCCTAGATCTTCGTCAGAGTTATTGGCAGGTGCCATTGACAGAAGATAGTAAGGCCGTTACTGCATTTACCGTCCCAGGAAGGGGACTTTTTCATTTTAACGTCATGCCATTCGGGCTTCATTCCGCTCCCGCCACGTTTCAACGGTTGCTGGACCGACTTCTCGGCCCGGACTCGCAGGACATCGCTTTCGCTTACATCGACGATATTGTGATAATGGGAAAAACCATGGAGGAACACCTGCAAAACATCCGCACGGTGTTGAAAAAGCTAGAGGAAGCCAATCTACAGATTAACATCCGGAAATGCGAGTTTGCCAAGAAGCAAGTCAAGTACCTCGGGCACATGGTCACCGAAGAAGGGATTACCACCGACCCGGAGAAAGTCGATGCCATTAAAGCGATAAAAGCGCCAACGACGCCGAAGCAATTGCGACGATTTCTTGGAATTTTATCTTGGTACCGACGGTTTCTTCCGCAATGTTCGGGGATTACAGCTCCCTTAAACCTCCTGTTGAGTAAGGGTAAGAAGTGGAAATGGGGAATCGAGCAGCAGACAGCTTTCGAGAAAGCCAAGGAATTATTGACAGAAGCTCCGGTATTAGTTTGCCCGGATTTTTCTCTGCCGTTCGTACTCCAGACGGATGCAAGTGCGACCGGATTAGGAGTAGCGTTAACGCAGGAGAAAGATGGAACGGATCATGTCATAGCCTACGCCAGCCGTTCCCTGAATAAAGCCGAACGTAACTACAGCGTGACAGAGAAGGAATGCCTCGCCATCGTGTGGGGAATACAAAAAATGAGGGTGTATTTAGAAGGTTACCATTTCAAAGTACTGACGGACCATAAGTCAT
Organism: Pycnomerus fuliginosus; assembly: GCA_963924575.1. NCBI lineage: Eukaryota > Metazoa > Arthropoda > Insecta > Coleoptera > Zopheridae > Pycnomerus > Pycnomerus fuliginosus. The sequence goes on along the minus strand of OZ004623.1, from coordinate 2,399,516 downwards.
TGAAATGGCTGAGAAATTTGAAGGATCCCACGGGGAGGTTAGCCCGCTGGGCATTGGCCCTTCAAGAGTATGACTTTGACGTGGTATACCGGAAAGGAAGCGACCATTTTCTGGCGGACACACTATCGAGAAATCCCCCAGAAGGCGTCGAGGTGGTGGACGAGGAAAATCGGCCAGCTGACCCCTGGTACGATGGACTGATGGAGAAAATCCGGCAGGACGCCGGGAAATACCCTGAATTCCTCTGCGAAAATAACCGCCTGTACAAACACCATTGGCTGCAACGAACCTTCGGGGCGGAGGAGAACGAGACTCCGTGGAAGTTGTGTGTTAGGGAGGATGAGAAGGCAAGGATCCTCCAGGAGAATCACGACCAACCACAGGCCGGCCACCTAGGGATTGCAAAAACCGCCCAGAAAATAAGTCGACGATATTATTGGCCCACAATGTTTAACGACATCAAGCAATACGTGCGGAGATGCACTCAATGCCTTCGTTACAAGGTAGGCCCAGGGAAAATTGCCGGGCAGATGACCGAGATAGCGATCAAGGAACCGTGGCACACCGTCACCATAGATCTAATCGGTCCTTTACCACGCTCCACCAAGGGGAATCGGTATGCCCTGGTGATGCAAGACCGTTTCACCAAGTGGGTGGAATGTGTCCCGCTGAAGAAGGCTACGGCAGCAGAGGTCTGCGAGATCCTGCAGGAAAAGTTATTTTCGCATTTCGGAACGCCGAGGGCCCTAATCAGCGACCAGGGGAGTCAATTTTCCAGTCACCGATTCCGGAATTTCCTGGACGCCCATCAGATATATCACGCGATGATAGCCCCGTATAGCCCACAGTGCAATCCAACGGAGAGGACGAATCGGGTCGTGAAGACGATGATCTCCCAGTATTGTGAGGACAACCAGAAAGAGTGGGATCAGGAGATTGCCCTGTTAACCTTCGCGTATAACACGGCCAAGCATGAATCGACGGGTTTTTGAACTACGGCAGAGAGCTGAGAGCTCCTGCGGAATTAAGAAAAGAAGTACAACCTCTGGAGGAGGTGATGCCGGAAACGGCGGTAGAACTTGAAGAAAGACTAGTCACACTGGACGCGACGAACGAGTGCGTTGAAGCTGCGAGGGACAACCTCAAGAAGTCCCATGAAAAGCAGGCCAAATATTTCAACATGAAGCATTCCGATCGGACGTATGAAGTCGGCGATCAAGTTTGGAGAAGGGAACATCCCCTCTCGATAGGAGCTGCGAGTTTTGCAGCCAAATTAGCCCCGAAATTCTCCGGGCCTTATAATATCTCCCAACGAATTACCAAAAATATTTATGAGTTGGAAACGTTAGCCGGGGAATATTTGGGAAGGGTTCATGTGAAAGATATTAAACCTTTGTAGAATCCGTTGAATGTTCGCTAATTGTTCGTTCCTCCTTGTACTAACCCACCTTGAAAACATGTTAATAGAATGGCACAGCGTTACGTACAGATGGTCTTGGACGGGGAAATCTTGGAACTGACCGGGTCGGACTTCTCCGACTCCGAGGAGGAGAATGTCAGCCCAAAGCCTAATCCGGTCTACAACCCTACGGTAAGGAAGAGGACGGCCCCGATGCCCCTCAGGATCCCGGCCAAGAGACCAACGGCGCAAGTCCCCTCCAAGATCGTTGAAAGAAACGCCGACCAACCCGTCCCCGGGCCAGCACCGCGAGACCCTCTGAGGCCGATGAACTTCCCACACCGACCGGCCGGTAAGGAGCCTTCCCGGGTTCGGTTTTTGGCCACAACACCGGTCCCGAAGGTAGTGGTGAAGGAGAGAAGACCTCAGCAGGACGCACCGACCACCGAGCACTTTTACCTGCCCAAACACGCATTCAAGGTCCCTTTCATCCCCAGAGGAACTGACCCCGCGACGCTGCAGCACCTGAGGCCACCGGGGACGAACCTGAATGCACGGTTCTCCGTGAAAGTGGTCCACGAGGACGGGAGGCCACGGTGGGTGAAAATCCCGGCGGCCAACAGAGGGCAAGGGGAAAGTGTAGAGTGAGGGGGTAGGGCAGCGGAGAGACGGTTTTGTGTATAGTTTTTAGATAGGTATTAATTTAAGTAAGACACTTTGAGAAAGGGGGGAGGATATGTGACGGTTTTCTAATTATTTTTATCGGTTAATGGGGAAATGAGATTTAACAAAATAATTTGCCCGTCACCTGTGTTCGCACACTCCTTTCAAGTGAAATCCGGCTGTAAAGAAACACTGCAGCAACCCCTAAAGACACTTTGTGTAGTGCTCCTAGTGATAAAAGACACTTCTGGACGATATCTTCGCCAGTGTTTCTTCGGTTCATGACCTCTCGGCAGGTTACAAATTCTCTCCGACAACTCGAACTGCTTTCCACAGAAGAGGGAACTCATCTCAGTACAGACTTCCAAAAGGGATGCACTCGCCTCGAACACGCCTCGGGAAGGTCCCACGATAACACCAAGGGGGCCCAGACGGAATCCTCGCCTCAAAGGGGGCACCTACTGATAACGAACCGTCTGAGGTAATTATAGCCGAAACAAGACGTACCTGATGTCGTGAAGAATCAGGCACACCAAAGGAAGTCGAATTCAGGATGAATACCCCTCAAAAAGGAGCGAAAGACGGCGAGAAGAAACGAATAATTGTGAGAGGTTAGGAAAACATCGGATAAATCAACCCGAAAGAAGATGCTGACTTTACCGCCCGAAGCCTAGCACAAACGCTCCGGGAGGGCGCCACACGCCGCGCATCGCAGCGGCTGAATAACCGATATAGCATATAAGAAGTCGCAAGACGAATTCAATTAACTCACTTCACGCTTCAGCAGCTGCCGGGTGGTGCATCCATAGACCCCCAGGTCCCACTGCAAGGAAAGGAGCAGAGACAAGGAAGAGGAGCCAGCCAAGGGAGCACAGCGAGGCCCCAGGTATGACTGACTCAGGACTCCATATTGCCTGATGTTCGCAAACCTCCTCTACATGGTCTGAAAGGTGGACTTCTAGCCGCTTTCATAGACTCGTAGAAGACGGTACACCATGCAAATGGTCCCCTACGTCGCGATTTCCGTTTTGAACTGGACCGCGTAACCATCGGTTATTAAGAACCGGGTTGTTTTGCACGCGAAAAATGCATCGTTTCATTTTGCTTCGTGTAAATATTTTTGGTAATCGTAGGATGTAATTAATCTGTATTTTGTACTTTTATAAACTACTTGTACCTAGTTTTTTTCACTTGTCTTTCACTTCGATTAAATTTATTGTCACTCGGTGAATGGGTTTTATTGAGTAAATGGCAATTACACCCGTCAACCCCGCCCTTCTCCACTGTAGCTAAGCCGGATAGCAAAAACCCCCTTGTAATACTGACGCACGCACCACGTCACTTCCTAGTGCTTGAGTAACTCATTTTCTCCTGGTCTTTTGGAGTTGGAATAGTAAAGATCACGGTGCCGCCCTTTATGTTTGATTTATCTGGGAAGTGGTGTACAAAGCGAGCTGAAGCCATTATAGTACGTACGTATGTATGTATGTACGTATGTATGTGAGCACGATTTCTCGGAAACTACCGAACAAATTTGAATGAAATTTGGTATGGAGGTTAGCGTTGGCGTACCGGTGAGCCCAGTTAATTTTGTTGCGAATCCGCAGACGCCAAGTGCCTTTTTGGCACACCAACTATGAAATTTGACTGATGAACACTAATTTCTCTTATCAGCACATAAAAGGTCTTGAAATTCTGTATCTGAAAGTGTATTCACACTTAGCGCCTTTTTGGCATAAAATCAAAAAATCCGAAGTTTCGAGGAAACAATAAATAACGCGCTACAGCCGAAATTGCTCGATCGATTTGGCTGAAATTTGGTAGGTTGAGATACCGTTACCCGCCGAAGAGCTGATTTAATTTTGGTGGCAATCGGCGAACGGCAAGTGCCATTTTGGCATATCAGCTTTGAAATTTTAAGAATGAACTCATATTTTCTTTATCAGCACATGAAAAGTCTTCAAATTTTGTTTTCAAAATTGTATTCAATCTTAGTGCCCTTTTGGCAAAAGATCGTAAAATTTTTCGCGTACCGCAAAATTAATGTTACCAGGTATTTCAACTGTCAGGTATTGGCTGGGTGTCGTCCAACTAAGGACAGGTTTAAATGAAACATTAGAAAAACTGACAGCAAAGGTATCCGTAATGTCCGACAGGGAAAAAGAATGTGTCTTATTAATGGACGAAATGTCAATTTGAACTTTTTTGTCTTACAATAAAAATCTAGATTTAATAGGTCCTGTAAGCGTGACGTAATGACGCCATGTATGGCCGTATGCGCAGTCATTTTTTGACCGCCGACAGAATTTACTTGAATGTCTACTGTCAGTTATCATCATTGTAGGTTAAAATAGCACGTGGTAAACGTGAAAGGTCCCAGATTCTGTTGACAGTACTGACAGATGACGTATAAATGCACTAGAAATGACACAAGATCAACGCATGCGTATCATACGGGGCCAAGCGCAATAAACCCCCACCAGTGCCTTAAACGATCTATTGAAGGGTTCGAAGATTTGGGGAAAAAATTAGGTAGATCTAGTAGATATGGGGGTAACGCCTTAACTTCATGCTTAGAGGGCTTTTTGATAATTGGAAAATTCCTGTTGCATATTTTATATCGCCTAGCAGTACAGTTTCTAGTAAACTAAAGATTAATGTAAAAATTATAGGTATAGCATATGATCAAGGATCAAACAATCGGGCCGTCTTTAGGTCCTTAAAAGTGACTTCCGAAAATCCATTTTTTATTACGAAAACAAGAAATTTTATTGTATATTTGACGTCCCACACCTGATTAAAAGCGTAAGAAATACACTTCTTAAACAGCCTTTAAATTCGGGGAAAATAAAACGGCATCATGGAGCGACATTACAACAACTTACAACATTAATAAGAAAAGTAAATTGTCCACAGCTTTTCATAACATACCTACAGTATAAACACATGAATCCGAACCACGGCCAAAAGGGCAGACGAAAACCACCTCGACGGATGTTCTGAAAGTAGTAACAGAGGAATAATATTAACACAACGATTTCAAATACCTAATGTATACAGGGTGTTTTGCAACCGCGTGTAAGTTTTTTAACCTCAGATTGCCCATCGAAAATGGTAACGATTGGCACAAAATTGTTTAGGTCGCAGTCGTCTCCTAAGGAAGTTATAGGGCTTTAAAGTCAGACATCGGGAGCAGTTTCTCTTAGTTATCTCAGGAACGGATTAACGGATTTGAATGAAATTTGGTGGACACTAGTAGCCAGTGAATATACATCTACATGGGGAATTTCGTTGGATTATGACCACGGGATCCCCAGAAAACGGAGACACCTTTGACATTTTTCTTCCGGAAAATGTTTGAAGGTCACGCGTTTTAAAAATGGTGGTGTCCGTTAGAAAGGGCAATTCAAGCTGCAACTTTTACTATACTTGGTATTTTTTGATTTAATGCGTGGTTTTAGAGATATCCGTACCTGAGGTAACTGGAAAATTTTTCAAGGTGGTGCCTGTTGTAAAGAGCAGCTTAAACTGCAACTTTTACTATTTTTGATATTTTTTATTTAATGAGTGGTTTTAGAGATATCCAAATAAGAAAAACTGCTCCCTATGGTAAAGCCCTAACTTCCTTAGGAGACGACTTCGACCTAAACAATTTTGTGCCAATCGTCACCATTTTTGATGGGCAATCTAATGTTAAAAAACTTACACGCGGTTGCAAAACACCTTGTATACATATATATTTTTTCGAACCGAAAGACAACGAAATCGAGCTCTTGCCAGGATTCGGGTCCTAATTGGGGCAGCAGCATCAACATCTATGGATACATCAGGCTCAAACTAAACGTTAAGTAAACATACTTCGTGTATACGTTCAATAATAATAAAGTTTGAAAACAAAACTTGAAGACCTTTTATGTGCGGCTCGAGAAAATTCAATTCAATCTTCGGAAGTGGAATTCGAATTTCCCGAAAATTCTCAAACCTGTACAATCGTTTGAAATCTAGAATTGCATTTTCGGCCCTAACGGCGACGTTAAAACTCTTGGTCTTCTTTATAATAGTCACTCTGACAAGCTGTTTTTTATTATCAAGTAAGTTTCTTAAAGGCCAACCAAGCGCACCATTCTGTCATATATTTCAACAATTTTCGATCCCTTAGGACTTCTCGCCCCCTGCATCATTATGACCAAGTTATTTATGCAACGACTGCGGTTATTGCAATCAGATTGGGATTCCCCTCTGCCAAGTGATTTAGAAGAAGAGTGGAGACATCTCTGCCGTCAGATATTGTCTTTAAACTCGCTAAAAATAGCTCGTCAAACTATTTGCGATAACTATAGTACCATCGAAATATGTTACAAAGCCGGAATAGATTATAAAAAGACTTTTGCGCCGACAACTAGGTACGACATAATAAGATTGGTGTCAGCCCTGTCTACTAAAAGAAAATTAACTGCTATGCAATTTGATGTAAAAGCGGCCTTTCTTTATGGCGACCTGAAGGAAGAAATCTACATGAATCCTCCAGAAGGTGTTGAAGTCAAGGGCGGTAAAGTTTGCAAGCTGGTGAAGTCACTTTACGGGTTGAAGCAGGCACCACGATGTTGGAATTCCAAATGTAATAACTATTTGGAGACAATTGGACTTATTCAGTGTCAAGCGGATCGGTGTCTTTACTGTGGTAACTTTCACAAAGATTTTGTTATGTTATTGCTTTATGTAGATGATGGCCTGATATTCGCAAATCAGAAAAGGACCTTGGAACATATTGCAAGACCTCTCAGTGGTGTTTTTGAAATCAAGACAAGTGAACCCAATATTTTCATTGGACTACAGTTAAAGTTTAACAAAATGACTGGATCGATTTCGATCAACGTGTCTGAAGTTATAAAACGTGTACTAAAGCGAAACTAGTGAACAAAATTCGTACTATTATTGATTGTGGTAGCGGTAGGCACTTGGTGAAACATTTTTTAAACGTAAGATTGAAAACACTTGTTTTTAAATATTTCACAAATTTTATTTAGTATTTCTACATATATGTTTCGACCTTACGGTCTTTATCAAGATTGATAAATTGTACGCAAAGATGAAAATAGATAGGGAATTGTCGCGAAGAGGTAGAGGGCGTAGAGGTCGGGAAGTGACGGCAGGGATTAAACGTGAGTATAAGACTGAGAAGATAGTTGCAAGTGTATCGTTCTCGACGCCGCAGGCTCTCACTGATGATGGTGAAAGTCTGGAGTCGGGTGATGAAGGTGGTGCCGCAGAAGGAATTAAAGAGAATGAGTTAGAAGAGGTAGAAAGTAACATCGAAGTTGATGACAAGAAAGTGGAAGAGAATATCATCATGACTGTGAAAGCATTGATAGGAGAATTTGCGCTTGGAGGATATGAGGTTTTTTCGGAACAGAGAGGTACATTGAAAAATTATCTTTGTGACACGGTTGACCAAAGTGATGTAGTTAATAATTGTTACCGCATCACAAAAAAGGATGGTAAGGTGATGTTCAGAAATGTTGGACGAGGAAAAAGTTTGGCGGTAGGAAGAGCTACATTTGACGGCAAGAACGTCGTTTTTCCAGTTGTTGACCGAAATGTATATATTATATTATTTATATTTAGTATTTTATTTTGAGGTGTGCTCTTATTTTAATTTGCAGTATTATTTAAGGATTATATATCATTTGGTATTATAGAATTAGTATTCGATTTAATGATTCGTTGTTGTATGCTCTGGATTGACTGCGCTGGCAGGAATTTCCGAGCTGTACGAAAAACTTCAGGTATACGCTCGCATATGGGGGACATTTAGATTTTTCACTTTCCATGACACTGACGCGTAGATTGGATAACGAAAAACCTCCTTCCTTTTCGTAGCGATGAGATAATAGCCTCCAGAACATTATTCACAAAACCTAAATTTCAACAAACTTAGAATGAGCCCTTGTCCAGTCTCTCACCTTTTTTGGCATTTCAATTAATCAAATTTCTGTTCCCTTGCGTTAATTGCTTGCAACAGCTACCTACTAGATGGCCATTGCATTATAGTTTCAAAGACAATTAACTCATCAATCAAGTTGCTGGTGCATGCATGACAGAACTTATGTATGACAGTACTGGTTGACGTCTAAAGTTCAAACGTTCAATTTTTGTGCGTTTTTTAATCTTCGAAGGCCCACCAAATATAGGCCACTCGAGACTATTTCTAGTGTAAATTGCCTTTGAAATATTCTTATTAACTCGAAAGGGAAGCACAGAAATTCGAATAAAAAACGCACGAAAATATAACGTCTGAACTTTAGACGTCAACCAGTAGTGTCATAAGTTCTGTCATGCATTGTCATAAGTTCTGTCATGCATGCACCAGCAACTTGATTAATTAGAGTTAATTGTCGTTGAAACTATATGGCAGTAGGTAGCTATATTTAACTAGAGATGAAAAAAACGGCCCTTAGTGGTCTTTAAAATCTACTTCGAATCTACTAGTGATAGAAAAACAATAAATAATGAATTAAAAAAAATTATTCGTTGTAGACTTGGAATTTCAAAATAACCAATATTTGAGGGGTGGTACAATATTTGAGGGGTGGTAGAGGGCTAAAGATGTTGAACTATAGCAAAACCTTAAATAAACTTTCTTCTTAGGATAGCAAAAGGTAAGTTTTGGCGACTATTACAAAACGAAATTCCAAAATTCTTTTTTTTCGATACACCCTACTGCACATACAGTGCCGAATGCTTTCGAACCCTGCATTCAGTTTGGAGATTTCTCATCTCTTCGCAATATCTCTAACGTCATGGCCTATTGCCTGCGTTTTATTAGAAATTGCCGTTTACCTAAGTCATCATTAGACTTTACGAGCTCTAAGTCATGGCAAGTCACTCGACAGAAATTGTAAAATTGCTAATTGGAACCCATTTCTAGTAATTACACAATCACAACAACAATTACAATGTAGATTGTGTGATTTGGATTTAAATCTCCCTTACCGGAAAAGGCGTGGCTTTCGTTCCATCCTTTTCTATTGGGGAAATAAGTGGATTGTAAAGCAGGCAGTAAAAAGTAACATTTTTCAGATGCGAATTCTGTGCCAAGTACTAGACAAGAAGAATTGATTGCTGAGTACAGGCAAGATGGAACACGAAAAGGGGCTGCATTTACTACTGTAGATCAGCATTCTCCTGTGAAAACGCCAAAGAAAAAACTAACGGGTGTCCTAAAAAAAAACGAACGAAATATTTTTGGGGACAACTCATCCATTTTTTAACCGATTTGGATGAACGTGGACTTAAATTAAAGCTAAAGAATCAGGCTATCGATTCATTCAAGAGACCACGACAGATGGCGCTGGCGTAGTAGCCTTAGCCAAGCTTGTTTTAAAGGCTTACTTTACGTGCATGGGGATTGGTCAGTTAACAGCCAATGGTTATGAGATAAAAATAACCTTGAAGCACGTTTACTTTTCTTCAAAAAGCTTCTTTCAAAAGTTCGTCATGATTCACGAATTAACTTTTTGGGATTTTTTAAAAATCATGTGTTTTCCCTTATTTTCACGCCTAATGACCATAACTAAAGTAACAGTGATGCATTTTCAGCTTAATTTTCAGTAATACAGGATCTAATTGAATGAAAACCACAAGCGGATGCGAACTGGAGGAAATTTAAAGGTTATTACTGAGAATTAAGCTATTGTTGCTTCATTGTTACTTTAGTCATGGTCATTCTGCATGAAAAAATGTGAAAACACATGTTTTTTAAATAATCACAGTCAATGCGTGAACCAAATTAACTTCTGAAAAAAGATTCTTAAAGAAAAATGAACGTCCTTCAAAGTCATGTGAGTCTCATAACGACTGGTTGATAATTGACCAATCCCCACGCCCCTGAAATGAACCTTTGAGACAAGTATCACTAAGAGAACTATTGCAGCACCATCTGTCGTAAGTTCTTAGACAGTTCGAAAGCCTGATTCCTTGGCTTCAATTTAAGGCCAGGTTCATCCAAATCGGATAAGAAATGCACGAGTTATTACCGAAAATATTTCGTTCGGTTTTTTTTAGGACACCCGTTATGTAGGGAACGTTCTCATAAAGGTATCTTTGCCATTAATGAATTTATTTTAAAATGTGGGGGTAATATCACCGAAGACATTTATGACAGATATTGTTTCAACATTTTACAACGCTTGGGAAAATGTCATGGGGGTTGTCCTATATCAGCTATATCCTGGCATGTTGACAGGCAATAGTCAAAATAGTCAAAAATAAAAGATCAAGAAAAGCGCAAAGATGTGTATAAATTATTGAAAGTTCTTCAACAAAACACGTCAGTTGTCGATTTCGCTGATTGCTTAGGAAATACGGTTAATCAATTATTACTTGATGAAGAAACATATGGTTTTGGTATTTATTTTTGAAATAATTATGGAATGAACTATCAACAGTGGGCATAATGGGGAGGAAAAAAGGACATTTCAAAAAATGCAGCCGTCATAATTGCCAATCAAGTACTTTTCTTGGTTCTATGCTTATAGGTGGTGCAAACGGGAAAATGAGAACATCAAAGCTAAAAAGAAGGATGTGAGGGCTACTAGAAGAAAGCTTACCAAAATGCAGCGTTGTTAGGCTTGTTTCAATAATTAGTAATTGTATCATACGCGGTGAAACGCCAAAATACCTTATTTATAAGCAAATTTTTACTGATTTCATGTTAGCTTACCTCCAGCAGATGGTTAATGAAGGGGGAGACTTGAAAACAGCATTATTGATGCCCAAATTACAGAATTTTTGTTAAATTTTCAATTGCAACGTAAATTTTTTCTCAAAACGTCATGTCAGTGTTTGTAGATTTTTATAAATGTCAACCAGGACCATTGGAATATAAAAAGAAGTTAACTCAAATAAACTGACAATTACCTCTCGAGTTTACTAATAAATTGATGTTATGGGTTAAACAATGGGTGAATGTGGGCAACCCTGGGCGCTGGCGTCCTTCAAATTTTGTGTTTTTTCTTGACATTCTTATGACAATTAGGTACATCATTCTGATTAAGAAATCACAAAAAATTACATTATTGGCACGTTATATTTGTAACACGAGCTTTCGGCGAAGCCTCGGCCAACCAACGCCTACCAAAAGAGGTCATTGAATAATTATTTTTGTTACTTTGGTGGGTATCTTTAGAACTACTTATGTGATTCTTGATTCACTGCTGTCAGTTTATCCCTCAGAAGAAAGAAAGGATTTAACGAGGTCACTCATTTTTCTTTTCAAACACATATCTATTTTGGTAAGAACGCTCACACTAAATTATTGTTTAGTGTTTATTTTCATTATTCCGCGCCCTGAGAAAGAATAAGCGGGCTACGGAGAGCCTTACTTTTCAGTTTTCTACACATATTTCGTTAAGAACACTTAAATTGAATTATTGCCTTAATATGTTTATTTTTAGGGGTAATTACTATTGCTGGACAGTGTGCTGGATATTCTGTGTGGATCTTCTGTAAGATGTATTTGATATAATTAATACAGTGTGTCTCATTTTAACTGGAACCACACAAATATTTCGGTTAATTTTAACCAAATCAATGTGTTCTTTTTTTCTGCATGTAGAGCTCCAAAATATGCACCTGTCTAATAGTCAACTTTTTTTATAAACCGAAACTCCAGCCTACTGCGATTTAATAAAGAGGCTAAAATTGACGAAATCGTAATTTTTTTATAGAAAAATTTTATAAAGAAAAGTTGCTCAGGATCGCTCCAAATGGCTAAATCCGAAGTTTCAGGAAAAAATAAAAATGTTGAATTTCTTGAGAAAGAATCATAAAATAACGAAAACGTCAATAATTTTGCAACATAACGAGTGATGTGAAATAAAAAAACAATGGAAGCGCATTGTTTGCTGTTTGTGGCACATTGCAACAGGGGGTGTCCCTTGAAATTGTCAAGAAAAACGAAAATCTTTTTTCCTGAAATTTCGGATTTAGCCATTTGGAGCCATCCTGAGCAACTTTTCCTTATAAAATTTTTCGATGAAAAAATGCCTAATACGATTTCGTAATTTTTGGCTTCTTTATTAAACCGCAGTAGGCTGGGGTTTCGGTCTATAAAAAAGTGAAGTATCATGCAGGTGCAGATTTTGGAGCTCTACATGCAGAAAAAAAGAACGCATTGATTCGGTTAAAATTAACCGAGATATTCGAGTGGTTCCAGTTAAAATGAGACACACTATATATTTCTTTAACATTACTTTGCCGCCTATATTTTATTAACAATATTTCCCCCTTATTCGCAAACAAATATTTGGAATATAGGGTAGACTGGGGCAAGTGTAAAATCGGGGTAAGTGTAAAATCGATTAGCAGCAGACAACACGTTATACAAAACTAAAATATTTTGTCATTGTAGACAACCAACTATCCTTCTGGGTTGTCACAGTGTATATACAAACATAATGAACAAGATGATTTCTATCTTACCGACCGATCTTCGAATAACCTGCAAATGTGGTACGTTAACGAGTGTGTAGCGGTGCAGAAAATGTCACAATTTGGATAGTCTAAGGTAAGATTCTTTAATTGTTTTGTACTACACAGCTTCTAGTGGTCCCATATCAACTGCTTGTCACAATATTTTTACCTATAAATTAAAAACTTATTAGTACCCCCCATCTTTACACTTGCCCCACAGAATATGGCTACGGGGTAAGTGTAAATGGTCGTTTTTACACTTACCCCTTAGATGAAATTCATATCGGGCAAGTGTAAAACGAGCAACAATATTCTTCTATTTTATGGGATACGTGTTTATAGAGTTGAAAATGGTGAGGACGTACAAGAAGAAGTCTGTCAGGGGTAATTATGGAGTTGAGAATTTAGAAAGAGCACTTGAGGAAATTCAAAGTGGCAGGACCACTTTGTCCCAAGCAAGTGCGCGTTTTAATATTCCGTACAATACCCTGTACAAACATCATAGGGGTCAAAGGGGACAAAAGAGCCACACCCAAGGAAGGCCCACTGCCTTGAACCCCGATGATGAAAAAAGATTGGCAGATTATTTGAAATGTTTAGAGAAATGGGGATATGGGCTCTCGGGTTCAGAAACATTAGAAAAGGTTAGAGAATTTGTCACTCTAAACAATCTTGAAACTCCGTTCAAAGACAACCGCCCAGGAGTAGACTGGTTCATTACTTTCAAACGCCGCCACCATCTTTCCACAAAGAAACCGCAACCTCTAGAATATTGCAGAAAAAAAGCAACAGACCCTTTTATAATGAACGAGTATTTCCAACTTCTTAAAAAAACGCTTGACGATTTAGAACTTCATGATAAGCCATGTTCCATTTGGAACTTGGACGAAACAAGTGTTTGTATGGACCCTTCAAGGATCAAGGTTGTAGGAGAAAAGGGAAAACCCTGTTCCAGAATAATCGCCGGTTCAGGAAAGGAGAACGTGACTGTCCTGGCTGGTGCAAGTGCAGCTGGGGAAAAAGCCCCGCCCTTAATTATCTACAAAGGCAACAACGTATGGAGCTCATGGATACCGGAAAGCACTGAAATGAACAGTGTACCAGTTTCGTTTGCCGCAAGTCCTAACGGGTGGATGACTTCAGAAATTTTTCGCAATTACTTTAAAAAAACCTTAGTACCCTTTTTCGGTGAGACTCGGCCTATTTTAATAGTGTATGATGGTCATGCATCTCATGTTGACGGTCAGTTGATAGAAATGGCTCAAGCCGAAAATATTACAATACTGAAGCTTCCTGCTCATGCTAGTCACCTATTACAGCCGCTAGATTTAGCTGTTTTTCGACCTTTTAAATTAATTTGGGAGAAAAAGCTAGTAGTTTGGCAACGTCGACACCGTGGATCTAAGCTACCAAAGAGAAACTTTTCAATTTTACTAGCTGAAACATGGGACGAAGTTTCTAAAGATTCAATTATGAGTGGTTTTAGGAAAGGCGGGATATACCCTTTCAATGACAAAGTGATCCCCGAAGAAAAGTATGATCCTTCAGCATTGAGGAGGTGGAAGGAATTTCAAAAACGAAGAAACTTAGACAACAGCACATCAGTCAATGGAGGCACACCCACAGAAGCCACTGAAGAACCTAATGAGACAACTGATGAACAAGAAAATCAAATACCCACCCCTGGAACCTCATCGGAGAGCCCGTCAAAAGTAAGGCCAAATCATGGTTTTGAAGAATTACTCCTACAATCGCTAAAACAGCACAAACCTCCTCCGACTTTAAAACGTAAGCGCTTAGCTCCAGGTGCTGAAATCATAACCTACAGGAAGGAACAAGAAAGCAACCAGACAGAAGTAGAAAAAAATGCAAATAAAAAACAGAGCAACGACTCTAAGAAAACGAAACCAAATATAATTGACAACGATACTAGTAGCTCTGAAGAAGACATAGTGACCATAGAGTATAAAGAAGATGACTCCGATGATAACTACATAGGCTCGTCTGACGAAGACGAAACTCCAGATTTAACACCTGAAAACCTCAAGGAAGGACAGTGGATCTTAGTTGAATATTCGACCAAAAAAACAGTCAGACATTTTGTGGGTCAAATAACAAGAGTCAAAAACAGTGAGGAAATAGATGTTAAATTTGTAAAAAAATACAAATCCAAATTTGTTTGGCCGGATATGGAAGACACCGACAGTGTAACATTTGAGAATATCATTAAAATGTTGCCTGATCCAAGAGTGGACAGAAGAGGCATGCTGGAATTTAAAATTGCTTTTGATGGGTACAATTTGTAAACAATTTATAGTCTTGCAAGAGCTAGATTGTTTTTATGACCCCCAAAATAATCCTAATGGGTCGTTACCTGCTGTTTACTCACTCAGCGGGTCCCCACTGTAAATCATTTCTTTACCTGCACCAGGCGAATTTAACCAGGCCCGGCATTAAACATTCGTCCAAGGAATACTAACAGAATACGAAAATAAGTTTATTTTATTTTCTGTACTATATTAGCAAAAACAATAAAAATAAATATTATAAATAATACAATGATAATTCTAACTGTCACTGTCGCATTCACTGATGTCTTCACTGTTGTCGTCTGGCTCACTTTCTTCTAATGAGATTATCATTTCTTGGATCGAGGGAGACAAATAAGTATTTTCTATTTCTATTACATGCCGAACACAGTTCTGCCACTCGTTAACACGCATATTTTCGAGTTCTTTTCTAACCATATCTACTACAGCACCGCTTAAATTTGGTGCACGGTTACTTTTCCGCAATGCTTTTTTGAGCGTACTCCACATAAGTTCTATCGGATTAAGAACGCAATAATATGGAGGCAATCGTAACACAGTATGTCCATTTCTTGCAGCAATTTCATCACATATATATTTTTCTGGAATGTTTAGATTTTTTATCACTTGCAGTAAGTCCTTCTTTGTTTGCTTTCCTGGGGGAATTTCAATATTATTTTTGGTCATATATTGAATAATGTCTTGTTTCTTGGTGCTTTGGTTGGGTTTTTTGTTAACTTGTCTGGAGTGGTACTTGGCATTGTCCATCACGATTACAGAGTTTGGCGGAACGTTTTTTAGTAGTTGGTTTTCAAACCAAGTTTCAAAAAGGGAACCATTCATGTCTTCGTGATAATCCGCCGAACAATTTTTAATATTTTTGGCCGATAAAAGCAACCCGTTCGGGACCCATCCATCAACACTTCCAGCATGGAGAATTATTATTCGCTTACCCCGAGAGACCGGGGAGTTAAGACAGCAATTAATTGTTCCATCCGTAACACCTTTCTTTACAACATCATGGCTGTCAAACCAGGTTTCATCCAGATATATTATAGGACGATGTTCATTGCGATATTTCCGAATTTGGCAAATAAAATCAAAGCGGTGCTTTCGAAGACGAGGACTTTCCATGATTGCCATCCTCTTATCTAAAACTCTATAATCGAAACCGATTCTTCGAAGATATTTGCGAAAAGTTTCGTTGCAATAAGTTATTTCAACACCTCTTTCTCTAAGTCTCTCCATCAAACTTTCGGTAGTTGGCACAATATTTGATTTGTACATCAAGTAGATTTGATTTTTGATTTCTATTCCCAAGTTGTCGTCGATTTGAGCAAATTTTTTGTAGGTTCGTTTTTTTTTGTCCATTTCTGTGTTTTTTATTACATACCCCACTGTAGAATATGGCACTTTTGTCAAGTCACTTATGACTTGCATCGGGTTGAAACAACCTCGCTGGATCAGTCCTTCTTGGATGTTCCGAATCATTCCCTTCTCACCAGGAGATAAACGGTGATAGTGACGTATTTTAACACAAGCTTCCTCGTCATCATCACTTTTTGTTAGATCAACTTGATCAATCACCATTGAAGCTTCATTTTCGGGTAAATCCGTATTTTCCCACGGGCGAAACATTTTTATATAGGCACTCTAAACAAATAGCACTGTGAATTGGTAATGGCAAATTCGCAAACACAAATGAGGAAAATATACATTGTTGGGAATATTTATACTGCGCCCTAATCAGGTACCTACCTATTACCTAAGATCCTACTAGGAATTTTAAAGTAACACATTCCAAGAAATACCAATTTAATAAGTACTGGTTCTGTTTTTACCTGATATTCAACGTACGTGAATATTTTAAAGCCCGGGCCTGGAAAAGGTCTTAACAGGTCGCTTGTGTTTGTTTACACTACTGATTGGGTCCCCATTGTTAGTTCATTTAACTTTCGGACAATGCCTCAGATTTATGACTGCCATAAAAACAATCTAGCTTTTGCAAGACTATACATGCCTATAGACACTACAACAAATTTTTTTGCTTTATTTTCCTCAAAATGTACTTATTTTTTAGTTATTAGGTCGTTACATTGTCAAATGTTGTGTTTCTGCTAAAATTCAGAAATTTGTTCTTTTTCGCCCATGCTTAAATTTTTAATAAAAGTTAATATCTTTCTTATTTGAAAAGCTTTTTTTAATCTGTAAAAACCAGCTTGTTTAATTTTGTTTGTTTATTTTACACTTACCCCACCAACTTTGAACATACTTTCATATGGGAATTGCTCATTGGTTTTACACTTGCCCCAAAGTGGGGCAAGTGTAAAAATGGATACCCAAAAATATTATTAATTATACAAATCTTCAGTGGTGTTTATGACGGCTATTATACTTTCGGAACTATATAACAACATTCCATAGAAGGTGTAAAAAAATTAACAACGATTAGTTGTAATGAAAAGATTTTATTTTACCCTGTTGAAGTGCAACTACATAAAAACCGCTTTACACTTGCCCCAGTCTACCCTACTCATAGTCTATATTATATGTTTAAAATATTTCGAAGCTGCCTGGGGAAGGTTTCGCCAAATTTTCCGTAATCTATTACATTAAAGAGGCACTTACCAACAGAGGAAACACATCAGCAGCATTGATCGTCAGTTCGCCATCATCACCGCTTATTTTCGCCAAGCCAAGAATTTCATTTTTATTAATAGTCGGAGTCATCCTACACTTTACGGCAATGCGAAAGTCTAATAACACTCAAAAATGAATAAAAAGTCTGGACATTTGTTAAAATTCACGAAAATCTTAGGAAAGAACAGAGTAAATACCACTAACCGAGGAAGAACTTCACCCACCGCGGCGCATTATACGGAGTTGAGCGTGTCATTCTCTCATTAATCATTCACCATGTTCAAAGACCAGCATAGATCGATGCATGATGTCATTAACTTTAACTAATTGTATTTTCTTTGCTATTTTCTGAAGTTTACGAAGAATTAAAGGTAATTATTAGATATAGCCCCATCTTCTCAATTATTAATTTTTCGAAAAATTGTTATGCAATCGTGTTAAATGAGTTAAACTAAGCAAGAATTGAACGTCGGAGGGTCAGTTTTATTTTGATTTTTTGTATAATTCGTTGATTTTTTTTGTTGGTGCTAGATCTAACAATTAGGAGGGAATAACAGTTAGATGTCAAATGAGTTAAACTAAGCAAGAATTTAACATCGGAGGACCAGTTTTATTTCGATTTATTGTATCATTCTTCGATTTTTTTTGTTGGGTTTATCTTTAGCATAGTCAATCCCTTTGAATTATACAAAAGAAGAGAATGGTTTCGACGGAATTGCAATAAAACACATCTTATATTATATCAAGCAACTTTTTTTACTTGCGAAATAAAATGGTGGCAGAAAGGTTCGCGAAGGGCGCCACGGAGTGGCGCCATTCGTTTACCTTTCTCAAGTATTTACCCTTTCTGTTTTAACGATAAGTTTTTTAACAACCAGTAGTTTTTCCACTTTTTCATTCAGGTCCCAAAAAGTAAGGTACCTAAGTAATAAATGTTTCTCAACTATTTACCCCCCTCAAGGATTTTTTCTAGAAGAATCAGTTGTTTTCTCACTTATCAATTCAGGTCTCAAAAGGTCAGGTAAGGTCTCTATCTAATAGCAAACGTTTGTCAACTATTCACCCTCCTCAAGCATTTTTTCAGGTCAGGTCTTTTCCTTTTAAAACATCGCGAAAATGTGTATCTGCGTGTATTTAAATGACGGTTCAGGTTTTGGCCGATGAGGTCTGTTTTTTAGATATAGATATACCTAACCCTTCTATTTTTTTGTTTATTTCATAGGGATTTACTATGTTAAAAATAAGTCCAACAAAAAAGTCATGAATTATACAATAAATCGAAATAAAACTGGTCCTCCGACGATAAATTCTTGCTTAGTTTAACTCATTTAACACGATCGCATAACAAATTCTGCGAAAAATTAATAGTTGACCCCCTCCTAATTGTTAGATATAGCCCCAACAAAAAAATCAACGAATAATACAAAAAATTGAAATAAAACTGGTCCTCCGACGATAAATGCGTGCTTAGTTTAACTCATTTAACATTATTTCATAACAATTTAGGTGAAAAATTGCTAATTGAGAAGATGGGGCTATATCTAACTGTTACCCAATTAAAAATTAATTTATTTACAATGGATTCCTGGTTTTATATATTTAAGCATACGTCAGCATCATACAGAAACAGACGTTTAAATAAATAGTTATTTAGAAAAAAACTTGATTTTAAACCCTTATTTAGAGTTCTATGACCCATCAGAAACTATAATCTAGACATCAAACACCTCGCCACTCTCTGTAAAAAATCTCACATTAATGCTCATAAAAATACAATGATTTTTTATGTGCAATTTCTCCCAAAGAGAAAATCACATTAATTCTCATAAAAATTTTATGATTTTTTATGAGCAATTTTTACATAACATCAAGTCGCATTAATTCTCATGAACGACTTAATGATATTTAATGAGCAAGAAAACTTTTGGGATATACTGCTCACAACTATCTACTCATCAATAAGCAATGATAATTGATGAGCGTTCAATTTAAAAAAAGTGTTTAAAACGATTATCATACCTTATGATTTCTTATGAGATTCAATGGTAGAATCATTCCAAGAACGGTCCACATTAATTCTCATAAGATGCTAGACTAGAAAAAGATATAAGATATAGCCTCTTTAAAGGAGAAACGAAGATAGCATATACCAGAGAGTAAACAAGTGACAAGTGAACGCTCTTCGATTCGGTTGATTTTGATTCGCTGTTCGTTGTTGACATCGCACAAGCGCAATGGCATAACGGAAACGGAAATTAGGCAATTGCTGATTCCTGATTGGCTGATGGTACGACGCCAAGAAGCAACATCAACAAAATCAAGAAGCCAAGCCAAGCCAAACTCTGAGCCAGCGTTGTTCAAGCTGGTACTTCGGTACCAGATCTGGAACTTTTCAACTCGCTCTGGCACCCTGGAACTTCCCACGTCAATCTGGTACCAAATTCAATTTACGCCAGATAAGCTTATTTTTTATCTATTACAAATTTGACATTCGCGGTTCGCCCAATAAATCTGCAACTCCAACTGATTTATCATCCTTTTTTCTCTTTAACACAACTGTATTTTCTGTCTCGCACACAGCCACATGGCCTGTAATTGACGTGTCGGACTTACTCTGTGGTTGGGTTGGAGTCGTAGTGTGGTGGAAGGTGGAGTGACGCGTGACGCTGACAAGTGACAGTAGGATGATAATTGACAGACAAAAGACAGATTCTCGATTTTTCCCACGGATTGTGCCGGCGGACGCGCCACGTTGCTTTGCAACTTGCAATTGCAATAATGATGAAATTATGAATTATGGACCGGTGAGTACAAAGTATACGTACTATAAATAAATAACTTTTTATTGCATGATTTATGCTGTCAAATTGCAATGTATAAAAGCACTAACCTTGTTAATAGCGATCTGTTAATAGGTTATGAATGAAGGCGTATTATTTTAAAACTTCCCAATTTTCTAGGTTTATAATATGCTTGTTTTTGCAGTAGTTGCAAACCGATTGTAAACTGACTACGCCTGCGCAATTGTGTATTTTGTATTACTAAACCACAATTGCGCAGGCGCAGTCAGTTTACAATCGGTTTGTAACCACTGCAAAAACAAATCTAAAGGACTCCAAAGCCGTCTGCGCCCAAAAGGTCTGAACCAGAAAGTCTTCCTCGAGGTCTTCCTGCAGGAGCAGGACCAGGACTTTCTAAGTCTACAACAAGGACTATAAAGTCATCTGCACCGAAAAGGTCTAAACCCGAAAATCTTCCTGCAGGACAAGGACCATCTACTTCTTCTGCCTCAGATTTAGATGTAATAATTCCAGTACAACCTCGTTCGACTCACAGTCCTACATCAGCTACAGCTATTATTCTCGATAACGAAGGCGAAGACATTAGTGATAATAATGAAGACTTTGAAGAGCCCGAACCACTGACCAAAAAGAAGAAATGGTACAAGCACAAATTTAATGAATCCTGGAAGAACAAATTTAGCTGGGTCATGGCAACTGCTGAAACTGAAACCTTATGCAAAGTGTGTAATATTAAAGTTGCAGGCAGTATTTCTAATTTAAAACGCCATGACATATCCATTTCGCACCAAAATAATTTCAAAGCAGCAGCATCGACTCCATCAGTTGCACATATGCTAAGCAAACCTGCAGAAAAAACATTAGATATCCACAGCAAAGAAGGCGAGTTAAAAATGGCTATGTTTCTTGCCGAACACAATTTGCCATTCAGTTTAATGGATCATTTACCACAGCTAATTTCATCTGTGTGCCCAGACTCAAAAATTGCTGGAAAGTTGAAGACGAGCATTAAGAGGAAAAAAGGTACTCAACTGGTTGTTAATGTCTTGGGGCCTGCAAATGTGGAAGATTTACTCTGTGATTTGAGAGAAAATTATTTCTCGATTATTGTTGACGAAACAACGGATATTAGTACTACAAAGTGTTTAGCTATAGTTGTAAGGTACTACAAAAATCAGTCAGTTGTAGATAGGTTTTTTGATCTAGTCGAAATTAAATCATCAACTGCATTAGATATATTTAATGCTATAGAAGAGAGAATGACAAAGTCTGGTATTAGTCTTCAAAATATTATAGGATTAGGGGCGGATAACTGTAATGTGATGATGGGGAACATAAATGGAGTAAAAGCTTTGTTTGAAAAGGTTAATCCTCACATTGTCACTTTAGGGTGTGCTTGTCATTCCTTTCATTTGTGTTCCTCACTCGCCTGTGAAAAGCTGCCAAAGAGTGTTGAACAACTAGCTAGGGATATTTACAACTATTTTAGCAATAGTAGTAAAAGGTGTGTGGAATTGAGGGAATGTGAAATATTTGCCAATGAAAAGCCTCACTCAATGTTAAGGCCTAGCCAGACGAGATGGCTATCACTTCAAAGTGTTGTAACTAGGATTTTGGAACATTGGGCTTCCCTAGAATTATTCTTTACTCGAGCTGCTCTAGAAGACAATATTCCGTCTGCAATTTCTATCTTGAACTGCCTTCGAAACCCCATTTACAAAGTATATTTTCTATTTCTATCGTATATTCTAGAAGTTGTCAACCAATTGAATCTAGAATTCCAGTCAGAGGCTCCTAAGGTTGTAACGAAGTGAATTTCTCCGTTACCAATTTCGGTACTCCGCCCCCGCATTTATTAATCTGCCGCGCCGAGTTGTTGATAAACACCGCGTTATCAACGCCGCCGACTCTCCGCTCTGCTAGCTTCAAGAGCCGTGTGGTGATTTCTTCGCCTGGAAGGAATAAAATAACGTCGAAGCCACAGGATTTCCTTTCGCCATCGCTGGACTTCAGGAACCTATCATATTAATTCAATATTTCAGGAATATTTCAGCCGACAGCCCTGAAGAAAGATGTCACCACATCGAGCGCTCCCCCACCGCCGAGGAAGACACCGAGGCCGCGCGAACAGTACCGAATTCCCTCTCCGCCGTGCCATCTCCACTCGACGTCGCGCGAGCACGTAGCCGCCAGGAGTGGGAAATCTATATAAGAGCGCTTCGCATTGTTTATCTTCAGTTTGGCTTGAGTTCTCGCTCAGCTAAGCGCTTGAGATAGAGTTAGGGTAGTAGTAGCTTGAGTTCTCGCTCAGCAATTATTGTAATACCGAGGTCCGGGTTGATTTGTTTGTATTAGGTGCTTGAATAAATATTTAATTTGGTGCTCTGTCTCTCTCTTTCCGATAGTTTGATTGCCGCGTCATTCTTGTTGTAGTTTGGAGTTCCTACCGATTTTATCTGAGCGTCCGAAGGGGTTCCCATCGACAATCGCATAAACTCGGGAGGGAAGGTTTGCTGACCGCCTCCGTTAACGTGTAGTTGGGATTTCCTACTGATTTTATCTGAGCGTGCGAAGGGGTTCCCATCCACAATCGCATAAAATCGGGAGGAAAGGTTTGCTGTCCGCCTCCGTTGTCGTAAAGGGGATTCTACCGATTTTGTCTGAGCGTCCGAAGGGGTTCCCATCGACAATCGCACAAAATCGGGAAGAAAGGTTTGCGATTCCCCTCCGATAACTCGTGGCCCGGCGTTTTGTTCGAACGTGTGAAGGGGATTCCCTCGATAGGCGAACAGAAACCGGAGCCGACAGTCCCGCTGTCTGCCATCTTGACCGTGAGCGCGAGGGGTAACCTCTCAGCTTCCGAGCAGGGTAGTACGGCAAGCGTCCCGCCGTCTTTTGTCATTTTTCATCCGAGCGAGAGGGAGCGAGCTCACCGAAACCGTTATCGAGAGCCGTTTCTGTACCGTCTAACTTTCGTCATAACTAGTATCGCTGTCTGAGCCGTCGGACTAATCAACCCCCCCCCCTTGCCGTCTCGTCACCGCCGTTCGAACACCTGGCTTATTTCTCGACTGTCTAAAAGCAGCCCGCGAGCAACTGGAGTAAACCAGCCTAAAAATCTGGCGCCCGAGCAACCGTCGACACACCGAGCGAAGCGCGTCACAAGGTTCACGTTCTTTTGAGTAGAATAAAAAGTTTGTACAGGTTAATATTAAAGTCATTTTTGCTTAAGGATGTTTTGACCTCAGATGATTTAAATAAGATTAGTGTTAACAATCCTCGCAATTATTTGCCTTTAGATCAAATTTATTGTGGGGCAAAGGTAGATTTGATGTTGAAAAATACTGACATTGATCCGAGAGAAGTCAACAGTTTTAGAATTAGAGTGCTAGATTTCTATATAGAGCTTAGCAACCAAATAAAAAAGCGCTTTGACTTAAATGATAGCGTGTTAAAATTTGCTAGTCAATTTGATCCAAAAATAGTGATAGAGGGTGCCATTAATAGCATTAGTGAAGCAGAGGATTTATTCCCATACCTAGATTTAGACGTAGCTAAGTTAGACTTTGAATACAGACTGTTATCTGAGACTGAGGAATTGAAAAAACTCGTTAACTGTGATGTTGTTACTTTTTGGTCAAATGTAGATTCCCTAAGAAACTCTCTTAATGGGCCATTATTTGGTAATGTGATGAAAGTTGCCAGAATAATTTTATCACTTCCACACTCTTCAGCGGCAGCAGAAAGAATATTCTCTCAACTGTCACTTATTAAAAACCCAACTCGCAATAAACTACTCATAAAAACATCTTCAAACTTATTACATTGTAAGGATATGCTCAGGGTACAAAATAAAAAATGTTTTGAGTTGACACCGTCCGCAAAAATGTTGAGACACAACAGATTATAAGAGATTATAGAAGAGGAGATTACAGAAGATATTACATTCATTAATAATGTATAAAAAGTTACATATTCAATATATTGTTTATTTTTTGTGTTTTGAATAAAAGTTGGATTCATCTTGTCCGATTTATTTATGAACATCGATTCGAAAAAAGTGGCTTTACCGATCAAATATATTTCCGTGAATCTGGTACCGAAAATTCAAATCTGGTACCCAACGTGTTGCCAATCTGATACCGACAAACACACTGCTAGGAACAACGCTGCTCTGAGCCAAACCAGCCAAACGAGAACGTGGTTGTCGATGAGTGTGTTGTGTCTCGTGTAATTTGTCGTTTAATAGCACTTCAATACTGTTACTTGATTTCCGGGGATATTGCAGTTTTGTTTCTTGTGATACTGAATATTTGTAATGTATTTGTACGTGAGGTATTATGATAATACGTGTCAAATTATACATGAAACAAGCATTAACAAATTCGATCGGTCCAACATTAAATATGGCGTCAAATATCAGATGCAGTGGGAAAAAGACGGAGAATACTACAGTGGGGAAATCTTAAAAGCTGCAGGTAAGTGAAATTGACTTTAAACATACTCGAGAACATTCTTAATTATGTAAATGTACATTTATGCAACAGACTAATAATTCCTGGTTTCCAATTAAAAGAGATAACGATTTTTAGGCCAAATTTGACAAAGCCCGATATGCAAAAGTATATCATTGTCAAAAATGACGTCACAAAATAGAGAGAAAAAGAAAAGACCTATTGGAAACCTTAATAATTAATGTAATGCATAAAATTTATACCACATATTTTTTTGTAGGTATTTTAATATTGTTAATTTATTAAAATGTAATGAATTTTGTTGTAGAAACCAGAGAGGAACTGGAAAGTATGTTGTCCACGAAACGTGTGTCGAAGCCGACAAAAAAAACCTGTTACTGAGACAGAGGATGACTTCGATCAATTGGAAGACGAAGATGCCTTGAAAAAGAAAAAGAAAGCGAGCAAAATAGAAAAGGATCTGAAAAAGGAAACAACTGTGCACCAAATACTCCTGCTAAGCCAGCATTAGATGGCATTAAATTGAGAGCTGTTTATGGTGATTATTCAGTTAAAGCAATTATTTTGCAATAAGTATGCTGATTGCAGATATATATGAACACTATTTGAAGTGCAAGAAAATGCCAGAAGCCAAGATCCAACAAGAATTAAGCCTGGTCAAGACATACATCTGTTACAAGATACGAGATGATAACAATGATAAACAAAAAAAAAGAAGATTGGAAATCTCAGTGAAGTACATAGTGACTCATCAAGATCTGATGATGAGTAACTATGTACTTATGTACTTCTATGTACTATCTTATGTCAATTTCTTAAATAGAAAATATAACCATAAGTTCTCACAAAATACCATTAGATGTCATTTAATCTCGCAGGGTTCCTAATATGCATTTGCATTTTAAAATACCATAGAATGTTTATTGATGATCATAAAAGATCATTCGAAATATGATCATTCGTTCTCATAAAATACCATTGAGTATCACTAAATGTCATGGGCCATAATCTACATTAAATCTCATTAAAAAACCATTCGATTTTTAATGAGATTTAATGTGTGATTTTTTACAGGGCTTCATCAAAATTTATTGTAAGCTTCTGCTTCTATCTCTCACTTATCCTGAATTGTTTGAAAGAATGCAAAGCAGTTTTTTCCAAATCACTCATTTGTTTCAAATGGGTCAAGGGTAGCTCATGTTCTGTGTTTAAGTGAAACGAACTGTTCTACTGCTCAGCAACCGAGATC
This sequence comes from Pycnomerus fuliginosus, assembly GCA_963924575.1. NCBI lineage: Eukaryota > Metazoa > Arthropoda > Insecta > Coleoptera > Zopheridae > Pycnomerus > Pycnomerus fuliginosus. The sequence continues at coordinate 2,373,507 of OZ004623.1, read as the reverse complement.
ACCCTTGTAAACATCCAACACTATAAACTTGCAGATTTTTTTTTACACTGCGATGCAAGTTCACACGGTTATGGGTAGTGTTGTACAAATTTCATGAAACTTATTTTTTTGAAATATTTCATGAAATGTTTCACGAAATATTTCATTAAAAATGAAAGATATTCTAACTTTGGTCCAGTATAAATATTTATATATATTTTAGTTACAAATTTAAGTAGGTATGTACCAACCCACAAGTCTCAACACTACTTTTTAATTATATAAGAAATTCGTCAAAATTTAGAACAATGTTAGGCATTTTAAGAAAAGAAATTAAAAAAAACTGCAATTTCAAAATTTTTAGGTATGTGCTCATTTGCGAAGCAAAGTATTATTTCTTCTGGAAAATTTTCCAATTTTTGAAGTTATACGAACCTCGGTGGTGGGTGGAATGTCATTCACATGTCATGTCGACGAATTTTGCGCGCGTTTTTTAAAATAAGTTTCATGAAATATTTCAAGGGGTGTGAAATACTTCAATTAAATGAAATTTATTTGAAATATTTCAGCTTTACAACACTAGTTATGGGTCCGTGCTTTTACAGAAGCTGGCGGATGGAAAATTTCATCGAGTAGGTAGCTTATTTCAGTAGAAGGACCACTCCAGCAGAAAAGAAGTATCATAGCTTTGCACTAGAAGCATTAGTTATCGTGTATTCTTTGGAAAGGTGCCATATTTACTTACACGGTATAAAGCTTAAACTTCTCACCGATTGCAATAGTTTTAAATTAACGTTGGAAAAAAAAGGAAAATAAATCCACGAATTATGCTTTGTTCTTTGGCACTCAGAAACTATGAGTACGAACTTGAGCACAGATCAAGTGATCGAATGAAACGCGCCGATGCATTAAGTCGTGAATTTAGTGTCCTAATAATTACCGAAAACAGTTTTGAAAGAAAAGCTATCTTGCAAGATTTAGACCAAGACATCGTGAAGATTAAGAAAACGTTGGAATTGCAGGAACAAGAATTTTGAGTTGAGCACTGAGTTAGTGTACAGGAAAAGAAACGGTCAATTGTTGTTTTATGTACCTAAGTCTATGGAAGCTAACGTTATCCGTGCTTCATCAAGGTATAAATAAAACCGTTGAATACGTTTTGAGAGATTATTGGTTTACAGAAATGAAGCATAAGGTGCAAAAGGAAATACAGTAGCAAATACAGGGCAAATGCCGTTGAAAAAATTTAAATGCAATTGCATCTTTGCCATATCGACGAAAATTGTCTATAGGAAAAATCGTGGATGTTGTGGATATTCGATGAATATTCATTGGATGAAGTGCTCATCCATATAAAAAACGCTATTAAGCAAGCGTCGGATGAAAAGTACTTTAACGTATTGTTGAAGTATTGTTATAACTATCACATAGTTTGCCGTGAAGTTTTAGTCACAGATTAAAAACTTGAAAATGTATAAATATACATTATACAACCTATGTATGTCCTGGATATTCGGGATAAGGAATGGATCATGCATGGATATTAATGGTATATCCGGTGCTATGTGGGGTTGTAGTAGATTCAGTTGTTAATAGTTTATATTTTTATTTACGCACCCCTAAACCCCTTGGCGTTGGGTGCATCACCAATTATTCATTACACATTATTTTCATTTCTTTGCGTTTATTTTACCGGCTTCCCCAATTCCAATAATTATATCATCCCGACACCACAAACGTACTATGTATTGTTAGTTTATTTAAAAAATCCTTGCAAATAAATTAATGAATTTTCCCACAAAAAATCGTGAGGCCCAAAAAAACGGCAAGCACACGTTACCATCCAATCTGATAATTTAAAATCTTGGAAGAATTGAGAGGAAATACATTACAAGCTTTTGTGTCATATTTTTTACAAATAAATTATTGAGAAACCTAAATGGGGTTTGTTAATAGTTTTCCGATAATCTCGACAGGTGAGTAATTCGGGAGCAATAATTAATAACGGTCGAGAGGTTAAAATCGTTTTGGTAAAAGGAAAGACTCAATGAGCTCTCATTACCATTTATATTGTTGGATTTTTATAAGTGGAATTAATGATAGGAAGAAAAATCCCGACCGTTTTCATTCCAAAAGAATCTCGGGTATGAAAGGGTGTTATTTTTAAAACTTCCCACTTTGAATATCTTTGGATGTAATAAAGATATTGAATTGAAATAAAAACTGGTCACTACTAATTTTAGATTATGCACATTTTGACTCGCTAACGGTTGGCGTACACAGATTTTCGATATTTCAAATGACATGGACAGAAATGAACTTTGAAGCATCGTTAGGACACCCTTTATGTGGCTTAATTTACTCAATTTGGTAAAATACATTTTTGGATCCTGCAATTTAAAAAAAATGGGAAGATTAGAGTATTGCAATCAAAGGAAATAATTTTTGAAGCAATAATACCCTGAAAGTGCGATATTAGCAGTATTCGTGGCGAGAACAAATTTAAACGAAATATCCATCCCGTTTCATATTCGTCATTTTGTAAGGGGTGTTTTTCTAATCAGAATCACCTTGAAGTTCAAAATAAGCTCCTGTTTTATCATGATTTGACTTTTAAACGTTTAGTACGGTAAATCAGAATACTCCATTGAAACATTTTTGCAAATTTTGAACAGGTATTAAATCGTACTGATAATTACTTAATTCCTGTTTCGGGAATTCTGGGGGCGGATAAATAATCACCAACAAGCAACCAAAGTGAGAAATTAAATAATTATTAGTCTTCTACAGGCCAAAACTTTTTTTTTATCAGTTATCATCAATTCCTAGTCAAATCGGAAAAAATGTTGGCCCACCAAAGGAATATTAAATTACTTCCCTCGTCAGTTAACAATTTATAGGGATTTTCACAAAAATCAGATTGATCAATATTTCAATAATCACCATGAACCCCTAAATAATGCTTTGATCACGTTATCAATTTTTAACCCCCCGGTTTTCTTTCTTCCTCAAGGAAGTCCTCCTTGCATTGTTCATCATGAATTTTCGCCGTCAAGCACTCTTTTCCGGTATGAACAAATACCATTTCTTCTATTTGAATTGTTATTCCTAGGCGATCCGTTAAAAACCGTGCGACTTATCTCATCAGACATTTATCAAAGTAATTTCGCAAAAGTCGTTATAATTTTTATGTTCGTATTTCACACGAGTCTCAGCTTCATCCAATTCTACTACATCCTCTTCATTTTAAACGCAAAGGAATTTATAAACTACAGCCCGATGTTCTTCGGCCCACTTTACGTAAGAAATTAATGGTGAAAAACCTATTTAGGGTGGTTTTAGGCAATGATGGCTTGTTATGTTCTCATAAGAAACCCCAAGTTGCTGGATGAATTTGTAGATATGGGAACGCTTTGGAGCTTCGACACTTGCGGAGAAAAATTAGAGAAACAGTTGGAGTTTCAGGTTAAGGTTGTTTCGTGGTATTCAGTGGTGTGTATAATAACCGCAGCAATTGGTGGTGTTGTCTTTATAATCCCTGTGAAGGGTGAGGAGAACATGTTTATGGTTTATAGGATATTTCATGATCTAGCACCGAATTACCAAATGTTTTGGGATCGGTTGTACAGGGTGTCGATGGTTCCTTTCGTTGGCTTGTACACAGCGCATGCCCTACAGCTGATGTACGCTTGTAACTTGGGGATTCTACAATGGCGCATGGTGCTGGAAGCTTGTAGATGTCTCACGCAAGATTTCGAAAACGTAGAAGATAAAATGTTGATTTTTGACGACAATTATCAGAAAGAAATCGATTTCAGGCTGCGATTCTGTGTTAAAACTCACGTGGATCTTCTGAGGTTGTCTTTCTAATTTGTGATTTATTATTCTTGTTTTTGTAGATGGATGAATGGAGCTTTGGATCTAATGAAAAACTTGATTGTACCGTATGCAATTATTGGTTTTCTGGTAGGGCTTTCAATAGTGCTTTTTATCTTCGGGGTACGCAGATTTTCGTCGTGGATGTAATTGACAGTAATTTGTAGTTTCACGGTGGTATTAAAACAGTGATTTTGCGTGTCTCTATAGTCTCAATTTGTTTCCTTCTCCTGTTCTTGGCAATGATACTTTCTGGACAAACCATTGAAGATCTTGTAAGTATCTAGCAAGTAGATAATTTCTCACGGATTTTTTTAGGGTGAGATGAGTCACCTAACTCACTTTGAAGCAAGGTGGTACACGTGGAATGTAAAGAGTCAGAAAATGTTTCTGATGTATATCACGAATCACGCACAACCGCTTCAAATCAAATTCTCGAATACCTTTACGATAAATTATGAATTGGGAATTGCAGTAGGTAGTTTTACGTTGGATTTTAGTCACTTTGCTTTTGTAGGGTCTCAAACTCATCTATTCTATGGCATCTGTGTTTTCCAGCCTGAAGGAAATAACAAATAATTAAATGTACTATACTTAAAGGCACAGTAAACTCAAAAACCCATGTATTTTTTATTGCATAAAAGAACAGAAGATTACCGGAAACGAGCGCTAACATGCCCGCAAAAAGAAAATTATTTTATTTTCAACTCCGCCGCAAGGATCCGTCATGACGTCATATGTGATAAGCCGCGTGTGCTTGCACTTGGAAAGCATTGGCGCTGCATTAAAGCATTTCCTAATTTCAAGCGACAACCCCTCACTTGCAATACATCTACAATAAAATTTTAAATTACATTTGGACCTCTTGTGATGCATCATTTTAAAGAGTATGAAATCCCCTGTAAACCAATGCAACAATTTTTGAAGTCCATCTACTCGTTCAAAAGTTACAGAAGAAACAATAATTATTTCTACGGCGCGAAATTCCCTGCAGGCTGGCAAGCACGAGCGGGCAGCTGTATCACAAATGACGTCACGCGCCTCACTCAAACCGATTCTAGCAACGAATCTTTGGTGCAATTTTATTTACGGCAACATTTACAAAATGCTATAAACTATCAATTAGACTAATTTTAGAAAAAATTATATTTTTAAGTTTACTTTTCCTTTAACGTCCTCACTGTACAGGGTGATTCACGAAGAGCGTACATATTTTTACAGTCTTCGATCATTCGACTACCATCCAGCGTTCTCCTCATCAAGTTTTGAATCAATGATAACCATTTGTTCCATGGGGACGAAGAAGAGTAGAAACACGAAGAAGAGTTGAAAAAACGTAAAAAGAAAAGTGGAACAACAAATTTATCACCACCTCCATTGCCAGTGGACAATCTAACTGTACTAACTAACTGTACGATTTTTTCGTTCATTTTTAGCCAGTTCCTTTTAATTTGCATTTGCTTCCAGTGGGGGGCAAACCGTTAACCGTATTTCGTACACCAGACATCTTCTGAAATCCCCAGACATCCCTCTGAAATCCCCGGACTTCCCCCTAAATTGTACACCTGACATCCCCAGCGGTTTGCCCCCCAGCTTTCAGCTCGTGAAGAGGACATACATAGTGACCCAGGAATTGAAAGTGATGCTAAAATTATAGTTACGGAGGATATCTTGCTGCACAGAGTTGACTGCAATTTGGGTAGTGACGGCAATCCTAGTGCAATATTAAAACCTGTAAACAAGGCAATAATCGACAATCCAACTTCAACATTAAAAGCTGCAAACATTGTGAACGTCGACAGTCTCAGTCCAATATTAAAACCTGTGAACGTGATAATCGAAAGTAATGTATACCTATACCGTTCCATGTGTTGACTAGTAAATTATCTCTTTGAAATTTTAGAGAATTTGGATGCACCATTTATGATATTCAATGAAAATCCCATTGAAGTCACTGGAACACTTACTCAAAATGCGGCACATACCCAGTTTTGTAATAGGAGGGACCCTGAATATAATGGTATAGAATCACATTGTTATTTTTTAACCTCCCCACTCCACTTCACCATTTAAAAAAAAGGGAGGTTACTGCAATCACTAAAATTTTCGAATTCGAGATAAGACCGGATCTATACGTTTTGAGGTCTCACGAACCCAAAAAAGTGGTTTTTAAAATGTGTCTGTGTGTATGTACGTTCGTACGTTCGTTCGTAAACACGCCACAGCCCAAAGTACTCGACCGATTTGGCTGAAATTTGGTACGTGTGCATGTGATAACCCAACTTAGATCTGAAAAGCTTTTGGAGCCAATCGTGCAACTAGAAATGCCATTTTGGCACATCAACTTTTAAACTTTAAATGCAAACCCCCATTTTTCACGTCACGATAGGAAAGGCCTTCAAATTCTGCTTCTAAAAATGCATTAATTCTTAGTGCCCTTTTGACCAAAAATAAAAAAAAAATTGATTTTTGTCGGACTTTAAAATCGTGCTACAGCCCAAGCCCCTGAACCGATTTGGCTGAAATTTTGCACATGGGGATTGCATTACACGTCGAAGAGCTGAACAAATTTTGGATTCAATCGGCCTACGGAAAGTGCCGTTTTGGCACACCAATTTCCAACTTTAAAATTATTCACTCATTTGACCATCCAAAACAAGTTTTTGCAAGATTTATTGTCACCATCAGAAAGGTCTTCAAATTCTGGTTTTAAATAAGACAAAATTCGTTCGCATTTAGTGCTCTTTGGGTCAAAAAATCGAAATTTTTTAATAACACTAAAAATACATTATAGCCCAAATTAGTGAATCGATTTGGCTGAAATTTTGCACATGAGGATTGTATTACACGTCGAAGAGGTGGACAAATTTTGGATTCAATCGGCCCACGGAAAGTGCCATTTAGGCATATCAACTTTAAAATCTTAAACACAAGTCACGGAAATCAAAGACCTACGCGTTGGGGAGGTTCCAGCCGCTTCTCTGCTGCATTTTTTGTACTACATACTATAATTATTATATCCATCAGATATTTAGAATGATCAGTTGCGAATGGTACTAATTGATTTAAAACAAGAAATGAGGGTAGTGTCCTCCCGGTTAACTGCAATCGAAAAGAAACTGGATGTACAAATTCCCATTATCAGAGACGAAAATTATGAGTTAATTGCCGAATTGCCTTTAAAATCAGTGCAAAAATTAACTGACTTTGACAGTAAGTTAGCCCAATCCAAGGAAGTGAGAGAACAATTGATAAGCTACAAACATTATTATTGTTAATTAAACATCAAAACGTGATTTCTAGTTTCAAAAACTAAGGGCCATTTTTACCATGTCTGAGTTATGAAAACTCGGAGTTAATTGTCACGACAATGACGTTCTCTTTGGTTGTGGTATAGCAACAAACCCCGAGTTTCCATAACTCGGACATGGTTTTTAACGACGTAAGGGAATTATCTGGTGAAACTATGAAACACAACATAGTAATATTCACGGACCTACTTGGCCAGTTTTGCACTCTAAATGGGCAGAAGAACAATCACAAATTGGAAGACTTAGTGGTCATGAGGATCATGAAATGTTGGTACTTTTGACTTTCAGTAGGGCACACAATAAAACCAAGCTTTGTAGGTGCTGTTAAGGAAAATTTCCCAAATACAGATGATTATAGATTACAGTATAAGATCTATCCTGTATGATTATGAATATGAAAATTGCGTAATGGGTTGGTTTCAACACGGTATAAACGGTCGCAGTAATTTTTCACCCAGTGAATCCTTTTGCATGTACTTTTTCTTGCTTTCACTTTATTAAACAGTTTTGTATTATATTTATTATGCTCTAATTATTGCCTATTTTATGATCTTTCTGGTTCGCATTGATTAAATAATATTTTATTGAGTAAAAATAAGCACCATGTAAAAATTTCATGAAACTTATTTTTTTGAAATATTTCATGATAAGTTCCACGAAATATTTCATTAAATATGAAAGATATTCTAACTTTGGTCCAGTTTAAAAATTTATAAGAATTAATATTTTTTAGTCACTTTATAGTCCAGTCATCTTAGATCTAAAAAAGACGAATAGAAGAAATAATTTATATATTTTTGAAATTTTGGCCACGGACTCCTGTTGGCACATGAAATGAAGGGCCGAAAAGTTCCCACCCCCCAAGCGTGTGCTTCATCCCTTATTTGACGAAAACCACCCCTAAACTTGATATGACTTTAGTTTTTAGCATTTTTCGGAGAGACTATCCATCTGGCAAAAAATTTATTCTAATCAAAAACATTCCTTATGAAATTCTGCATTAAAAAAGTCCTTTTGATTATTTTGCTTATCCCCACCTAATTCTCGCAAACGACGTCCGAAGTTGAGGGTACCGCTAGATTGATTTTCGGTGCGAGCGAAAAACAACCCTCAACTTCGGACGTCGTTTCCAAGAATTAGGTGAGGATAAGCAAAATGGTGAAAGGACTTTTTAATGCAGAATTTCACGAGGAATATTCCCGTTTAGAGTAATTTTTTGTCCGTTTGATAGTTTAGCCGAAAAATGCCAAAAACTAGTGCCATGTGACGTTTAGGGGTGGTTTTCGCCACGTCTGGGAGTAGGTTTTCGCCAAAAGAGGGATGTTAAGTTTGCAGTCCTTCATTTCAGGGCCCATCAGCAGTCCGTAGTCAAAATCTCATAAATATATAAATAAGTTCTACTCAAAAATCTATTTTGAGTGTTCTACAAATTCGGACGTCGTTTGCGAGAATTAGGTGGGGATAAGCAAAATAATCAAAAGGACTTTTTAATACAGAATTTTATAAGGAATGTTTTTGATTAGAATAAATTTTTTGTCAGATGGATAGTTTCGCCGAAAAATGCTAAAAACTAGCGCCATGTCACGTTTGGGGGGTGGTTTTCGCCAAATAAGGGATGAAGCGCACACTTGGGGGGTGGGAACTTTTCGGCATTTCAGTTCAGGTGCCGTAGCCAAAATTTCAAAAATATATAAATTATTTCTTCTAAAAAAAACCTAACTTGACTGGACTATTAAGTAGGTATACTCAATTTTCTCTATGTCCATTTTTTGAGTTTGGGGGCTGAAAGGGGTGAGTTTTGGGGTTGAATTTTTTTTCGGTTGTCCCGATTTTTTTGCGAGTAACTGTACAACCCACAAGTTTCAACACTTCTTTTTAATTATAAGAAATTCGTCAAAATTTAGAACAAAGTTGCAGATCTCCAAATCTTTAGGTATGTGCTCATCTGGGAAGCATTACATTTTCTGGAAAATTTCCCCACTTTAGAAGTTATACGAACCTCAGTGGTGGGTGGAATGTCATTCACATGCCATGTCGACTCATTTTGCGCGCGTTTTTTAAAATAAGTTTCATGAAATATTTCAAGGGGTGTGAAATATTTCAATGAAATGAAAATTTACAACACTAACCATACGTGTGTTGTTTTATTCACCCGATGCTTCATCGAATCAATCCAAACTGTTGTTAAATTAATCAATGTCTCTAGCGATGTTTAATCTGAATTGTTGTTATATTCATCGACACTCGTATTTCGTTCTGCGGTGCGTTTCCCTGACGGGTCCGCTGCATTCAGACCTTATGGTCCATTATGCCCGCACTGTGATAGTTACCCATTTCCTACAGGAACCCCGGTTCTGCAAAGACCCAGTACTTCTGCTGTAGAAACTGAATAGTGTTAATCGGGTGCTAGAAAAGCCACCCCGCTTTGCTATACCACGGCGGGTACTTCTGCTCTTTAGGGAGTTTGTTGAAGCTTCGTCCCGCGAACCCACTATAACCGGCAGGTCTTTTTCAGCCCTGCCGGATACAACTGGTTTCTTGGTGTCGAAGGCAGCTTAAAGTGTACCCTTAAAGGGTTCAGTTGAGGTATCAATTTATGTCCCTCTATGTTACAAACTGCAGACATCTTCCCCCAGTGTGGCCGACGGTTCTTGGTGGACAGCCCCATCAGCCACAACTGGTTGTTGGTGCCACAGTCCCTGAGGGTGTGCCAGTGTCACGGTACCTGTGCAGCTGTGGTATCTTTTTCAGTCCCATCAGTCACAACTAGTCCCTAGCGTCCTGCGCAGCACTATTATAACTACCCTTCCGTACAGACTGCAGACATCTTCCCCCCGTGTGGCCGATGGTTCCTGGTGGACAGCCCCATCAGCCACAACTGGTTGTTGGTGCCACAGTCCCTGAGGGTCTGCCAGTGTCACGGTATCTGTGCAACTGCGGTGTCTTTTTCAGTCCCATCAGTCACAATTAGTCCCTAGCCACAAAAGTCTGATAGGTCCAGTTGTCAACCTGTCCCTATCGCAACCGCGAGGTATTTTTTATTTTTTTTTTTTTCCCTCCGTACAGACAACAGAAGTATCAGTCTTCCAGTCCCTCTGTTCAGACTGCTAGGTCCCGAAGTCTCAGAGCAGCTATGGGTGTCCTTCGACCCCATTTGCCGCATTGAGGCCTCCAGTATCCTCTTAAATCTGGTCTGAAATTCCCAGTTAACCCCGGGAATTCGGTCCGCTCTCATTCCTTGAGGGTCTGCCAGTGTCACGGTACCTGTGCAACTGCGGTGTCTTTTTCAGTCCCATCAGTCACAATTAGTCCCTAGTCACAAAAATCTGATAGGTCCAGTTATCAGCCTATCCCTATCGCAACCGTGAGGTAATTTTTTATTTTTTTTTTGTCCCTCCGTACAGACAACAGAAGTATCAGTCTTCCAGTCCCTCTGTTCAGGCTGCTAGGTCCCTAAGTCTCAGAGCAGCTATGGGTGTCTTCCGACCCCATTTGCTGCATTGAGGCCTCCGGTACCCTCCTAAATCTGGTCTGAAATTCCCAGTTAACCCCGGGAGTTCGGTCCGCCCTCATGGAGCCCGGCGCATGAGGGTAAGGCTATTACTCTGAGAGGGCGCCCGGTGTCTCAGAGGGGTTGGTTCGCGGTAGCGGCTTTGGTACAGACACGTGAGGGTTTTAAGCCCCAGGTCTGCACGTATGGCCGTAACTAACCAGCGGACTGGCCATTCCCCTATCCACCACCCGGGGACGCGCCCGATGGGCACCCAACCGCACGGGTCCTCTGCCTCACCGCAACCGCATCGGTTCTGTTGTTTTCCGCAACGGTCATCGTTTTCATCTCCCTGTTACGTCACGATTAAACATTAATGAATCTCCGCTGGATAAAACAACACACGTCATGACTAAAAGATCGACTTTTTACTACAAGAATTTATTATCCCTGACGAATTCTTGATGTTTTTAATTCCACGCGTTCGAATGAAAGCCTAGAATCCTTACAGCCTAAGGATATTTTTACAGACTTAGCTATGGTCTGTCCGGGATCCACACGACCAAGATTCACCCAATTTCCATGGCGACTCATTGTTGACAACACTGATTCGCCATGGAAATACGGTGAATCTTGGTCGTGTGGATCCCGGACAGAGTATAGTTTTTTCTAATTAGCATGATAAATAATTTCTGTACTTTCATTAATCACAAATCTGCTTTGTTTTTTGCACAGTTATCTGAGGAGCCTTACCTAATCTCAGCAGTTTGATTGGTAAAAATTCACACGAACCGATCGAAATGCTGACACCAAAGGAGGCTCCTCAGATAATCGTTCAAAAGAAAAAGCGTAGATTGCAACCTGTTAATTAGCAACATCGTACTACATTGCAGAGTAATGTTAATTTAACGTTAATTGGCAACATTTATACTACGTTGCACGTCTACATAGTGTTAACGTTATGGATGTAATGTTAAATGATGTTGTGTTACAGTGTTATGTACCTACACGTTGCGTTGGGACGTCAATAATCCCTGGACATACGACGTTGCACAGATATTGCTGCAATGGGATTGCAACTAAATTATCAACATTGCATATCACAAAGTAACTTTGTTTAAACGTTGTGACTACTATTTTTTTCTTAATGGGTACTAATTGTAAAAAATATACTACATATTTGCATGTTGGTTTCATTTTTAGAGATAGCCGAAAACGATAGTATACTCGGAGATGAAGACAATAGTAGACACGGAGACGAATTCCATGACGATGACGGTACTGTGACACTGACAGCTAATGAAATTAATGAGCATCAAAATCAATTGGACCGTCACAGTAGACAGAATGATAATGGTGAAAGAGATGTCAATCCCGTAGTTGTAAACATGCTAAGTGCATATGCCTTTAACATTGAAAGCATATTCTGTATGTTCTTTTTGTTTTAGAAAATAATGGCAAAGCTTCTTCAGAAGGTAACTCGAGACGTCCATTGAATTTAAATTAATTGAGTCTGAAGTCTCAAATGTTGATGTCTTACAGAAACTGGAGGAAATGAACAGTAAATTAAAACTATATTACTGCGATTAAGTCAGCTAGAGACTACCAATAAAGAATTTGCCACATCTGCTGCCGACAATCTAATAAGAGAGTTTCTGCCACTTAAGACGGTGGATGACCCTCTTAACCCTTTCACTACCAAAGACCAAAGGGTAGGATGTGTCCCAGCAGTTTTCAAAAAATTCCGGAGGGGAACCGTTCATGTATATTTGCCTTGCATCTTGTCCCTCTGGTACTGGCGATCTATTACTCAATTTTCGCGCATATTTTTCAAATATTTTAGCATCGCAGGGTACAGAATCAGTGCATGCAGAAGCTACTGCAGGTGGTCTCCAGCAAAATTGGGTTATTGCATGTGATTTTGTGGCATTATTATTGTGCAAACCATGTCTAGGTAAGTTTTAGGTAATGATGTTGTATTTGCATTCGGAGATTCGCACAAAAACGTCCGGCAACAAAATTTTTTGTTAAGTAGGACATATGTGTCCCAGCGGCATTTAAAAACGCCGTTTTTGTCCCACTATCCCCACTCTACGGACTTGATGGGGATGCCACCCCGTCAAATACGAAAACATTATCTTTTAGTACCCTGTACCGAAACCATCGAATATACGTTTTTAATTTACTTTGAGTTTAATTATATTTAACATGATCCTTCGAGTTTTTAATAATAATAATCCGTAACAGTCTCGAACATTGGTCCTTCGAGCCGGATATTTATTAGTGAATCAGTGCAGTGATACGGGTTTAGCGAGAAAAAATAGAACAATTCAAAGTAAACTTGTGTTGTCCATCCGGCAACACGGGAGACGTGGACGGTCCAAGGGCAACGTGGTAGACTCGGGGAGAGGATTCATTCGAACTTCGAGCGTGCAGCCTTCAAGAGCACCCCGCAGCCTTCTAGAGAAAATACTGTTGTTTTGGTGTTACTTGTTACTTATAATTGTTGCCGTTCCTGAATAGTGAATACAGTTCAATATCTCTATCATTTGACCTAATTAGTCTACATCAGAAGTGGTCGTGAATCATGCCTTCCGACAAAAAGAAGAAACGAAAACGGCGTTCTTCGCCTTCGCCTAGTAGCAGTTCTTCGTCGTCTTCACCGGACCGAAGAACGAATCAAGGGGTGAGTACAACTACCCTTCTTTCGGTCATCCCGGAATTTGATCCGCTGCACAAGGACATCTCGCACTGGCTCAAAATTGTGGATGACAATGCCTCGCTTTATCATTGGAATGACGCGTCAACGCAATTTCAAGCTCTCAATAAGCTCGCCGGTGCCGCCCTTATCTGGTATCAGGGTATTGTACAGAATGACCCCAAATGGAATTTTTATTCCTGGAAGCATTGGAAATCCCTACTTTGCAAAGTGTTTCGCAGCACTCGGGATACTTACGGCTCATTTATGGATGTTGCCACCCATAAACCATTCGTGGGACAATCGTTATACGACTTTCATTTCCTGCATTTAGCAAAAATTGACAAGTTACATGTTAACTTCACAGATGCTGACAAGGTTTCTTTAATATTGGGAGCTATAAACGATGATAATTTAGTTACGGCTGCTGAGGCGGCTGCGATTAGAAATCCTTACGAGTTAGCGCCATTTCTTAAAAATAAACAAGCCCAGAACAGCTATTGCGCACCGGTAAATAAAAAAATCTTTCCTCCTGATCGTTATACTAATGATAAAAAGAATATTTCGGCGAATTATTCTAAACAATTCTCGGCGCCCAGTTCTAGTGGCCTTGCGCCAGTTAATAATCTGAGCAAATTTATTTGCCAAAGTTGCGGCAAATCAGGCCATAAGCGGATGGATTGCAAATTTCGAAACAAAATCTGTAATTTCTGCCACATTGCTGGCCACATTGAAGCGGTTTGCAAAAAAAAAGAAAAGACCAAAAAAGGGCCTGAAAAAGAAGAAATAAAAGTGGAAAAATCCAAAAGGGTGGATTTAATTTCGGAACAAAAAAATAGTAATGCTAATACTAATTCTCTAAAAAAAGTTAAGATCTTCAATCAGGAAATTAGTGCTTTTATTGATTTAGGTAGTGATTGCTCCCTTATGCAAAAGGAAATTGCCGAAACCTTACATCTCGAAATTTGTAAGCTCCAAAATCCTATTAATTTGTCCGGGTTTCTAGGGTTCGGTGTCTCTGTGGAGGAATTTGTTAAAGCTATCATACAAATTGATGATGTAAAATTGGAGATAGAAATTTATCTATTACCTGCTGACATCTTCGATTTGACTCTTCTGATAGGTAGAAATTTCACGGAGGATCCCATGATTTGCTATTCTAGAGTCAACTCTGAATTACAATTTCAATATAAGGATAAATACTTTTCCAATCTTAACCATGGAGATCTATCCGACAGTGATACCCATTGTTTGCACTTACTTCTATTTGAATTTAAGGATTGCTTTAACAGTTCTTTGAAAACAATTGGCAAATCTCATTCTGTAATGTTAAAAATCGAAACGACTTCTGACAAGCCTATAGCTCGTCGACCCTATCGTGTGCCTGAATTTCATAAAGAGACATTGAGGAATCTTTGCCACGAGTTAGTCGAAGCTGGTATTATTCGAAATAGTAGTTCACCATATGCAAGCGCATGCATGTTGGTGGACAAGAAAGACAAAAAGAAACGTATGGTTATTGACTATCGCCCTCTAAATGCCATTACAATTAAAAATTCCTTTCCTATGCCTATTATTGAGGAATTAATTGATGGCCTTTCCGACTGTAAATATTTTACTAGCCTGGACTTAATGAGTAGCTATTACCAGATTCCAGTCCACCCAGACTCTGTCCCCTTAACTGCCTTTGTTACACCTGAGGCTCATTATGAATTCCTCAGGGTACCATTTGGCCTCGCCAACGCACCATCTGTTTTCCAAAAAATGATGAACGAAATTTTTCTTCCTTTGCGGAAACACCACATTATACCTTATCTTGACGATATTCTTATCCCATCGAAAACTATAGAGGAAGGTCTTTTGCTTTTGAGAGAGGTTTTGCAAATTTTACAAATTAATGGTCTTACTGTTAATCTTGGTAAATCTTCATTTTTACAGAATGAACTAACGTATCTTGGCTATACAATCAGTTACAATTCTATAAGACCAAGTCAAGGTAAACTGGATGCGGTTAAACGATTTCCAATTCCAAGAAACGTACATCAATTACGCCAATTTTTGGGACTCGTAGGCTATTTTCGGAAGTTTATTGCGAATTTTGCGAGGAGAACCTCGACTCTGACACGTTTGCTACGCAAAAATGCGTCTTGGATTTGGAATGAAGATTGTTCCGCACTAGTTGAGGAGTTGAAACAAATTATTTGTTCTGGTCCCGTTTTATCAATTTATAATCCCTCCTTGGAGACCATTGTATATACAGATGCTAGTAGAGACGGTTTGGGCGGAATAATCGTTCAAAAAACTCCTGACGGTGAAAAGCCGATTGCGTATTACAGCGTTCAAACTACCGCCGAAGAAAAAAAATTTCATTCCTTCGAATTGGAATTGTTGGCTATTGTGCGGACTCTAAAGCGTTACCGTCACTATCTTCTTGGCGCGGAGTTCACAATTGTTACCGACTGTAACTCAGTAAAGCAAGCTTTATCTAAACAAAGTATCGTGCCAAGAATCGCTCGTTGGGCCTTACAAGAATACACATTTCAAACTAAACATAAGGCAGGTTCTCAAATACAGCACGTTGATGCGCTTAGTAGGAATCCCATCACACCTAATACCGGCGGTGTCTGTGGTGTTAACATGATTAACGAGACTGACTGGCTGATGGAAGCACAAGCCAATGATGCGCAAATTTGTAAAATTAAGGAGGTCCTCCTCTCAGGAGATATGAACAACAATAAAGACATTTTTAATGCGTATGATCTTCGAGGCAATAAAGTTTTCAGACAAACCAATCACGGTAGAAGACTCGTTGTTCCAAAGGCTTGTCGTTGGCAGGTTACCAAAGCTAATCATGACGATGTTGGTCATTTTGGCCATGACAAAACAGTAAGTCGTATTAAAGGGAAATTTTGGTTTGCTAAACTGAATCGATTTGTAAAGAAATACATAAATTCTTGCCTCAATTGTTTATATCATAAAAATCCTGGTGGTAAGAAGCCTGGGTTTTTACATTCAATCCCCAAATATGCCACGCCGTTTCACACATTGCATATCGACCATTTGGGCCCCTTCGTTCTGACCCAAAAAGGAAACAAATATCTTCTTGTGATTATCGACGCTTTCACAAAGTTCGTTTTTCCGAAAGCTGTTCCTGATACCTCCACCGAAAAAGTAATTCGTGAGCTAGATCAAATATTTGCCATTTTTGGATTTCCACGACGCCTCATTAGCGACGCCGGAGCTGCCTTCAGTTCGCACGCTTTTCAAGAATACTGCCAAAGCAAGGGAATGCGCTTGTTTATCAATTCGGTGGGCATGCCACGAGGCAATGGCCAAGTGGAACGATATAACAGAACTCTCCTCGATGCATTGGCAACAATGGGTACTGATGTAGCAAAAGATCATTGGGACAATAACCTTGAAGCTATTCAACGAGGAATTAACAGTATGCAACATCGTATTACTAAAGAAACCCATGCAGCTTTACTTTTTGGTACTTCCCTCGTCACTAACAATATAATTGACGTTCAATCCGATGCCCCTGAATCAACTATCAATGTCACTGAAATTCGCAAGAAGGCGTCTCGCTTGTTGGAAGAAAATCGTTTGAAGCAAAATGTTACATTCAATAAAAGGCGATGTGCACCCAAATTTTTTCAAGTTGGTGATTTGGTCTTAACCAGAATTTCCAGCCATCCGGCAACGCAAGAAAGCAAGAAATTACTTCCCAAGTATAAAGGACCATTTAAAGTTATGGAAGTTTTGCCTAATGATAGGTACAAGGTAAAGGAGAACATCCATGCCACTCGTTCCAGGGTACCATATGAAGCTGTGGTAGCTTTGGAACACATGAAACCCTTCCCTCTGCGGAAGTAAATTATGGTGAGTTGCTATTTCATTTACATTCAATATTTCACCCAAAATGCCGGTGTCATTCAATGTTTCACCCAAAATGCTGGTGTCGTTCAATGTTTCACCCACAATGCTGGTATCTTTCAATGTTTCACCCAAAATGCTGGTGCCTTTCAATATTTCACCCAATATGCTGGTACTAATACTGTTTCACTTTCACTTCACACGATGCGATGTGTTGACATACTTATTAAGTACTCTACCCGATTGGTTGGAAAGCTTTCGCCTTTTAACTAGGGTAACCTCAATTCCGGTTTCCGGTGTCCCTCAAGGTCTTCCTGCCCTTCCGGTGCCATTCCTTGCATTTTTTTTTTTTCCCTCATGAAATCCTTATATCAATATTCGAGCCTAGAAATAATTTTCGTTTTGTGTTCTATTGTTGTAGCCCGTACGAGGACGTCCGCTAACAGGATGGCCGAGTGTTGTCCATCCGGCAACACGGGAGACGTGGACGGTCCAAGGGCAACGTGGTAGACTCGGGGAGGGGATTCATTCGAGCTTCGAGCGTGCAGCCTTCAAGAGCACCCCGCAGCCTTCTAGAGAAAATACTGTTGTTTTGGTGTTACTTGTTACTTATAATTGTTGCCGTTCCTGAATAGTGAATACAGTTCAATATCTCTATCATTTGACCTAATTAGTCTACACTTGGTGGTACTTACTTCATTCACGAATTAAGAGTGAAGAATAAGACATCAGCGTTAAATTTTTAACAGAAAAGTTAGTACAAGCCAAATTAATAAATAGCGAATTTAAGGACATGCATTTTATGTGCATTGAAACCACTAGTACTAATAAGTTATATGGAGAATTATCATGTAAGGAAATTAGAACCTCAGCTTTGGTTATTGTACGACAAGTCCAAAGGGAATATTTTAGTAAAGAAATTCAAACGAGCCTAACTTCCACATTATACCAAATGAAATAACAAAAGGAAAATTTGATTCTAGAAGCATGAAATGCTTTCTTGTTGGATATTACCCAAATGGTTATGGATTGTGGTATCCACCTACACAGAAAGTAATATGCGGAAGAGACGTGATTTTCAATGAAAATAAGAATATTAAAGATGACTATGAAGTGGAAAGTATACAGCAAAAGAAAGAAGATCCCGATATTTTCAGAAAATTCCAGAAAGAAGCACGTACGGATCCAAATGAACGAACAAATGAAGAACAAGATAAAGGAGAACTTGAAGAGCAAGAAGATCTACAGGAATATGACAGAGGGACTGAACAAACTCCTCGGCGAAGTACAAGAAAAATGAAGAAACCTGCATACTTAGAAGATTTCACTGTATTGGCTTTTAATGCCGAACTTTATGTAGAAGACATCCCTCAAAGTTTTGAAGACATAATAGGAAGAGAAGTGGTATGCAGCAGCAGATGAAAAAATTGAGTCACTTAAGAAAAATAATACCTGGACTCTTGACGGTGCTTCCTCCTGACAGAAAAGCTGCTAATTAGCAACTCTAAATTCTCGTATAATTATTTTGAGAAACAAATGGCCTGTCGAGTTCAATAGAAAACCGAGACCTCTTTCTGATTTAGAGCATTGGAAGGCCACTAAATATCGCCAATTTTTGATTTATATCGCACCTGTCCTTTTGAAAGATATACTTCCTAATTATTTATATTGCAACTTCATGTTACTTAATTTTTCAATAATTATTTTATCAAATGAAGCTCTTAACAAAATGTACAACGAATATGCCAACACATTGTTGCGCATATTTGTAGAACATTGCAGCCGAATTTATGGAAGGGAGTTCTGCATTTACAACACACACGCTTTAGTTCATTTAGCAGAGGATGCTAAAAATTTAAATTAACTCGTTTTGTTTTGAAAATTATCTACAAATTTTAAAAAGGCACTTGCGTGAGTCGAATCAGCCACTTCAGCAAGTAGTACGTAGATACAACAGGAAAACGAAAATGAAAGTGACACGAAAAGTAATGAATCAACCAATGTTTTATTGAACATAATCTCAAAAGAGAGGCTTCCCGATTTTATTCGTGAACTGCATTTACCTGCTGGGAATTTTTTCTCTGCAACTCGTTATATGGATTTTTTTCTATCCAACAGAGATGGAAATAACTGCGTTTATTTGAAATCAAATAAAATAATCAAAATTCATATTTTTTGGCAAACTTTAGAAGGTACGAAAATGATTGGCTCTCAGTTTCATATTATTGAGCCATTTTCAAGTTACCCTACGTCTAGTGATATATTCAAAACTTTTAAAATGAAATATGAAACCTCTCCTCCTTGCATAATAATTGATCTCGATGAAATTTTATATAAAATTGTTGTTTTGCCTCTTTACGATGGAACTTACGTCGGTTGTCCGTTTTTCCATCTACTTTAACGGAACTAGTTTACAGCTGCCCCTATTATTGACGTTATAGAATTCGGTATAGTGCGTTGGGCCTATAAAATATATAAAAAATTAAAGTTTTATCTTTGATAGCATTAAAAAACAGAAGAAAAATAAAAAATTGCAAAGTTATGGTTCATGTTTAACAAAAGTAAAATGGGCCTGGCATTTTCTTAAAATAAGGTTGTGTGAGTTACTTTGTTCCTTTTTTCATTAAGTGGTAACCAGATGCCATATTTAAGTACCAAAAATACCCTACCACAATTTTAGGTACATGGATAGTATTTTTAAACACTGTACATAGTTTATTACCATCACCTTTTACCGATTTCCCATATTTTACCTTTCTATTCGCCAAATTTATGATTATGAATCAATACTCTATTTAGAAAATAAACAACCTTTGCAGCTTTGTATGCCTTGTTAGCGATGGTATGTACTTAATTATTGTGTCTTTCCTGGCTAATAATAAAATATTTGTTGATTTTTTAGGCCTCATCACTTCAGGCATTAGGTGGGAAAGATATTTGTGATACCACAAGGCGCGTTCTAGGAACATTAATGTCCCACAATTTGTCATTGGCATATAATTGGTCGGGGCGGAACGACAGACCAAAGTTTTGCGCATTAACAAATGTTCATAAGTTAATATTAGGTTAGTAGAAGAGCATGGGGAACGGCCATCTATGTAAGTCATAAAATCAAACACTATGTTTCAGCTTTGCCAGAACTACACAGACTGGAAGCCGTAGGCATCGTCGTCGAAACAGTCCGAGGACCTCTAACCCTCTTCTCTTGCTACAACACACAAAAGATCCCCCTTGACGAACTGGCGGATCTCCTGAACAGTGGCAACTCCATCATCGCGGCAGGCGATTTCAATGCCAAGCACACAGACTGGCACAGTCGAGTCAACAACGCAAACGGTCGCAACCTGCGAACTTTCGTTGATGACAACGACTATCAGGTCCTGGCTCCAGAGGAGCCCACTCACCACAACTACGTGTCAGGTCTGCCTGACACGCTGGACATCGCCATCGTCAAGAATGACCCCCTCCAAATCGACCTCACTGCCATCAGCGATCTCTCCTCAGACCACAACCCCGTCCTGATGCACATCGGCGACGAGGCTAATGATCCCATCAATCCCACAGGGAAATTCACAAACTGGATTTCCTTCCGCAGAAACGTTGAGGAAAACTTCGGACCGATACCAACTATTGATGATACTGCAGACCTTAACCGGGCTGTGGAATCATTCGAGTTGAAAATCTCCGAAGCCCTCAACGCTTCAACCAGAACCTTCCCCAGACCTCCCAACAAGCCCCCTCGTCTTCCCCCTCACATCCAAGCCCTGGTAAGAGAGAGAAGAGAGGCCAAAAAGACTGCCGACAGAACGGGAGCCCGGATCGACAAAACCAGGTTTCACAACCTGGTTCACCAAGTCAGGTACGCGCTGAAGGATCTCCGTAACGAGAACTTTCAGACCCACCTGGAGTCCCTGAACATCGAGGACAGTTCTGTGTGGAAACTGGCCAAGACTCTTCGAAACGACCGCAAGCCACTCCCGGCAATTCACGGCCCCAGAGGACTCGTCTTCCGGGAGGAGGAGAAAGCCGAGGTGTTCGCCGAATGTCTGGAACTGCAATGCAGGGTCCCGATACCGGAGGACGCAGATCTCGACCACTACGACCTAGTGGAAGACTTCGCCGAAGTTTTCTGCCAGGAAGCCCCGGAAGACGACGATCACATTCGCCACACCTCCCCGGAGGAAGTCTTTAAGGTAATATCCAGCCTCAAAACGAGGAAAGCCCCAGGCCCCGACCAGATTCCCAATCTTGCCCTCAAAAATCTTCCGAAAAAAGCCATCGTCGCTCTGACTGGGATTTTCAACGCCATGTTCCGCCTTCGCTATTTCCCACCCCGGTGGAAATGCGCCAACGTAATCTTCATCCCCAAACCCGGCAAAGACCGAAAGTTCCCTCAGAACCATCGGCCAATCTCACTGCTCTCTGGTGTCAGCAAACTTGCTGAACGCCTCATTCGCTCTCGTCTCACCGAGATTGTCTCCGATCTCGGTATCATTCCCCAGGAACAGTTCGGCTTTCAACCCAAACATTCCACGACCGATCAACTGATCAGAGTCACAGAGCTCTCCTTACGATGGCTTGACTGGGGTCACGTAGTAGGCGCTACCTTCTTTGATGTTTCAAAAGCTTTTGACACGGTCTGGCATGAGGGACTTATTTATAAGCTCGCTCATGCCGGAATCCCCGCGTCGATGGTCCAGATCATCAACTCCTTCTTGTCCGGTCGCTCCTTCAGAGCCAAAATTCAAAACTCCTTCTCAGAGGAGCACCCTCTCGAAGCAGGTGTCCCACAAGGCTCTGTACTCTCACCAACTCTCTTCGCCCTCTACGTGGCAGACATGCCACGCAGCCCAAACTCCACCTTGGCCGTCTACGCCGACGACACGTGCACCCTAGCACACTCCCGTAGCCCTCAGCTGCTTACCCAATACCTTCAGGAAGCAGCTGACAACCTGAGCGAATTCTTTCTTCGCTGGCGCATCGTCGTCAATCCCGAGAAAAGCTCCGCCCTATTCATCTCGCGCAGAAGAGAAGTGCCGCACGGCCATGTGACGATGGACGAGGAGGAGATTCAGTGGCACAACGAGGTCAAGTACCTCGGGGTCAAGCTGGATCGACGACTCAGCTTCATTCCTCACGTGGACTACTCAGTCGCCAAAGCCAAAATGGTAGTTGGCCACCTCTATCCAATGCTGTGTAGAAGCAGCGGCTTATCTTTCGAGAATAAGCTGAGGCTCTACAAGGCTGTGGTTAGACCAGCCATGACCTATGGCTCTGGCGCCTGGGGACACGTCTCTAACGCGCAACTCCAAAAACTCCAAGTCATCCAGAACCGTTGTCTGAGGTACGCCTTTAACGCTCCCTGGTACGTTCGAAACACCCAGCTCCATCAAGAAGCAAACCTCCCGACAATCAAAGACTTCCTCTTTGAAACAAACACACGAACCTTTGCTCGAGCAGAGGTTCATCCCAATCCGCTAGTGAGAGATGCGGTCGACTACGACCCAGCGAATTCCAGAATTCGTCGTCCCAGGACGGCTCTCATCCACCCACCTTGAACCACTAATGTTTAGTATGTTGCAGGTAGACCACAGCAAGATTTCGTCGTTAACTTTCTTTTTCAGCGAACTCTCCCACCTAATGCCTCTCCTTGCCCCTCAGGCAAAACGCTCCCCAGACCCTTCAGGTCTCCCCTCTAAGGAACTCCCCTCAGGAGTCCCTTTCTTAAATTACCTCAGGAGCTTTGCTCCAGCCCGACACGTCAAAAAATAAACAATGATGATACACCGCACGTTGCAGGCTTGCCTTGACGATGCACATAGGTGATGAGCAGTAGGGGCCCTTGGCCTGGCTCTTTTCTGTTTTTTTTTTTGTAGAAGAGCAGGGGTTAAAAACCTTTGTTCTGATAACTTTCTTTTCAGTCACTGTTAGGAGAAATCCATTTTGTTCCACTGCAAGCCAGCGAGACATAGAAAATATCATGAAAATCTGGCTGAGAAATGCTTCAGATCGTCAGGGTGGAAGGAGACGCCGCTAATGTTTATTCTCAAAAATAATACTTGATGAACCGTGCTTAACTATGTTTTACATTCTCAGTTATTCCGTATTCGTAACTCTCTCTTTCTTTTAACAACAAAATCGTTCTGATTTGTTGTATTATTGCATGCATGACTCCAATTAAAAATTTATTGTAATAGCCGGACATCTATTGGTATTTTTTTTAGAATAGAATAATAGATTTACTAATTAATATTTACATGATATGTCAAGGATTAGGTACATTTACAATGCAAATTATTTTTTATTTCATTCTTCCTGTCGTAGCACTTCCTTCAGTCGCGAATTCTTCGGTAATATATACTGATTCTTGTATTGTTGGGGTGTTTATAATAATATTATTCGTATAATGTATTTCTTTAGTTTGCTGTCGTCCAATTTCAAAGCAACGGAGTATCAGTCTGTCCATTAAATAGGTTGGTTAACGACCGAAACACTTACTGGCCTAAACTAAGAAAAAAATTGCGAACTCTTATAATGAGGCGAGAAACCTCTGATGAAAAGTGGAACGTCTGCAAAGTTTGCCGCATTATCCGAAAATATGGTAAGTCAGTTAAAGTTAAGAAAATCCAAAAGAATGTGAAACAATTTGCTAATTTGGTTGCACGAATTTTCGTAGATACATAATGTGGAGTCGATCAATGGGACTCAATTTCCACATCAATCATTGAATATAAATTAGATTATACATCAAAAAGGGAGTGGCAGCAGGAATTAAATTGCGAACTTCCCGAGTACAATGACAATAGAATCTTGAGAAAAAAGATATTTGTTTTTGGAATCAGTTAATAGCAATGTTAATAGTAAAAAACAAACTTACATATATGTAAATCCTAAATCTCAGGGTAAATTTAAAACACAAGGCACGGTTAATTTACACTCCAATCTGTCCTGTTATTATTGTAGTAAGCCACATTTGATCTACAAATGCCCTGAGTTATTAAAACTTGCTGTTCCAGAGAGAATTAAGATCATAAAAAACCTAAACTTATGTCAAAATTGCTTGAGGAATAATCACTCTCTTAAGGATTGTTATGTATTAAATGCGATAAGAAGCACAATTCTCTATTGCACATTAACCCGATTACAGTTGATGACAAGGCTGGAAATGAAGAAGCATCGGGTCCAGTAAATAACAGTTGTCACTATGTAAATTATGAAGAAGTTTTATTCTCAACGTAAAGATTTTGACTATACTGAAACCTACGCCCCAGCAGCAAGGCTAACGACAGTTAGGATTCTTCTATCAATTATAAATTTCGGTAAGTTAATCGCCTTACAGATGGATGTAAAGAACGCTTTTCTCCTCAATAAATCATTGTATGGACTTAAGCAAGCTCCTGGAGCGTGGAACTCAAGATTTGATGTATTTGTAAAGAAGCTTGGGTATGAGGCATCAGACTATGACGTGCCTTTATGTTAAAGTCAGTCAAAACAACAGAAGTTACTTATTACTATATATTGGCTGGAAATAATGCAACTGAACTTACAAGTACTCTCCATTCATTTTCTATCGAAGTGACGGAATGTCAAAATTGCAATTTTAGGTTGGTATGAGGAAGTTTTGCAAGGAATTTTACCTAATTGCGTTTTGAAAAGTTCGATTTTACACAATTAGGTAAAATGTTGTACGGAATACGTTATGAAAAGCCTAAATTGTTTGACTCGCATAATGTTGCAAAACTCGCTATCGCTCGTTTTGGCAAATATTACGACTCGTCAAACAATATAGGACTTTTCATAACTAATTACGTAAATAACTATTACCAACAGGTGAGTTGGTAGAAACGATTTCAATGCGATACGTCAGAAAGCATGACAAATGTCAAAATTTTGCAATTGCTCTGAATTGGCCCAAAATGGCCTTTGTGTGCGTGCAGTTTTGAGTAAAGTGCAAAAAAAATATTCACGAAAAAGCCTCAGGTACGTTTATCTGTGACAATGCTGCTAACTATAAAAATAAACCCTAGAAGATTTGGGTTATGTAATGTTTCTGCTTTCCCGCTAAGTTTCGATCAAATCGTCAAAAGTACAGACCGTTACAAATTAGGGTTGTACAGTTCCAGAAAAATTTTAGTTCTGCTATAGAAAATGAACGGATTTTACCAAAGAATCACTGAAGGCAGAATTTGAAATGAAAGATTTAGGAGAGATAAGAAATTTCTGGGGAATCAAGATAAAAAGAAATGGACAAGGCATGTTTTTAAGTTTAAGAAGGTTTATACAAAATCTAATCCGTTTGAAGAAAGTTTGGAGAAAACTTTGGACGTCTTACAAATTAAAAAATTCCAGAGAATCAGCTGTCAATGAACATAATTTAGCTCAAAATGTCAGTAATACCCTATTGGACTATCTCCAAGAAATTCGAAGCCCTACTGCCAGCTCATCCCGTCCGCGCAACACAAGAAAGAAGATGTTAAAAATTGAAGCTGGAAAATCTGTGTCAGTCGAGGATATGATGGAATCTCCAGAAAACGAGCCAGAAGATGACTTGAATAACGAGATCGAAGAATCTGACGTTGAAGAAGGGCCAGAGGATGAAAAGGATGAGGAAGAAATCGAAGGACATAGGCCAATTGTTGGCGATTTTGTGATCGTTAAATTTGCCACAAAAAAGCCAATTATCCTTTACATAGGAAAAGTCTTGACACAAGTAGAAGAAAACGATGAATTTGAAGTTAAATATCTAAGAAAAAAGAGGGATGGATTCGTTTTCCCAGACGTGGACGATATTTCTATGGTTCCAGAGACTGACATCATTAAAGTTTTAGCAAATCCAAAGGTTTCCCAAAGAGGATATTATTATTTTTCGTTCAACACAGGGCAATACAACTTATAATGTCTTAGTTTAAGTTATATACTTACCAAAAAACATGTTACCAAGAGTGCGTTTTGAAAAACTTCGAAACATGTTGGGACTAAACAAGCTGTAGAATTGTTTGAGAAGAAGTGTTGAAAATACAATCAATTTTATTTAAACTTGTATCGGGTATTTTAACAGAGCGCCTAGTGTTGTAAGCAGTATAGGTTTGTGAAGGGCCTTCAGCCCTCTCTCAACTCAAGTTAGTCTTGAGCTGACACTCCTGTAAGCTACTTCGTTAATCGTTCTTTAATGTATACCATTGTTTTATGCTCTGTATATGAAACCTCAACACACATCATGCATTGAATTTCACCACAAGATACTTAAATCAAATGAGAAAGCAAAATATAGTTTCAATAATACGAATAACTGAAATCTTCAAATCCTAACCCGTTTTTTGCGATTTTGCGGTTTGAAACACAAATACACAGCTGTGATTGATCCATTTTCCGAATTTTTTAGAAATTTGTTTAATAAATGCGTCAAACTAGAGTCAGTTTCAAAATCAAGCGAAAGTGTGCCAAAATAGATAAAGCATCGAGCATTTGTCAACATTTTGTTTTTGTTGGTTTGTGTTTACAATAAATATAAAGTGATAAAAATTTTTGATGAATTTCGATAATCTTGGATAAATTTATTTCAATAATCGTGGATAAAACGTCGTATTTAACTCGCAGTTTATGGGCCATTATTCTCTTGGTTGTTTACAACCCTCGCTACGCTCGGGTTCTAAACTCAACCGCGTGAATAATGGCCATCGTAATGTGCTCTTTTAATAATATACTATTTGCATGTTGGTTACATTTTTAGAGATAGCCGAAAACGATAGTATACTCGGAGACGAAGACAATAGTAAACACGGAGACGAATTCCATGACGATGACGGTACTATGACACTGACAGCTAATGAGATTAATGAGCATCAAAATCAATTGGGCCGTCACAGTAGACAGACTGATGATGGTGAAAGAGATGCCAATCCCGTAGTTGTAAACATGCTAAGTACATATGCCTTTAACATTGAAAGCATATTCTGTATGTTCTTTTTGTTTAAGAAAATAATGGCAACGCTTCTTCAGAAGGTAACTCGAGACGTCCATTGAATTTGAATTAATTGAGTCTGAAGTCTGAAATGTTGATGTCTTACAGAAACTGGAGGAAATGAACAGTAACTTAAAGCCCATATTACTGCGATTAAGTCAGCTAGAGACTACCAATAAAGAATTTGCCACATCTGCTGCCGACAATCTAATAAGAGAGTTTCTGTCACATATTATTTCACACAACATGGGATGAATAACCAAGACATTGCCAGCAATCTAAAATCAGTAATTAGTTCACTGCAGGAAATTGGTTTAATTGTTGATGCAACGGTATGCGACCAATACAATAAGGCAGCAATAAATTTTCTGGTAGAGGAAACGAAGAGGGATGAGGCAAGAGAAGGAGAGGTCCACGAATCCTATACATTTCGTGTAAATGACCAGGAAGTATTGCCGTTGTTTGACTTTCCACATCTTTTGAAAGGGATTCGTAACAATATGTTGAATTACGACAATCTGACGAAACCTTTTTTGGAGATGAAGAATTTAGTGCCAAAGAAAATGGGGGAGGTTTATTGGTACCAAAAAACAGGAAACGCTCTAGCCATTTGGTGAAAAATTCTGAATGGTTACACATTGATTTAAAACAAAAAGCGAACATGGTACCAATTGGTATTTTGAGAAATGCAAATTGCACTAATTTAAAGCCCGTCAAATTGGAGGGAAAAAATATTGTTTTGTCTAATACATGCTCATTCGACTCTCTAATTCGACTCTGGTGCTGCAGTTATTGTGATAGCGAGGCGTTCTCCGACATCGTTAGCACAGAGACCTCGAACTGGATAAAGTTAACAAAACAGATTATTAAATTGATTGGGCTGAGTGCTTATAAATTACGATGCATTATTATATCCAAAATTTTTGGCGATAGAAATATATTACCTAACGGAATACTCCATATTGCCACCCAGAGTACCACTGAAAGCATGGTCCATAAGTAAAGCAATCTATCACTAGGAAACGCTGCTATAAAGCAAGCGATCTCAAGAAGCAGATTCCAAGTTCTGTCTTCCAAAATATATTTTAACTCTAAAAGCAAAAAGTGACAGTGTTTATCAAAGCATCGATGAAGCAATGGCAAAATTCAAAGAAGTACCCTAAAGCATTATCTTCCCCTGAAACCTACTAAACGATTAATCAAATTGTGGGAGCGCTGCGATTCAGATACAGGATATGCTTACGACGTGAATGTATACTCTGGAAAAGATGCAGTGATTGTAGGAGAGAGTGTCGCCAACGAATTGTCGAAGTCCATTAGAGATCCCAACGTAACCCAGTCAACAATTATGTGATAATTATGTTTCAACGATATAGCGCTGAAGGAACCAAAATTATAAATCAACGTATCTAACATGTGAGTGCGTGACGGTTAGTTACGTTACAATAGAAAGATAGAAAGTTCTGCAGATGTCACATTATTATATTCTGGACACAATGCCTATGTGATATAGCCCTGAGATGTTAGTTCTATATTTCGAAATGATATCGCATGGAGGAAGTTTTAAAAGTCCCACAGGACATTTCTTAAAGGGGGTGTTAGTTTTATGATTTCTTTGCAAATAACAACTGTTCAATTTTTAAAATGCCGAACTGTTGCGTTTTTGGATGTAATAATAACCTTAAAAATTCTTCAATTACTCTTCATAAATTTCCCAGAAAAGAAAAGGAACCAACACGTTATAAAACATGGAAGAATAAAATCAATCGTGAAAATTTTAATCCAAATCATAACCACGTCGTTTGTAGTGTAGGGAAAAGGTGGGTTAAACGATCCCTCAGAGTCAAATGATCCCCCCTGTTCTTAACGAAGAGGTAAGCGACATCTGTTAAGTGATGCTCTAAAATGCTTGATGGACCGTAGCTAACCTCCGGACAGCAATCTGTAATATTCCATGTGACTCCCAGTGTTATTTTCTGGGGCTCTTATAATTTCCGTTTCTTCGATGTAAGGTAAGCCAATCATTTAATGCTTGAAATTTTGAGTATGTTCGTTTTATTAAACTTTGCGATTGCGGGTTCAATAAACAAAACATTAAGGTACATGATTCATATAAAATTGTCACTAAACCTTTTGAACAAGTATGTTCTAGGTTAAGTTGTTTAAGATATATGATTTTAGAACAATATGATCCCCTCAGCGGTGGGTAAAATGATCCCGGGATCATTTTACCCTTCGATGGGCATGCTTGCTACAAACAAGTTAAATTCTCAGGTGACATTTTATTTCTAGGCTTCTACAGTATGCCTAGGAAATACGTCAGAAAAACTAATAGGCAAAATTGGGATCCAACTCATATGAAGGATGCTTTGGCGGAAGTCGGAAATGGAATGCCCTTTAAAACGGCTGCAAAAGCATTCGACGTTCCCCTAATGTCCTTAAAGCGACGCTTTAAGGGAAAAAACGTGCGAGCAAAGGAAAACCTTAAAGCTTTAGGAAGTTTCAAGACAGTTTTTACACCTGAACAAGAAAATGAATTACTCGATCACATACTGCAATTGGAAAGCAGAATGTATGGAATCACAACAGCTGATTTGAGACGTTTGGCTTATCAACTTGCAGTTGCAAATGGCATTAAACATAATTTTTCCCACACCCAAATGTCTGCTGGAAAACACTGGTTAAAAGGATTTCAAGAAAGACATCCCGAGGTTTCGTTGAGGACTCCAGAGTCAACATCTGCCGCTCGCGCTAGGGCGTTTAATAAACCCGCTGTGTCAAAATTTTTTGGATTATTACTCGAGGCGATGCAGAAATATAATTATTCCCCAAACAGAATCTTTAATGTAGATGAGACGTCCATTTCTACTGTTCCTGGAAGAAATTCTAAAATATTTGCCTTCAGAGGAAGAAAACAAGTGGCAAGAATTACGTCAGCCGAAAGGGGTGTCTCAACAACAGCTGTGCTATGTATTTCTGCAGCGGGTGCGTTTATTCCTCCTATGCTTATTTTTAATAGAAAACGAATGAAAGTTGAGCTACAAGATGGTGCCCCACCGGGAACTATTTTTGCATGCAATGACACTGGCTGGATGAAACTAGATGTTTTTGAACAATGGTTTGACCATTTTCTAAAAACCACTAAACCTTCAGCCGATGATCCTGCATTACTTATCTTAGACGGACACTTATCTCACACGAAAAATTTGAATGTCGTATTAAAGGCCAGGGAGAATTTTGTTGTGTTATTGTGTCTTCCTCCACATACAACACATAAGCTACAGCCCCTAGATGTTGGTGTAATGTTTCCTTTGAATACATATCTGGATAAAGCCCTGGAGAAATGGATGAACAATCATCCAGGAAGAACTGTGACAACTTTTCAGATCAGCGCAATCTTCAACGAAGCTTATACGAACACCGCAACAGCTTCAAATGCGATTAATGGTTTCAGAAAAACTGGGATTTTCCCCATGGACCCAGATGTTTTTACAGACGTAGATTTTATCGCGGCGGAAATAACAAATGAAGAGCTTCCAACACAAGAGGAGGAAAACATAGAATCTATTGAGAAAGAAAATTCATCAAGTCCAATTCCAGGTCCAAGTTCGCGCCCTGATCCGTCCCCAGATCAGTCACAAGAGACAATAAATGAATCTAGTTTTACTGTGGCACCTGCGGTTTGTCATCCAATTCCAAAAAATGGGCAGCTACGGAAGCGGCTGGAACCTCCCCACTTGGTGAATGATCCAATCCTATCACCAATTAAAGTAAATTTTATTATTTATTATGCCTAAGTTTTACTCGACCAAATAACCCAAGGTATTTTCTGCGATTTTTCTAATTTTACGATTTTTTGCCAAAAGGGCACTAAGCTTGAATACAATTTTGAAAACAAAATTTGAAGACTTTTCATGTACCAAATTTCACTAAAATCCGTTCGGTAGTTTCCGAGAAATCGTGCTCACATATATGTACGTACATACATACGTTCGTACGTACATACACACAGACATTTTTTAAAAAACACTTTTTTGTGATCCTGGGACCTTGAAACGTAAAGATCTGGTGTTATCTCAATTTCGAATTTTGGAGTGATTGCAGTAACCTCCCATTTTTATATGGTTGTGGGGAGGTTAAAATGTTTCTGCCATTTCAGCGAAAAATTCTCATTAAAAAGGAGCGCACTGTCAGTGGATGACGTAAAATGGCAGTTATTGTGAAAAAAACAAGCAAAATATTAACCTTAAAAGGAACATGTTGTCAAATGTGATGGATAAAGTCGTTATTTGTCAGATAATTCCGAAATTAGTTACAGACGAGAAGTCTAAATTTTTTCTGTCGAATTGACTGCTATCTATCACAGAAATCGAAGATTCACGAGATGGGGAGGGTTCCAGCCGCTTCTCTGCTGCATTTTTTATATTGGTTTTGGGGAGGTTAATTATCGACTTTTTTTGTTCAATGTCTCTTCACAATTACACAAGTCTTGTGCGTATTGGTGAACCACAAAATGTGTCTAGTTCCTCATTTTAGAATTTATTCATGTACCCCAATAATCCGGGAAAATTTTCGTTTTATCCGTTTACGACAAATTCAAGGTTCGCGCGAAGACCCAACAGGTGCGTGTTTATTTCCAAATGCGCTATCAGAACTTTTTGTACATCAGAAAAACCAAATTTAGGTATTTGTCGATTGTTGTGAGGTACCAGTACCAGTACTCTGAAGATGATGGCATCAGGTGCAACACCAGCAGCAAACCAGTAAGTTGTATTAATTCAGACTTTGTTACTCAATTGATGGGTTTGGAAAATAGGATGGCATAGCACTTTTTAGAAACTTCAAATTAATGCAATTATTATTTAAAATTATTTGTAAATCATGGAATAAGGAATTATTACTCAAAACCGAGCTCCAAACCCTTCAATCGATTGAGCAAAAACTCTTCCGATCTAGTAACTCTTATATCGAACGAGACGTACGGAGTAAACTATTGAAATTGTCACTCAAAACTAAATCTGACAGTGACGTTATCACATAATTTCCACAATCTGCGCCATACGTCTCTTAGGTCACGGGCTACTAGAACTACAGTTTTTGCTGACTTATTATTTTCAGATCATATAGTTTACGAAGACGTAAATCTAATTATTAAATGTATTGTACCTACAGAAAAACATTATTATTTTACGCTTTTTATGTTACCTATGATAAAGAAGCGATATGGAACTGGAATCGGATGAAGAAATGGTCTGGCCCCCGGCAGCCGCTCCCGTACCACACCCGGCGGTCGCTCCCGTACCACACCCGGCGGTCGCTCCCGTACCGCCCCCGGCGGCCGCTCCTGTACCGCCCCCGGCTGACCCTCCAGCGCCACCACCGGCCCCTCCAGCACCACCACCGGCAGGCGCTCCAGCCTGTACCGCTCCCGCCAGAGTGATTAACCACCGGCGAGAACACTGGCGGCGCCGACGTCAAATCCAGATAGTGAAACTAATCTTCCCCGGGGCGCTGGTCACTAATCATTTCCACCGCTCACCAGAAGATGATGACAATAATAACGACGGCCGCGGTGAAGACAATAATTAGTTATAAGTTTATAAGATTTTATTTTTTATTTTAATAAAATCCTCTGATAGCTATGTTGAAGTTATTAAATAATTCTATCTGCTGTACTAACTCTTTCACCTTTCTAGCGTTCTAGTCATCAAAATTTCATTCTTGTCATTTTTTTGCTGCAATCAGTACCTAATGAAATCATTTTGTGGGGTTGTCGCTGCGAGTCAAAACTAACCCCTGAATACTAAATTTCAGAAAAATCCGCTAGTAGCTTAGGTACGTATGTTACATGGCCTTCTTTATTGCTAATGTCCACATTTTAATTTGCCATATCGCCTTTATTAATTGAGAATTCGATATTCGCCTGAACTAAAATCAGGATGGTAGACGTGACTCCCACCAAAAGTTTTGTTTTTCGGACCTTACACTCAATGATCCCCGTCGGATGGATCTTAAGCGATGTGGTCGCAACTTGCTTTTTTTAAATGGGGCATCCGGTATATTAATTTTTGTATGATAGCGAATTCTTTTCTGAAGGTGGAGGGCTTTTACCGCGAATCATTAAGTCGAGAACATGGTATGTAGGTACCTATATGTTAAAATTAAATCCCGAGTAAATTAGGAATAATGATCTAGTAAAATATTCACTGAATAACGGGTCTAGGAAAATATTCACTGAATATTGGGTAATGGAAAAATTCGCGTTGTTTGAATTTCATTGGTTTAAAAAATTTCGTACTTTCATGGTTACAATTGTAAATTTGGATTGTTGAAACAACAAAAGGATTTAATCATTAATAAACTGTTATTATGACTATGGCTAGGTACTGAATGTCTGAGTATTCTAAGAAAATTGTACAATTTTTTATATTCTTTAATAATAACTTATTTATTCATCTTCAGAATTAATCCTTTCATTTTTATACGTCGACGCTATAGTGCAACTAAAACATCAAATCTTTACATTTCAGGGTCCTGCATGTGAGCCCAAAAATGTGGTTTTTGAAAAATGTCTATGTCTGTCTGTACGTAAACACGCTACATCCCAAACTACTGGACTGGTCTGGTAAAAACTTGGGATGTGGACATGTTATAGGTTTCAGAAGTGCCGATTAGATTTTGGGATAAATCTGTCGACAGAAACTGCCATTTTGGCACACCGACTTAAAAAAAAATAAATGCAAACCCCTATTTTCGCGTCAAAATATAAAAGCTCTTCGAAATCTGCTTCTAGAAATGTATTCACACTTGATGCCTTTTTGGCCAAAAATCGGTGCCTTGAAAAAAAGCCTACGTCTAACTGTATATTTATTATTTAATTTGGTAGCTGATATTTTACCGGGTCGAAAACCTTAGTGCCATTTTTTCTAAAAATGTAATTTTCGTGGCAAAAAGGCCCTTTTGAACTTTTAAAAGAGATGCAAATTTAAAATGTTAACAATAAAAAAACCCTTAGAGGAAGAATTTAATAATAACAACAATCACAATATAGGTAGCTAATAATGTATTGTCGACAATAATATAGGAAGGCATGATTCAATATACATTATCAATAACAATATCTGAAAGTCACAAAAGACAAAGCTATTTAATCGCTAATTGTTACAGCATATCTTGTCTTTAAAAATCGTATATAACAAAATGTCTTTAAAAATCGTATATAACAAAATTCATAATATAAGGTTTATTAAATGCTTCTGGTTTGTCCACTCTTCTTTCATTTCACCCATGTTCAGTATTTGTTCCTATTCATGACCCATTCATAATTAACCACTTCTCTCAGGAAAACAAGCAAAGCTATTATTTTAAGAAAGCAATTATTGGTTTTCCCTCTGCTGCTTTTTGTTCTTCTGAGCTGCAGTATAACACCATAGGTAGGCATATGTTGCGCATGTACTTACATTTATGCTAAAACTTTTAAGGAGATTGTTCAAGTAGGTAGGCACCTATTAATAAAATCCTTCAATCATAAAATAAAATCGCTGAGTATAGCACGGGGCAACTTGCAACGCGCGAACGCGCTATTGTTTTTCTTTATAATTTTAGTAATTCGTTTAATATGTTATTTTTTTTGTTCTAAGTATGTTCCTAAAACATTAAACTTTTCAAAAAAAGCTTCTTGAATCATTTCTCTATTTTGATACAATTTATAAAAAATATAATGTAAAATTTGTTGCAACCTACCCCGGTCTCCCCTACAGTACTTTTCAAAAGTAAGGAGTAAATGCAATAATTTTTTTTTATAAAAGGACATTTCAAAAAAATCTAGAATATGTCAAATTTTGTTAATTTTATTGATATGCATCTTTATAGAGAATGTTGTCAGATATTTTTTACTTTTTCTTACAACGAATTCTATTCTACGATTTTTTCTGAGGAAGAAATTTGATTGT
This sequence comes from Pycnomerus fuliginosus, assembly GCA_963924575.1. Taxonomy (NCBI): domain Eukaryota; kingdom Metazoa; phylum Arthropoda; class Insecta; order Coleoptera; family Zopheridae; genus Pycnomerus; species Pycnomerus fuliginosus. The sequence continues at coordinate 2,338,364 of OZ004623.1, read as the reverse complement.
GTCATACGCGTGACCAAGTGGAGCCACGGCCACCCTAGATTTTCAAAAACATCGAAGAAATCGGTGAAAAATTAAGATTTCTGAAAGAAACAAAAACACGTCAACTTTGTAGTTTCGATAGGTACAAATTCAACTGAGCAATATTACTATTTCTGAAATATATTTTCTTTGTTTCAAAATGTCTTCAATATTAGGTGATCTTTCAAAATTGCAAAAAGTATAAGTAAATGTAATTGCCCAGTTTGAAGCGAAAAAACGATCTTCAGTAAAAAGCTATTGAATTTATTCTTAACTTTTGGAAAGGACTGTATGTATCTAGTACCTAAGTATGTAAAATATAGTTTACGTATGTTAATATTTGTAACAGTGTATATAGAGTATTTTGGTCTCCGTTTATGTAATACATGAAGGTAAATACTTACGTCCCATTGCACTCTGAGCAATTTGTTTAAGAAAAAATTATAGTTTTTTTATAAATTATCTTATCCTTCTATAATAAATGATTTAATTCATCATCATAATTGAGTATTTTTAACTATAAAACATTAATACATAATTTTTTAATTTGAAAAAATAATTAAAATATTCTGAACAATGTGTATATCCATGCATTAAAAATGTATGATTTTATACATTCCAAGACGCTAGGATTTTACATAATAGCCGTAAAAAAGAGGTTTTATAAAGAATGTATTCAAAACGTCATTGGAATAACGTTGTAAAGACATTTTGTCGTAAATGTTACGATAACGTTTTGGAAGTAACGAAAGAAGTATGTTGGTAAAATTACTTAAATATAACGTTAGTGCCACCTTTCTTGCAGTGGGTACCTATCAGCCAGTACATATATTCCGTTTACGATGTTTAAAAACTGCAGTAGGCCATGATATGTTTTTCTTATGTTGGTCACCATTAAATGAAAAGATTGATATTTGACGGAACTTTGTAGCCGTGTTGTCACATTTATACTTTGATTGTTATTTGGCAAATATTTAGGTATTCGGCCATTGTTAAGTTGAACACTGAAAATTTACAAGAATACCTATTACCTACTGAAAAGCCACCTCCTGTGCAGAAGCTACATCCCTCTTGAGGTTAGACATTCGTAGGCGTTTGGTTAGTCTGGTAAGCTTATAATTATTCATTTTGATGAAATTTTACAACTTATATTGCTTTAGGTTGAAAATTCGGATAGAATAGCATTGAAATTAAGAAAGCCGCGAGTGGAGACATCAAATTAACATTTTTTTATTTATTAAAAGATAAAATAAAATGAAAAGCAGTCCTTAGCCAGCCGTTTAGTATCAAAAAACTCTTTATTAAAAATTTGCACTAAACTGCACAGAGGACTTAAGCTCCAGGTACTTCTCATCAAAATTCTGACGAGATATTCCCTCAAGATTACTTTCAGCGTCCTTCTTAATCTTCTTCACATTCTCCAAAGGAATGTTGTCATTCTTGGAAAAATCTATATAAAACTTAATGTGGTTGATATAAACGTCATAGTCTTTTTTGAACTGTTGACATGCTAGTTCGTGCACTTTTGACAAAGCGTTCACATCTAAGTCAAGCTCGCAACACTCCAAAGAGGCCATTTTGGCGTGCAATTGTTTACAGTATGGCGGCACTTCTGCTATGTTTCGGTAGGCTGCCCTAGCTCTCTTGATATTTTTGAACAGGGCCAGCCATTCTATATATTTTGGTTTGAGGGTTTGGGAAATCTCTTCTGGCTGTTTAATGCCCTTTTCATAAGTCTCTTGAACTTTGCTGTCGTGGCTTAGGAGGCTGTGGTAACGAACGTACATGAGCCACAAGTTAAGGGATTTATCTTTTAGGGCTTCTACACCCTTTTTGAACGATTCATCGATTCTGCTTTTGTCTTGATCGAGTCCGGCAAAGCGCAAGCGAAGCTTCCAAAGCTCCTCAGAGTCGGGATAGACAGCTGTGCCTGCAAAACAGTTAAGGGGTTGATTTTTTTCAAAATTTGAAGCTTTTAGACCTTCAAACCAAATAAGGAAAGCTTTTCTTTATCTTACCTCTTTCCAATACTGCTAGTGCTTCATCATCTTCAACAAGCTCCAACCAATCGAAATAATGTTTCACTTCCAAACAATTCTCTTTTTCTGCCTCTTCCAGAACACTCTTCAGTATCTTCGGCAATTTTGTCATTTCTTGTCTGGAATTTTTATTCCTAATCTGCTCTCTTCCTAAGCACTCTAGATAGACTCGCCACAAATTGGCTCTCTCTGACTGAGGCACCTTCCTCAAACCTTCCTGGTATTTACTTACGCACAAATCCAAACATTCCTCAGGCGTTTTGTTACTTCCTGGAAGTGAATTGATAAAGTTAGAACTTGTACTTTCAACAAATTCCAGTATTCAGAGTGTCACAGGATTATGGTACACCCCCCTTTTTAACCCCCCAACTCCACTTCACAATTTAAAAAAAGGGGAGGTTACTGCAATCACTGAAATTTTCGAATTCGAGATAAGACCGGATCTATGCGTTTTGAGGTATCAGGAACCCAAAAAAGTGGTTTTTAAAATGTGTCTGTATGTATGTACGTACGTACGTTCGTAAGCACGCCACAGCCCAAACTGCTCGAATACATTTTTGAAACTTGGACCATCGACAGACTTTTTATTTTCAAATGGAACACCCTGCATATCAATAATTTTGATATGATACCACATAAGCGACATTTCAAGTGTCAAAATAATTTTTGGAACCCATTTTAACTTTCCATCTAGAGGGTTGTGACCCCTCCATTGTTATTCTAATCGACCACAGTAACCCTGGAACAATTTTAGTCAAACCGAAAACCTTACATTTTTTGACTTATGAGGTGGTTAAGTTTGCCACAACAGTTTTTTAATAAAAGTTCCATTTTTTCAAATGGTACCGATAAGGTGAAGTGGGGTAAATGTGTAATCGGGGTAAGTGTGTCGTCAAATCATGAAATAGAAAGTTAGTGAACTTCTATGGGGATAATGTTAAACGAAGTATATGCACTATTCTAAAACAGAAAACTGTAATTGTTGGTAACAGTATCACGTGTCAGCGGCACAATCTGGTAAGCACAAGTTAATCGAGATTCATCTAGTCGTTAAATAATACATTCCTAGGGTTCAATAGTCGTGATACATATCTATGTTTGCCATAATGCCCTCTTCTAACCTGAAAATTTAGTTCACTAAACACTTACCCCCCAAAAAAAATAATATTGGGGCAGGTGTGTAGGAAATTCCAGGGTAAGTGTGTATTGTGCTACACTCTCACCCTATTCAAAAATGTCGAAGATCAACACATCTTTTCATGCCTAGGGTAAAAATGGTGCGAGTCTATAAAAGAACATGAACAAGGAGAAGCAAATATACGGAAGAAGACCTCAATAGGGCTCTAGACGAAATGAGAAGAGGCGTGATATCACAAGCTGGTGCTTCCCAGAGGTATAATATTCCGCAAATGACGCGAAGAAGAGGACTTCGCGGTATAAAAAGCTCAAAAATGGGATTTTCCGCTTTGGTAATTCTTGCTTTCTTCTCGTTCTTTGTATTTCGTTTGTTTTACAGTTTTGTGTTAAATAAATAATAACAAGAAATGTTATTCTTTCGTGCCTTTGTAGAATCACTAAACGCGGAATTGCCAGTTGCAAGAAGCGCGTTCATGCCTGTTATATTGGGACTGCCGCAATTACTTTAACCCCCTTATTTCCTAGGACCAAGAAACCCAGGTTATTGCTTTATTTCCAAGTGAGTCTTATGGAACTTACTATGTTCCATCGGTAATAAAAGCTCAAAGTCCCACTGGTAAAAGAATTAGCGCAAGAGGGCGCTTAGTTGACAAAGCAAAGAATTTGAAGACGTCCTTAAAGGAGGTAGTACCAGCTTCTTCAAAAAAGCGAAAGGGGTCCTCATTATTTAGCCAACATAAAAAGCAAAAATTGGAAGAGGTCATCACTACAGTTAATGGTAAGTATAAGTTATTGTCTAGGAACTCTGTGGTATAGCACACACGTTTCTTTAGATGACATTCAGCAATGCTTTGAGTGGCTAAAGGATCGATATGTCACCTTCAAATAAACTGTTGTCAGATTGCATCGGCTGTACGATTTATGACGTCACAAGTCGTACAACGGTGTTTCTGAATTATTTATTTATTTACAAATAAGCAAACGTTTTTTAAATAAAATTGATGTTCGCGGACGATTCCTTGTATCTTTATTGATGCATTTACATTAAAATAGCCCGAAATTAGGAAATGTGCAAGATGCCTATTGCAGAAGGCCCTGATCTATGTACGATAAACACGACGTACATCGTTGTTGGTGAGCTCATCCAAAGAATTGACAATATTAAAACTTGTTTTGACATAGTATTTAAACTTATCCACATCACTAATCATAATATTCGGCTCAAGCTGAGCACTTGTACACTTTAATATAGAACATAGTTTATAATATTCACACAAAATTTGATAAAGTTTATCCTACCTTATTTCCCATTAAAAAGCTTTTTGAAACCAGCGACTGAATGTTTAGCGGTTTGGATACTTTTTAAGTTTTACGCAGTATTTTCTTTTTTTATACTTAAGTTTGCTCTATAATGAAGTGTCAATGTGGTAAAGATTTTTTGGTTCCTGATAAGTTCATAAAACACCCAGAATATCTTCATAATGTTACAGACAACTATTTGTGCCCAAAATAAAATGCCTAATTTCTGCAGAATATTACACGTTTTTCTGAATAACGAAAATTTCGAATACATTTTTTTATGTGAGAAATTAAATACAGATTATTATGATTTGCACTTCAAAACTTACCGTGTCTCCGCAACTGAAGGCGTTCATATAATCAGGCATGAACAACTTCAGTCACAAAATGTTCATAAAATAATTTAGAACGTAAGTCTTTTTTATAATTAATAATTATTTCCGTTTCATAATAAATGTGTTTGTATAAAATATTGGACTGTGGTTATATATTTTTGCTCTAAAAACGTGCGGTATTGAAAAAAGGCGGAAAAAATAAGAGCTTCAATACAAGCGTATCCCGTCATTCATTTCAAGAAAATTTTATATTTGAATATAAAATGTACCTGATCAGATAAAGTAATTTCGGATAAAGTCGAAACTTCGCTAAATTTAAATTTAGAAAATATATATTTCAAATGAAAAAACTGTATACTAACGGTAAGTAATTTTCTTTAACATTAATGCTTCGAATGATTTAAATTTAAGAAACCATTTATTTAGGGTAAGTAGTTCCATTATTCAGACTAAGGATTGGGGTATGTTATTATAATACAACTATTTCTTCATATGAAGCAAATATGTACTTTAGTTAAACGCACCTGGAATATAAAACAAGAAAGTGATTATTTACATCAAGTAATTTGTTGCAAGTATTTTAATTATTAAATTTAATCGGTTGAGTTACTTGCGGGTATTTAAACGCAGCATATATTTGAAGCGAATATATTTTATTGGATTCAAGAAGATATTTTTAATGTGGATACATTAAAGCATAATAGAATGGGTCAAACGACCTTAAAAGGGACGTTCGATCCTTATTATGCGCAATGAATTGCCGAAGATGATTGGTCCCACCCATATTACCCTGCAATGATGCAACTCCGAGAGATAATCATTTGAGCTTTTACCCATTGCGGCAGATCGGAAGCTTTAAAGAAATGACAAGTGACAACCGACGCACGCACATCGGACACAGTACAGGTGCATCCCATGAGATTTTAGTTTGGACTTTGAAACCATAGGCGTAGATTCAGCACCACAGGGGGTACTACATATTTAAATCATCTTCGGCGATACATTGCGCATAATAACGTCGTTTGATTCATTCTATTTTATCTAATTTCAACGGTAGAACTTCTACTTTCTCGCAGAATTTGGAAAAATTCCAGTTAAGTGAAAGACAGCAATTTTAAAAAGGCAGCAGAGAAGCGGCTTGAACCTCCCCATCGTGTGGGTCTTTCATTTCCGTGTCTTGTGTTTACAATTTTAACATTGGGTGAGATACATGAAAATGAAAACGATATTTATAACATATCAGGGTTATAAGTAGTGTTTTGATTCAGTTTAGTTCAAAGATTGTTATATTATATTAATAAATCGTGTTATTTTTACCTGATTAAGTTCATATGTTTATAATACTATTGATGATTTCAATAATTCCAGTGCATGAAGGGTGCCAGTCTACGCAGTAGGTAAAACAGTCCGGCTGTATTATCAGCTCTGTCAGTTTTAAGACTGCTGTGACACAAGAATGACAATAATTGTTGCATTCAGCCGACGGATTTAAAGCGGTTGTCGCTCCAACTGTTGTCAGACAACAGTTGCACATTGGCTGGCAGTACTATGTAGCGCACAATTTTAGCCGAATTATGTCAACCGTTTCACAACAGTTGACCAATGACTAACAAATAAATAATTTGTCACAAAATGTCATCAGATGAAAGCGCCCAAAAGCACCAGATGTAGTGCATTAATCACCAAAATTGGCAACCCTTAGACTGAACTACCGTTATTTTCATTTGATCACGTTGATTCGAGTAAGTATTCATAGATGTCCCTCTTTTATTAAAATCATCAATACAAAAAGCTGGATGTGCAGTTCAAGACCGCACACCCAACATTCTTGATTCCCGTCATCAGTTTCCCGATCCCGGGAAAAATCCTGAATTATTTTGTTTATGGCTGCAGCTTATTGGAAATCTGCGTCTGCAAAACGAAGATTACCAATATGTTTTTAAAAATAAGCGAGTGTGTAGCAAACACTTCGCAAATGAAGAATTTATTAAAAATAATTCACTGCAAAAGGTTTTGCACAAGAGTGCTCGTCCTAAACTGTTTTTACCACCTCAACTAGGTAAGTACATTAGGTTATACTTAAACATAATTATAAGAGTAATATCAATAAATAAATTCAAAAGCAGCAGTATCTAATGTTCATGTATTTGTTTGTAGGGTCCATCAGAATCAATCAGACAACTTCCTTTACGAACCAACAGGTTGACAACCACCCTCCAAGACCACACCTGCTTCAAATTAACAACTGACGAGCCATCTCCCCCAAACCAGGAGATACATATCTCCAATAGTCAAACTCTTGACATGACTACTTCCTTTCCAAAACAAGAGTTTGATGACCACCTCCAAGACCACACCTATGGCAAATTAGCAACTGATGAGTCATCTGCCTCTGCCTTAAGCACTTTTCGTTGTCAAACTCCTGTGAATGATGCCATGAATATATTGTCCACATCAAACGAATCAAATAATAGAAAGCGGCCGTCAAATTCAGCAAGTGAAACACCATCAAATAAACGGAATTGTAACAGGTCACTTAATATGTCTTTTGGAACCTACGTATGTTACAAATTTTGATTTTATAGGTACCGTCAAATCATACAACTTGGGACATCGAGGTAACTTGGGACAAATGGCACTTACTTGAAATAAAATAATGCGGCACTCTAGTGGACAATATTTGAATTACGAAAAAATCTGAGGTGGGTAAAACAGATCCCATTCTACATCATCAGCAACCGCCATAAAAGAACTGTCAAGATGTCGGCAAAAAAGTACTGCTTGCATCTACATTATCGCCTGAGTTGTGTTGTATCTGTCACGATGTACTGGTAACCCGATTATATCTCTAAGTGGTAACGATTAGAAACTTTTCAAAAAGTTAACCTAAAATTTCCTGGAATTTTTTTATTTAGCAGGAGGTTTTTGCAGGTAACTTGGGACAGCTTAATTCTGACATCATGGTGAATCGAAGAAAAGTAGGGGCAAGGACCTATAAAAACTACACTGACGAGAATTTAGGTAACGCCATATTAGATGTATCCAATGATAAATTATCCATAAGGGAGGCTGCGCTGAAATATGGTGTCTCAAGTGTCTCAAAGTCAACAATACATAGAAAATTTCATGGAAAAAATAACTTAAATCATGGCCGGCAGACAGTTTTAACACCTGAAGAAGAAACTAAATTGGTTGAACGCATTTTGGTTGCTGCTGACTGGGGTTACCCATTCACACAGCTGGATTTGCGACAAGCTGTGAAGGGATATTTAGATAGAAAGGGTGCTCATCATTTTTAAAACGACACAAACAAAAATTGGCTAGGCGTTTAAGTCAAAACATTAAACGTAATCGTGCAGAGGTGACAAGAGAGACTCTCCAGGAATATTTTTCAAATATGGAAGTGACCTTACGTGATGTTCCACCAGAAAACTTCATAAATTTCGATGAAACAAATATGACGGATGATCCGGGACAAGCAAAGGTTTTAGTTAGAAGAAGTGCAAAGAGGGCCGAAAGAGTGATGGACACAAGTAAAAGCTCAACATCTGTCATGTTCGCTGCATCTGCTGCAGGTCAGATACTCCCAGCCTATGTTGTGTACAAAGCCCAACATTTATATGACATCTGGTGCACGAATGGACCGGACGGTACATTATATAACCGAAGCAAAAGTGGATGGTTTGACTCCTTTATTTTTGAAGACTGGTTTTTTAAAGTGGTGGTCCCTTTCTTCAGGAATAAGAATGGTAATAAAGTAATAGTAGGGGATAACTTGGCTAGCCACTTCTCCTACAAAATAATTCAGGAATGTCAGCGTCAAAATATCCTATTTACTTTTTTACCTCCCAATACCACTCATTTATGTCAGCCCTTAGATGTAGCATGGTTTGCACCTTTGAAAAGACAGTGGAAATTAGTGCTTCAAGAGTGGAAAAACAAACATAGAGGTACTATTCCAAAAGATCAATTCCCTTCACTTTTAAAGCAGACACTGGATAGGCTCAAAAATTCAAGTGCAAATACCGTATGATTTTTTAAATTATTCATCAAAGCAACCGTTGGAAAACAAAAGTCGTATCTTTGATTACTTCTGATGGTTCAGATTTTACAGCTGTCACTTTTCGAGTTTGTTTACAGTTTCACGGTTTTTCACGATGGTTTTCTTGGTTGAGCATAAAATATTCGCTGTTAAAGCTTACTTTCGCACTGGTTTTCAAGCAGAAAATGGGGAATGGCGTTACAATGTGCGGGCGTGTCTCGAAGAATTCCGGCAGCAGTTCCCAAATGTTGCCATTCTTGATGCTGATTTCTTTGCAATGGTTCGACGTTCAGTAAGCTTGTTTGAAGAGACAGGCAGCATTACACGAAAGAAGGGTAGTGGCAGACCGACAGTTCAGACAGAAGAAGCAGTCCAGAATGTTCGACAAGTCTTCGAGAATGAACCAACCACATCCCTGCGAAGAGCTGCCCAGCAAGTTCAGCTATGCTATAGCACCACTCGCAAAATCGTGAAGAATCAACTCCATTTATTTCCCTACAAAATGCAGTGCTATCACGAACTTTTACCAGGTGATCCCGACAGACGTGTCAGATATTGTCGTTGGTTTACTGATCATCTAATGAACGATGATAATCTTCTTATATCCAAATAAATGTTGTTACATAGGATGCAATCTTTTTTATTAATCAATTCAACACGTGTTTATTAGAGGTTATTTGCAGGGACAAAGGACTGCACTAGCAAAAATTCCCTAATTATTGTTTGTTCCCGCGAAAAATTTGTAATCCACTTAGGAACTTTGATGAATCTGTTCATCGACATGACCTTGAAGCTGGAAGCTGCCAAATTAAATAACCTAGCATTTTACCAGTTTGTTTATTGCTCTATTAAAATATCAATAAATAAATAAGGCCATCAGGCACATAATATGGCACTCATGGCAGTTACAGTATCTTTCAAAGCACGAAAGAGCAGGGGGTGATTCAATTCCAAGGGGGCTCTTTTGAGTTCCAGTCCAGGTATCTAGGCGCCTTTTATCCTAAATAATTTCAGTAAATCTTTCAGAATTTTGCATCCTGTACCATCTGAGAATCCAACTTACAAGAAGACTTTACAGTGATGATGTTTTTCTGTTATCGTTATTCCTTCCGGAGTTCCCGAGAGTCAGCCTCTGCCACTACTCTGCCGAGTCTCCATTGTCTTGAGTGCCAGTGTGGCCCCGAGGGCAAATATTTTGTGCTCTGGCAAGCAAACCATCAGAAATCCACTCGAAAACATTTGTAAATGAAATGACAGTGACAATTAAGTGACAGCTTCAAAATCTGCTGAACCATCTGAAGTAATCAAAGATTCGACTTTTGTTTTCCAACGGTTGCTTTGACGAAGAATTTAGAAAATCATACGGTATATGTTCAGGCTTCCGGGCCTGTGGACTGGTTCCCTTTGACCCTTCCCAAGTTTTAAACAAGCTTCCACCTGACAGAAACGATGCCGACAATGAGCACTGGTCTGATACAATTAAGGACGTCTTGGAGAGGTACAGGCAACCTGATGAAAACAAAAAAACAAGAAAGAAAAAAATTAATGTCCAACCAGGTTCAAGCATTTCAATTGGAGATTTCAACAGAGGTGAGGATGTAACAGCTGTAGAAGATAATGGGTCAGCCACAGAAGAAGATATCGCACATCCCGTTCAAAACTGTATTAAATCAAAAGTTTTTATTTTTGGGGTTATTCCAAAAAAAATAGAGGGTTAGCTGTCATTTTTCTCCTAACGAAACAGTATTATTGTCAAGTCAAGGTTTCTCCACTAGATGCCGCCACCCCATTTGTCACAATTCTAAATTGTGCTTCAACGTCCATCGAAAACAGTATCATTCTAACTTGCTTCATGGACACATGTTAGTTCCCCTTCAAAACTGCATTAATTCAAAATATTTTTAATGTTTTCAAGTTTGTTTGGGGAAAAAGTGCAGTAAGTCGAATTGCTACTCTAGTATTCCGAAAAATAAGGTAAGTCCGAATGCATTATTTACTAGAAAACTGTATTATTTTATGTTAATACAGTCTTGTTAGGAAAATTTTCATATGATTTTTAGTGTTATTGTGAGAAAAAAGGTATCATTTCGATTTAATACCATTTTCTCTGAAACATTTGCTTAATAGAAATTAATAAAATTGAATTTTTTGGCTTAATACAGTTTTCCAGAAAAATACCAGATCAATTTGTAATACTTAATTCGAATGAATATTCATTATATTGATCTATTTTAGAATAATGTCTGGCCATTCAAGAATTGATAGAATCATGATGATGGCTGCTGCTGAAATACAGTCGCTTAAATTGCCAATAAATAATGAAAACTCCCCCTGCTCTAAACCTGATGAAAAAACTACTTTACTAGTAAATAATGGAAGCCGTAATGAAACTGAAAGTGCTGATGCTGCAGCTGACGTTGAAGCTGAAGAAGAAGCTTATGCTTCAGCTGACGGTAAACCTGAAGGTGAAGTTGAAGATGAAGCTGAAGAGGAAGCAGAAGTTAAAGCAGGCGGTGAAACTGAAGCTGGAGGTGAAGTTGAAGACGAAGCTGACGCTGAAGGTGAGGTTGAAAATGAAGCTGAAGATAAAGTAGACGGTGAAACTGAAGCTGACGCTGAGGATTATGGAAAGTTATATAATTTAAGAAACGTCCAAGTAAAGGAGAGCAGCACCTCCGCGAGCACCTCCGGCAATATTATTACAGACTTACATGAGACTAGCTTTACTGAAGATGATGATGACAGTATCAAGGACCCTAACTTTGGCTCTTCTTCTAGTAATTCCAGTAGCTCATCTTCAAGTTCTTCCTCTTCCACTTCCTCTTCATCTGATGAGGAGATTGCTGAAAGGGACGTGACAGAAGAACATTTATCTGAAGGCGAAAATGATGCAACTCAAAAAAAGGAAACTAGGAAGAGAAAGCGAAACGAAGCTGTGTGGGAAAAAAATAAAAAAAAGAAATTAAGAAATGCCGGCAAGGAGTATGTTTCGTCCTCAAAGTCCAAGAAAGTTATTCCTGAAAAAAAACTTAAACAACCATGTGGTGAAAAATGCAGCCATAAATGCACCACTAAAATGAATAACAAACAGCGGTTGCAAATTTTCAACGAATATTACAGCCTTAGTGATGTTAACAGAAAGCGTGATTTTCTTTCAAAAAGTATGGAATTGATCATACCAAAATACCGTTACGTCAGAAATAACAGCCACAGAAGGTTAAATTATGCTTTCTATTTTAGAACAGCAGATGATCAGAAGATAAGAGTGTGCAATACTTACAGTTAGGGACAAAACGTCTTCGTCAGGCATTGTTTCTGAAGACGCAAGAGGTAAACACCAAAATCATAAGAAAGTTAGTGACGATTTAAAGAATGGTGTTAGAAACCATATCAAATCCATTCCAAGAATAGAGAGCCACTACCTCAGGGCACAGACGAGTATAGAGTTTATAGATGGTGGCAAAACAATAGCAGAGCTACACAGAGATTATGAACGTGATTGCATCTCTGAAGGAAAGCCCGCGGTTGGTTATCACATGTACGCAGACATTTTTAATTCTGAGTTTAACATCTCGTTCTTCATCCCAAAAAAAGACCAGTGTAGCTTATGCTTTCAATACAACACAGCAGATGAAAACGCTAAGGAAGTGCTAAAACCTCAGTATGACGAACATTTAGAACAGAAACTATTATCTAGAAAAGAAAAAGAGATGGATAAGGCTCGAGTGAATAAATTATTTACAGTAGCATGTTTCGACATGCAGGCTGTTGTACAGATTCCTAAGGGAGACATCTTAATTTTCTATTATAAATCTAAATTAAATACAATGAACTTAACGGTTACAGAACTTGGGAATGATGTAACCTTTTGCTATGTTTGGCATGAGTAAGAAGGAGGAAAGGGTTCTACAGAAGTTGGATCTTGCCTTCTCCAATATCTAGAACAAAAATCAAATGAATGCGATAATGAAGAACTAGATATTGTGCTTTACAGCAATAACTGTGGCGCCCAACAAAAGAATAAGTACATTATAGCCCTTCTCATGTACGCTGTGCTTAAGTTCAAAATAAAGAGAATTACACATAAATATCTATTCGTTGGACATACGCAAAACGAAGGGGATACGACACATTCTGTAATTGAAAAACAGGTTACCAGATCATTAAAGTCCGGGCCGCTATTCATACCTGATCAATTTGTAACACTAATCAGAATTGCTAAGAAAAAGGGAAGGCCCTATTCAGTAAAAGAACTTACACACGACGATTTTATAAATGTAAAGCAGCTTATGGCCGACTTTGGAACAAATTTTAATAAAAACACCAATGGAGAACAAGTTTACATAAGCAACATTAAAATGGTGAAGGTGGAGAAAAACCAACCATTTTTGTTTTTCTATAGAACTTCTTATGCAGAGACTGATGACTGGAAAACCGTTGATGTGAGAAACATTCAAAAGAAAAAGGCTACTAGGACTTCAGGATCTAAAACTAATATTTTAGAAACCCTGCCGAAGATTCAAAAAGTTTATAGTAGAAAGCTTGCGATTAACGATAACAAGAAAACCGATTTAAAGTTTCTTTTAGACGAACATTATATTCCTCAAATATTATAGAAATTTTTACAGTTCATTATTCTGAATTGATAAGTTTGTTCTTGTTTTTCTCAAATTTTGCAGTTCCATACAGTAAAGTATAATTACCATTTAGTTTTTGTCATGTTCTTAAAATAGATTATTTTTAACTGTATTTCGGGTTTTATTTTACTTAATGCATAAAAACGTTGCACGTGCAACATCGCATAAATTTTTTAGAGGAAAACTGTATTATTTCATATCAAATTAAATTTTTCGGCCTTTTTAAAAAAAAAAAATATTTTATTTCTTCATTTATTATTCAAGTACCCCAATGTAAATAATAAAAACAAAAAAATGGGGGTCTAACCTTGATAATAATTTCAGTTTTATTAATTAGCTGAACAGAAATTTTGTTTTACCTCTCCTGTAAAATTTTAATATTTTGAGTTACGACAGTTTTCAATGGGATGTGCGAATAGCAAACACTATAGAAGACATCACAGACACAGAAGAAAACCTGACGAACGCAGAAGAAGACTTGGCGAACGCAGAAGAAGACTTGACGAACGCAGAAGAAGATTTGACGAACACCGAAGACGATTTGACGAACACAGAAGGAGATATCCTCAAAGATATCACAGAAAAAGATATCATAAATTCGAACACCCAGCAAGATATAATGTCATATGAAAATACTGACAAAGACAGTGAACTTGAAGGTTCAATTGCTCCCAAACATGGAGATTATATTATTTGTGAATTTTTATATAATGAAGGCAGCAAAAAAGAAGTAAGGTCAACCTGGGTAAGTGTGAATTTGGGGGAAGTGTGAACGCGCCTTTTAAATTTCCCGCTGAAAGTTCGATCATACTGACATCTCCCCGGCAGCTTCCTAAACTATCCTGGGACGTGTGGATATAAAGCAGGATTCTGTAAAGTTGTGTACACTGATAATATTGGAGTGAGAAACGAGCATAACATCTTTCACTCTCAATGTGAGTACAACCCCAAATTTTCAAAATTTCGTCATTCGCTAGCGACTCACGGTAAGTCCCAATTTTTGCTCACAGTGGATAACTAAGACCACATATTTCGCTACTCAATACACGGAATCGTGTTTTGTTAATAAATAAGTGTTTTTATGGCATAGGTCACACTTGCCCCAGACAAAAACGCCTTTGAGGTTAGTGTGACCACATTCCGGCGGGCAAGTGTGAACTTGCTATTGAGTGTCTCACACTGATGGAGTGTTCTATTGTTAGGTGAAAAAATGCCGAGAAACTACAAAAGGAAATCAGATCGCGCTACCACCAAGTATTCACGGGCAGACTTGGAAAATGCTATTGAACATATAAAAAGAGGAACCATGACATTGTATAAAGCCCACACATTCTTTAAAATTCCAAAAACCACATTATTTTACCATTTAAAAGGAATGCGCGGGGTGAAGAGCAAGACACAAGGAAGGGCGGCAGCTATTCCCATTGAGGATGAAACAAGATTGGCGCAAGGTCTGAAGAAAATGGAGCAATGGGGTTTTGGACTGTCTCGCGTAGAAGTATTGGACGTAGTTCAAGAGTTTGTTTCGGAGAACAAACTAAAAACGTCGTTCAAAGATAATCGACCAGGCGATGAGTGGTTTCACAACTATAAAAAGCGACATCACTTAAGCATTAAAAAACCACAAGGAGTCGAATATGCCAGAAAGAAAACGGCAGATCCCTTTGTCCTAAACGAATATTTTGATCTGCTGCAACGGAGCTTAAGAGAATTAAATTTGCAAGACCATCCAGAAAGCATTTGGAATCTTGACGAAACGTCCTTCTCGCACGATCCTCATAAAACTAAAGTTGTTGGGGCGGTAGGGAAACCATCTTCCAGGACAACTTCAGGGCCAGGAAGAGAAAACACTACCGTTTTATCGGCAGTCTCAGCGTCGGGGTTGAAAGCTCCCCCACTCATAGTATTCAAAGGAAAAAATGTATGGGATACGTGGCTGGCGGATGAGGAAAACGCCTTTGAAGGAACTGCTTACGCAGCCAGTCCTAATGGATGGATGGAAAAGGAAATATTTTTAAATTATTTTCAAAAAACTTTACTTCCTGCACTAGGAACCAACAGACCAGCTTTAGTGATATATGATGGACATTCCACACATATTAACATTCCATTGATTGAATTAGCACGTGCCAATAACGTGACAATTTTGAAACTCCCACCCCACAGCAGTCATCTGCTGCAACCTCTGGATTTGGCTGTTTTCAAATCTCTAAAAGACAGCTGGGACTTAAAGTTAGTAGCTTGGCAGAGGAAGAATGTTGGATTGAAGATGCCTAAGAAAGTTTTCTCAGAGTTAATTGGTAAAACTTGGACGCAACTGAAGGCTGATATTATTATGAATGGGTTTCGTAAAGGAGGAATCCATCCTTTTGATAGAAATTGTATCCCAGAGGACAAATATGATCCTGACGCCTTGAAGAGATGGAAAGACCAGGCTCCAACTACTCCTTCTATTGACGGATCTCGCCCAGCAATTATGGAAGAACCTTCTCCCGGACCTTCTGGGGGATTCTCTGCCGGACCTTCTAAAGAATCCTCTACGGAACTTTCCGCAGAGTCCTCTGCTGGAGCTTCTAAAAGACTATATGCTGAGCCTTCTGCTGGATCTTCTAAAGAATCTTCTGGTGGACCTTCTAAAGAATCCCATTTAGAAAAGCCATTATCTTTCGAAGAGTTACTTTTGAAAACTGTCAAACAAACTGCAAGAAATACTTCCACGGTGAAAAAGAAGAGAGTTGCTCGGGGAGCAGAAGTGATTACCGCTCCTGAAGCGTTAGAGAAGCTTTCAAGGGATCAGAATTCAAAGGGAAAAGGGAAGAAGATCGTCAAAAATACTAATAAAAGTGGAAAAAGTCAAAGATCAGCAAAAAAACCCGATTCAGATTATTCATCTAGCTCTGAAGAACATCAAGATCCAGTTCTTATTGACTCCGAAGATGATGTGGATCCTGAACTCTTTGAAGAGTATGCAGAAGATCCAGTTGATATCACTGTCGGAAGCTGGGTAATTGCTGAATATTCGAACAAAAAACACATCAAACATTTTGTCGGACAAGTAAAAAGTAAAGAAGTAGATGGTTGGAAGGTTCTTTTCTTAAAACATAAAAAGGGGATTTTCTGTTGGCCCCATGTTGAAGATATGGACGTTGTTGTTGACGAGGATGTCGTAAGGATCTTGCCTAGCCCAATTGAAGAGCGAAGAGGCAAGCTGCGATTTGAAGTTCATTTTGCCAGTTTCAATTTGTAAACTTTGCTAGTTTGTAATTTCGTTGATATTAAAGATATTTAAAAATTTCGAAAACTGATTTGATGTAGATTAACTCATCTTTTCACACTTGCCCACGAATTTTCACTGTGATAAATATATGACGGGTAAGAGGCCGGGTTCGCACTTACCCCAAGCTAACGGGAAAGTGTGACACATGCGCGGCGTTTTAAAAAATGGGGCATATCTCCTAAATGGCTGTGGTTATAAAAACAGTAATACACAGAAATTATAGCCAATTGTTGGGGGTGTCTCCAAACAATAGACTAAGTGAATCGGATTATTATGAATGGAAGCAGTTTATCAAGAATGTGTACTAATCAAAAAAGCGGTCACACTTACCCAGGTTGACCTTAAAAAAAAAAATATGTGGCAAGAATACAGGAAATTCAAGAAAATGGCAATTACGTTGTTTCATGTTTGCGATACAATTCTGCAATCTTATGTGTATCCTAATGTAGTTGATGAAATGATAATTGTAAAATCCTCAATTTTGAAAATATTAAATAGTCCTCAGATTATGAGAGGAAGACATAGATTTTCTGAAATTATTGTCTTGTAAGTCGTATAATATTCAGTATTATTATTATTTTTAGTATAGGTACCTAACCAGCAATATTGTTTAATGTTATCAAACCAAAGAAAATGCCAAAAGATGATATTACATAGGTGATGTTATGTTGTTAGTATTTTGTTCGAGAAAAAGTTAAGCTGAAGAAGTACTAATTTTTTATCGTCAGAATAATGTTTTTTTTGTTTTTTTTTTGCGCTGTGTTATGCCGTGATATGGATTTTATCCAGATAGTCTATAATACCATAAAGCATCTATTCCTATGACGCTCAAATATTTTTATAATAAAGTTTTTCAGAAATAATTTCAGCATTTCATTTAAGGTGGCGATTTAACTAAGTTTCATTATCTTTTTGTAATTTTTTTTGGCTCTTTATTATGACAAAGGTGTCCCAAGTAACATGATATAATACTCAACTGTCCCATTTACTCAACTTGCTTTAAAATGCAATAAAAAGTTTTTTGTCCCAAGTTACCCAAACCACTGCGTAACTTGGGACACCCACAATTTATTTTTTTACAGCCTCTGTGGCACTGTACATTTTTGGAACTACATGAAATTGTTGTATTTCAGATGCTTAAAACACTGGCATTTTTTATTTTCATGTGCATTACATTATCAAAAAAATACAGATAAAAGTAGCTGCAAACTGTCCCAAGTTGTATGATTTGACGGTATTACTTTGTTTAAGATGAACCAAAAGTATTGGAAATTTCGTCCCTTACCGGAGACGAAAAAAATAAAGTTCTTGGCGTGCTTAGATTGCAAGGCGACCACGAATTCAACAAAAAAAGTTGCGCTCCACAAAAGGATAACTGTCAGAAAGCCAATCTTGCAAATGATTCATAACAGTATCCACTGTCCGAACTGCGAAGCCCTAATTGCAAAACGAAATTTTGACAAACATGATATGAAGTGTTTCTCGCGAGCTCCAGATAGACGAAGGAGGCTTCCCAAGGCGAGAAAAAAAAACAGCAATTTTACTGGCGAAGAACAAGAATTGCTAATAGCGCTCGTTAAACAACATAAGAATGTGATTGAAAACAAGAAGAGTGGCCAGTCTACTTGGAGTTATTAAATAATTTTTAATGGGATATCCACTGTCAAACATGATCATTGAATCCCCATAGGGCCGGTTTTTCAATCTTGCATTTAACTTGTAATTAAGTAGCGCATAGTTAAATTTAAGTGCTGGTTAACTATCGGACAAATTATAAATCGTTTATCAATGCTTTTTAAAATGTTAGTTCGGTAACCTGAAGTATGGCGTAAAATTTGTCATGTTGGTACTGAAAATGTCGTGTTCTGTGGTTTATTTCCAATTGTGCGCCTGACTTTTCACAAAACAACAGAGGAAGATCTACCCTCAAAATGGCACCTGGCAAAGAAAGAAAGAAAAGTAACAATTTTACAGGCGAAGAGCAGGAGTTATTAATAGTATTAGTTAGGACGTATAAAGATGTCGTCGAAAATAAAAAAAAGAGTGGTCAGTGTACCTGGGATGAAAAACAACATGTGGCTTCGGATAGAAAAAGAATTCAATAGTCATTAGTAATATGATAAGTCCTCTCTTGATTGCCGCAGGTTTGACGTCCGAATGGTTGAACTACGAGTCAAAATGGTAGATTTTTTTTAGGTCTTTGACCGAAAAAAATCCACCATTGACCAGTAGTAAATCCATGAGGACTCAACAAGGCAATCAAGAGACGACGAATCATATTTTACAGACTATTTTATAAATTAAAAGTATTGAAGTAGCTCCAAAGTACATTCGTATTTACGTAGTTTAAAAATGTTGGATCATCGCTGTCAGTTGTCAGTCACTTGTCAACTGACTGTCACGTCACAAAATAAAAGCGAAATTATTTACTTTCAACAAGATTTAAACATTTATATATACCTACGGCTGATTACAGCAACGAATTTTATTTTAATCGCATTATAACATTCTTGGTATGAGATTTGGCGGAATACCTAAAACTTTACAATGGAGTACTTACTAGGTGAACTCTTGTTCGACCTACTATGAAAAGAATAGACGGACGAGAAACCTCACTCTTCGGTTTAGTGTACCACCAGTTTCTAGCTGCACAATTATTGACCGGTTTTACTCCAATATTGGCGGAATTTCAGAATAGATATTTGGAAATTGCGAAATTTTTGATCGAAAACAAAGCTGAAGTAAATTTGAGTGACGCTGAAGGAAACAGTCCATTATCATTCTCTACCTGGAGCAACCAATTACAATTAGTTCAGTTACTCATTGCAAATAACGCAGACGTGAATAACGCGGACAAAAATGGTGTTACCCCATTGATGGTAGCAGCGGATAAAGGACATTTAGAGATTGCCAAGATTTTAATTGACAGCGGGGCTAAAGTAAACGAGACTGACATTACATTAAGTACCGCACTATTCATGATCGGTGGAGGGCCCCCAGAAAATGTTGACATAACAAATGTGGATTGGGAAATGAAAGAGATCATCGGTAATTGGGATTTGTAACAGTGTGGGAGACATTTCAAATAGTCCAAGTTCCTCAATTAAGAGAAACTCTAATATTGAATCATTTACAAGGTGTTTATTGATAATCAGTGTTTTAGTGTTTTAGTATCCTTACAGTTACTTGCAAGGAAAGCTCACTTACTCATTGAAAATGAAAATAATAACAGGGCAGAGCGGCTAATGAATTTAGTGTCTCGTTTTACTATGGGCAAAAGGTTAAACTTGGTTCAGCAGAGAGGATCATAAACACGAATGTATATGTCAGGCCTAAGATATAATTATAAATTCAACTGGCATAATAACGTCTGGAAAAGTAAAACCAGTAAAAGTCCTGGCACTTACTTCAAAAAATTTATTGAGAAACAGGCACAAAAAGACAATGGACAGGGCGAGGAAACTTTAAAAGAAGACAATGCCTGCGTCCTAGGGTTTTCATGGCAACGCGTTTGACACCTGTCAACTCGCATGACAAGCGAATGTCATTTGCCAAGGCAAACTTTGAAAGTGTGATAAGACAACGTTTTCTATTTTAGCGGAAAACTTACAAGCAAGTGAGCTTTTTAATTTGTTTTCACGTTGTCTGAGAACTTTCTACCAGGTCACTGACAACGAAAGAATCCGAATTGCTACTGAGACGGTCGGTGGGGCAATTCGAAAATCCTCTCTTTACGACGGCAAGAGAGAATAGATTGACTGCTTCGCGTTTTGTCACAATAATCAGGAGACAAGCGTATACCCCATGCCATGGACATGTTAAAGCAATTCTTCAGCCAACTCAATTTTCACTGAGGCAACTAAGTATGGGATTCAGAAAGAAAGTGTCGCTGTGACACTATTTGAAAAAAAACAGGTCTTAATGTGGTGCCTACTGGTCTATGGATAGACCTAAATTATGGGTACCTGGGAGCATCACCGAATGGTATGCTTGATCTTGACTTCACTATATGTATTTATTCCATTTGTATATTTTTAGGACTAGTGGGCAATGACGCAATTATTGAAGAGAAATGTCTACCCTCGTGTGCAAAACTAAATTGCTCAAGTTTAATTGAAATTTTAACTGTAAAGAAGAATACATGCCTTAAAAAACGAATAACCAAATGTCTGAAAAGGAACCACAAATATTATTATCAGGTGTGTTCTATTTATAGGTTATTATACAAATGGACGCACACTGAGTACCGTAGAGTGGGGGAATACCGATCATATGGGGTAAAACCGATCAAAGGCGCCTTTTTTAATTAAATGTGGTCTGCCATCTATAGGACGGTAGTTTAACGTTTCAAAGGCACCTCTATCCCTTTACAGATAGTAGCAAAGTCAATGAGTGCTGTCAGACAGCGCCGATTTACAGTCTTCTAGAAAATAATTGTAAAAATGTTGTCCCTAGACGGAACCACAAATTATCAATTCCTGCAAACAAACTATTGCTGACGTGAATCACCGAGTCCTGGAAATTTTCTTCATGCCGAGAATGGTTCTATGGTTCACCTAGAATAAGGTAATGGCACTTGCGTCCCAGTATCGGCTTTAGGTTTTTCAGAAAAAAATATAGTCTTCAAACTTGACAAACTAAGGGTCATTACCGATCATTTATTTCTTGCTTTTGTTTTTTAAGGTTATGAGTGGAAATGGTGCGCAAATACAAAAAACGTGTTGGCCCCGGCGGCAGACAAAACTATAACGAAATATATTTGCAAAATGCCATCTTGGCCGTTAGGCGGGGCAGATTTTCGATTCGGCAAGCGTCGGAAAATTATGGTGTTCCATATACAACCCTTCAAAATGCTTTAAAAGGAAAATACCAGACACACAAAGTGGGGAGACATACAGCCCTTGGGGCACAAGAAGAAAAAGACCTCGTGGAAGGCCTTTTGGCATGTGCAAAGTGGGGATTTCCGCTAGGATCCAGAGACGTACGCAATATTGTTCAAGAGTATTTGAACAGATCTGGGAAAGTGGAAAGAAGATTTCGCGACAATCGGCCAGGTTTAGAGTGGGCCTGGGGCTTTCTAAGAAGAAATCATGAGCTGACGGTAAGATTAAGTGAGAACATAAAAAGATATAGAGCGGCCATCTCCCGTGAAACCGCTTAAAGATATTTTGACAATCTTCGCGTAAGTTTGGAAGGTGTACCCCCGTCAAACGTCGTCAATTACGACGAAACCAATTTCACTGATGATCCCGGACAAGAAAAAGTAATTGTAAAAAAGGGCGTTAAGCACGCCGAGCGAATAAAAGACACCTCCAAGACGAGCATAAGTGTTATGGTGGCCGCTGCAGGAGATGGAACTTTGTTGCCTCCTTATACTGTGTATAAGGCTAAACATATTTACCCTACTTGGACGGAAGGAGGGATGCCTGGGTCAGGATATAATCGGAACTCCAGCGGATGGTTTGACCTAAGGATGTTTGAGGATTGGTTTTCAAATATTTTGCTACCATATTTTAGAAAGCTAGAAGGGCCAAAAGTAATGATAGGAGACAATTTGTCCAGCCATTTGTCTGAAAATGTGATGAGGCAATGTAGGGAAAATGACATTAAATTTGTATTGCTACCACCAAACTCAACACACTTGTGTCAACCACTCGATGTGGCCTTTTTTAGGCCACTCAAGAATAAATGGAGACAAGTTTTAAACAACTGGAAAAATTCAAATCGTGGTGTTCTACCGAAAAGTGAATTCCCTCGTTTGTTGAAGCAAACCATTGAAGAAATTGGACTGAAAGTTTCCTCCAACATACTAGCAGGATTTAAGGAATGTGGCATTATACCTTTAGATCCCAACGAAGTAATACTTCAAATTCCAGCACGAGTTGATGAGGAGGCAGAAGTAGACAACGGCGCTAGGCGACTTTCATGGACATCTGCTTTTACCAACCATTTAGAAAAGGCTCGATTCGGAGGAAGTACTAGTGGAGCACAAAATACAACAGCTCAACGTTCCAGAGGAAAACGTCTTGATGTTGAACCAGGAAAGGGTGTTGTCATCAGGGGCCTTTTAGAAACGGAATCAAGCGATGACGAAAACCAAATGGAAATAACTGAGCTTCAAGATTCTGACGGGGAAGTAGAAGAAGCTGAAGTTTCTGAAAATGAAGTCGCAGTGGCTGGCCCTTCAAGAGTGATAGACGAGGCTAATATCCCGGAAGAAGGAGAAGAGACTGAAAACTGGCAGAAAGAGCTCAAGGAGACTGAAAGCGAAAGATTGGATGATGGGTTTGAAGAAGGCAACTTCGTAATAGTCTCATTCCCAACTAACAAACGAGAGAGGAAATTTATTGGAAAAATCGAGAAAATCCTTGATTGCGATAAATTGACTGTCAAATTCTTAAAGGAGGATGCAACTCAAGAAATCGATGTTGAGGTTATGGCTGATTCTAGTATCAGGGGAGCGTCTGAGTCGAATGGTGTTATCAGAATTTAACAATTCTTTACCGTTTTGAAGATATTCGTTACAAAAAAAGAGAAAGATGACGTCATCTTTCCCCAAATCATCGGTAACTTCGATTCTGTTTCTGAAAGCATTAAATTGTATTGTTGGTGGCAGTGGTTTTCTGTGTCTAATACGACGTCTCAACTTTGTAGACGTCAGGGCGATTATGTCAATTGTCAAAGCGACTCTTTGACGTTTGGTGTGTAAGCAATAATTAAGAATTTTCGATTTTCACTCTTCAGTGAAAGTTCAAGTTAAAGTTTGTAAAGTTCCTATTCCTAATATTCTACCTCAAGCGCAATAATGGCTGATAAGCCAGCGATGAAGAGAATGGCGAGGGAGTTCAAGTCTTCAACCCGATACCATCTCCAGAGGCTACCACCCAGATAAGTAGTAGTTCATCATGATTATGTAATTTAAACTGGTGTAGATGTGGGTTTTGTAAGATAATGTTGCTAAAGGAAGAATGTTTTTGTTGCAGGGAATCGACTTTAATTTCAAAACTGGTAGAAGAAGGCAACGAATGTGTTGTGCAACATTCTTCTTTTTACAGTGTTGTATTGGATGCGAATGTCTTAAAAGATGCCAAGCAGCAGGCCTTATACTCATGGCAAAAGACAATCCAGAGAAAATGGCTGTTTTGAAGTCACCATCGAATCGGGTTTGGTGTTTTATTGCTTATAAACAGTTTATTTTTTGAGTTGATGCTTTTCAATCTTTAGGCAAGTTCCAAAGAAGAGTTGTTCCAGCATGTGTTGTGTCATAAATAAGAGAACAATTTCCCGAAAAAGATGGAGTTTATAGTGGATTTAAAGCAGCTGAAGGATTTGATTTGAAGTATTTCGATTAATTATTGTAGTAAGTAACTGTTTTTCAAAACATTATGTGGACTAACTTATTGTACTTAGTTTGTGGAATAAAATGAAATTACTAAAATACTGGATTGTTTCATTTGTTGCCAGTTGCCATATAATAATTGACATAATTTCTTTCAATTCTCCGGAACTCCATGTCATAATAAAACGCGCGAAATTTTTGTGTAATCAAATTGCGGCTGTTTATGAACATAGTCCGTAGATTGAATCTTTCCTGACCTTGAACGTTGGGGTAAATTTTGAGGCTCGTAATCTGGGCTTCTGCAGCTGTATTTTTGTTAAAATAAACTAATGAAATGGGTACCTAAGTATACATGTATTGTGGAAGTGGTAGTGGTGTGCTGTCGAGTTTTATAGTAGAATCATTTTTGATAAGTTTTTCTTAATGCCGAAATATGCCATGGATCATGCTGAAGAATTGCGGTTGCGGTGGAAGTTACTGAATAAACGAAGGTGGTGAAAGATGTTTGAAACGCTTCTTGTCCTCAAAATGTCCTTGTGTGATTTTTTTAAATATTAATTTATGCATCAATAATATTTGCCGTCAAACATAACCTTAAAAAATGGCTTGGCATAATTTTGAGAGATGTACCCCTAATCACAAATTGTTGCCAACATGACGAATAATCATGTCGTAATTGACGCAATTTTAAGATCTAGATGCCTGGAATTCGAGAATTCTTAATTTTCAAATAATTCTGAAAATAGAGGTTTTTTCAACATTTTAATGTCACCATTAGATTCAGGAGACTAAAATTGACCAGAAACTGAGGTAAGCCAAAAGTCGAATTCTTGAGTTGAATCCTCCTTTAAGGAAGAAAAATAGCTCAAAACAACACTATTTCGTTTTCCCTGAGGTAACTGACGTGCAAGAAATCCATAAGTATCAAATTATAGAAAAAGTGGAAGGGCGGGCCATTAGAAGGGGCCGGTACACATTTGCCAACATAAATTCAACAAATGTTGAATAAAATATTTGTTTAATTTTCATTAAATTGTAAGCTTTTCAATATTTGTCTGTATTTATTTCAAAATATCTTCCATTTTGTTCGATTTTTTCTTCATTTCTTTAAAAAAAAAAAAATAATAATGATCGGAATTGCCCCTGTACTTCGTTAAATCCGATTTCTGTGAAAAACAAGGCGCGATCGGATTTACCCCAACGTATGGGGCAAAACCGATCAGAAAAAAAAAATATATATCTACTCCTTCTGCAAACCGATCACCATGATTTCTACTGGATATAATAGGGGAAGGATTAAGGGTTATATATTATTTTTTTAAGAATTTTCCCCCTAAAAATAGTGTCTGATTTTTCGATAAATCCGCAAAAATTGATCGGTATTCCCCCACTCTACGGTACCTAATATTTAACTATACCTACATATACGATTTTTGTTTTAGATTCAAGGACAACTCAATATTACCAATCGGAAATAGTGTTATCTTGTCGTACATATTAATGATACAATAGACCTTTTTATTGAAGAAATAGAAAGGGATGCCGACTTGTGGCAAAAAGAGATGATTCCTAAATTATGCCAGTTTTGTACGGAATGCGTGGCGCCTGAAATTTTTAAGATAAAGAGCAAATATAAGCGATGTCTTGATCCACCCTATATTTTAAAAGCCATCTAAGACAAATCACGCAGAATATCCTTTAGCATCTCCTTCATCTTCGGACAGACAACCTTAAGCAGCTACTTCAGTTATAAACATTCACAAACCTCAGCCTATTTCAGTACAAATTACCCCCGACTGACATAAAGCCTTTCAGCGGTATATATATGAATGGTTAACCCTTTATAACACTTTTAGTACGTTAGTGCACAATGAGGCTAGGTACAATAATATTCAAAAGTTTCATCACTTGCAGAATGCCCTACGTGGTGAAGCTGCAAACACGATAAGCGATTTAACCATTTCAGACATGAATTACGTTGCAGCATGGGCGTTGTTAAAGGAAAGATTTGAAAATAAACGGCTGATAGTCCAGCATCATGTTAATAATCTTTTCACCCCACCTCAGACAGTCAAGGACTCATCCAACTCCTTACGCCAATTATTGTATAATATCAACATAAATTTAGAAGCGATAAAGTCACTACAAGTAAATGTTCAATCATCGGATGCATCGCTTGTTATGTTCGCCCTTATGAACAACCCCATTGCTGAAGAACTGCAACGTCTCCATTAGAAACTGCTAACTTCAGCATTTATGAACTTATATGTGCATTAGGATTATTATTCAGTTATTGTAAGTCCGGCAGGTAATCTCTAACTCACCAATTAAAGTTATTGGTTATTGTATTCCTACGGGATCTGTGTATCAATAAACTTTCTTTTTAAAAACAAATTTGGTTAAACCCCAAATTTAACTGGCGCAGTCGGTAGGATCTTTTGTGAAAGTGCCGTTTCCTCAAAAACCACCCCAAATTCGCGTGTGTTTCTGTTGTGCAAATTGGTGCTTCTCAACGAAAAATCCAGAACCTACCTCCTATTGGATCAACTTTAAGGCAATTCATCAAAGAAGAAGAAAAATTAAAATTTTATTACTGTAAGTGCTCTTTCCCTTGTTTTTCCTCGAAAAAACTTTCAAAATAATCGTAATTTCGTGATTAAATTTCATTTTTACAATTTGTGAGTCCTTTCGAATAATATTAAGGCTAGCTTAAGAAATCTATGACAGATTTGGACGAATTAATTAATACCTTTGCAAATATCGATGTTTCCGAAAATCAACCAATCATGGCAGTAAATATTCCCCTTTTAAGATGCCAAGCGGACAATATTCCTAAGTATGACGGAAATCCTAAATTATTACAACGTTTTATTACGTCATGTGTAAATTTTATTCGTACTTTCCGTGATGCTCAGAATGCACAAAATCCGATCAACATTTGCTTATTAGATACGGTAGTGTCTAAGCTCGAACATCGCGCAGCTGATCTGATTGGATTAAGGACCGAAGTAACAACTTGGAACCAAATAAAAGATGCTCTAATATTAACTTTCTCTGACCAACGTAGTCTGGACTGTCTAATCCAAGATTTAATTTCTATTAAACGCTTCAAAAACGAGACACCTGTACAATTCGGAATGCGTATCCAGGACGCAAGAAGTCTCTTAATTTCTAAATTAAAGAGCACAGTTGCTGACTTAGCCGAAAAAACAATAAAAATTAGACATTATGACGATTTCGCCCTTAAAACATTTATAAATGGTCTACCCTACCAAATGCAACTGGTAGTTCGACTTAAAAACCCGACAAACCTCGAAAACGCTATTTCTTATGTCCCTGAAGAAGAAAACTTTATCTACTTCAGTACTGGACTCAACCAAAATTCATCGCAACCCACTTTTCATCCCCAAATGAGATTAAACCAAAATTATCCGACACAAATTCAGAACCCTGTAAATAAAAATCCGATTCCCCTAGATTTCCTCAAAACTTTAATTCACAGATTAAACCCCAAACAAATTTAATGCAGCGACCACCCTATCAGTTTCCGAATCAAATGAAACCAATTTCTCCAATATTTCCCCAATTTCAAAGATCAAATATTCCCGTTGCTCAATTTCAAAAACCGTAGTCAATTCCCCCAATTTCCAAGACCAAATAATCCTTACCCCCAATTTCAAAGGACAAATAATCAATTTCCCCAATTTCAAAGAGCGATTAATCCGCAACCAAATGTTTTTCGACCAAACCAAAAATGCTTCGCAAATGACAAGACCAACGCCAATGGATACAAACTCCGGCAATTTTTCTAAATTTAAATCGCAACCTAAGCCGAACATAAATCACACAGGAAATAATATCTGTTCCTGATGATTCAGTTGCCGCAGAAATATCAAACAATACCTCTCCTATATTAAACTGCGATGCCAATAATTATGCAGATTATAACGCTTACTTTACCGAAGGCGAACATATTGTTGATAACGCTAATATTATTTGACACGAAATTCATTGTTCTTTATCGTGTTACATTATAATGGGTTCTTAGTTTTAGAATGGTTTAGATTTAAATTGTGAAAATGAAATATAAATTGCGAAAAACAATAACTAAGTGTACCTACTAAAAGTATATTTTTATGAGCTTAGCAATTTCGAAAATTTCTTTGTTTTCTTATTTGAATTTTGATCCTGACTTTCAAAAAACTGTGTGGAAAAATTGTTTTCTAGTCCTCGTTACGTCACGGAAATTTTGTAGGACTCGCATCCTTTGTCAGTCTGTTTTTCAAGGGGAAAAAGGGAAATGGAAAATATTTGAAAGTTTAAAGCTGACCGTAGATAAGCTAAAAAATCCAAAGGAAAAATTATGTGCCGTTGTATTTGATGAGATTGCCATTGATGGTTTATTGTCTTACAACAAACCATACGATTGCATTGATGATGTCGAAGACTTTGGAAACCGAAAGACTGAACGCATAGCAAATCAAACCAACATCCTTTACATTTACTAATGGTCCAGTTAAAAGTACGAATTTTAAAGAAATGATTGTGGAAGTTATTTCTGAATGTCAAAAAGCGGGGTTAGATGTGATAGCAACGATTTCAGGTCAGGGCACAAACAATGGTGCAGCTGTAAATGCACTTATGCAGCAGGCAATTGAAGAGTGTCTACAAGCTGGAAGGAAAAATACATATTTTGGATATTGCATAAACAACAAAGAAATCATCCATCTATATGATGCCTCTCACTTATTCAAGGGAGTGTGTAACAATTTATTGCAGAAAAATCTCTTTTATATGGAGGGTGCGATCACATCATACAGTTTTATAAACTGGATACCATGGAAGAAACTCGTCTTGCTGCCAAAGTGTCAGACTCCCATGTGTATCCTAAGACAATAAACAAAATGAAAGTGTCAGATATGATCCAAGTCTTTAGTAACAGCGTTGGATCTACGGGTAGCATGTAAACATATCTTACAGACCTAGCATTAGCTTTGTTCAAATGCAGGTTTTGCAGGCGATACGATTGCACACGTCGCGGATGTGCGGCGGAGGCTCTGCCTCTGGATCCACGGCAAGATGCTCGTTCTTGGCGATTTCAATGCGACTCATTCGTATTGGAATTGCCATCGCAATAATAGAAACGGGTATACGCTCCTGAATTTTATAAATCACAATAACTTGTTACTGCTACACTCGCATGAGCATACCCATTTTCCATCCAACTGTAGCACCCCCACTACGATTGATCTGGCTCTCAATAAGAATGTTGACTTCGTGTCACCGCCAGTATCCCTCCATGAGCTATCATCAGATCACAACCCTCAATTTTTCACCTTAAATAATCAGCGTCGAGACACCGTCCAAAAGCTTGTCGTGTCATTCAAAAATACGGACTGGTCTGCTTTTAGAGCGGACGTAAACAGGCTCCTTAAAATTAACAGTAACATCAATTCCATCGAAGACATCGACGCGGAGTTGCAAAAATTCACCCGCACCGTAACTTCCATAAAATCCAAACACTCTGAAACAATTACATTTTCGGATAGTAAAGATCTTCTCCCCGCAAATATCCGGGCGCTAATAACGAGCAGAAATAAACTTAAAAAATTGTTTCAAAGAACACAGTACCCCGCTCTACTACAAGAACTCAAACAGATGAATAAGCAGATCAAGTCCGAGATCAAAAAATATAAAAACAAAAAATGGCGTGACAAGCTTTTGGACCTCAAGCCTCAGGACAATACCCTATGGAGAACGCTGCAAATTTTCACCAAAACAACATGCAGCATACCGGCACTTTCTTCAAATAACCAGACGGCTATTTCTGACGTCGAAAAAGCTGAAATGCTGAGGGAGCACTTTCGTGCTGCCCACATCATTGATCTTAATCACACACCCGAGCAACAGGTCATCGACATCTCGGTGCGCGAGTACATCGCTGCCGCTCACCAGCCTACACGGGAGCACCTCTTGTGGCTCTACACCAACCCCCGCGAACTAATGGGCATTATTAAAAAGCTACCTAATAAGAGGTCGAGCGGCAACGATGGGATCGAGAACATTGTTATCAAAAACCTGCCTAAAAAGGCCCTCATTCAATTCATGTACATAATTAACGCCTCGATCAAGCTTTGTTATTACCCTGTCGCTTGGAAAACCTCCACTGTCGTACCCATCCCGAAGAATGGGAAATCTCATAATGAACCTGGCGGATTTAGGCCCATCAGCCTCCTGAGCTCCTTAAGCAAAGTAGCTGAGAAAGTAATTCACATTCGAATTGGTGACCTAATCTCCAAAAATGGGCTACTTTCACCCGACCAATTTGGGTTTGTGCCCAAACTCAGCACTTCGCTTCAACTTCTCCGCTTAACGGAGCAAATCACTGCTAATTTTAATAAAGGTCTTCATTCGTCCATGCTTCTTCTCGATATACAAAAAGCCTTTGATAGGGTTTGGCTCTCCGGTCTTATTTTCAAATTAATCAGTCTTCACTTTCCGCCAAATCTAATAAAAATTTTGAATTCGTACCTGACGGATAGAAATTTTCGAGTGAAAATCAACTCAACCCTCTCTCAGTCTGCTACCATCTTAGCCGGTGTCCCTCAAGGCTCAGTGCTGAGCCCTACCCTCTTCAGCTTGTACATCAATGACCTTCCACGTTTAAATAACTCGACCGTTTACCTCTACGCTGACGACACGGCCATCGTCAGTGCTGACAGGCACGCACAGGTGGCCACCAGAGTTGCGCAAATTCATCTGAATTTAATTCAAAAACACTTCTCCAAGTGGAAGATTCAGCTAAACGGTGAAAAAACCCAACACATAATCTTTTCCAGACGATTTACTCAACTCTGCGTCCACCAAAAAATAACCAGCGGCCAAGCAGTCATTCCCATCTCCGATCACGTAAAATACCTGGGGCTATACATGGACAAACGTCTTAATTTTAGAAAACATATTCAAATGGCACTCTCAAAATCTAATGCCGCCCTCAAAAAGCTATATCCACTCCTCAAGAAAAGCTCCTCCGTCTCACAAGAAAACAAGCAAATCATTTACAACTCCGTTATAGCCCCTCGGCTACTCTATGCGTGCCCTGTCCTCGCGAACCTCAACTCCACCCCACTAAAACCTCTTCAGACTTTTCAAAACAAATGCCTCCGACTCACTACCAATCAATCCAGATATACCAGAACCACCAAATTACATGATGCTGCCAATCTAATGTTTGTTGAGGGCAAAATTCAAGAGATTTCAAATAAATTCTTCTCAAATATACCAAGCTGTAATCCTCACCTCTTATCCATACGTCAAAGAATCCGCGATTACTCCCTAACTCCCATCCCTAAACACAAACCCCCATACCACAAATTCGCCATGCTCGGGCCCAGGCCACCCTAGTGGGCCTGCTTGTACTTGATCTAATTGTAACCCATGTAAATATTCCTTGTATATAGACCTGTAAATATTGTAAATAGTTTAGTCATAGTCTAGATTTAGTGATAAATTACCGGAAAGGGCTTTTTCCATGTATTTTTTGCCCTATTTAACATGATATCTACAATAAAAAATCCCAACCTCTCTCACCCACAAATTAAATATCTCAAACCTACTGCTGGGACCTCTCTCGGGTCCCTACCAGGGGGTATTAAATTACTATCAGTGTGATATGTTCTTAGGAATTTTGTGCACGCTTTATACATTTATGCTATTTGGTTAACAGTGTATGCTTTGACTACCCTGGAAGCCACCTTGTCTGTACTAGTAACTTTGAATAAACTCATTTTTATTTTATTTTATTTTATTTTTTTTTTTCTGCCTCTGGATCAAGCGTTTTTTTTGCTACTGGGTTCAAACCTC